>OY728153.1:1691241912-1692484872 GCA_963277665.1 Viscum album | reverse complement strand
ACCACTAGAAGTGGAATTGGCCGAGGACCTTTCCCAATTTGATTTATGGTTTTGGCCGAGGCCTTAATCATTTTAGACGTCTTGGCCGAGGCCTTGACAAAATGTTTCAGAATGTCTGGCATTATACATTCCCTCATTATGAAAGTGGTTATTGATATTTCATGTGTTATTCGACCAGTAGAATATCCATGTGAAGAAGTAAATGGCATTATCTCATTTTTCTTTTGCCATATTATGTTGATGTTCAAGTTTAAAAGGCTTTTGTTTTAGTTCTACATTGCCTTAAATGTTTATGTTTACTTATGAAAGCTTCCGCAATATTGTTATCCTTACTGAGCAACTGAGCTCACCCCTTTCAATGTTTTAATATTTTCCAGGATGTGAAGAAGTATTTTATGAATGAACTGCAGGGATAGTCAGAAGAGGATATGAGTGTGGAATATGAAGACTTTGTTATTAGTTTTTCACTTTATTATGTAATGTAACATTTATGAATGTATCTAGTGTTTCCAAGGCTACTAAGCTAATCGGTCTTTCGAGACATGATCTTTTGTGATCATGCCAATGTTACGAAGTAATGCACCAACTCTGGGTAGCTGGGGTCGGGGCGTTACAAAAACATAGAAAAGGGTGAGCTCAAATTCTCAGTAAGGGTAAACAAAAGAAATATCAATTACATCAAATTCATAAGAGCATAACATTTTGAAAATCTTATCCTGCAAAAGAGATCATAATTTCATAACATGGGATAAATCATGGTAGTGAAATGTAATCCCAATAATCATAACATAAAACATGAAACATTGTGGAACACACACATAATCAGAGAGAATTATTTCTTATTAGTCAAGACTCATTGCCAAGACTATCTTAGTGGACAAAGTCCATTTCGGAACCGAGTTCACTCCTCATTTCAGTCCTGTTTCACGAAACTGGTTTAACCTGCCGTTCCAGGCATGTCTATCTCATGAGATGTAAAATCTTTACCCAATTCATTAGATGGAGATATAGGTCCCACCCATCTCATAATGATACCATTCTTATGTGTACCACAAAATCATAAACCATAAATCATAGCATAACCCATGTAATAAAAATGGGAATCTTAAACATCATGACATCATAAAACAATTCATATAAGATAAAGGAATTCATAAAAATAATTCCATTACAACACAATCAAATCAATGTAGTAATAGGGATATAAACAGAACACTTTATTATCTTAGATGGAAAATAATTTTGATAAAACACTTGAACTCCATTATTGAGGAAAATATCCATTCTACTTCAAAAACACTTTTCCTTTCTTAACATGTCATACAATTATAAACTAAAAGAAGTTAATTAAAAATAAAATTGAAAATTTGTAAAGTAATCTTCTTGGAAATAATGTTTTAAAAATCCATTCATGCCGTATAAGTTAAAAAAACATTCTTCTCGTACTTTTTCAGAAAACTCAAAAAGTACCTCGTACGAAAAATGACAAAAGATTCCTTTCATATCTTTTACTAAAAACTCACCGAAGGGAAAAATGGATTTAAACAATTGTAGGTGGATGGAAATAATATTACATATTGAGGAAACATGGATGTGGATGATAAAACACACCCTAGTAAATACCAAAGTATAAACAATCTCGGATAAAAATGAGATTGTGATATTTCCCTTACCTTAGGTCCGATTTGCTTCGTAAGTGTTCGAAACTCCTGTATAATGATTTAAATAATGTTATTGACTTATTCCAGAATCATACTTATTGTTATGATATCATATATGGTCATATTATTAGCTTCTTATTAGTAATATTTCATTATTACTTGTTATTCGGGTGTTTATTAATTCTTGTTCTTATGCATGTTTTGTCAAATAAATTCTTATTCTTATCTTTAGGTTATAGATAACTCATTTCCAGAATGGTATTTGTGTAATATATATCATATTCATTCATTAAATTTATTTTTATAATCATTATTCAATGAAGATCATGTGGAACGAGTCGCATCACACCGTGGAGACGGTATTCCGTATGTACGCACGAGCAATGATATCGTTCCCATGATCGTGGAATTGTATTGGAGTGTATGTATACTATATCAGAATTAGTATCAATTTACAATAATCATATATAGTTATTATTTACACCATTATACCCATCCATGTAAGTTGGTGGGGGAAAATAGATTACACCACGGCGTGGAGATGGTATTCTGTATGTACGCACGCGCATTGATTTCATTTTCCGTAGGATGGATAGATGGTGAAATAGGGTTGTTTCATACTTATAATAACATATAAGTATATGAGTTATGCTGATGTTATTACTTCATAATGAAAAAACTAAAGAAGAATAAGTGGAAGAAGAAATAAAGATGAAAGAATCGGTAACGGGCATTACCTCTTCTTTGAAGCGCCTCTTTGAGATCTCCTCTTAGGGCACTAAAATTGGTCTTTGAAGAAGACCAGGACCTCTAGGATGTTTCTATGGAAGTGGGGAAGTGTAATGGTCAGGGATTGGCCAAGCTTGAAGGCTAAAATTAGTGTGAGGAGGAGAGGGAGGAGGTTCCCTTTTATAAGGGAGGAGAGGGGCACCTTTGGAAATATAAGAAATATTAGTTTATATTAAATCCCAACCCCACATAAAAACTTTCAAATTGACTCATATCCTAATCTTAGATGAGATAGGGTTGTAATATCATCAACCAATAAAATATAGACATGTTAGGAATTTATTTTAAACATTATCAACTTGATTTATCCTTATTTATCAATTTAATTTTATTTGTCGTAATAATATTCTAAATTTTAAATTATTATAAATAATTACATATGTGTTGTGAATTTCCCATAATTTGACACTTTATGAAATTTTCGACCATATAAATTTAAATTTATAATTTTTAAATATTTTTGTGATTTCTAAACAATTTTATAATATGTTATTTTTATAAAATAACAATAGTGTCAATTTTGACACTATTCATTTATTTGAATTTAAATAAAATATATACAGAATATATGTTCAAAATAAAAGCTTTAATAGATTAATAAAATTTCATAAGTATCTATAAAATTAGTGTATCACATTAACTAGTTCATATAATATTTATTTTAATATTTTTAAAACCATTTATTTGATATTTTAATTAATAAAATAATTTCAACATCATTATTGTGTCATAATTAATGATAATTATTTAATACCTAAAAATTCTAAATAAATTTTTATGATGTAGATAATTGTATTATCTTTCTGGTGACTATTCATGTTCTAAGATTCATTAAGTTTACCACTAAATTAAAATTATTATACTTATAAGATTTAAGAAAGTGACATGTTGTCACATTCTTTGGTTTTAATAATAATTAAATTATTTTCATAGAAAAAAGTCCATTAAATGAATCTAATACAACCCTTAGGTGATATGGGTCGATATTTAGTCATCCAATAGGATTTTTGAAGGTGTTAGGGTAATTTTATAATCTTATATTTAACCTTAATTACCCGATTTACCTTTAACTATGGTAAATAAAATTTACCGTAGTTACTATTCATAATGCCCAAAAATAAAAAGTAGCCTATTAACATAATTTTGACCCACTGATTCCGAATATGGAATCCATTTTTACAAATTAAAAACATATAATTTTTAGTAATTAATTTAAAATAAATCCCGTTGTTAAGAAAATGGGTTTTAGAAGTTAAAACATTGCCAAAGTTTGAAATGTTTTTACCTATGAATTAAATGTGAAATTAATGCTAATGGCATACATTATATTAAATGGAAAAAATATATTCTATTTATACTTTAAAACCATTAATTATTATAATTTATCCATATAAATTATCTCAATGAAAAAAGTTGTTTTTAATTAAAAATTAGCGTATTTTTACTATTCATCAAAATATGAAAGTTATCAAAAAAATATCAAAAATTAATCCAAAGTAAATTTTTATACCCTGATTCAAAAGAAGAATTTTATTTTGTCAAATTGAACTTATAAACATGTCAAAAACAAGATTTAATATGGGTGCGCCATCAAAAGGCGGGAAAACTGCATTTTTTGAAAAATACTTCATTTATCCAAAAAAACCGATTTTTCTTTCATACCTCATTCTAGAAAATGTATAAGTTGAATTAAAATGTTATAAAATTCAAAATTCAGTTAATACTATTCCTAACAGCTAGTTTTAATAATATTTTAATAGCATATCGTTGTTTAGTAAAACTCGGTATTGCGTACGACGCAAGCTATCGAGGAAGGTCGCGATTGCGTGTAAAGCAAGCCAAGATAGTGTTGTGTGTAGTGAAAGATTCCTTTGATGATTTATATAAAATATAAACAAAATATTTCTCATAAAAGTATCGGGTGTTACATTCTACCCCCCTTAAAAGGAATTTTGCCCTCGAAATTCGTCACTTTGTAACAAACAGATGAGGATACCTCTGCCTCATCATATCCTCAAGCTCCCATGTAGCTTCTTCTAATTGGTGGTTCCTCCATAAATCTTTCACTAAGCGAGTGGTCTTGTTCCGTAGGACTTTTTCGCTATAATCCAGAATCTCTATCAGCTATTATTCATAAGAAATATCTTGTTCCAGAGGTACAACTTCTGAGCTGAGTACATGTGATGGATCAGGTATGTACTTTCTCAGGAGAGATACATGGAACATATAATGAACTTGAGAGAGATTCGGTGGAAGCGCCAATCGGTAAGCTACCTTCCCAACATGATCTAGAATTTTAAAAGGACCAATATATCTCGGGCTCAACTTTCCCTTCTTTCCAAATCTCATGACCCTCTTCCAGGGAGATATTCGCAAGAACACTTTATCACCCACTTCAAACTCTAGGTCATTTCTTCGGTTGTTGGCATAACTTTTCTGTAGACTCTGAGCTGCTCTTATGTGTTGTTGAATAGATCTAACCTTTTCTGCCATTTCATCAACGAGATCAAGTCCTAATATCTTTCTTTCCCCAACTTTATCCCAGGAAGTTGGATTCCTGCATTTCTTTCCATAGAGAGCTTCATAAGGAGCCATCTGAATACTGGACTGAAAGATATTATTATAAGAAAATTCCACCAAAGGTAGGTGTTGATCCCAACTGCCTTTGAAATCTATAGAAAAAGATCTCAACATATCTTCTAGAGTTTGAATTGTTCTCTCAGACTGACCATCTGTCTGAAGATGATAAGCAGTGCTGAAACTGAACTCTGTATCCATAGTATGCTGAAGACTTCTCCAGAACTTTGAGGTAAACCTCGGATGTCGATCAGATATAATAGAAAGTGGTACTCCATGTAATCTTACCACATCCTTTACATATATCCTGGAAAGATGATCTAGAGAGAAATCCTCTCTAATAGCAAGGAAGTGTGGAGACTTTGTAAGACGATCAACTATGACCCAGATAGCATTATTGCCTTTGGATGTTTTAGGATGTCCGGTGTCAAAGTCCATATTGTTGTTTTCCCATTTCCATTCAGGTATGGGTAATGGTTCTAACATCCCCTTAGACTTCTGTCTCTCAGCTTTAACTTTCTGACAGACCAAGCATCGAGAGACATATTCAGCAACATCTATTTTCATGCCATCCCACCAGAAGTACTCTTTCAGATCCATATACATCTTCGTGCTTCCCGGATGAATAGAGAATGAAGAACTATGAGCCTCATCCAACATATCCTTCTTTAAGTCTGGGATGGGAGGAACACAAACCCGATTCCTGAAATTTATTATCCCATCACAATCAAGGTTGAATATAGGTACATTTCTCACCTTCTATTGTAACTCTACATCTTCTTTCTGTGCCTCTTTAATCTTCACATGTATAGATGGTTGAACATTCATTTGAGAAAGATACAATTTTACCCTTCCATTATAATACCAAGATCCATCCTTTGTAAATCCATAAATATTGGATCTTTTGTGATCCTCATCATGGATAAGCTATCATGGTCTCGTCGACTTAATGCATCTGCCACTTTGTTTGCTTTCCCAGGGTGGTAATGAATTGAGCAGTTGTAATCCTTAATCAGCTCCAACCATCTTCTTTGGAGCATATTTAGCTCCTTTTGTGTGAAAATATACTATAAAATTTTATGATCAGTATAAATATCACACATTTTACTATAAAGGTAATGCCTCTAAATCTTTAATGCAATTATTACCACAGCAAACTCCAAATCATGAGTCGGGTAATTTTGATCATGGATTTTCAACTGTCATGAGGCATAAGCTATCAACATATCATTTCGCATAAGAACACACCCCAATCCCTTCTTGTATGTGTCACTGTAGATCACAAACCTTTCTCCACTGCAAGGTAGTGTGAGTACAAGTGCACTGGCTAACCTTCTTTTTAGCTCTTTGAAATTTTCTTCACATTCCTCCGTCCAAAAAAACTTAACTCCTTTTCGAGTCAACTTGGTGAGTGGGTTAGATAACCTTGAAAAATCCTTCACAAAACATCGGTAATATCCATCCAAACCAAGAAAACATCGGATCTCGGTTACTGTTGTTGGTCTCGACCATCTTTCGATAACCTCTATTTTTGCTGGATCAACAGATATCCCCTCTTTTGAGATTATGTGAACCAAAAATGAAACTTTTTGAAACCAAAATTCACACTTGGTAAATTTGGCATAAAGATTCTCATTTCTTAGAATCTTTAATACAATTCTCAAGTGATCTTCATGTTCTTCCATGATCTTTGAATAGACAAGAATATCATCTATAAAGACTACCACAAACTGATCCAGATAGTCTCTAAAGACTCTATTCAACAGATCCATGAAGATAGCAGGGGCATTAGTAAGACCAAATGGTATCACTATAAATTCATAGTGTCCATACCTTGTACGGAAATCCGTCTTTCTTATATCCTCCCTTTTGACCCTTAATTGATGATACTCTGAACTAAGATCAATCTTGGAAAAGTATTGACCTCCGCGTAGTTGGTCAAATAGGTCATCAATGCGTGGGAGAGGATATTTGTTCTTGATAGTGATATTGTTAAGTTCTCGATAATCAATGTAGAGTCTCATTGATCCATCTTTCTTCTTAACAAACAGAATAGGTGCTCCCCAAGGTGACACACTAGGGCATATGAATCCTTTATCAAGATTCTCTTGGAGTTTCTTCTTCAATTCCTACAACTCAATTGGGGCCATTCAATAAGGTGTCTTTGAAATAGGCAAAGCACCCAGTACCGGTTCTATTGAAAACTCAACTTCACGATTTGGTGGAAGACCTGAAAATTCCTCCGGAAAGGCATCATCAAATTCCTGTACAATGGGCACATTATTAATTGTGAGTTTCTCGCCAACCATTTGAGATAAATAACCTTCATTTAGTGGAATCAAGACCCATACGATGGATGAAATTTTCACTGGAAGGTTATGTTCATCTTTGCATCGATAGATGATCATAGATTGATCTGGAATATGAAATGTGACTTCCCTTCTTTGACAATTGATTTGAGATCCATATAAAGAAAGACAATCCATGCCAAGAATCAAATCAAATTCCACTATAGGAAGGACCAAAAGATTTATAGGAAGCACTTTCCCACAAACTTCAATCGGAGAAGAATTGTAAACTTTTGATGCGACTGTTGTGCCATTATGAGTTGTCACAGCCAACTAAACATCTAATTGTTGAGTTAATATGGTGATACCCTTAGAAAATTATTCAGAAATAAAAGAGTGGGTGGATCCAGAATCAAATAAAACATTTTCTACTTTAGAGTGGATGGTAAGTGTACCTCTCACCACTTCGTTGTCGTAATCCACATCACCGATAGTAATTGCATGTGACTTTCCTTTGTCTTTGGCCTTATGATTTTATTGACGTTGATCATCATCATCAACCCTTGGATTTGGGCATTGATTGGCATAATGCCCCATCTCCTTGCACTTGAAACATTGAAGTGTAGTAGGTTCATTCTGTGTATCCCTTCTTTTGTTTGCATCATTAGAAATCTTCTTCCCATTATTTCGACATTCAATTGCCTGCTGAACTTCTTTTACACACTTATAACATTTTCTTGTCCCCTTAAGACAATTTCATCCATGTTTCTTCCCACACTTTGAGAATAATGGAAAACTCATCTTCTTTTCAGTGTGGTCTTTAGATTTTCCTTTGAATTCCATTTTCCTCTTCTTATCAAACCCATGTGACTGATGGGTTACACCAATCTCCATCTCAACCTTGAGAGCACATCGAACAATTTCCTCGTAGCTATTGAATTCCCTTATGGCTAACGCCCTTCGAAGACTTGGTTTTAAGCCACTAATGAATCGATCGATCTTACTCTCAGGTTGGATAATAATTCCGGAAGCGTACCTTGAAAGTCTTGTAAAATTTTCTTCGTAGGTAACAACGGATTCATCATCCTTTTTCTTCAGTTCAAGAAACTCCTTCTCCATCTTTTTTTGAAGAATACGAGGGAAACACTTATTGAAAAATACGTTCTTGAACTCGTCCCATTCCATGGACTGAATTTCATCCCTTTGCCTCGTATTCTTAATAAGATTCCACCATTGATCAGCATCACCTTCCAAATGATACACTGCTAAGATGACTTTATCATGTTCAGAACATTGAAGAACTGAAAATATCTTTTCAGTGGTACTGATCCATTGTTCAGCCACTAATGGATCAGAAGACCCACTGAATGAAGGTGGACGCTGCCTCATGAAGGATTCAATAGAATGTTGCTCCTTATATTGCTCATTTGGAAGTCATGCATGATTCATATCTTGATAAAGTTGTGTAAGCATGGCTACAAGATTTTTAATTCCAGTTCCCATAATGTTTGGTTGCACAGGGAGGCAATCATTGCATTGCCCGTCTCATTCCGCATTAACACAGTTTCTTCGGGTTCCAGCCATTGACTAAAACCAAGAAGAATAGTGTGAGCAACACTAATTATAATAGGAAAACCACATAATCAAGAATAAAATTTTACACTTAATGTCATATCATAGGTTGTTCATGTCCATTTCTAAAACACTAAGATTGTGTTCTATGGTTAGACTTATCCTTAGCTTTCGTACTAAGGCCTTCACATCCTAGTTTCCAAAGGTTGACTATACCTTTCCTCTGATACCAACTATAACGACCCATACTTTACATGCATGGTTATTACATGAAAATTGAAGCATACTTATTACAACATATAACAAAACCATGAAAGGACTGTATAGGTATAGTTTATTTAGAAAATGGGAATCATAAACAACTGGTTCATAAAGAATCTACACTGTCTCCCATTTATTTCATCATATCTATAGTCTCTTTTTGGCATATCTTACTTAATACCCTTCTTCCTGACCTGGGGAAAGAAAACATTCAAAAGGGTGAGCTCAAATTCTCAGTAAGGATAAACAAAGGAAATATCAATTACATCAAATTAATAAGAACATAACATTTTGAAAATCTTATCCTGCAAAAGAGATCATAATTTCATAACATGGGATAAATAATGGTAGTGAAATGTAATCCCAATAATCATAACTTAAAACATGAAACATTGTGGCACACACACAAAATAAAAGAGAATCATTTCATATTATCCAAGACTCATTTCCAAGACTATCTTAGTGGACAAAGTCCATTTCTGAACCGAGTTCACTCCTCGTTTCAGTCCTGTTTCAATGAACTAGTTTAACCTACCATTCCAGCCATGTCTATCTCATGAGATATAAAATCTTTACCCAATGCATTGGAGGGAGATATAGGTCCCACCCATCTCATAATGATACCATTCTTATGTGTGCCAAAAAATCATAAACCGTACATCATAGCATAACCCATGTAATAAAAATGGGAATCTTAAACATCGTGACATCATAAAACAATTCATATAAGATAAAGGAATTCATAAAAATAATTCCATCACAACACAATCGAATCAATGTAATAGTAGGGAAAGAAACAGAACCCTTTATTATCATAGATGTAAAATAATTTTGATAAAACACTTAAACTCCATTCTTGAGGAAAATATCCTTTCTACTTCAAAAACACTTTTCCTTTATTAACATGTCATACAATTCTAAACTAAAGAAGTTTATTAAAAATAAAATTGAAAATTTGTAAAGGAATCATCTTGGAAATAATGTTTTAAAAATCCATTCATGCCTTATAAGTTAAAAAAACATTCTTCTCGTACTTTTTCAGAAAACTCAAAAAGTACCTCGTACGAAAAACGACAAAAGATTCCTTTCATATATTTTACTAAAAACTCACCGAAGGGTAAAATGGATTTAAACAATTGTATGTGGATGGAAATAATATTACATATTGAGGAAACATGTATGTGGATGATAAAATACACCCCAGTAAATACCAAAGTATAAACTATCTCGGATAAAAATGAGATTGTGATATTTCCCTTACCTTAGGTCCGATTTTCTTCGTAAGTGTCTGAACCTCCTGTATAATGATTTAAATAATGTTATTGACTTATTACAGAATCATAATTTTTATTATGATATCATATATGGTCGTATTCTTAGCTTCTTATTAGTAATATTTCATTATTATTTGTTATTCGGGTGTTTATGACTTTTTGTTCTTATGCGTGTTTTGTCGAATAAATTCTTATTCTTCTCTTTAGGTTATAGATACCTCATTTACAGAATGGTATTACTGCAATATATATCATATTAATTCATTCAATTCATTTTTATAATCATTATTCAATGAAGATCATGTGGAACGAGTCTCATCACATCGTGGAGACGGTATTCCGTACGTACGCACGACCGATGATATCGTTCCCATGATCGTGGAATTGTATTGGAGTGTATGTATACTATTTCAGAATCAGTATAACTTTACAATAATCATATATAGTTATTATTTACACCATTATACCCATCTAAGTAAGGTGGTGGGGGAGAATAGATTACACCACGACGTGGAGACGGTATTCCATACATACGCACGCGCGATGATTTCATTTTCCGTAGGATGGATAGATAGTGAAATATGGTTGTTTCATACTTATAATAACATATCAGTATATTAGTGATACTTATTTTATTACTTCATAATGAAAAAACTAAAGAAGAAG
The DNA here is from genome assembly GCA_963277665.1 of Viscum album. Taxonomy (NCBI): domain Eukaryota; kingdom Viridiplantae; phylum Streptophyta; class Magnoliopsida; order Santalales; family Viscaceae; genus Viscum; species Viscum album. The sequence goes on along the minus strand of OY728153.1, from coordinate 1,692,473,784 downwards.
AAGTGGAAGAAGAAATAAAGATGAAATAATTGGTAACGGGCATTACCTCTTCTTTGAAGCGCCTCTTTGAGATCTCCTCTTAGGGCACTAAAATTGGTCTTTGAAGATGACCAGGACCTCTAGGATGTTTATAGGGAAGTGAGGAAGTGAAATGGGTAGAGATTGGATGATATTGAAGGCTCAAATTGGTGTGATGAGGAGAGGGAGGAGGTTCCCTTTTATAAGGGAGGAGAGGGGAACCTTTGGAAATATAAGAAATATTAGGTTATATTAAACCCGAACCCCATATAAAAACTTCCAAAATGACTCATATCCGAATATTAGATGAGATAGGGTTGTAATTTCATCAAACAATAAAATTTAGATATGTTAGGAATTTATTTTAAACATTATCAACTTGATTTATCCTTATTTATCAATTTTATTTTATTTGTGGAAATAATATTCTAAATTTTAAATTATGATAAATAATTACATATGTGTTGTGAAATTTCCATAATTTGACAATTTATTACATTTTAGACCATATAAATTGTAATTTATAATTTTTAAATATTTTTTTTTATTTTTAAACAATTTTATAATATGTTATTTTTATAAAATAACAATAGTGTCAATTTTGACACTATTCATTTATTTGAATTTAAATAAAATATATACAGATAAAATGTTCAATCTAAAAGCTTTAATAGATTCATAAAATGTAATATGTATCTATAAAATTAGTGTATCACATTAAATAGTTCATATAATATTTATTTTAATATTTTTAAAACCATTTATTTGATATTTTAATTAATAAAATAGTTTCAACATCACTATTATGTCATAATTAATGATAATTATTTAATCCCTAAAAATTCTAAATAAATTTTTATGATGTAGATAATTGTATTATATTTCTAGATACTATTCATTTTCTAAGTGGCATTAAATATATCGCTAAATTAAAATTATTATACTTATAAGACTTAAGAAAGGGACATGTTGTCACATTCTTTGGTTTTAATAATAATTAAATTATTTTCATGGAACAAAGTCCATTAAATGAATCTAATCCGACCCTTAGGTGATATGGGTCGACTTTTAGTCATCCAATTGGATTTTGGCTGGTGTTAGTGTAATGTTATAATCTTATATTTACCCTTAATTACCCGATTTACCTTTAACTATGGTAAATAAAATTTACCGTAGTTACTATTCATAATGCCCAATAATAAAAAGTAGCCTATTAACATAATTTGGACCCACTTCTTACAAATATGGAATCCATTTTTCCAAATTTAAAACATATAAGTTGTAGTAATTAATTTAAAATAAATCCCGTTGTTAAGAAAATGGGTTTTAGAAGTTAAAACATTGCCAAAGATTGAAATGATTTTACCTATGAATTCAATGTGAAATTAATGATAATGGAATACATTATATTAAATGGTAAAAATTTACTCTATTTATACTTTAAAACCATTCAATATTATAATTTATCCATATAAATTATCTCAATGAAAAAAGTTTTTTTTAATTAAAAATTAGCGTATTTTTACTATTCATCAAAATATGAAAGTTATCAGAAAAATATCAAAAATTTATCCAAAGTAAATTTTTATACCCTGATTCAAAATAAGAATTTTATTTTGTCAAATTGAACTTATAAAAATGTAAAAAACTAGATTTAATGTGGGTGCGCCATCAAAAGGCGGCAAAACTGCATTTTTTGAAAAATACTTCTTTTATCCATAAAACTGATTTTGCTTTCATACCTTGTTCTAGAAAATTTATAAGTTGAATTAAAATGTTATAAAATTAAAAATTCAGTTAATACTATTCATAACGGATAGTTTTAATAATATTTTAATAGCATATCGTTGTTTAGTGAAACTCGGTATTGCGTACGACGCAAGCTATCAAGGAAGGTCACGGTTGCGTGTAAAGCAGGACAAGAAAGTGTTGTGTGTAGTGAAAGATTCATTTGATGATTTCTATAACATAAAAACAAAATATTTCTCAAAAAAGTCTCAGGTGTTACAATGCTTGTTCATGTTCCATACCAAGAGTGGTAGTATAGGAGAAAGTCATGTGGAAGGAATTCCCTTTTTCATTTGAGGGAGCAACTAAGGAGTGGCCGTATACCTTATAACATAGAGAGATCCAATAATGGGATGATCTCCAACAAAGTTTTCCGAAAATGTTTTTCCCATGATCTTGAGGAATATAAATTTGGAAGGAGATATATTCCATTCGACAAGATACTAGTGATACTCTTTACGAGTATTTAAAAGGAATCAAGAATCATAGTGCATGCTTCCAACACCAAATAGCGAAGGGGCCCCAATTCAAGGTCTTCTTCTACTAAGGATTTATGAAGAATTATAGTAACCTTTTGGATGCATCCATATTAGGATCATTCATTAAAAAATCACCTATAGAAGCCCAAAACTTGATTGAGAAGATATCTCAGAATTCACAACAATTTAGAATAAAAGGAAATGGTACAAGTGGTATACATGAGGTAATGAATTATGACTAATCACCCATCCTCACAACCCAAATTAAAGAACTGAAAAGCCTTGTGATACTAATGGATATTAGTCAAGTGGGTTAGAAACCATCTCCACCTCAGGTTTATTGATTATGTTTGTCACCCAATCATTAAACTAATCAATGTTTTGAGATACATGATATAGAAAGTTGTGTAGTTGCATTTCATCAAAGAAAATTCACACAAAATCAATAATAGTGAGAAGGTCCATCCCAAAAAGGATTCAGTGGTCAACATGGCTAAGAAAGGAAACCATTTTGACAAAAATATCAGAACCAAAAACCATACAAGAATCCCTTCCAGCACCAAAAACAGCCGCCTTTCCAAAAAAAATAATTTTTAACATCATCCAAAAATTTCTTATAAGTACCAACAAGAAAAAGAGATTGAAGAGGTGAAGAAGACAATGGAAATTGTTGACAAAAATTTTGGTAGCCTTATGGTTATTCTAACCAAAACTCTAAGAAAAATCCCAGAACAAATTTTCCCCAATCCAAAGGACAATGTTAGTGCAATCTCAAATTGAAGTGGAAAAGAGATTCTACCACCTGATCCAATTATGTTGGATGGATCCAAATAAAAACAAGAAGAGAATATTATCCATCCCAATAAGAATTTAAAAACAAAAGTGTAAGGACAAAAATTGGAGAAAATAATCTTAAAGATACCATTCCATTCTTTAATAGCTTGATCATCAAAGGATGAAGAAGAACAACATCAAAAAGTGATCCAGGAAACCTTTCAAAAGGTTGAAATCAACATTCCCTTGCCAGATTCTATCTGTAAGATAAAAAATTATGTGAAGTTTCTAAATGAAATATTCACTAAGATAAATATGCATGATGGGGAATAAAGAATTATTATTAGAAGGATTTTGTTAGCCATGATCACCCCACCTTTACCGAAAATATGTCCAGATCTAGGGATATTTTATATTCCCTATATAATGAATTCTTTAAATTTTTATGAAGCCTTTTTTGTCTTCATTGTATCCATAAATGTAATATCCAATTATATATTATCATCTTTGAAAATAGGTGAACAAAATCCCCCAATAGTGGTCATCCAACTAGAAAATCAATCAACCTTTTTTCTAGCTGGAGTTGTAGAAGATGTGTTAATGGGATTTGAAGGACTATTTTTTTCTAGTGGAATTTTACATACTCAACATGGAGTACGATGATGCACCGGGACATTCAACGATAACTTTGGGAAGACAGTTCTTGAAAATAGACAAGATAGTCATCAATGTGCATGAAGAAACCCTAACCATGGACCTTGGAGATAGAAATGTGAACTTTGATGTCCTTTACTCAAAAATAATCCCACCAAACAACTATTAGAAATTTCTAATCTCCCATAGAGAAGGTAGTGATCCCAAATATGATTCTGGTATGCTTATAGAATTATTATCTTTAGAGGATCACACCATGGGAGGAGAATGTAATAAAAAATATTAACATTCTGAAATCACCTCAAAATTCATTCCTAATTTACTTAAAGAAACTGATACGATACACTTTATCAAGGGATCCCAATATATTGAGATAGTAGAACTGAATTCATTTTCATCCATAGAACATCCACTGTGTCTTGAATTGAAACACCTCTAGAGTGATTTGAAGTATGTGTATCTATTGGAGGGAGAGAAATTTCTTGTGCTAATTTATAATAATCTAACCAGGGCTATGATAAAAAACTGATTGACCTTTTAAAAAGAAAATCCCGAGCCTTAGGATATACTTTAAGAGATATAACAAGGATCTAACCCATGGTATATTCATATAGAGACTTTTTAAAAGTAGACTCTCGACATGTTAGGAAGCCCCAGAGGATATTGAACCTGACCATTATAGATTTTGTAAAGAAAGAAGTTAAAAAATTATTGAAATATGAAGTAGTTTACCAAATTTATGACTATAAATTTGTCAACCCCATCCACGTGGTTCCAAATAAAATAGTTTTGAGCATTTTGGAATATGAAAAAAATAAATTATTTCCCATGAGAGTCAGAAATAGATGGAGAGAGTGCATTGATTATAGAACACTAAACCAAGACACTTGTAAATAAAATTTATCTTTCTTATTCATTGATCATATGTTACAAAGGCTTGAAGTTAGAATACATTACAACTTTATGGATGTATTTTATAGATATTTTCTTGTCGCAATATCCACAAAAGACTAAGGGAATATGACCTCTGCTTATCCGTTTAGCACCTTTGCGCACAAGAGGATTCCTTTGGGATTGTGCAATTCCTATGAATATTTTAGCAATGTATGGTAATAATTTTCTCTCATCACATAGAATATTTCATGTATGTATTTCCCGATGAATTTTCTATTTTTGGGAATTAATTTGATCATTTTTTAGGAAATCAAGAGAATGTTTTGAAATTTATATTGTGAAAATTTTGGTTTTAAACTTCAAAAAGTGTCACTTAATGTTTGAAAAAAGAATAATGCTGGGACATTTCATTTAAAAAAATGGAATTAAGGTTGATAAATATAAAATTAAAGTCATCAATAATTTTCCATACACCACTTGTGAGAGACACATCAGATCATTTCCAAAGAATGTAGGATTTTATAGAATATTCATCAAATATTTTATTATGATCTATCTTCTACTCTGAGTATTGATCTTAAATGTGGCTGACATTTTTTTGACGATAATTGTGGAAACGCATTTGATGAACTGATGCATACACCACCAATAATGCATCCCACATATTGGGAACTTCCATTTGAGATACTTTTTCATGCATCAAATAAAGCTATTGGAGCTGTTCTTTCCCAATGAATTGATGGAAAACCCCAGGTTATGACATATGATTTAAGGACCCTGGATGATAGTGAAGTCATCTACACAAAAAAAGGAGATCCTTGTCATTTTATTTACATTAGAAATTTTCAGGTCATATTTTATTAGAACTAATGTAGTTGTAATTTCTGACTATGTAGCACATAGGTATTTGATGAAGATGTCTGATGCCAAACCAATGCTAGTGATATAAATACTCATCTTAAAATAGTACAATGTAGAGATTAAACACAAAAAGGGAGATGAAAACCACGTGTTAGATCACCTTAGTAGGCTACCCAATACTGTTGAAATAGAAATTATAGAGCTAATCCCACTCCTTGTTCACATACCCAGGGAGTATCTCTACATCCTAGAGGTTGAAGTACCATGGTATGATAATATAGTAAATTATTTGTCCACATATTATGTACCTTTATCCCTTATCTCCCATCATAAACATAAACTCAAGGATAAATCTAGATTCTATATATGGTATGATCCTTTTATATAGAAAATTTCCATTGATCAAGTCATAAGAATATGTCTACTAGAAAGTAAAATAGAATCTATTTTTCAATTTTTAATACACTTTCTTGGATAGTCCATTTGGGACCACAACAAATTGCTTGGAATTTTTTAGAATCTGGAATATTTTGGTAAAATTGTGAAATGTGTTAATTTTCTGGAAACATTTCAAAAAGGAAATAAACGACCTAAAAACAACTGATTTTTTGTGAAATATATTATTTTGGGGAATTGATCTTATGGGACGGTTTCCCATGTCTTTTGGTAAATCTTATATATTACTTGTTATTGATTTTTTCCCAAAATGGGTGGAATCCAAATCCACAATGTCTGATGCTTCCAAAATTGTGTGTGATTTTGTCAGGGAAAACATTTTTTTGTAGGTTTAGAGTGCCAAGATCGATCCCCAATGACCATGGGACACATTTTTTCCATATAATAATGCAGTATATGCTAAATAAATATGGGGTGCACCAAACAACATCTACACCTTACCGTCCCCAAACAAATGGCCAAGATGGAGTATCCAACAAGGCGACTAAAAGAATTTTGGAGAAAATAGTCAGTTAGAACTGAAAATATTAGATCTAAATCCTTGAATAAACTTTATGGGCATACTAGAAAAGATGCATGATGCCCATTGGTATGATTCCACATTAATTTATTTATGGAAAAAGATGTCACATATAGGTGGAATTAGAGAAACAATAATACAAGGTTGTCAAAAAGTTCAATTTGGATTTAGAGAGTGTTGGGAAATAAGGAAAACTATAGTTATAAGCATTAGAAGAAATTAGAAGAGAATATTTTGAAAATTATATAATTTACAATGTAATAACCAGGGTGGCATATGAAAAACTGATTCAACCAATGACCTCTCGAGGTAGAGACCATGTTCTACTCTACAATTACATATGGAAGTTAATAATAGGTAATCTTCATTGTACGTGGTAATGAACTTGTCTTGTTAAAAATTTATATCCTTTCGGTTCAATTAAGACCTAGAAAAAAGAAGGATGAAACCCATTCACTATAAATGGGAAAAGACTTATGAAGTTATATAGAAGTATAAATCAAGAACCAGTGAAGGTGGTAAACTTTCTCTAACCCATTGACTAATTTATTATCATGATGTGAGATCAAGAAAATGACATTAACCAATATCTCTTCTGAATGATAACCAAAGATTCACAATGTTATTAGAATTAAGGACTCTGTTACATTTTTTATCACCTATTTTAGATTTAATGAAATGATCCTCACACTCATATGAGTGATTTTGATTTTTCATGAACCATCATGTAAGGAAACCATGAAGCATGCCCCAAGAATTAGAGGAAAAGAACCAAAATATTGATTTCTTAAGGGAGTTCATGTTCATTATCTAACTTTTTTAATCCTTACTTTTGGTGTGTAAATACATGTTTTTTAGTTTGAAAAGATAAAATTACATGCCAAAACATGGATTTATTCTCTAATAGACTGAACTATGAGACAATAATTTCATAGGAATCCTATTATTCCATATTTTAGAATTAAATATTGATATTATTAAATTAGTAAAATTTAGAATTATATTTTCAAAATAAAAAATAGATATTAAAATTAGGACTCATTATTTGAAAAAATTTATTGATTTATGTAAATGAATATTTTCAACTATTTTTCATGCTTTGAAATTTTGAAATTTATGTCAATTGATTTATTATTTTTAATCATGCCTTGAGTGATTATCCCAAATCATATGTCCCATTATTGAGAGTGTTTATATACCAAGTAATTATAATTATATTCCTGAGCATATTTCCTGAGTGATCTTGAGACATGCCAAGTGCTAGAAATTTTCAAAGATATAACTATACAATAACACATTTTAAATGATTGAGGAATTTCTTGATAAACTAATTACCCTTCAAATAACACCTTTACATAAATCCTTATTTATCCCATAAAGACAATGAATGACCTTTATAAGGATTATCCATGTTTCAATCCATTTATATCCATTCCTACCCTAATCTTAGTAATTTCATGATATTTTAAGGTAGAAGTGCAGGGGTGAAGGGAATCAGGGTAAATGGGATGATTTATATTGTAAGGAAGAAGTGTGGGGTTGATTATTTTAGTAATTGAAAAATATTGTGGAATAATTCCTTATACTGTGTTGTTTTCCCCCCTTGAATGAAAAAAAACTGAAAATGAAAAAAGAACCAAAAAATGAGAAAAATTGGTTGTGATTTGGTTAAAAAAATCACCATTAATAGACCTATGATTTCTATAATACATGGTTAGGTTCTGAATGTGAGGTTTATTCTAAAGCATAAATCTCAAAATCGAAAAAATGAAAAATGATCTTTGAAAAACAAATATAAAAATAAGAAAAAAAATATATATTTAGGAGTGGGTAAAAATTATTCATTATGCTTAAACAAGTCACAATATTTAATTTGGATGTTTGGGAAAGTTTAGAGTTGTCACAACTTGAATGGGGGAATGTCATTAAATTTATTAATTTTAATATCATTATTTATGATTTAATAGTTAAATCTCATAATAGAGCATTATTTTTAAACATCAAATCCTACCAACCTTAAGCCTCAGAGTTATTAGAACCTTAATTGAAGGTACACATGATGTTATGTGATTTGTGTCATTACAAAGGGTATAAATTATCTCTTTTACAAGAATATGGATAAGGAGAATCTTCTCATGATATGAGCATAACTCTACTTTTATAGTATCATGAGAGATGAAATAAAATATTCAAAAGTGAGGTCAACATTGACTTACAATATCTTTTAATAATTAATCTACAATCTTGAATTAAATAAAGGAAAAGATCTAAAAAACATTTTCAAAAGGAAGAAAGAAATTACATAGATTGGTTGTTTCACTAAAAAATGTGAAATTGAATTGATATTTTATATATAATTTGAAATTTTGATTTGACAGTGTTAATTATTTGATTTTTTTTTGAAATTTGAACAATGATAACAATAGTGAACTCTTTATTACCTTGTTGAGATTTTATTCCTGAGAACCATCATGGTTTATGTGTGGGGGTATTATAAAGACTAAAATAGTCTTTATTTTATAAAACTAACATCGATCATTTATTGATTCTTTTTCAAAGTAAAACGAAATTGATTTTCAAAACAATAGATATTCATGGATAAATTAGAAGTTGAAATTGAAATGGATTAGAAAAATTAAAATGAATTTATTTTGTGTTTAAAATTTATTTATGAAATTTTCATGATATTTTGTTGAATATTTTCATAAATCGTTGAATGTGTTTTGTGTAAAATTATTATGTTATCTGAAGAAATCCTTCAATTGGGCCATCATGCCACTTAGCCAGCCCACACGAGGATGTATGTTCAGGTACACCAGCCTTTGAGGGCCCAGAAGGGCCATCATAGGCATGGGGAATCAATCTCATGCATAATAACATGGGAGGTGAAACCCAAAGGGTTGATCTATCGGACATGGTGAACGACAGTAAGGGATGTGGGTTATTATGACTTGCAGCAGTAGAGGTGGCCCGAAGGGCCTGTATGGGCCACGTGTGTCACACATCACACATAACTTTGTGTGTTTGGTGTCCGGGAATTCCACCCCAGAGTGGGAATGCCTGGAGCTCCAGCATTCGGATTAATAAAGGAGAGGCCACTCAGTTCCATGGTTTCGATGCGGCATGGGATCTCTGTTGCACCGCAGTTGTGCTCTGTTGCATACCATCGTTTTCCACTGATGTTCCCCCACCTATACATCCGATCTAGCATCCCCACCACCTATACCGCCGTCAAATATCATATTGGCCACCTCACCACCGTTATCCTCACCTCCACAAACCATTTCCATGCTTTACCATCCATGTTACACGCTAGCACTCTCCCTTCATTCCATTCCCACTACCACCACCCAGGTCGCTTCCTGCCACCATCAGAACCCCTTCACCCCCGCATATTGTTTCTCACATCCACCCCCCGATCTGCACCTCATCCCACTACCATTGCTCTTTATTCATCAACAGAGGCAGCTACTACCTCTCCACTATCGAGCCCCACTCACCTCTGGCTGACTTGTACTGCACCACCACTGTCTAACGTGCTCTAGAAGGCCACTACCACTCATTATCACTCATAGCCAGCACTGCTCTACCTCCTCTAGGAAACTCAAGCCCCTTCAATGATTTTAATGTCCAAAGGATGAGTATAATGCCACTTATTCTTCCTTGTATGGGTTCCACTCCCATTTTTGGAGTCTTTGGAGATAGCACATACTCAGGAGACTGGAGGTTCATCTTTGGTCGGTAACATAGTGGGAAACATGGTGGGAAACAACCATCATTAAAGCTTCCAATGTTGAAGTAACTGACAAAAAATAATTCTTAAGCGGTAGATGAGATACCCTCCACCAACCGAAGAAAAAATCATTTATTCTTCCTCTATTTGACGAGATCAAATCCCTTGTTGTGTACGGGTGTAATCTGTGTGTTGTGATACCTTCGATGGGATTCAGAGAGAGTGAATAGAGAAGCAGCTTGTTTCTCCCCTGGATGTAGGCATACTGTCGACCCACATTAAAAATACATGTGTTGATCCATTTTGATTTCCTTTTTTGTGTGTTTCTGTTGCCACACACCTCCACTAGGCACCAACACCTTGCCCGACCTTACAGTGCCACAAATGGCCATGAAAATCCTCACTACTACCATGCAAGGGCTGCAAACCTCCTCCCCCAAAGCCCAACACAACCACTGCTTCTACTCATCTTCACTGCCAGGATGATGCCACCCTGCCTTCCCTGCCCACACATAAGGCCATCTCCCTCGGGAGGCTTGTCTCTATGTGGATCCCACACAATAATCCCCTTAAAAACCACATCCACATGCGTCCTTTCCTCTCACAAGGCGAAGATGCGTGGAAGATGGGTATTTTTTGACCCCTCTAATGTTTGTTTTTATGAGAAATTGGTGAATATTCCCTCCTACTCACCTCTAAAAGGAGGTGACCTCTTCATTCAAAATCTTCAAATATTTAACCTAATCATCAATGAAAGTGAGAAGAAACACAACCAAAAAGAGCCTCCATGGAGTATATCCTCCTCTTTCTCAAGTCTCCTCAAATTTTTAATGCATTGTTCATTTTATAATTCAATAAACCCATCTTCCATGAAGGTGTAGAGTTATTAGTGATTGGGTGAAGGGAAGGGGGATCCACTTTTTTATACTTGAGTTTCAGAAAAATTATCAATTTAAAAAATATCTACTTTTAATTAAATGGTTTTTAATTTAATTTATTTTTGAATTTAAATTAAATGAAATTACAATCTAAAAATTTCTTAAATATTAAGTTAATTTTATTTATATATTATTCTACATTTACATGATTTATTTATTTTTTACACTAATTTGTTAATTTTTAATGAAATTCAAGTTGGGGATTTGATTAGTGATTACTGAAACATGTGAAGAAATTATGATAGACTAATTTAATTATTTATGGAAAATCTATAATAGAATTGGTATTGCCTAACAAATTCAAAATATTCCATTACGATTTCTACATTTTAACACATTAATAAATCAAAGGTTAATTGAATATTTTTTTATTAAATTCATTTAATTATTCTTTATAAAATCAGATGATTCTTTTTTGTCAAAAACTACGACAACTTCAAGAAAGGAAAACCCCATCCTGAATCCAATCACTTCTATCCCTTTATAAAATCATCAAACTTCTCAAAATCTCATTATATCTTAAATCATTGAAACTTCTTATTTCATTTAAGTAAAACCTAGTATAAAACACATCCCTTTTAATGAATGTCTTAATGGTAACCACTCATACTACACCCTTAGGGGGGGGGGTTTAATAGTTTTCCCACACCATATAATAAGAGTTTGTCCGAAATAGTTAGTTAAACGTTTAAATATTATAAGATGGTGAAAATCAATCTCAATCTCATAAATTCCAAAAGAAAACTGTTAATAAAACATTAGAATAAAGGACTAACACATAAAAAAACAATAAGTACCATAATATCAAGAAACCAACAATTAAATTTTTACCACATGAATCCTAGACCATACTTGGTAAACATAAAGAGGAAAAGAAAGACAATTGAGATAGGCAAAAGAAAAAATGATTACATCAAAAAATTAATTTCAAAATTGATGGAATAAGAAATAACTCAGGTGGTAGAAGAAAATTTAGGGATATGGTTCCTAGGGGTTGAGATTATCGAATTATAGGTCAGAAGGACACCCAATTAACGTTTAATCGATTAAGTGAAAAATAATAAACAAAATTCAAAAACCTTCGAAGAAGTGAACTACACCGAAACCCTACTTTCTAGGGAATAGTGAACCCTTCTCAAGAACACCAATGGTGTGGCCCTTTAGGCTACAACATGGAGGTTCAATAACTGGAATAGTCACTACTCTAGTTCCCCTAAGAAATCACAACACATAATTAATGATGGATAATAGTTAAACAATCCCCTAGAATTAATACCATAGTGAAAACTAAGGGTTACAAAATTAAAATTTCTCAGATGCACCATCAAATAATAGAGTTTACTTCTAAGACTTCATAAATTAGTAGTAAGGTGTTTCATCATAGCCTCCAATGTTATAATTAAAAACACTAATCTTATGTAATGATAACACCGGTCACCCCTACGTATCTTAGGTGCCCAATGGTGTATCTCTAGAGGCCATTTTGTGGCCCACTGTATCTTAAGTTCCTATAAAAGGATGATTTTGATTACACCTACACAGTACATAATTATAACCCTTACTTAGCACTCCACTATGGTAGAAACCATTATCTATGGAATAACTACTATTTCCCATGAAATTTCACAATGGAAAATAATCGAGTCGCAGTTTTCTGTCCTTAGGCTATGCTATTTCCCACTAAAGTATGTTTTTAGAAATCATTCAACTATAATACACAAAAATATGAGTATGAATATAAAATCAGAGAAATAATAGAAACCAAATTAAAAATTATAATTCAAATAATATTAAACAAGAGGTTGGGGTGTGATGAAAATAAATTTCTAACTCATATAATGACATTTCTAAATTCATGTGTTCATGTTTTTGAATGTTCTAACTAAAAACATGTATATCTGATAATGAAATTATATGTTCACATAAAAATGCATTGTTCCAATGATAATATAATATCATTGAGGTCACTAGCCATATAAAAAATATCAATTTTAGTTGTTGAAAAACCACAAACACCCAAACCCTAGATTAATGTATATTTGAGTGATTCAAAATGTCCAAAAAAGTACACATGTGGAGTAGTAAAGATAAAAAAAACAATCATATATCTAGTGCTATTATTTGGTAATGATGCAGAATACATGATATGTCTTTTATGTTACAAAAAATGAATTTAAAGTCATACGATCAATAAAAACATATGGAAATAAAATTAAATGCTTGGTATATTCTTAACATATAATAATTTAATTATTTAGATTTTGGAAACAATGTTACAATTTTCTCATTAAGGGTATTGATATCTATTACAATTCATACCCAGAAAAGAAAATCATAGTAGATAGAGGCATTATCAAACAAGAAATAGATCAATTTTAATTTTCAACACCTATTAGATGAGGTTTTACCAATGGATCTATATGTGGAATAATCTCATTTAACACTAAACATAGAAAAATAATAATTGGGGATCATGAAAATAAAATATAATAATAATAATTTCTTATACATTTCATTAAAAGTGATGTATTGTGATGGAGTATATATCATTGATTATATATTCACTAAATTTATAATAAGAACCCATATATTATTATGAGAATAAAATATGATAAATAATGTCTCATTGGTTTTGTCAATGATGAGTGTTGGTTGATTATTCACTTCAAAATACCAAATAATCTGAGGAAAATAATTGTGTCACATATATGATTTAGTGGTTGATCCCCAATGTCAAATTTTTTTTTTGTGTTAGTCAATTATGTAACTCGGGGAATGTAAATAATTTCAATAAGAGATCTTATATTATATAAGGAAGAAGTTGTTTAATTGGGATGTATAGAATGAAAAAAAGACGGAATATCAACCAAATTAGAGGTGAAGAAGACATGTGACTTCTTAAAATGTATAAAATAAATGAATTTTTGTATAAATATCTTAGACACTTTACCCAAATGTAAATTGATGACATATTAAATAATGATGTATCATTTTACATCTCTAATCTCTCATGAGATATCACTCACACATATGTAATTTTATCAATTTGGAAAATTATTTAGAAAACCTACAAGATGAATGTCTAAAATTCAATGATATTTTAGGAGTTATTTCATATCAAAGTCTATATTCAAAAACTAAAAAAAATCCATGGATGTAAAGTGGTATTATATTCCATTTATTGATGAGTATAGTATTATTTCAACACTAATGGTAAGATCCCACTAATCCAACATTTCATGTTATCAAAGATTGGTATACAAAATCCTTAAGAATAATTTTTCTATTTTTTTAAAAAATAATGATATAAAATTCACTAAAAATCCTATGTATGAATATATTGAAAATAATAGGATATGAAAACATGTTTCAGTGGTCTTTAGACCTGAAAAAAGATAGTTTTTGATTAGGGGAACTAAATTATCAATAACATAGCCTAGAAAATACACCATAAAAATTATTTCTGAATATGTATGGGATACAAGTAGTTCATACATCTTCTTACATGTCTAATAAATATTTTTTTTCTAGTGAAGCGACAAAATCCCCTATGATATGATATGGGAAAAACATGTAATGAAAAAAAATCATGAGAGAATCTTTTTTTTAAATAAGTAATGGATATAAAAACAAGAATATTTTGGAAAAAGGAAAGAATATTTCACAACACAACATTGATAAAAATTCCTATGTGATGTATAAGTATGCAGCCAAGGGGGTGTGGGTACATAGGTATTTTTAAGACCCATAATAAGACACCAATTATGAATAAAATATATATGGTTAAAATCATTAAAATAATTCAAGGAGAACAGATGAAACTTTTTAAGGGAATATTGTAAGTTGATAGTTGGCTATGGTGTAAACACGAATAATAATGACTCTATAAAAACATTATTAAAATTGATGGTAGAGCCTAATTTTTTGATGATGCTAAAAAATATCAGTTGGGTTATTGAGATGCATTCATTCCTTGTCTAAATTATGATGAATCAAATGTGTAAAAATTTATTGAGACCAGAAGATTAATTTTCCATTAGAACCAATTTGGTGTTATAGAATAAGATAAATGAAAAAGGAAATGTAACATATAACAAAACATGTTTGGTGTTCCATGAAAACTACTAAATAAAATTAATGTATGTTTATGACACATATGCACTAATAACTCTGCCAGAAAATATTCATCCATTCTTGGAAATGTATGTGGAAAGAGGGTTTTATGTGTATGAAATGGTTGTCAAATCAAAATTACATAATAAATTCATTAAGAAAAAGGTGTAAATTAAGAATTTTTTTATTATAGATTAAGATGATAGGAATTTTTTCTGGTAATAAAAGTAGTTTTATTAACAAAATAAATGAACAAGATTTTTTAATTATTGGATTTATCACTACAAGTGAATGATTCAATTTCAATTTGGTATAGTTTACTATAATATATATGTTAAAAAGAAGACTAATTATTGTATATTGGTTCTAATTTCTGTATATGACATAATTGTTGGGGGATCGAACAATGAAAAAAAAATTTGGTAGAATAAATAATGTATGAAATTTGGAGTATCCATGATTGGAGAAATTCCATTTACCTTGGTTTAGATGTAACTCATTGAAGGATTGACAATTTCATTATTTTGTCAAAATATGTAAAATATGTACTTAATAGGATTGGAATGGAAGATTATAGGCTGATAAAAATACTAAAGTCTACCCAAATGAATTTTTCAAGACATGATTATAAAAATGTGTTCAATGTAATATAATATAACAGTATCATTGGACACTTACTATACCAAACCATGACGCAACCATATAATATTTTTGACATATGTAAAGTTTTATGGTACTAAATGTATCCCATGTAAATATATATTCTTTCAATGAAAATAATTCTTTGTTATATAAAAAAAACTATATTTTTTGTTGTTTTATAAAAGCGAATTACAGTAAGAGTTATTGGGATATAAAGATATGTGTTGGGCTAGTTTAGTGGATGATGAAAAATTGAAATTGGTTCATGCTTTTTATCATGATAGATTTCGTATTTTCTCATTGAGTTATATATAACACATAATTTAACTTATCCTTATGGTAAAAGATTATATAATAAATACTAAATCATGTTATTTGTGTATAATTTTGTAAAAACTGCTTGAGGATGTCATCGTTGATGTGAAATCATTTTTTGTAAGTTAGTGTGTCAAATCATGTGAAATTACTAAAAGAAAAAATTATATCCATAAGTCATTGAAAAATAAGATCAATATAAAGTATCATTTCACATTAGATAATGTTAAATAATAATTTCTTGAATGGGAGTATGTTTTCATAGAGAATCTGGTTTTTGACATCATAAATATGACAACTGTTGCTTTTAATACTCATTAATTCATGATTTATTATATAATAGAACACTTAATACAACCCATAAAATTATTTATCATAATGTATTTAGGTTATTAAGTACATATGATACCAACTCAAACATGGGAAACAACAAAATGATAAGAACATAAATCCACAACATGTGCTTATAATCCATGGATATTGTAAAACATAATTGGGTGACATGGGGACAGAAAAAAGGGTGAGATATAAATCCCTGTATGGATGTAAAATAAGAATAAAATAATGTAAACTATTAATTGTGATATAAGACATATATCAAGTAAATATAATATGTGTGATAATCCAAATTTTGAAAAATGAGTCAGGATATAACATGATAGTATAAAGGCAACAAAAGAATGTGGTGACAATATGTAAAATAAAATACTAAACATAGTTTAAGGATAAATAAAAATACAACATAATATGTTAGAAAAATTCATATAATGGAATAATTTTACAAACTAATCCATAACATGAATTCTCATGAAACTAAAACATTACCCGATTCATTTGAGAGTTATTCAGATGAAACCCATGATAATATGTAAATTCTCATGCATGCCACATAGATAATTCAACATAAGGTTTTATTTCATCACATTTAATCCCATTATTAATGATTATGATTTCAATACATATAATTACCAAACACATTTATTATATGTACATCTTGGTGAATTCTCTTATCTGGAAATGGGAATAGTTATTCACTTCACAAATGATTGGCATGAAAAATCCTAGACTAAATTCAACATCATAACGGCGGTATATAATGCTTCATGGGAATGATTAATTAGTATCTAAGGGGTTTGTAAAAAGTTTAAAATCTTATTGGAATTAATAGGTGTGTGAGAAAATATCATAAAGGTGGTTCTTGAATAAATAATAGAAGGAGAGGGTCCTTTACCTTGAGAGGGTGCTTCTAAAAGTTTGGGAGGATATTATTGAGAGTTTGGGATAACTTTTGGGGGATATAAATATGAAATAGAAGATTAGGTATGTGATCAAAGAGTTTTTAGAAATGATAAATGGGGGATTGGGTTGGTTTATATAGAAAAATAGAGTATAGTTCTTTATTAATTTGTAACCATTGGTTTTGAACTCAATATGATAAACTAAAAAATATAATAAACCATAACATAGTTTTTTTCAAATGACTTTGAATAATATAGATTATTTTAAATTATTTTACATTTTTAAGATTGGATCTCATTAAAATAATACCATTGGTGATGTCGAAGTATGCCATGTTTATAAAAAGTTGATTTTAAAACTGTAAAATATTATATATATTTTAGAAGATTCATGAAGGACATATAAAATTAATAAAATAATATTAAAATAAAATAAATTAATGTTTAAAGATTTATTTGTTCTTGGATACTCTTTTTAGTATTTATTACATGATATTTTGGGATTTTATGATGTAATAATATATATTTATTTATTATACCATAATTTTTACATAAACATTCGACTGTCTCATAAAATTATGAAAACTTCAACTTTTAATAATTTTGAGATGAGAATTTCAAAATTAAAATATATTTTATAAAAATAATAATTTAAATATGGGAATTTATAATTTTAAATTGATATCCTAGTTTATTAAAGAACAATTTTTTTACAATATCATTTTTTTTACTCTTATAAAAATTACATTTGATTTTGTAAAATAATCCAATAATTTATATTTAAAAATTACTATTTATTAATAATATTTTAATAAAATTTCATTTTTTTAAAAAAATATTAAATTAATAAAATGGCTCCATTATCAAAACTATATATCTCCCAAAAACAAAATATGATATTTATCATATAAAAAATTAAATTTTTATCAAACTCAATATTTAATCATCTGAAAATAAATATTACAAAGGGGAAACTATAATTATTGGTATGTAAAATAGAAATATAAAAATCCATACTATAAATGTCAAGATATATAACCCTTTATTAAACTAGTGAATGTTCTCTTGGTAAGGTGTTATATGATAACATTTCCTTAGGGTTTTTCGGTGCACATGGTTTGAGTCATTAAATTAATGGCCTTTAAATTGTCTAGTAAATATTTTTTTCACACTTAAGTTGTTAAATATGTGTATTGAATTGTCCAAGGGAGAATATGAGAGATTATAATACCTTCAGAAGCTCTGATAAATGGGCTTTATATGGTACAATCATACTAGTCAAGGATATCACTTATTGTGTCTACACAAATTAATGATTATCATAATCCATTATAGAAACTATTTATATGATCACTTTTAAATGTATATATTATCAATTTTTATGACATTTAATGATATTTTGTGTCACTATTGGTTAAAGAAGTTTAATTTTGTGCATGAATTTTCTAAATGTAAATACATAATAAGATATTTATTCAAACAAGTAAATTTCATTTATAATTTTTTAGGTCATTATATTGTTCCCTTACATCATAAATTTATCCATAAACTTTTTTATTTGATACAATATAATAGATGAGTGTACTTCTGTTTCGTATCCTTTTTTGGTTCCCATCTCACGACCATAAAATTTGGTGTCCCCCACAACACTTCTACTATGTGATTTTTATTCTCTCATAGAAAATTGTTTCTATGATATATGAATTTAAATAGATTATAATCATATGAAAGATCTTTCACTAAATGCATAACCTCGGTAAAAATTACATTGATGGGTCAAATATGTACATCATAAAGATGTATACATGGAACACATCATGTACTTAAAATAATTTAGGTGCGAGTATTATTTGATTTTCCGCATCTCTTATGTAATCAGGTATCCTAAAGGGGTAAATGTGTCTTGGTCTAATATTTCCCATTATCATAATTCTAATGATTTTCATCCATGTCAATATACAAAAAAACACGTTTTCTCCAACCTAAAACTCAAGCTCACATAATTGATTATCTAAATACCCCATATTCTTACAGTTTTAATATTTCATATGGCATTTAATGGTTCAACCCTTCTAAATCATCTCTTGGATTTGATAATGTCCCATAAACATACACTCTAAATATTAATCCCTACATGTTGGTTTCCAACACTTAATCACATTTATAGCCTCTTACGAAGATGTTTTAACGCTAGAATGGAAAATGTTGCTATATGAAAACACCACTGGGGAAGTTTTTGATCACAAAATCCTTGAAAATCCATTAAATATGATATCATCGTATCATCTAGAGTTAGAATAGTTTTTTTAGACTATCCATATGTCTGACTGTGATAAGTAGTATTGAAACTCATCTCTATATTCAATGCTTATTGAAGGCCTCTCCAGAACCTTGTGGGAATCCTAATATCTCAATCGAATAAAATGTAGAGTGGAATTCCAAGTAGTCTGAACAGTTAAATTATGTATATCTTGGAAGGTTGTTTGAGAGATAAATAATAATTTATGGTAATGAAATGAAATGTATTTTTAAGGTGGTCCACTACAACTCAGATTGAATTGTATCCCTTAGGTATCCTTAGGAGTCCTAAGAAAAAATTCATGATTATGTTTTCCCATTTCCAAATTTCTATGGGAAATGGTTTCATAATATCCTTATACTTTTTTTTAGACATTACTTATTTTCAAACCATGCATGAATATACAAAACTTTGAAATCTACCACTCCATAGTATAACACAAGATGTTTTTATTAAAATATATATATATATATATATATATATATATATATTATTACTTCCTAGATAAATAAGGAAGGATGATCTATGTGAAAAATATAGAAGTTACCCAATTAATTCTAGTTTTGATGGGACTTATATCTATGATTCAATCCTTATACCTTCATATATAACAATTATTTTCTCCAAAATATTAGTTACATTATTTTATAGTATCTCTTCTACCTTTTTGGAATCCTTGATTCTTTCACGAATCAATTTTTGATTATATATTTTAATAATCTAGGGTGATGATCATTTTATTATTCCCTTTTCTATTCATTTTATGTCCAAGAAGATTGGATCCCTCTAAATCTTCATTATGAATAGGTTATAAGGATCCATTCTACTTAAAAAATTCTGTCACTTTTTTTACCTCCTAGGATTGTAGTTGATTGAACAATCATAATCCTCGATCATCTCTAATAAAATTTGATGGCACATATTATGCGCTATTTGTGAGATATATGATATATTTTTTATGATATGTATATATGTTACACATATCTTGATATATATAATACCACTAAATTTTTATTGTAAAGATAATCATATCCTAATCTAGATCATGTTATGTACAGTTATTATTATCCATCTTTAATTGTACGTAGGCATATGCTATCACTTTTTCATCATCCATGAATACACACTCCATGAACTTTTTGGATGAATCAATGTAGATCACAAATCCATCCCCACTAGTGGGTAATATGATTATAGGTTAAGTTATAAATATTTTCTTGATACCTTTAAATTTTTACCCACATTATTTATTCTAGAAAAACACTACCCCATTCAATGTTATCTTTGTTAATGGGATTTAAAATCATGATAATTTAATGAAACAATCAATCATTGTAAAAAACTAATCTATGGAAGCTATTAATGTACATCATATAGGTTAGTTTGGTTCATACTTCAATTTATCCAATTTTTAGGTGTCAACATATATCCCTTTCTTATTGATAACATTCCCAATTAATAACACTTTATCCAACCAAAACATAGATTTATTATACTATTCATTCATATTCTATCTCCCCAAAGTCCTCAATTGAGTATTTAAATTTTCTATATATTCTTCATTTCTCTTTTATTATTTAAAAATATCACCAATTAAGTCAACCAAATATTTTATGAGGTAATCCCTAATGAATATATTCATTAAATCTAGAAATATTCTTACAAGATTGGTGAGTCCAAATGGAATCACTCTGAACTTTTATTGTCAGAAACGTATTTGAAAATAAGTCTTATGGATATCCTCCTTTATTAACTTTACTTGATATTATCCCCATCGTAGTTACACATGAGATAAATACTATGCTCAATGTAGCTGATCAAAGATATAATCAATCCACAGAAGAGGGTACTTCTTCTTTATCATGATCTTGTTGTGTTTAAGATAATCAATGTAGGGGTGCATTGAACCATCCTTATTTTTGATGTAGATGAAAGGGGAACCCCGTGGTTAAGTAGTTGGGCGTATGAAACATTTACCTAGTTTCATATTCTTCTCCTATATTTCAAAAACATCTATTCTTTATGGTTAACTAGATATATAAAAATATCTCTGTATAATATTGAGTGAAAATTCAAAATCTCACTAAGTGGAAAATTAGGCAATTCATTGGGAAACAAATAAGTGATTTCACTCACTATAGGCATGTCATGAAGGATGATATTTTCCATAGATTCAATATTTTGAGAATCATATTCCTTATCATAAGGAATTAATATCCATGCTTTATATGATGATACAAAATATATTTCATCCTGCACCATACAGTTATTTAGAATTGGAGTGCCATTTGAGATATATAGGGTGACTTCCTTCCCTCTAAAATTTTCTTTGTATTTATGTTAGAAAATAAAATCAATATCCAGAATAGGACCAAATTCATCTATTGGGTGTATCTAAATATATCTAGGAAGTTAAGTCCACAAAATTTGATAATGGTGGAGTTATATACATGGGATGTGAGAATTACCCTATTTTCTGTTTTCCTTGATAGCTCTACATCCATGAATTATAGTGGGGTTTGAAAGGTTATACCAAACATGAGTGATATGAAAGAATTTTTAGAACTAGAATAAAAAAATATGATTGCTATAATTGAATGAATAACTATTATACCTATCACCACATTGTTGTTGCGATCCACCTCCATAATTGTGATCGCATAGGCTCACCCTTTCTCTTTAGGACATGGGCTTTTTTATCATCAGTTATCTTTAACAACCTTTGTCTTGGGTAATAGATTCATATAGTGTCCATGTTTCTTGAATTTTAAAGAGTGTACAATAAGATATGCGTTGACCAGAGAATTCATTTATTATATACCATTTTTGTTTTTCTCCCTTCACAAATCAGTTTCTAGATTCCCTTCCTTTCCATACCTAAATCATTTCCTCATCAACTTTAGGAAAATTCCAGGATACTTCTTCACACTCTTTTGACATGTGGGATGTTGGGATTTCATTTGACCATTATATTTCTGCATCATACTTCCATAATGAAACTCCATTTTCATATTCATATCCCTCTTATAACCTTGAGATTCACTTATCTCTATTTTGAATTTAAGGTAACATCATACAATTTCCTCATACATATCAATGTCATGAATTTATATATTTTTTGACTTATATTTAGCACACAAAATAAGAAGAAACATAAATTTTAGAGGTAATGATAGTGCCTAAGGTGTATCATTCAAGTATTGTGATGTCTTCCTTATAGAACCACATGGATTAGTCATCATTTTTATTATGGCTATGGAAGTCCTTATCCATTTTTAGTTGATGATTTTTAGAAAATATTTATCATATTTTTTTTCTATAATTACTTATACTTAATCACTTTGATATCCTCATCATGAATTTTAATTTTTTCCAACATACATCATTTATTATCTTCTCATTCCATATGATACATATTCAAGAAAACCATATCTTTCCCAAGGAATTAAAGGATACAGATGGTTTCCCCAATGGAGTTGATGCACTGTTCCATGATAAAAGGATTGGATGAACAATTGAAATTGAGATGGATTTTTCACATAAAGGTATCAATTACAAAATTCTATTTATTAGGGAGGATTTGGGAGTTCATATTTATTGTTTTATTGATTCAAAAAAATATTCACTTGAGAATGTTTTGACATGATCTTCATGATTCATACTCCCATCGAGATGAGCATCTCATTTTTCCATTCATCACATTTTCCCTCATATTTGATGTTGGTTCAAAATCTCAATTTTGATTCATTTACTAAAAAAAGATAAATTTAGGTATGAATATTTCTTTACTATTAAAAACATAAAATAGACACCATGAACATGGAAGGGATAAATCAAAAATGACATCAACTTTTATGGTTATTTTTTTCCACAATAATTGATCATAATGTGCTTTTAAATTGAAAAAATCATATACCTTAAGAGTTTCAAAACAAGTTTGTAGTAAGGAATGTTGTTGTGCAGTAGTTGATGATTGAGACTTGGTTGTGGAGCTGTTTTTGGGGTTAGTAAAGCAAGGTACATATAAGCCACATCAAAATACACTTGTTTTATGTGAACATATATGTATTTTATTTTAATTCATTTAATCTATAAATTAACAAAATTTATGGATGTTTTTTTGTTCATACATATCGATAAATCTTTCACTACAGTTTTCTAAACCTAATAAAAAAAGTAAAAATTATTTTAATACCAACTATGACAACCATTTCCATTAATACACATTAATTGATTATTTAATATATAAAAGAAAAATTACATCAAAATAGAATATCATGAATAATAATTTTTTTGATAAGGTACATATCATTGAATCATGAACATGGGATACATCAATATTATGTAAAAAAGATCGAAAAATGTGCTTCTAATCTAGGATCTTCTAAAACTGCACAGAATAACCTAAGGACGTACACAATATATGGTTGAGCTATAAAGCCTAGTAAGGGAGTAAAAAAATTATCATAAGTTAAATTATTAAATGTTACCCAAGATTCATATCAAGGTAAAATAAGATGGGTGAGAATGATAATCATCAACAAGGAAGCATGATATAACATGATAGAACAAAGGAATCATAGGAATGTTGAAAGAACGTTAAACATAAAATCATAAACATAGGTCAAGGATAATGTCCAGGACAACATAAAATGGTGTAAAGTCCCATAATGGTTTTTTAATCTTAAATAGCATACACGATGTCTCCGGAGACTAAAACATTACCAATGAAATAGTGTGAAATCTTGGCACACCCATCATAATATGTACATTGTCATGTGTTCCATAAATATCATTAAATATAAAGAAATATATCATCAAATTTAATCCCATAAATTTTTTCTTTGGGTTATATTAATACAATCCTATAATAAATAATTTATTGGTACATCTATGTGAATATCGTTGAGTGGAAATGGGTATGAATATTCAAAACCCAAATTCATGGCATGGAAAATCGTGAGATAATTTAGGAAGCTTAATAGGGGTATATAGTTGTTCATGTTAGTGATTAATGAGAGTCAATGAGGTCTATAAACACCTATAATTAGTAATCTCAATAAGATATATGTGTTAAAACATTTCCCAACAAAAAAAATGAAAAAAAGAATAACATAATGGAAGTTCCGGTATTTTGAGGAGGGGATTATAAGGCTCCAGCCTTAAACGTTACTTAATCTTGTGTTATTACTAGATTACACATTGAGGATCTTTTCGGGTTTAGAGTTTTAGAGAATTAGATCATAAAACATGCATTACATCCTATATTTAAACAAAGTTGTTACAATAAAAGATAGTAATCATTTTTCCCATCAACGGAAACATATTTAAAATAAAACATGGATTCATTATTGACACTTCTTTGACACTATCATCATATCATGTACCCTTCCCTTGACATGTGAAAACATTTCAAAAACATGGGATGAGCATAAAAATCTCAGTAAGAGATATAAAAATATGGAAAGGAAACATGAGTACATGTGTACTTAAGAATAAATGAAATCATACTCTACTCATAAAACATAAGATCTTTAACATACCTCATCAAATCACGAATAAATCATAGAAATAATAAGACATAAAGGTAACTTGAGGCATTCATAACATTCTTACGTAGGGAGTAACCCTCTTGGTTATGTTTGGAATACCCATCACAGTATATTCCCAAAATCTCTTCAGATAAACCTTAAGGTCTAACTCCTTATCATTACCCAATGCATTGGAGAGCTATATCGGGCTCACCCGCCCTTAATTTATCACGGAACCACCCGTCTTCATAACAATGCCCAAGAACCATAACGTAATCGTATCACATAAAACATGAATAAAGGAAACATAAAATTTCCACATTTCAATTACAAGATATCAATAACACATTTATATAATAAAAATGTTATCAAAACCATTTTCAATACTAAAATAAAAGAAAAGTAAAACATGGTATTTATTTTTCTTTAAAAAAAAGGTATGGCTTGTAGAGGAAGCCGAAACTCAAATAATGGTAACGGCGGCGGAGAAGTCGTTGTCGCCGCATACGTACAACAAAAACATTCCCTTTTGTCATTTAGTAAAACTCTTCGTATAAAAAATAATCCTTTTGGATAAACGTAAAAGTAAAAGGGGTTTATACACTGTAAAAAGAAGGTTGTGTATAAAAAAAATATGCCTCAATGAAAGGAGATTGAGACATCCCATACCTCGGGTCCGACTTGACTCGATCATTATTTAACCACTTGAATAAAAAACTTGAGTTAATTTCTACTTTCTTAAGAACCTTTTTCAAGTTCATTATTCCTTTTATATCACTTATTTCCATGTCATGAACACTATGTAATTATTTAAGTTAAAATCGTTCATTTTAACGATTATTGGTACTTGAGTCAAAAATAAACTCTTTATAATTACAAGTTGTTCATGTATCCATTATATCCAGAGTTATACTCATGATGTAGATATCATATATATCATATATATCCAGTATATAGATGCATTTACATAACTTTTAGAGGTAAGAAATGAAATGCACCGTTCATGGAGATGGTAAGCCATACGTACACATGAATGCTACTTTCATTTATATTTCGTATTTTATGGAATGGAATCATAATTATATAAAGTAATATTATAATTCCAGTATAATATCATATATAATATCATTAATTCCATCCTTTATACGTCCCACATATGGTATTAACGAATCAAATCACTTTGAGGGGGCGGTAGTCCGCACTTCCTAAAATGAAGATATCGCGTTTACCCATAATGGAAACCATAAAGGTATGCCATGAATGAAAAATATAGAAGCTTAAGTAAAACATAAACATATGATATACCATATATAAATATAGTTACATCTTAATGGCCACCTTTGAAGCTGATAAAAGAATATTGAACAATCATCGTTTCGTGAGGCAGAAATTCGCCATCCACGGAAACAGTATGTTCTTTAACCATTTGATGTAGGTGCGTGTAAGTGTAGCTCAAATAATTCTTATAAAAACATACTAGTATATAGAATATACTGTTTTTGTTACAAAATAAATGAATAAAAAGAGTTTAGGGGGTTGGAGAAGAAAAATAAAACATAAGAACACAATAGAAGACACTACCTTTAAAACGGGTAACTCTTTTTGATTTGGGATCAAAGGCTTCCTTGGGAAGACATCTGACTAAAGTGAGGATTCTAGGAGTTAGAGAAGGATGTGGAGAGACAAAATGGGCAGGGGTTGGCTGATACAAAGGCTTTGGAAATGTGGGTAAGGAGGTAGAGGTGGGGGCCTTTTATAAGAGGAGAGGAGGGGCACTCTTGGAAAGGTATAAAAGGATACTTTAT
Source organism: Viscum album (assembly GCA_963277665.1). Classification (NCBI taxonomy): domain Eukaryota; kingdom Viridiplantae; phylum Streptophyta; class Magnoliopsida; order Santalales; family Viscaceae; genus Viscum; species Viscum album. The sequence continues at coordinate 1,692,446,726 of OY728153.1, read as the reverse complement.
TATAAAATTCTTATCGGATTTAAAAGGTCCCAAAATTATGTATTTCGAGGATAAGGTGATAATAGTTATAAATCCACCCATACAATAGGTTTTTGAGATGTGTAGGTCTTAGAATTTACATTATCTTTTTATTTTATTTAAATCATTAAATAATGAGGTCATCGCTACATCATCATGGTGTAATAAATAATTTAATTTATTTAATGTCTAAAAATTATAAAAAATATATCATGATGTAGGAAATATTTTTATATTTCTAATGAATATTTATAGTAAAAAATATGACCTGTATCACCCCATTTAAAATTTTTTTTAGTAAAACAACTCATGTTTGTGACATTTTTACTTTAACATTAAATAAAAAGATATTAATGTCATTTTCCTCCCAAAGTGGCTCCATGGGGTCCCCAAGTTGACCCATGAATTTTCTTGGTCGGACATGACACATCCAATAAGGGTAGGACATGTGTAAAGTTCATTTTATATTATTAAAACATTATTCTTACCTTAAATTACACTAATTACCTCTAATCGTGATTAAAAACTTATAAGTTACTATTCACAAAAAAATTATTTTAATCCCATTGAACCAAATTTTACTTCTTATTGACCACCATTTATGTCAGATTTTTGAAATTCAAAACACAGAGGTGGTAAAATTTCATTTAAACGAAAAATCAGTTTTTTAAGTACCACTTAGTGGTTTCACTATTCATCAAAAATTGAAGTTTTTCAGAAAAATACCTAAACTTCACCCTAAGCTATATTTGATATTCCAAATTAAAAAATGATGTATATTTTACAAAATTCAAAACATATAAGTTAAATTAATTAATTTAATAATTAATTCCCACCGTCTGAGCAAATAGCGTGTTTTTATGAAACAATAAGTATCAAAAGATTGACACTAGTTTAAGTCCAATTTCAAAGTGGAATTAATTCCAATGACCACTATTGGATTAAATGGTAAAAATATATTCTAATTGAAATTTACAACCAATTCAAAAGATAATATAACCATATAATTAAATTAGATGAAAAATCAGTTTTGATGTAAAATGCAGTATTTTTCACTATTCATTAAAAAATGAACATTGTCAGAAAAATACCAAAAAATCATCCAATGTAAATTTAAATGACCCAATCATAAATAATAAGTTTATTTTGACAAATATAGCTTATAAAATTGTCAAAAGTTTGATTTAAAAATGGTTTTCCATCAAAAGGTAGAAAAACAATCTTTTAAAAATATTAGTGTATTCCATGCTTAAGATTGGATTTATTATAATTTTAAGCTTCTAAAACACTATCTAATTGATTAGTAGACATAGATAAAAATATATATTATTCATTACTTACTTGGTATGTTACATCCTTCCACCCATTAGAAAATTTCATCCCCACAATTTATTTACTTATCGAATAAGTGGGGGTATTTAGCCCTCATTACATTTTCAGATTCCCATGTTGCCTCTTCAACCATATGGGTTTTACACAAAACCTTTACCTATTCAATTACATTATTTCACAACACTTTCTCTCTTCGGTCAATAATATGGACTGGTTGTTCTTCATAAGAGAGATTCTCTTCCAACTGAACTACCTCTGGGCTCAAAACATGAGATGGATCTGGCATATAATTTCTCAACATCAAAACATGGAAAACATTGTATACCTGAGATAAACTCGGAGGTAAAGCCACTTGGTAAGCAACTGATCCAATTCTCTCCAGAATTTCATATGGTCCAATGAACCTTGGACTCAGCTTTCCTTTCTTACCAAATCGCATCACACTTTTCCAGGGTGATACTTTGAGAAAAACATGATCACCTACCTCAAAAGAGATATCCTTCCTCCTGTTGTCCGCATAACTCTTCTGCTTGCTCTGAGCTGTTCTCATGTGTTTTGGTATCATCTGAACATTTTCTGCCAACTCTTCTACCAATTATGGTCCCATCAGCTTCCTTTCACCCACTTCATCCTAGAAAACTGGAGTTCGACACCGCTTCCCATATAACGCCTCAAATGGTTCCATCTGTATAATGAAATGAAAATAGTTATTATAAGAAAACTCAACCAAAGAAAGATGTTGGTCCCAACTTCCCTGATAATCCATATAACAAGCACGTATCATATCCTCCAAAGACTGAATTGTTCGTTTTGACTACCCATCTGATTGAGGATGAAAAGCTGTACTAAAATTTAATTCAGTACCCAACGACTTCTGAAGGCATTTCCAAAGGTTAGATGTGAACCTGGGATCACGGTCAGATACAATGGAGAGAGGAACTCCATGTAACCTAACTATCTCTTTAAGATACAAATGGGAAAGTTGATCTAGGGAAAAAGTATCTCGTATTGCAAGGAAATGAGAAGATTTAGTCAAGCGATCAACAATAAACCAGATTGCATTATTACCTCGAGATGTGTTCGGTAATCCCACAACAAAGTCCATGGATATATTCTCCCATTTCCACTCTGGCACTGTTAAAGGATGAAGCATCCCTTTTGGTAACTGCCACTCTGCTTTAACCTATTGACATGTCAAACAATTCACAGTAAAATAAGCAATATCTCTTTTCATTCCATCCCACCAGTAATACTCCCGCAGATCTCCACACATCTTAGTACTGCCAGGATGAACTGAAAACGGAGAACTATGAACTTCACATAACAACTCTCTCTTCAACTGTGAATCACAAGGCACACAAAATCTCTTCCGAAATCCCAAAACACAATCATTATCAATGTTGAATTCAGGAAACTTACCTTTCTGAACCATCTCTACCTTTTTCTACAACTCACTGTCTTGCTTCTGTGCTTGCTTGATTCTGTCTGATAGAGAAGATTTCACTGATACCTGAAACAAAACAGAAGGACGTCCTACACCAACAAATTCTATGCCAAAGTTTTTCAAATCCTTAACCAAAGGATCACATTCCAAATGCAACATTGTTAATGAAGCATTACTTTTTTGACTCAAAGCATCAACCACATTATTTGATTTTCCTGGATGGTAATGAATTGTACAATCATAATACTTGATTAATTCTAGCCATCTTCTCTGTCTCATGTTTAATTCTTTCTGAGTGAATATATACTTTAAAATTTTGTGATCAGTATATATTTCACACTTTTCTGCATACAAATGATGCCTCCAAATTTTTAAAGCGAAAACAACAACATCTAATTCCAAATCATGTGTAGGATAATTTACCTCATTAGTTTTCAACTGACGTGAAGCATAAGAAATTACCTGATCATTCTACATTAGGACACAACCAAGTCCTTTTAATGAAGCATCATTGTAGATAACAAACACCCCATTCCTAGAAGGTAGTGCCAAAACTGGAGAATTCACCAATCTTCTTTTCAACTCCTGAAAACAATCATCACATTTATTTGTACAGATAAACTTTACACCCTTCCGAGTTTGCTTAGTCATTGGACTAGATAACCTAGAAATATTTCTAACAAACCTTTGGTAGTAGCCTTCCAAACCACGGAAGATACAAATATCAATTACATTTTTGGGTCTTGGCCATTCTTCAACAACCGTTTTTTTGCAGGATCAACGGTTATCCCATCTTTAGAAACAATGTGACCAAGGAAAGAAATTTTTTGCAACCAAAACTCACACTTGCTGAATTTTCCATACAATTTCTTTTCTTTTAAGGTTTTCAAAATAACCCTTAAATGTCTTTCATGCTCCCCTATACTTATAGAAAACACCAAAATATCATATATAAAAACCACCACAAACTTATCCAAGAACTCATGGAAAATTCAATTCATTGAGTCCATGAATACAGCAGGTGCATTGGTTAGCCCAAAATGAATTAATACAAATTCATAATGGCCATATCTTGTTAGAAACGCAGTCTTCGGAATATCTGCTTCCTTTACCTTCAAAAAATGGTACCCTGATCTCAGGTCAATATTTGAAAAATACTGAGCTCCATGGAGCTGATCAAACAAATCATCAATATGAGGCAAAGGATATTTGTTCTTAACAGTGATGTTATTCAAGGCTCAATAATCAAGGCAAATTCTCATAGAACCATCTTTCTTTTTAACAAATAAAATAGGATCACCCCATGGTGATGTTCTAGGTCGAATGAAACCTTTCTCTAATAAATCTTTCAATTTCTCCTTCAACTCTAAAAGTTCAATTTGAGCCATTCGATAAGGGGGTTTTGAAATTGGCTTAGCATCAGGAACTAAGTCAACAGTAAATTAAACTTCCCAATCTGGTATTCTTATAGGAAACTCATCAGGAAAAACATCAGGATACTCATTTTCCACTGGCACATCACTAACCTGAACAGTTGATTTGTTTCAATGATGTGTGCAAGGTAACATTCATTTACATCTTTTACAAGTTTCTCGCACTCTTGATATGTTATCAACAATAAGGGTTCATTCTTGTACACAAACTGAAAATATTTCTAAAAAGAAACTTCTTTATCTCTACAGTCAATATTAGTATGGTAAATAGAGAGCCAATCCATACCCAGGATAACATCAAACTCTACTAGAGGTAAAACAATCAGGTTTTCAAGTAGGTTCTTTCCACAGATAAGGATATGAATATTCTTATAAATTTTTTTCCTCATCATTTCCCACAGGTGTCTTTACCACAAGTTCATGAGTCATGTATTGAGGTGGTATTCCCATTTTACTAGAAAAGGTTTCAGAGATGAAAGAATGTGTAGACCCTAAGTCAAAAAACACACTGGCATAATCTGAAAAAACAAACAAAGTACCTGATACAACTTCATTTGGTGGCCCGACATCTGCTGAAGTAGTTGCAAAGGATTTCACCACCCCTTTCTGCTGGTAGTCTAACTGCTTCCCATCACTCAAGCTCTTTGTCGGACACTCGTTTGCATAGTGACCCATCTCATTGCACTTAAAACATTTCACTAACTGCAAATCAAATTTGGTCTTACCTTCACCTGGATATTTTTCAGTGCAATCACGAGCCTTATGTCCCATCTTCCCACATCGGTAGCACTTTCCAGAATTCAGAAGACATTCCCCAGCATGCCTTTTACCACTTTTATCACAAACTGTAAACTTAGTTTTCTTACCATCAGACTTTTTTGAAGAATTCTTTCCTTTATACTGCCACCCCGGTCTCTTCTTCTGTTGGTTATTATAGAACACTTGATCATCGGAAAACTCCATTTCCACCTTCTCAGCACATCGAACAAGATTTTCATAACTTTTCAACTCAAGAGAAGCTAATGCCCTTCAATATTTTTTCTTTAATCCTGAGTAAAAACAATTGATTTTACTATCAAGGTCTCGGATAAAATTTTTAGCATACCTTTCCAATTGAGTGAACCTTTCTTCATAGGCAGCCACTGAGTCTTCCTCTTGCCTCAAATCCAAGAATTGCTTTTCCATCCGAAGTCGAACAACCTTAGGAAAATACTTCTCAAGAAACATACCTTTGAATTCATCCCAGTCGAGAGCATCAATCTCATCAGCGTCCTTGATATTTTTAACCATCGACCACCACTGATCTGCTTCACCCTCCAAACGGTAAATAGCAAGACTAACCTTTTGATTGTCTGAACACCCCATGACATAAAAAATATTCTCCAGTGCTTTAATCCACACTTCAGCTAGCACATGGTCAGATGATCCTCTGAATGACATGAGACGTTTCCTCATGAAATTTTCAACCACTGACATGTTCCTGTACGATTGATTAGGCTGATCTCATGCGTGGATACCGCCACCATTTATCTCTTGAGTCAACTGTGCCATTACTGCAACAAACTGCTCAGTTCCAATTCCGACCATCTCAGGATGCTGATTCGGAAGGTTATTTCCTTCTGTATGACTTCCTAGCACTGCTTACCTATTTCCTCTGCGGAATAACATTCTGAAAAAACATGTCTTAGATGATGCAACATGGTAATCTTCAAATGCTATATCATTTCAATTTTACCATAAAAAAATATTTTTGGATAATAATTTAATAAAATTCTAACTCCTAAAGTTATCTAAACCGACCTCTAATACCAACTATAAGGCCCCAGCCTTAAACCTTACTTAATCTTGTGTTATTACAAGATTACACATTGAGGATCTTTTCAGGTTTATAGTTTTAGATAATTAGATCATAAAACATGCATTACATCTCACATTTAAAAAAAGTGGTTACAATAAAAGATAGCAATAATTTTATCCCATCAACGGAAACATATTTAAAATAAAACATGGATTCTTTATTGAAACTTCCATGACACTATCATCATATAATGTACCCTTCCCTTGACCTGTGAAAACATTTCAAAAACTTTGGATGAGCATAAAAAGCTCAGTAAGGGATATAAAAATATGGAAAGGAAACATGAGTACATGTGTACATAAGAATCAATGAAATCATACTCTACTCATAAAACATAATCACTTTAACATACCTCATCAAATCATGAATAAATAATAGAAATCATAATACATAAATGTATCTTGAGGCATTCATAACATTCTTACGTAGGGAGTAACCATCTTGGTTACATTTAGAATACCCATCACAGTATATTCCCTAAATCTCTTCAGAGAAACCTTAACGTTTAACTCATTCACATTACCCAATGCATCAGAGAGCTATATCGGGCTCACCCTCCCTTAGTTTATCACGGAACCAACCGTCTTCATAACAATACCCAAGAATCATAACTTAATCGTATCACATAAATCATGCATAAAGGAAACATAACATTTCCACATTTCAATCACAAGATATCAATAACACATTGATATAATAAAAACGTTATCAAAACCATTTTCAATACCAAAATAAAAGAAAAGTAAAACTTGGTATTTATTTTTCTTTTAAAAAAAGGTATGGCTTGTAGACGAACCCGAAGCTCAAATAATGGTCACGGCGGCGGAGAAGTCTTTGTCGCCGCATACGTACGACAAAAACATTCCCTTTTGTCGTTTAGTAAAATTATTTGTATAAAAAATATTTATTTTGGATAAACGTAAGAGTAAAAGGTGTTTATACACCGTAAAAAGAAGGTTGTGTATAAAACAAAATATGCCTCAATGAAAGGAGATTGAGATGAAGTCTTATACCTCGGGTCCGACTTGACTCGATCATTCTTTAACCTCCTGAATAATAAACTTGAGTTAATTTCTACTTGCTTAAGAACCTTTTTCAAGTTCATTATTCCTTTTACATCACTTATTTCCATTTCATGAACACTATGTAATTATTTAAGTTAATAACGGTCGTTTTAACGATCATTGTTACTTGAGTAAAAAATAAAATCTTTATAATTACAAGTTGTTCATGTATCCATTATATATAGAGTTATAATCATGATATAGATATCATATATATATCATATATATCCAGTATATAGATGTATTTACATAATGTTTAGAGGTAAGAAATGAAATGCACAGTTCATGGAGACGGTAAGCCGTACGTACAGATGAACGCTACTTTCATTTATATTTCGTATTTTATGGAATGGAATCATAATGATATAATGGCATATTATAATTCCAGTATAATATCATATATAATATCATTAATTCCATCCTTTATACATCCCACATATGGTATTAACGAATCAAATCACTTTGAGGGGGCGGTAGTGTGCACTTCCTAAAATGAAGATATCGTGTTTACCCATAATGGAAACCATAAAGGTGTGCCATGAATGGAAAATACAGAAGCTTAAGTAAAACATAAACATATTATATACCATATATAAATATAGTGACATCTTAATGGCCACCTTTGAATGTGTTAAAAGAATATTGAACAATCATTGTTTCGTGAGGCAAAAATTCGCTATCCACGGAAACAATATGTTCTTTAACCATTAGATATAGTTTTGTGTAAGTGAAGCTCTAATAATTATTAAAACGACATCCTAGTATACGGAAGATACTGTTTTTGTTACAAAAGAAATGAATAAAAAGAGTTTAGGGGATTGGAGAAGCAAAATAAAACATAAGAACACAATAGAAGACACTACCTTTAAAACGGGTAACTCTTTTTGATTTGGGATCAAAGGATTCCTTGGGAATACTTATGACCAAAGTGAGGCTTCTAGGAGGTATAGAGGGATTTGGAGAGACAAAATGGGCAGGGTTTGGCCGAGCCAAAGGCTTTGGAAGTGTGGGTAAGGAGGTAGAGGTGGGGACCTTTTATAAGAGGAGAGGAGGGGCACTCTTGGAAAGGTATAAAATGATACTTTATTATAAAATGCTTTTAGGATTTAAAAGGTCCCAAATTATATATTTATAGGATAAGGTGATAATAGTTTGAAATCCACCCATCCAATATGTTTTTGACATGTGTAGGTCTTAGATTTTACATTATCTTTTTATTTTATTTAAATCATTAAATAATGAGGTCGTCACTGCATCATCATAGTGTCATAAATAATTTAATTTATTTAATGTCTAAAAATTATAAAAAATATATTATGATTTTTTAATTATTTTTAGCTTTCTAATTAATATATATAGTCAAAAATATGACTTGTATAACCCCATTTGAAAATTGTTTTAGTAAAACATCTCATGTTTGTGACATTTTTACTTTAACATTAAATAAAAATATATTAATGTCATTTTCCTTCCAAAGTGGCTCCATGGGGTCCCCAAGTTGACCCATGAATTGTCTTGGTCATCCATGACACATCAAATAAGGGTAGGACATGTGTCAAGTTCATTTCATATTATTAAAACATTATTCTTACCTTAAATTACACTAATTACCTCTAATCGCGATTAAAAACTTATAAGTTACTATTCACCAAATAATTATTTTAATCCCATTGAACCACATTTTACTTTTTAATGACAACCACGTATGTCGGAGATTTGAAATTCAAAATAGATAGGTGGTAAAATTTCATTTAAATGAAAAATCAGTTTTTTGAGTACCACTTAGTGGTTTCACTATTCATAAAAAATTGAAGTTTTTCAGAAAAATACCAAAACTTCACCCTAAGAAATATTTGATATTCCAAATTAAAAAATGATGTCTATTTTAAAAAATTAAAAACATATAAGTTACATTAAATAAGTTAATAATTAATTCCCGCTATCTGAGCAAATAGCGTGTTTTTATGAAACAATAAGTATCAAAATATTGACACTAGTTTAAGTCCAATTTCAATGAAAAATTAATTTCAATGACCACTATTGGATTAAATGGTAAAAATATATTCTAATTAAACTTTAAAACCAATTAAAATGATAATATAACCATATAATTAAATTAGATGAAAAATCAGTTTTGATGTAAAATGCAGTATTTTTCACTATTAATTAAAAAAATGAACATTCTCAGAAAAATACCAAAAAATTGTCCAATGTAAATTTCGATGTCCGAATCATAAATAATAAGTTTATTTTGACAAATAGATCTTATAAAATTGGAAAAATGTTGATTTAAAAATGGTTTTCTATCAAAAGGCAGTAAAACAATCTTTTAAAAATATTAGTGTATTCTATACTTAAGATTGGATTTATTCTCATTTTAAGCCTCTAAAACACTATCTAATTCATTAGTAGATATAGATAAAAATATCTATTATTAATTACTTACGTGGTATGTTATAGATATGATCCCTTACATTTATATGGTGCTTCTAAAAGAATGGGAGGGGCTTCCTAAGATCTAGAGGAACCATGTGAGAGATATATAGTGTAATTTTTAAAATAGTTCTATTCTAAAAGCGATTTATTTTATGATAAATGGGATGTTGGGTGATATTATATAGCAAAAGAGAGGGGATTTCTTCATTAGTTTTGAAACATAGGTTTTGGAACCTATATATTAAAGTAATCAAAAACACAAATAATCCCATTTATTGTTTCAATTTCTTCTATCAAAGTGGTGTAATATAAATTATTTTTCATATTTAAGATATTATATCATTAAAATAATACCTATTTTGATGTATAAGTGAGTCATGTTTATAAATAATTTATTTTAAAACCTCAAAATATAATATAGATTTTGGAGAATTTATTACTACTTCTTAAAATTAATAAAATGACCTAAAAAAGTTAATTTAAATTGGAAACATATATTTAGTTATAGATAACCTTTATAGTATTTATTACACTACTTTTGGAATTCTGTAAAGTTATAGTACATATTGTATAGTAACCCCATATTAAATTTTTACCCAAAAATTCATATATCTATGAAAATTATAAAACAAATAACCATTAGTTAATTTTGATTTCCTAATTTCAAGAATAATTCTCTAAATGTGATAATTAAAAATTTTAATTCAAAAATATTTATTTATTTCAAAACAACTATGTTTTGATAATAATAGTTTTCTTACCCTTATAAAAATTACATTTGAATGCTGAAAATTATATTACCACATACATTTAAAAACATTATTCAATAATATTATTTTATTAAATTATCATTTATTTTAAAAATTATTTATTCCATATATAAGTGTCGTGAGGGAAACTATTTTTCTCTTAAAATAATATATTTTTTGTTTCATCATATAAAAATATAAATTTTTATAAAACTTTCTATATATAAATTGAAGTAGTAATATTAAAAAGTGAAAAATATAATCACTATCATATAAATTGGAAATATAAAAATTAATATTCTTAGGTTCTAGATATATTACCCTTTAATACACAATACATCAAACTATGGTTAAGGTGTGTGATGGTGATATTTTCTTGGGGTGGTTCAACGTACATGGACTGGGATGTGATATCGATGAGCATGAAATTATCCCAAAAATAGTTTTTTTTTCATATTTTATTTATTTAGTCTAAGAACGAGATTGGTAAATGGATAATCTTATAGATCTTATCACCCTTAGAATCTCTAAAAAATGGTCTTTATAGGGTATGATCATACCAGTTGAGGTTATCTCTTCTTTTATCTGTGCCAATTAGACTTTATCATATCCCTTTATATATACTTGTCATATGATCACTAATCAAAAAATGTATTACCAATGTTACTGATTTTAGTGGTATTTTAAAACCTGATTGGTTATAATATTCAAATATATTTCATTTTTTTAAATATTTAAATTACTTAATATGACATTAATTAAAATAACGGTATTTAATTTATAAAATTTTAGGCCATTATAGTAAAAAACGTATTATCCAAGGATGAGTTTGAGTAGCATTAATTTTGTCATAGAGTAAAAAATTCTCAATATGAATAAATGGGATAGAGGAATGAATCCCAACACCCCATGGGATTTTCTATTTACAGAATGGTTTAGTAACTCTCTTGAATTAATGGATTACCTTTCAAACAATCTCTTGTAAAATTTAAGAGATGTGGTTATTGGGTTTGATACAAAGGGGGATTTGTTCCCTATATGTTACAAAGGATAATTTTTAGGAGGTTTAATTCCATATAAAAGAGGGGTATAATTTATATTATGATTATATAAAAAGTAGGATAGTTCTTGAGTGTTAATTTAGGGGGTTAATGTGTTAATGAAAATAAGGATTACAAAAGTGATTTAATGAGGAAATTTCTTTCTAACTGTTTTTATCAAGATATAAATTACTTTTTTTGGAATATTGTTGATGATTATTGAATTATTAAAATATTTTATAAATAACTACATGTTAAAACTATTGAGATGTTTAGTTATGATGTTTTATTTTAGAATATTGATAATTTTTTTAAATGGATTTTCAATAATCCTAATGGGGAGATTGCTTGAAACGGTCCCTTGAATATTTTTAGGTAATATTTATTGAAAATTAATTTAAGGTGAGACTTAAAAATGATCATAATTGATTATTAAAAAAAGGTAATATTGTCTATTATGAGATTAAAGGCACAAAAATATTTTTTTATGTGAATAAAATGTCTTTTTGTGACACTCTTGGTCAATATGTGACATAACTATGTTAGATAAACCAAATATATAGGTTGACATCACAAGGATAACCACATAGTGTGTAGAAACCCATGAGTATTAGGTTTTATCTATTTTGAATTAATATTATTTCACACATTGTTGAATTATTAGTTATTCCATTATAGTTTTTTTTGGAATAAATCAAAGATGAATGCACTACTATATATATATATAATATTATTTAGGTTAATGTGTATAAATAATCATAGAGGGTGTGGGGTTCTCCCTTTTATATGTTGAAAATAATAAAAGGTCAAAAAATAAAATTTTATTTTCATCTATTGAATAGAATACATTGGATGATTTCACTCCATAATGGGTTTTTACCATTCCATGAAGAGGAGTAGGCATGTTTTTTTTGGTTTTGTATTGCTATAGGTGTTCATATCTAGTGAGTAGATTGTTTCGTGGAGTTTGAGCATACATGATATGAAATGAATAGAGAGTGAGTGGCCACACTATTTTTATATGATTATTTTGTTGCAGTGATAGTGATATAATAATCTTGAATTAATCATATTGACATGTTGATCTGGTGTGAGCCAGGAAAATGAGAGGTTCAGATATATATGTCACGATGAAGTGATGATTTTGTGGAGGTGTAAGAGTTTAGGATTTAAATTTCAATGGATGTTTGTAATAATTTTTCCTTGGTAATGATCCTTTCATTATAGTTTTTAGTTAATATAATTCCATGTTCATATATTATATCTTTTATGTGGGATATCTGGGATATTTTTGGGAATATTGACTCTCTTTTAGAAGAAATTTTCTTGGCTGAATTTTCTTAAATTATTATTGGTGCATTTAGGATACTTTTTATATAAATGTATTTTTTCCCTTCAGATATCAGATAAATATTATTTTCCTTATTAAGGGTGAATAAGCATCAATGTTCATAAGATAATCACAATGAATTTATTTTAGAGGGAGATTTTAAGACATCTGGTAGAAATTCAGATGGGATCATGGAGGATATATCACTACAGGTTCATGGAGTTCACCTTGGTGAAGGTGGGGAAAATTTATACTCCCTAGATAGTGTAAAATCACTCATTGATCATGAATATTTATAAAATAACCCTATGAAAATCAGCTAGTTATCCAAGTTGTTTGGAGTAATGTGTTCTTTATATTGTGAGTGTTCTAAGCCTAGGGGTTAAGTGAATCTGCAAAAAATTATAATGAAATGTATGGTAATTTATGTTTCTGTTGTATCCATATTTGTCCATTGTATTCTCCATATATTATAATGTTTTGGTTAGACTAATAAAATTTCTTATTCCATATTATTTTTCACATTATCACTTTGGATTAGTAATGAGGGATGTTAGTGTTTAGAATAATATATAAACAAGATCCTTGGTGATGGAGAATTGATAAATAGATATACATTGATTAACTATGTGTAACACTCATATATGTTAGAATATATATCACTTTTGTTAAATTTAATTTTTAAAATAGCATTCATTATATGGAACAACATGTTTAAGAGAACCACGATATACTATTAAAATATTATTTTTTAAAATGGAAAGTTATAAAATACCAATTAAAATTAGTGAAATGAATTAGAATATACACATTTTCAAAATAATTTAAAAAAGTTTTAGATGAATAAATTTATTTCTAAATAAATACCCATTTTTAGTAAATTTCATATATTTTATTAATTTTTTTCTCAAAATGATTTTTATTAAAATTTTATGAGAAAAAATAAAACTAAAATATGCTATTTTAAGAAAATATATGATAAAAATTGAAATTAATTTTAGAAATCATCACATAATAATTATTTTGTAGTTTATTTTTGAAAATTTTATGTAAGTATAAATCTTTAAGTAAATAGTATAGAATAATTATTTTTACTGAAAACTATATTTTCATTTCAATAATTTTTATGTATCCATTTTTTAATGTGTTTAAAAATAATTTAGTAAATTTATATTATTGAAATTTGTATTGGGATAATTTTAATCAATTTTATTCTTAATTTTAGAATTAAAACATTTTATACATAGGAGAATATTTTTTCTAGAAAACTGTTTTTCATCATATTTTACAAGTTTGATTTTAAATTAAATTTTACCACATCCTTCAATTGAATTTGATAAAATGGATTCAATACATAAAATCATTATGGTTAATATAATTTATCTTCTTCAACTTAATTTTTTTCCGTTATTGATGGTAAGAATATTATATATTTTCCTACCACTTTGAGGATCTTATCAGAGATGACCCCAACATGAAGATAACTTCTATCAAATGGAGATTTCATATGGTGATTGATTCAAATATGTTAAATGTTCACTAAAATAACTTAGTAATTTATTATGTGGTTTAAAATTGGGTACTAGAAGATATCTATTTTTTTCTCACTATTACTCAAAAATAATTCTTAATAAATTGTTTTACATTGTCACATGATGTCATGTTTTGTATTATTTTAATAAGAAAATATTTTTTAATTTTTTAAATTAATGTAATAGTTGTAATATTCAATTCAGTTTTGGAATAATGTAAAATTATAAAAAACAGTTTTTTTATTTAACCAAAAAATACTTGGAATCCAATTTATAGAATTATTTGAATGTAGAATAAGTTTTACTCATAAATATTATATTTTTATAAAAAAAAATTAACGACTTTTTCATTATTAAATTAAAATTAATTTTTAACCCCTATAAAAATTAAATCGAATAAAAGTGATTAAAAATTTTGAATTATCATTTCCATTTTTTTTTACAATTTACAGTTCATATTTTGTCATATAGATATGTTATTAGTGTAAAAATGCAAATATTCATGGTTGAGGTTAAAATAGGTTTAAAGTAGTTTAAATAGAATATAATGAATTAAATATATCTAAAACATTACCAAATGTGATTTTTTGAATTTATTTAGACCCTAATGAGTCAACTATTTGAATATGGGTTTCTTTTATGCCATTTTCATTAAGTTTGGAATTTATAATACTAATGTAAAAGAAAATATCAAAAACCTCACATTCATGCTTTTAATATATATGATATTTTGTGATAGAAATAATAATAACTAATGTTTGGTTCAAAAAGTTAATTTTAAATATGTATTAATTTTATACCATGGAAAGTTAGTTTTTAATTTTTTTGATGAAATAATTATTTTAAATACTTACGCAATGCAAATAATGTACCTTAGGAAATAACAGAAAAAAAGTAAATGATTTAAAAAAAAATTAAAATTAATGTTTTTGTAATGAGTTATTGTTTCCCAAGAATATTTAAGATAAATATATAATATTATGGAAATTTTAACGTTTTATATTCAAACTCATTTTTTTCAGGTTGTCTTCTATTTGAAATAAAATGAATATTTATAAAATAATATTAATGATATATTTTAATAAATTATATTTTATGAAATGATATAAAATTCACAAAAAATATTATATTATTCTAAGTGAATTAGAAATGGTTTAAAATATTATCCATGGTCTATTTATGAGTCACTTTTCCTTTTATGGTATCATTATTGAACCTTAAAATTTATAAATCATTGATATTGCTGTAATTATCAAAATCTTTAATGGGGGTTAAAACTATCTCATAAGGGTTAAAACATAACCAAAACAAGTAAAAATACTATTTCATTAGATTATATAGACTTATTATCTTGTTATATTCAGTTTTATCAATTTTGATCCCTTTTGTCATGAAAGTAAATTTTAATTAATTTAATTTTTATCAAATTCAATGAGTACCTCTCCCCACACTTATAAAATGGAAAATCTTATCCTCCATTTCTCAAACATTTTGATCCTTATATATAATCTAATACCAAATATTATAACATCATATATTCTTTAAATACATCCTCTATCTTTATTTCATTATGAAATTCCATACATACAGGGCTTAATGTGTAATCTTAATGTGGTATTATGACAACCCTGCCTTTTATTTCAAACTTAAACATGATTTATTACATAAAGCCTTCACTTGATACAACATGGAAGATCATGAGGTCTAGTGTATTTGGGGCTTAGGAACATTACATAAAAACTTTAAACATGAAATAAAACATCTTTATTGAAAACTGCTTTTACATGACCACTACATTCCCTCGTACTTAGCATTCCATGGGATAACCTGAGGACATGCATAAGAAAAAGGTAGGGATATAAAGCCCAATAAGGGAGTAATCATGGAATAACATGACGAATACAATAAATGTTAGACAATAGGCATATAAGTAGAGCACAAGGGAAGAATAAACATAAATGCATGATAAATGATGATAATTATAACATGGAAATGTGGCAACAACACTTTACATGGAATTACCATGAGCCAAGGCTCATTGCACATGGAGCATGAGTAACTCCTAATTTCACATGAAGCATGCGTAAAACCTCATTGCACTTGAATTATAACGAGTCAACACCCATTTCACATGACATATCATGATACTATACTTTACTCAATGCATTGGAGCTCTATAAGGGAACACCCTTCTTAAACATTTAATTTCATGCATAAGTGTGCCACATGGATCATATAACATGGATTTGTAAAACATAATAATTTATTCCAAAATAAAGGAATTTGGAATTAATACATGAAACTTTATAATAAATAATTAAATGTGAATAAAGGTGAATAACTGTGATATAGAAATGGGCATGATATTCACTACACAATGACATTGGCTTGGAAAGTCAGTGCAATTTCGGCAGCATAACGGCGGGACATAAGAATTCATAAAAATGGTTGATGAGGGATAAAGGTGTGTCTCATAATATTTACATGAAATAAAAAATAAGGGGGTCATATATATACATGTCTCGACAATTGTAATGGAATTTAGAGTCATGATACAAAATAATTGCTTGATGTAAAAGGGGAGAGACGAATTCCTTTCCGAATTTCAGCATAGTAACAATTGTATATGGGAGGCATTTAATGAGAGTGAAAGGGGTCTCCAATCATTAAAACACTAAGAAGGATGTATGGGAGAGGTGAGAAACCATACCCCAACATTTATAATTTAAATTAAAAGGTCATAACAACAATAAAAAAATTAGACAAAATGAGAAATGAAGAAAAACCCTTACTTGGAAGTGTGTATTCGAAGGATTGAGAGAGGCTTATTGGGAGCTCAAGGCACCTTGGAAAAGATTATAGGGAGAGTATAAAAAAGGATTTAAGAACTCCAAATGCTTTGAGTGTAGAGAAATTGGGATCTTGGGTGGGATTATATATGAAAGGTGAGGGAATTGTTTATTATTTACGGTTGGGACACCTCACATTAAACTAATTCAAACCACAAATCAGACCATGGTTTTTTACCATGTTTTTTTCCAAAGGGGAGTGTAAAACAATATTATATAAGGAAAAATTCCTAACTTATTAAAATAATGGGGTTTCTTATGTGGAGGTGAGTCACACTCCCAAGGAAAACAATTTAAAAAGACAAGATGTTTAATAAGCATTGAAGGGTCCATTAATGCTTTGTAAAATAAGTCAAACAAACACAAAATCCCATTATTTTAATGGTAAAACATACATTGGTCGATTATAGGGCTTATAGTATTTTATTACATCACTATTGGCTCATTATGAAGTCATAAAACACATTATATATTTAAACGGTATTTATTTTTTACCCAAAAATTTGACTATCTTACAAAATTAACAAAAATTCACCATTGGATAATTTTGATGTTCTGATTCTAGAAATAATATTTATTTTATCTAAATAATTTTCTAAATATGTTAATTGTCACTTTTATAATAGAAACAGACATTTATAAAAAATTCATGGGTTTTGACAAAATTGGATTTCAAACCTTAATAAAAATTACGATTGCATTCATAAAATTATAAAAAAATTATATTTAAAAAAAATTAATTTAATAATAATAATATCATTTTATTAAAATATTATTGAATACAAAAAATCCATTAATTCATCAAAATAGAGTTTAGTGGAATATTAACTAAAAACACTATTTGAGGTGTAGAAACTATTTACAACGAAACAAAAATAACATGAAAATATATTAATTATTATATACAAAAATAATGTACATACCCATAGTGCTAAGGACATGTTAAATAACCCCTTATAACACCTTCATAAGACTAAAGAGTATGGTGTGCAATGATGACGGACACTTGGGGTGGCTCAGATAACATTGCGTGGGTGGTAATCTCTATCAACTTCAATTTCTCTCATAGGCGGTCATGCTCAAGATTAACCAATTGATGCTCGGCGTGGGCATGGATAGGAGTGATGCCCAATGATGCCACCTCATTTCCAAGTTCCCAAAAATGTGCTTCGTATGGGGCACGTCTACTGGATGAGGCCATCACATCCATTTTCTGAGTAAATTGGATTTGTTAAAGCCCTATATTTATACTAATCATGTGATCACTATTCAATGACTATATTAGCAATGGTCACAATTCATAACATAAAACCAAATAAGTTGGCATTTTATATAAACATTTTACATAAATAGGCATTTAATTAGATCAAGTGAGATTTTCATTAATGAATGTTTGAGTTATTACAATATTCCCCCCTTAAGAAATTTCACCCCCGAAATTTCCTTTTCCCATACTAAAACAAATGCGGGTAACTCTGCTTTATCACTTCCTCCGATTCCCATGTCGCTTGTTCAAACTTTTGGTTTTTCCACAATACCTTGATGAGGGGAATTGTATTATTTAGTAGAACATTTTTTCTACAATCTAAGATCCTCACTGGTATCTCCTCATAAGAAAGATAATCCTCTAATTTTACCACCTCTGAAGAGGGTACATGTGAACGGTATGGTATGTACTTCCTTAATAGGGATACATGAAATACAACATGTAATTTGTCCATAGTAGGTGAAAGTGCTAGTTGACAGGGCACAACCCCAACACGATCATGATTCTCAAAGGGGCCGATGTAACTTAGACTTAACATGCCTTTCTTTAAAAACATCATGACCTTATTCCATAGAGATATGCGTTGAAAAATCATGTCTCCAACTTTAAACTCAAGGTCTCGTCAATGGTTATCTGCATAACCCGTCTGTCGACTCTAGGATTCCTTGATATGGAGCTGAATGATTTTCACCTTCTCCACCATTTCTTCGACCATTTATGGTCCAAGCATCTTACAATCACCACCCTCATACCAACATGCTGGAGGTCTACACCATTTCCCATAAAGGGCTTCATATGGTGCCATTTGGATGCTCAAGTGGAAACTTTTATTATAAGAGAACTCAACTAGAGAAAGATGTTGATACCATCCTCCTTTAAAGTCTATTGAGCATGCTCTCAACATGTACTCAAGTGTTTGGATTTTCCACTTAGATTGGGCATTAGTTTGTGGATGATAAGCCGTACTGAAGTTCAGTTTAGTATTCAGATCATGTTGAAGACTCTTTCAAAACATAGAGGTGAATCTTGGTTCTCGATCGGAAAAAATATATATTTGTACTCCATGTAGCCATAAGAAATCCCTGATATATATCTGTGGCAGTTGATTAAATGAGAAATCCTCTCGAATAGCAATGAAGTCTGTAAACATTGTAAGACTATCCAAAAAAACCCATATTACATTATTGCCTTTGGATGTATTCGGAAATCCGGTGACGAAGTTCATGGTGATGTTCTTCCAATTCCATTCTGGTATAGGAAAAGGTTGCATTATCCCCTTAGACTTCTGCTTCTATGCCTAAACTTTCTGACACACCAGGAACTCTATTGTATATTTCGCAATATCCTTCTTCATATTATCCCACCAATAATGCTCTCATATATTTCGATACATCATTGTGTTTCTATGGTGATTAGTGAAATTTGAACTATGTGCATCATCCAAAAGTTCCTTCTTTAGCTCCGGACATGATGGAACATATAGTATTTTCCCAAATATCACAATTCCTTATTCATTAACATTAAACTCAAAGGATTTTCCTTTTCCGATAGCTTCATCGTTTTCTTGAACTCCCACATCATCCTTTTTAGCATCCTTTATCCTTTCCAAAAGTGATGGTTGAGTGATAATTTGTGAAAGGACTGATGATCTTCCCTTATTTATGATTCCCATGTCTATCCTCATAAAATCTAATATGATTTCATCCTTTTGAATTCTTATCAATTATAGAATTGCTGGGTCCTTTCTACTTAGAGCATCCCCCACCTTGTACGCTTTCCCAGGGTGGTAATGGATTGATCAGTCATAGTCTTTGATCAGATCTACCCATCTTGTTTAGTGCATATTCAAATCTTCTGTGTGAATATATACTTGAGGCATTTGTGGTCCATATATATTTCACACTTCTCCCCAATGAAATAATGTTGCCAAATTTTCAAAGCGAAGATCACTACAGCCAACTCGAGGTCATGTGTTGTATAGTTCTATTCATGAAAATTCAATTCCTTTGACGCATATGCAATGACTTCCATTTTGCATCAACACACATCTCAGGCCCTTCTTTGAAGTAACACTAAATACCACGAAAAGTTCTTCACTTGTGGGTAAAGTGTGCACGTGCGCCGTGATAAGCCTCCTTTTCAACTCCTTGAAGATTTCTTCGTATTCATCACTCCAAGAAAACATTACTCCCTTCCGAGTTATCATGGTAAAAGGGTTGGACTATAATGATAAATTTCTCACAAATCATCGATAATATCTAGCTAACCCCAAGTAGATATGGATATCAGTTACTGATGTTGGCGTCTTCCATCACTCAACGACATCTGTTTTTGAGGGATCCACAGATATCCCATTTCTTATGATGATATGTCCCAAAAATGATACCTCCTTCAAACATAACTCACACTTGCTATACTTGGAAAAGAGATTCTCCTTCTGCAAGGTCTCTAGTACAAATTTTAGATTATCCTCATGATCCTATTTGGTTTTAGATTATATTAGAATATCATCTCTAAAAACTACCAAAAATTTGTCGAGGTAATATCTAAAGACTCTATTCAACAATTCCATGATGATTGATAGAGCATTAGTGAATCTGAAAGGCATTGCTACGAACTCATAGTGCTAGTATCTTGTACGAAAAGCAGTCTTGGGGATATATTCCTTATTCACCCTTACTTGATAGTATCCTGACCCAAAATCCACCTTGGAGAAGTATTATGCTCCACACAGCTGATCAAACAAGTCATCAATTTGTGGGAGAAGATACCTATTCTTTATCGTGATTTTTTTGAGCTCACGATAATTTATGCAAAGGAGAATTGATCAATCCTTCTTCTTGATGAAGATGACTGGTGCACCCAATGGTGAAGCACTTGGGCATATAAACCCTTTATTCTGATTCTCCTATAGTTTTTTATCCCGATCTTCAATCTCCAAAATATCCATTCTATAAAAAGTTTTGGATATTGGAAACACCCTTGGTATAATTTCAATTGAGAATTCAACATCTCTTTTGGGATGAAGACCCGAAAATTCCACAGGAAACACTTCAGCGAATTCCATCAGAATAAGCATGTCTTCAAGGATGGTTGCTTCCTTGGACTCAAACATCTGAGCCAGATACGCATTCTAAAAGGGTAGTAATATCCACTATTGAGGCGATAAAGATAAAGAAGATTCATCTTCCTCTTTACACTTGAAAATAATCGGGGGTGGATTCTCCACATGGAGAGTGATTTCCCTCTCATGGCAATTTATGTTGGCTCTAAATAAGGAAAGCCAATACATGCCAATAATTGCATCAAATTCCACCAGAGGGAGTATAACGAGGTTTTCCAGGAAGTTCAATCCACAGAATATGATAGGAAAGTAGTTATATTCATGGGTTGCAATAATTTACCAAATTGTTGTACTCAATGACATCTTCACTTCCATGATTTGTGGTGGTGATGGTATTGTTATCACAAACATTCGAGATATAAAAGAATTCGTGTAACCAAAATCAAAAAGTATGTTCACTATTCTTGAATGAATAACTAGAGTACCTATCACCACTTCTTTTTCAGGGTTCACTTCGGCAGTAGTGATGGAAAAATCTTTCCCTTGCTACCTTGGAGGTTGTTGATTGACTCCAAAAACCCTTGGATTAGGCCACTAATTTTCTAGATGCCCTGATTCTTGGTAGTCGTAGCAACGAATCATGCATTGAGGTTCGAACGGAGCGTTCCTCTCCTTTGTCGCAACCGTGGGTCTTTCTTTCCTATAGTTGACATCAATATTCCCTTCCCTTCCACACCTAAATCATTTTCTTATACCCTTCAAACAATTTCTGGGGTGCTTCATTCCGCACCATTGGAAATTTGGGTGCCATATATTCATAGAACCATTGGATTTATCCATCGGGCCACCAGCATTGAAGTCCACTTACACATATTATCCCCATGATACCCCTGAGAATCTATGATCTCCATTTAGACCTTGAGGGCACATCAGACAATTTCCTCATAGCTATCGAAGTCACTAATTTTTAGTGCTTTCTACAGGCTAGGTTTCATCCTAAAAAAGAATAGGTCAACCTTGCATTCAGGGGTAAAGACAAATCCGGAAGCATACCATGAAAGCCGTGTGAAGTTTCCCTCATACGCTCCAACAGATTCGTCGCCTTTTTTCTTGAGGGTAAGGAAGTATCTTTCCATCTTAATCGGGAGGGTTCACGGAAAATATTTATTTAAAAACATCTTCTGGAAATCATTCCATTCCAACACCTCGATCTCATCCTCAGGCTTCGTATTTTTGATCAATGTCCATCATTGATCAGCTTCACCCTCCATACGATAAGCATACAAGAGAACTTTCTCTTTATCAGAACATTGAAGGTTGGATAAGATCTTTTCAATAGAGTTGAACCATTGTTCAACAACTGAGGGATTAGATGATCCATTAAAAGTAGGAGGCCTTTGTCTCATAAAGATCTCGATAACGAATTGTTATTTCTGGGGGGGGGGGTTACCATTCCTCTTGACCCATGTTTCTATTCAAATATTGAGTTAGCTGAGAGAGAAGAATGAAAATGTTCACGATTTCCACTCCCATTGGATTGGGCATCTCATTAGTACAACCAACACATTGATCTTCAAATTAGTTGTTAGGTCATGTCCTCCTATTACCGGCCATTGGCTAGAATAAAAGGAAAGTTAGGGGTAACACAGAAAGTGTAATACAAGGTAAAACTAATGAATTATAAATAAGTCTTATTTCCTTAACATATGAATCTACTGGCTTCAGTATATGTTATCCATGATCTACTTTCTAACATATATTCTTAAGGGATTTTTTCCCTTAATAATGGTTAGTACTAAGATTGTGAGTTTACCAAAGAATATCCCCTAGGAGTGTTGTAACCATGAGTGCAGCAAGGCTTGTTATCGTGCACTAGTTCTATTCGAGTCTAGACCAAAGTGATGTTTTCAGGTTTTACCCCTAGGATACATCCCTGCCAGATCCACCTCTACCTACTCGTATCTGGACAGGGATGTATTTTCTTGATAATACAATTACACAATACACACAAAAACATAGGTATTTTTTTTATTATACTTAGTCTTGTATGTAAGGCTTTACTAGGGTTTTCTAATCCTAATCCAAAAATTAACTAAACCTCTCTCTGATACCAACTATGACAACCCTCGTTTTTATTTCAAACATAAACTTGATTCATTACATAAAACCTTCACTTGATAAAACATGGAAGATCAAGAAGAATATTTTATTTGGGGTTTAGGAACATTGTATTAAAATATATAACATGAAATATAACATCATTTTTGAAAACATCCTTTACATGACCTCTACATTCCCTCGTACTTAGCATTGCATGGGATAACCGGAGGACATGCATAAGAAAAGGGTGAACTATAAAGCCAAGTAAGGGAATAATAATGGAATAACTTGAGGAATATATTACATGTTAGACAATAGGAATATAAATAGAGTACAAGAGAATCATAAACATAAATTCATGATAATGCATCATAATCATAACATGTAAATGTGGCAACAACACTTAACATGGAATTAGCATGAGCCAAGGCTCATTACACATGGTGCATGAGTAAATCCACATTGCAATGAAGCATGAGTGAAACCTCATTGCACAAGAAATATCATGATTCAACACCCATTTCACATGAATTATCATGATACTATACTTTACCTAATTCATTGGAGCACTATAACGGCGAACCCTTCTTAAACATTTCATTTCATGCATAATTGTGCCACATGGATCATATAACATGGATTCGTAAAACATAAAAATTTATTCCACGATAAAGGAAGGTGGAATTGATACATGAAACATTATAATAAATATGTAAATGCGCATAATGGTGAATACCCTTGATAGAGATATGTGCATAGTATTTAGAACACAATGGAATTGGCATCTACAATCGGTGCAATTTCGGCAGCGTAACGGCGTGAAGTAATAATTCATAAAAATGGTTGATGAGGGAGAAAGTGGTGTATCATCATATTTAAATGAAATGTACTATAAGGGGGTCATATATATACATATCCTAACAATTTTAATGGAATTTAGAGTAATTATACAAAATAATAGCTTGAATGTAAAAGAAGAGAGAACCATTTCTTTCAGTTTTTTGACATAGTAACAGGTGTATATGGGAGGCATTTAATGAGAGATAAAGGGGTCTCCAATCATTAAAACATAAATATATAAGTATGGGGAGGTGAAAACCCATACCCCAAAATTTATAATTGAAATTAAATGGGCATAACAATAAAAAGAAAATTGGACAAAAAATGAGAAAGGAAGAAAAACCCATTACATGAAAGTGTGCTTCCAAAGGCTTGAGAGAGGCATGATAGAGGCTTCTTAGTAGATTGGGGCACCTTGGGAGGATTATAGGGAGAGTAGTGAAGAGGTTGGATGAACTCAAAAGGCTTTGAGTAAGGAGAATGTGGCAGCTTGGGTGGGTTTATATTGGAAAGGTGAGGGAATTATTTATTATTTAGGTTTGGGACACCTCACATTAAACTAATTCAACCCACAAACCAGACCATGGTTTTTTCAAATGGTTTTTGCCAAAGTGGGTGAATTTTTTTTAATATGAACCACTAGAACTTCTTCTTTCCATTATGAACTTCTTCCTTTTTGTTGAGGACTACATGGATATAGTACACCAAATCCACCCTAATGAAAAGTATATTAAACTTGCATGGTGGGGGTATGACAAAGAATGAGTCCTCCTCTTTATTGGTTTCCAATTTCATAACTTCTTCTTCATTCTCCAGTAGTTCCTCAAGGTATGCTGTATCAAAAGAATAGTCAAAGGGAAAATCAGAGTGTAATTGTATTTGAATAAAATTAAAACATGATGAATCAATATCAAACTCTTCCCTTTTAAAGTAAGAATCTTGTGTCTATTTTTCTTCATGGAAATACACTTTTGCCTCCTTTTGAAATTCCTCCAATAATTTTTCATCTAGTTCAGGGAGCCCCATATTTTCCATATGATGTGTATCTTCTTCTTCCTCATCCACCAAGGGAATACATTTTTTGTCCAATTCTGAAAATTTATAACAAGGGAATGTGATACTCAATTCAGATTCTATATAATTAGAATGAAAAGAGTTAAGAAAAAGATTATCTCACTTATATGTATCAACATCAATTGATTCTTTAGTGGAAATTTTATCTTAGAGATGAATTTCACAAGATAGAGGTTTGTAGTCAGGCTCCTCCATCTTTTCTTCCACCACTTTGGTGGTATCTTCCTTCATTGGTTTTGGATCTTCTACTTTGTAAGGAATATGTGGATCAAGTAGTTATTCACACTCATTCCAAAATCCATCTAGAACTTTTTGATATCCCACATGTACCTCAGTAGGTAATTCTTCATTCTTGTCCTCCTCGGGTTCATTCATAGGTTCTGGTTTTTCCATCATTGCACGGACATATTCAAATGTTAGATCTGCTTTTCTCTCTAGTTTTGAGATGTCATTTTTAAGTTCTTGCATTTGAACTATATCATAACCAGCCTCATCTACTTTTTCTAAATGTGGGTAGTTATTACATGAATTAATGAAATAATCATTTGAAAACATCATGTAAAAATATATTTTTATGTTTTTTTTGAAAAGTGTAAAATATTTATAATGAGATTGTGGCACTACCTCCCCAGGAACGGCGCCAAGTTTTGACACGTTCATGTTGTGGGGTGTTTAAAAAACAATTATTTACAAAGTGAAAATACAGTATAGTAGTTTACCTAAGTTGTCTCCAGAGAGGAGCGCACAACAATCATGATTGTCACTTTGTATTTAACTTTGGTTGATTTTGAAAACAATGAAACAAAACTAAAGAAAGTAATAAAGTATAAGATTTAAAACAAATTGAAAAATAATGTGATTAAAAATAGTGATAATTATTGGGTGACCAAGTCGGGGTTGGTTTTCCAATTGCAATGTATCATAGTTCTTATTTATTCATTCGTTTTTATTAAATCGATTAAAATGAGATTTCACAATCGCTTCATCTCACTTATTTGTTTAATGATGTTGGGGAGATTAAACCATACTAAAATATTAGTTTGTTCTAATCTCTATCCTTTTGTGAAGGAGTTGTAGAGAATACCCTCAATTGATTAAGGCAATTCCCAATCGGGTCTTGTTAATCCCAAACAATCTTGAATATTCAGTACAAATCTCACACGTACCGATGATCGCCAAGTAATTCACCACTATGTTCTGATTTATTCTATTTTATATAGACCAGAACCTAGTGAGGAATATAATTATCATTAAAAAAATCAATAATAACAACAGAATATAAAATCAAATACAATCGCACAAGATAATATAAGTTGTTATTACAATTGAAACCAATTTCATAATAGAGAATTTTTTTATAACATTAAGCGCATGAACTCATAAATTACAAAATGGAAAACCTAAACTTCCCCAATTACTCATAAGATTTACCCCACCATGTTAAGGGTAATTGAGTAGAATTGGGAAGATGAATACATTTCAAAACTAAAAAGAACAAAAGAAAGAAAAGAAAGAACAAAAAGTTTCTCCTCCAGAATCTGTCCACCTGAACTTTAGCTTATGTTCTCCCACCTCCTGGACGAATGAGGCTGAGTTCCCTTATTATAGGAGGTTAGGAATGTAGTTGACCATCCACCCAAGAAGTTTGAAAGCATATGGAGCCGTGTGTAAGGGGTTATGGCCGATTTAGTAGACGTGACTTATTGTGGGTGCCAATCACTATTCCACCAACCCAACTTTGACCATAAAATTGGAAGCCTTAATTAATGAATTTATTTCTGAACATTTGTGTTATACTGGAAACTCTAGTAACCTTTCGAACTCAGCTGGAACCAATGAATTTTTAGGCCGGTGGTCCAAGATATGGTTCATTGAATGTGGTGTGGTCCATTCTGCCGTTCAGAAGAAGTGTTCACATTGACCGAAATGTTTGGGCATGTTGGAGTTGGAATTGGCTTTTGTTCCTGAAGACTAATATGTAGCCCACTAATCATGAAATCCTAGAAAAAAGGAATCATTATAATTGGATTAAAATGTAGGAGTTATGCTCAAAATACAGAGGTAATATAAATCTGTTTAAATGTCCAGAATTAACCACTTTTCACATTTAAGCTCAAAACTTACCAAAAGTCATAAAATGATGCAAATAAGATCAAATTGATTAATGGTAAGAGATTAAATAATTTAAAAACATATGTATAAATATGAAAATATGAGCTCTGTCAATTCCCCCACACTTATCACTTGGACTCCTGGACAAGTAAAACTCAAAATCAAATCATGGTAAATTTAAAACACATATTCTTGAGATCCACTAATTTAATACCAATAAACAAAAGATATCATGCCTCATAAAACACTATTATTTCAAGTTAATCATTTCATATTATTCAATATATTTACTCTTCATTTATCCTCCCATGCACACAAAACACTTACCTCACTTTCATTTTCTCTCATCACACAAATCTCAATTTTCAGCAATGTCTTTCTCATCCAATACTCCTGCAAGGGTCACCATAGGTTTGATAAATTCCTACATCTCCACCAGATGTGAGTCAAGGGCATAAGTTTATCATGAGGACTTTATAGGTTTGTTCTGTGGCTTTTGGTTGGTAGGATTTTGAAGTGAAAAATTCTGAGGCTGAATAAGGAGGGCTTGGATCTTTTTGAAGTAAAATTGCATTATTCTAATTTAAACTTAAATAAGGTATCCTCCTCACTCCCCTTTGCAGTAAATCAGCTCCACTAGAATGAAAAATCAGTGAAATTTCACACTATTCATCATTTCAGCAGCAATAATTTCAATCATCTCAAACATGATTTTTCTTGAAAGCTCAAGATAGGCACAACTTTTTTCTCTGTTGGAATCTCTAGAAAGGCACAGTTTCTCATACATGAAAGCTCCAGAAAAGGCATAGCTTTCACCTGAATGATTTTTTTCAGCAATAAGAAAATCTCTTAAATATTTTAGTTTCCACCCAAAGTATCACGAAATGAAGTTGTACAACACAAGACAGCTTCCCCCACACATCAGTTTAACTAGATTATGCAATTTCACTTCAACAACAGGTTGGATAGGGACAATTGGCTTGTAATGTGGTTAACCTAACATGTTGTCCATGGATTCTATAGGCTAAAAGGATTAAATGTATAAGGTAGGCCATTATAAAAAAGATAATCTTGAAAAGGGGGCTTTAAAATCAAAGAAAGGCCTCAATCATTTAAAACATATTCACCTCAAACCATCAAGTTTTGACAGGAATAAATCAAATTCTGGTTAAATAAAGCATGGTATGGTTCTCTCAAGAAGTGAGGTGAATGAAAAGAGTATGAAAAATAGGTTTAGAAGCCTCACACGAAAGTGATTTCAAATAGAAATAAAGTGAATTGTGGCATGAGATTCAAAATTCTGAGTAATTTTCATGAAATTTCCAATATTTGAACTTGAAACAAAGTCAATTTCAGCATTCATTTATGCTTAGTTTCATGGGATAAATTGTTTCACACATTGAAATGGGTTACAAAAATGGAGATGATATTCATTTAAGCTCAATTGTTTCAAAAACACGCAAAAATTTGAAAAACACACATTTTTTTAAATAGTTGAAAATACTAAACTATAAAGGTTCCTTCCCCCACACTTAAATTATACAGTGTCCACAATGCATTCAAATTGATTTAACATGTAATTATAGTTTAAGTTGAATCACAAAAATCAAGAAAGTGATGTGGAGAGGTACAACCTGACTTATTGGTAGTGCAATGTTGAGTTAAGCTCCTAAGTGCTACGCCTATAAAAACCTACAAACAAAGGTAGATAATAAAACATAATAAATTTATTGAATGTAAAGAAAATAAAAATAGAATAAGAATAGAGGAATAGATCTTGGTTTAATCCCCCAAGTGGGCCCTGGGTTTTTACTGCCTCTAGATGGGCAGTTTCAGTGGTTTATCCCCAATCCGATGGTGGGTGAATTTTTTTTAATATGAACCACCAAAACTTATTCTTTCCATTTTGAACTTCTTCCTTTTTTTGAGGACTACATGGATATAGTACACAAAATCCACCATAATGAAAAGTATATTAAACTTGCATGGTGGGGGTATGACAAAGAATGAGTCCTCCTATTTATTGGTTTCCAATTTCATAACTTCTTCTTCATTCTCCAGCGGTTCCTCATGGTATTATGTATCAAAAGAATAGTCAAAGGGAAAATTAGAGTGTAATTCTATTTGAATAAAATTAAAACATGATGAATCAATATCAAAATCCTCCCTTTTAAAGTAATAATCTTGTGTCTCCTTTTCTTCATGGAAATCCACTTTTGCCTCCTCTTAAAATTCCTCTAATAATTTTTCATCTAGTTCAGGAAGCACCATATTTTCCATATGATGTGTATCTTCTTTTTCCTCATCCACCAAGGGAATACATTTGTTATCCAATTCTGAAAATTTATAACAAGGGAATGTGATACTCAATTCAGATTATATATAATTAGAATGAAAAGAGTTAAGAAAAAGATTATCTCCCTTATGTGTATTGACATCAATTGATTCTTCAGTGGAAAGTTTATCTTGGAGTTGAATTTCACATGATAGAGGTAGGCATTCAGGCTCCACCATCTTTTCTTCCACCACTTTGGGTGTGTCTTCCTTCATTGGTTCTGGATCTTCTACTTTGTAAGGAATATGTGGATCAAGTAGTTCTTCACACTCATTCCAAAATCCATCTAGAACTTTTTGATCTCCCACATGTACCTCAGTAGGTAATTTTTCTTTCTTGTCCTCCTCGGGTTCATTCATAGGTTCTGGTTTTTCAATCATTAAACGGACATATACAAATGCTAGATCTGCTTTTCTCTCTAGTTTTTTGATGTCATTTTTTATATTCTTGCATATGAACTATATGATAACCATCCTCATCTACTTTTTCTAAATGTGGGTAGTTTTTGCATGAATTAATGAAATAATCATTTGAAAACATCATGTAAAAATATTTTTTTATGTTTTTTTGAAAAGTGTTAAATATTTATAATGAGATTGTGGCACTACCTCCCCAGAAACGATGCCATGTATTGACACGTGCATGTCATGGGGTGTGGAAAAAATAATTATTTACAAAGTTAAAATATAGTATAATAGTTAACCTAAGTTGTCTTCGGAGAGGAGCGCACAACAATCATGTTTGTCACTTTGTATTTAACTTTGTTTGATTTTGAAAACAATGAAACAAAACTAAAGATAGAAATAAATTATAAGATTGAAAACAAATTGAAAATTAATGTGATTAAATATGGTGATAATTATTGGGTGATCAGGTCAGGGTTGGTTTTCCAATTTCAATGTTATCATAGTTCTTATTTATTCATTCTTATTTATTAAATCGATTAAAATGAGATTTCAAAATCGCTTCATCTCACTTATATGTTTAATGATGTTGGGGAGATTAAAACATACTAAAATATTAGTTTGGTCTAATCTGTATCCTTTTGTTGAAGAGTTATAGAGAATACCCTCAGTTGATTAAGGAAATTCCCAATCGGGTCTTGTTAATCCCAAATAATCTTGAATATTCAGTACAAATTTCACACGTACCGACGATCGCCAAGTACTTCACCACTATGTTCTGATTTATTCCATCGTATATAGACCCAAACCTAGTGAGGGATATAATTATCATTAAACAAATCAATAATAACAAAATAATATAAAATCAAATACAATCTCACAAGATAATATAAGCAGTTATTACAATTGAAACCAATTTCATAATAGAGAAAACATTTTATAACATTAAGCGCATGAACTCATAAATTACAAAATGGAAAACCTAAACTTACCCAATCAATAATAAGATTTACCCCACCATGGTAATGGTAATTGAGTAGAAGGGGGAAGATTAATACATTTCAAAACTAAAAAGAACAAAAGAAAGAAAAGAAAGAACCAAATGTTTCCCCTCCAGAATCTGTCCACCAGAAGTTCAGCTTACGTTATCCCACCTCCTAGACGAATGAGGCCTAGGTACCATCTTATAGGAGGTGAGGAATGTAGTATTCCATCCACCCACGATGTTTGAAAGCATATTGAGCCGTGTGGAAGGGGTTATGTCCGATTTAGTAGACTTGAATTATTCTGGCTGCCAATCACTATTCCACCAACCCAACTTTGACCATAACATTGGCGGCCTTAATGAATGAATTTATTTCAGATATTTTGAGTTAATCTGAACCTTCTAGTAGAATTTAGAACTCAGCTAGAACCAATGAATTTGGAGGCTAGTGGTCCAAGATATGGTT
Source organism: Viscum album (assembly GCA_963277665.1). NCBI lineage: Eukaryota > Viridiplantae > Streptophyta > Magnoliopsida > Santalales > Viscaceae > Viscum > Viscum album. The sequence goes on along the minus strand of OY728153.1, from coordinate 1,692,414,994 downwards.
CATTGAATGTGGTGTGGTCCATTCTGCCGTCCAGAAGAAGTGTTCACATTGACCGAACTTTTTGGGCATGTTGGAGTTGGAATTGGATTTTGTTCCTGAAGACTTATATGTATCCCACTAATCATGAAATCCTAATGAAAATGAATCAGTAGAATTGGGTTACAAATATAGGAGTTATGCTCGAAATACAGAGGCAATATAAATCTGTTTAAATGTCCGGAATTAACCACTTTTCACATTTAAGATCAAAACTCACCAAAAGTCATAAAATGATGCAAATAAGATCAAATTGATTAATGGTAAGAGATGAAATAATTTAAAAAAATATGTATAAATATGAAAACATGAGCTCTGTCAATTCCACCACACTTATCACTTGGACTTCTGGACAAGTAAAACTCAAAGTCAAATCATAGTAAATTTAAAACACATATTCATAAGATCCACTAATTTAATAACAATAAACAAAAGATATCATGCCTCATAAAACACTATTATTTCAAGTTAATCATTTTATATTATTCAATATATTTACTCTTCATTTATCCTCCCATGCACACAAAACACTTACCTCACTTTCATTTTCTCTCATCACACAAATCTCAATTTTCAGCAATATCTTTCTCATCCAATACTCATGCAAGGGTCACCATAGGTTTGATAAATTCCAACATCTCCACAAAATGTGAGTCAAGGAAATAAATTTATCATGAGGACTTTATAGGTTTGTTTTGTGGCTTTTGGTTGGTAGTATTTTGATGTGAAAAATTCTGAGGCTGAATAAGGAGGGCTTGGCTCTTTTTGATGAAAAATTGCGTTATTCTAATTTAAAATTAAATATGGTATCCTCCTCACTCCCCTTTGCAGTAAATCAGCTCAACTAGAATGAAAAATAAGTGAAATTTCACACCATTCATCATTTTAGTAGTAATATTTTCAATCATCTCAAACATGATTTTTCTTGAAATCTCTAGATAGGCACAACTTTTTTCTCCGTTGGAAGCTCCAGAAAGGCACAACTTCTCATACATGAAAGCTCCAGAAAAGGCACAGATTTCAACTGAATGATTTTTTTCAGAAACAAGAACATCTCATCAACATTTTAGTTTCCACCCAAATTATCACCAAATGAGGTAGTACAACACAATACAGCTTCCCCCACACTTAAGTTTAACTTGATTATGCAATTTCACTTCAAGAGCAGGTTAGATAGGGAAAATTGGCTTGTAATGTGGTTAACCTAACATGTTTTCCATGGATTATATGGGCTAAAAGGATTAAATGTATATGGTAGGCCATTATAAAAAGGATTATCTTGAAAAGGGGGCTTTAAAATCAAAGAAATGCCTCAATCATTTAAAACATATTCACCTCAATCCCTCAATTTTTGACAGGAATAAATAAAATTCTGGTTAAATCAAGCATGGTACGGTTCTCTCAAGAAGTGAGGTGAATGAAAAGAGTATGAAAAATAGGTTTAGAAGCCTCATAGGAAAGTGATTTCAAATATAAAGACAGTGAATTGTGGCATGAGATTCAAAATTCTGAGTACCTTTCATGAAATTTACAAATATTTGAACTTGAAACAAAGTCAATTTCAGCATTCATTTATGCTTAGTTTCATGGGATAAATTGTTTCACACATTGAAATGGGTTTGAAGAATGGAGATGATATTCATTTAAGCTCAATAGTTTCAAAAACATGCAAAAATTTGAAAAACACACATTTTTTTAAATAGTTGAAAATACTAAACTATAATGGTTACCTCCCCCACACTTAAATTATGCAGTGTCCACAATGAATTCAAATTGATTTAACATGTAATTATAGTTTAAGTTGAATCACAACAATCAAGAAAGTGATGTGGAGAGGTACAACATGACTTATTGGTAGTGCAATGTTGAGTTATGCTCCTAAGTGCTACGCCTATAAAAACCTAGAAACAAATGTAGATTATAAAACATAATAAATTTATTGAATGTAAAGAAAATAAAAATAGAATGAGAATAGATGAATAGATCTTGGTTTAATCCCCCAAGTGGGCCCTGGGTTTTGATTGCCTCCAGATGGGAAGTTTCAGTGGGTTTTCCCCAATCTGATGGTGGGTGATTTTTTTAATATGAACTTCTAGAACTTCTTCTTTCCATTTTGAACTTATTCCTTTTTGTTGAGGACTACATGGATATAGTACACCAAATCCACCCTAATGAAAATTATATTAAACTTTCATGGTGGGGGTATGACAAAGATTCAGTCCTCATCTTTATTGTTTTCCAATTTCATAACTTCTTCTTCATTCTCCTGTGGTTCCTCAAGGTATGCTGTATCAAAAGAATAGTCAAAGGGAAAATCAGAGTGTAATTCTATTTGAATAAAATTAAAACATGATGAATCAATATCAAACTATTCCCTTTTATAGTAAGCATCTTGTGTCTCCTTTTCTTCATGGAAATCCACTTTTGTCTCCTATTTAAATTACTCTAATAAATTTTCATCTAGTTCAGGGAGCCCCATATTTTCCATATGATGTGTATCTTCTTTTTCCTCATCCACTAATGGAATACTTTTTTTGTCCAATTTGGAAAATTTATAACAAGGGAAGGTGATACTCAATTCAGATTCTATATAATTAGAATGAAAAGAGTTAAGAAAAATATTATCTCCCTTATGTGTATTGACATCAATTTATTCTTCAGTGGAATGTTTATCTTCGAGTTGAATTTCACATGATAGAGGTAGGTAGTCAGGCTCCTCCATCTTTTCTTCCACCACTTTGGTGGTGTCTTCGTTCATTGGTTCTGGATCTTCTACTTTGTAAGGAATATGTGGATCAAGTAGTTCTTCAAACTCATTCCAAAATCCATCTAGAACTTTTTGATCTCCCACATGTACCTTAGTAGGTAATTCTTCTTTCTTGTCCTCCTCGGGTTCATTCATAGGTTCTGGTTTTTCCATCATTGCACGGACATATTCAAATGATAGATTTGATTTTCTCCCTAGTTTTGCGATGTCATTTTTAAGTTCTTGCATCTGAACTATATCATAACCATCCTCATCTACTTTTTCTAAATGTGGTTAGTTGTTACATGAGTTAATGAAATAATCATTTGAAAACATCATGTAAAAAAATATGTTTTTTTTGAAAAGTGTTAAATATTTATAATGAGATTGTGGCACTACCTCCCTGACAACGATTCCATGTTTTTGCACGTGCCTTTCATGGGGTGTGGAAAAAACAATTATTTAATAAGTTAAAATATAGTATAGTAGTTAACCTAAGTTGTCTCCAGAGAGGAGCACACAACAATCATGTTTGTCACTTTTTATTTAACTTTGTTTGATTTTGAAAACAATGAAACAAAACTAAAGAAAGAAATAAAGTATAAGATTTAAAACAAATTGAAAATTAATGTGATTAAAAATAGTGATAATTATTGGGTGATCAGGCCGGGGTTGGTTTTACAATTGCAATGTTATCATAGTTCTTATTTATTCATTCTTTTTTATTAAATCGATTAAAATGAGATTTCACAATCGCTTCATCTCACTTATCTATTTAATGATATTTGGGAGATTAAACCATACTAAAATCTTAGTTTTGTCTAATATATATCCTTTAGTGAAAGATTTGTAGAGAATACCTTCAATTGATTAAGGCAATTCCCAATCGGGTCTTGTTAATCCCAAACAATCTTGAATATTCAGTACAAATCTCACATGTACCGATGATCGCCAAGTACTTCACCACTATGTTCTGATTTATTACATATTATATAGACCATAACATAGTGAGGGATATAATTATCATTAAAAAAATCAATAATAACAATAGAATATAAAATCAAATACAATCGCACAAGATAATATAAGCTGTTATTACAATTGAAACCAATTTCATTATAGAGAAAACATTTTATAACATTATGCGTACGAACTCATACATTACAAAATGGAAATCCTAACCTTCCCCAATCACTCATAAGATTTACCACACCATGGTAAGGGTAATTGAGTAGAAGGGGGAAGATGAATACATTTCAAAACTAAAAAGAACAAAAGAAAGAAAAGAAAGAACAAAAAGTTTCTCCTCAAGAATCTGTCCACCAGAAGTTCAGATTATGTTATCCCACCACCTAGATGAATGAGGCCGAGGTCCCTTCTTATAGGAGGTTAGGAATGTAGTTGGACATCCAACCACGAAGTTTGAAAGCATTTGGATCCGTGTGGAAAGAGTTATTTCCGATTTAGTAGACTTGACTTATTCTGGCTGCCAATCACTATTCCACCAACCCAACTTTGACCATAAAATTGGCGGCCTTAATGAATGAATTTATTTCTGATATTTTGAGTTAATCTAAATCTTCTAGTAAGATTTCAAACTCATATTGAACCAATGAATTTTGAGGCTGGTGTTCCATGATATGGTTCATTGAATGTGGTGTGGTCCATTCTGCCGTCCAGAAGAAGTGTTCACATTGAACGAAATGTTTGGGCATGTTGGAGTTCTAATTGGCTTTTGTTCCTGAAGACTTATATGTATCCCACTAATCATGAAAACCTAAAAAAAGGAATCAGTAGAATTGTATTAATAATTTAGGAGTTATGCTCGAAATACAGAGGCATTACAAATCTGTTTAAATGTCCAGAATTAACCACTTTTCACATTTAAGCTCAAAACTCACCAAAAGTCATAAAATGATGCAAATAAGATCAAATTGATTAATGGTAAGAGATTAAATAATTTAAAAAAATATGTACAAATATGAAAATATGACCTCTGTCATCCATGGGTATATTTTACATCATTATGAGATCAATTTATCATTTAGATGTTATTTTTTGAATAGTTATGATATACATGGATGTGTTTCAAGCTCACATGATTATTTATACAGAGTAATTTTATCATCATTTTTCACCTATAATATTTGTGCAATATATATTCCGTTTTAGCTTCTATTGTACACATACACTTACTAATAATGTGACATCCCTATTTTTTAATGATTCGTTTCTCCATGATTATAGGAAGTTTTTTATTGCTAATATGCATGGATATGATAGAGAGAGTAATTAAGTTATTAATGAAAATAAAATGATATATTTTATGTTTCAAATTTATTTCCATATTTAGGTATGTATCTAATTTTCCGTGATGAAGAGACAACTTGTTCCTTTAGGATGTGATTGTTTTTATGTAGTACCAATGTAATATTGTACACACTGTCTCTGGGTGACTAGGGTTGGGGCCTTTATAGTTTTTATCAAATAAATTTTAATATATTCCTTTTTAACAATATTTAAAAAGAAATAGGTTTCAAAACATAACCCTATATATCACACTAAGGATAAGTCAAAGTATAGAATAACATACTAAATTTTGGTAACGTATAAATTATGTGGTTTTTAAGAAATAAATCCCTATATGTATAGTAAATGAATAATATTTTTTGAATAATTTCATTTAGGAGTAACAAACTTAAAAATAGTTAGTCAAGTATATCTCCACCATCATTCTGGAGCATGATGATTATTCCCTTACTGCAAAATTGATTGGTCACTCCCATAGGAAATTCTTTGGTAGACCCAATTTTTAATTACAAATCATTATGAAATATTTGAAAAAGTATATATTAAGTGAGAATATTAAAAAAACTTGTGATTTTGAGATTATTTATGCATCAATTTTTTATATATGTTATGTGTTTCACTATTATGAAAATTATACATTATAACTCATAATGTTATGATTTAGTATAGTGTATTGTATTTTTTAGAAATGGAAAAACGTATAAGGAATGGAAATCACATTAACATTCATAATAAATGTAAGGGAATCCCTTAAAAAATATTTAACATCAATTGGATTGGATCTAGGATTATTTTGACTTTATCAGGATAATTGAATTAGGTTATGACCAATAACTTTGGATATATGGAACAACATAATGTTTCACAACATAATTAATTGGTTTTAAAATTAATAATGTAGTATAAATCTCTATTATTTAATGAAACTAAAATTATTTTAATATAAGAATAGTATATAAAGTCATTGGAAATTACATTTTTGACCTTGCGGAGTAATGAAATAGATAATGTTATTTTGGTAGTCTATTGTTTAAAGGAACATTTTGATCAATAGTGTTAATTGATTCAAAATACAGAGGGAGATATAAAGATAGATATATTAGAATGAAATATTTTTAATTTGATATTTCTTATTTAATACTTTTGTTGTGAGAAATGAGTTGATATAGAAAGTCAAATTCTCAATCTATGAAAAACAATAAAATATAGTGTTTTTGAATACACAGTAAAATTTAAGATATTAGAAAGACATGATATTGAATATATATATAATATGGATAGTAATATTGACTATTTCTTTGGAGGTATTATTCATAGATTACAAAGGGTTTCATTCTATAAATTGTTTCTATAATATGACAATATAGTAACATGATCCATTGGGATGGATAAAAAATACACCATGTCATATATTTATAAAGGAAAACAAGAGAATAAAAGGATGATTTGGCACCATGAAAACATAAATTAAGAAATAGAGAATAATGGAATGATATACTAGTCAAATTTTATAAGTTTGTAAGGAATAACCCTATTATTTGATTCAAAAGAATGGGAGTTTTCCTTATATATGCAAGTAATGTTTATCTAGCATGTGAGTGTAAGGGAAAGAAATTAGCTTCTAATGTCTTGTGTTTTAACTATAATAAATGGTGCAATTTAAAAATAAATTATATAATAATCAATAAAATTTATCTATGAAATGTATAAGAGGGTATGTTCATGCTTATGAAATCATATAAGTGGAAGTTGAAATTTCTTATGTTATGATAGTTGGCACATTGATCATGAACAAATACTATATTTAGTTTTTGAATTACACACACTTTTATATTTTTCTGTATATAAAACCATCCATTGACACTCTGAGGAAAGAATCATAACTCAATTCAGCTATTGAAGATTTGGTTATAATGAAAATATATCGAGTAGTTTCAACTATTATGAACATTTTTTCCTTGATTATAAAAAATTTGTGTATAAACTTTTGTTTGTCTAGGAAATAATCTAGATTCATTTTGGGGATTATTTATTTTATGAGGATTTAGGAATTAGTAATTTATTAGTAATATAATATATAAAAATTATGTTGAAATATAATTTATACATTTATATTAATTTTTGATTTATCGATTGTATTTTCACCCGTCACAATTGTAAGGTTTTTTTTCATTAAAATTCTCATGAATATGAAATCTATCACTCTTTATGAGTTTTTAATGGTAATTTTCTCATATATATCTATATTTTAACTTCCCAAAAATTTTCTCTTTTTTTTGAACCTGAATGTTTAATATTTCAGGAAAATTTTATATTTCTTACATTCCATTTCCCTGTAAGTTTTATTATCCATAGGTATGATGTTGCCTTTTAAAATAGGATAAACCCTGATTTTTTGAGGTAAAATTACAGGGGATCAATTTTTATAAGTGGTTATAATGTTGCATCCTATTATTTTGTAATATATTTCTATTTAAAAAATTTAATTTCTTGATAGTTTATACTACAAGAAACATCAAATTTAAATAAACTATGGCATACTATTAAAATATAATTATTTGAACATGGTTTTTATAACCTAGCCATTAAAACTGGTGGTATGAATATGGATATTTTTTATTATGTATATTTGTTTTAGATAAATAAAATTTATTTGTAAATATGTACCCTATTTTTAATAAAGTCCAAAAATTCTTCCAAAATACATTTTCCATCAAAAGTATTTTTAATTTTTTTGTGGGGAAATATTATAATTAAAATTTTCCAATTTTATAAATATTATTTAAAAAAATTAAATTTGAAATTTTAACTAAAAAATTCTTGATTAGTTTGGAGTTATTTTTTAATAATCTTTACAATAGATTATTTTTTCAATAGATAAGCAGAAAATGCTTTTTTGTTGAAGTCTATATTTTTATTTCAAGAATTTTAAATTTTAAACATTATATTAAAATTATTTCAAATTAATATTTGCTAATTTATATTATAAATAATAACATTGAGACCATTTAAAAAAATATTATGTCTTTTTTTTTTATAAAAAAATTTTACAATTAAGATGTTATTTTTCTTGGAAACGACATTCAATCACAATTTTTGGGGTTAATTTTCAGTAACATTATACCATGTATATGAATTTAATTTGATGAAATGGATTAAAAAATCTTCATAATTAATATGTTTCAATTGGTTAAATGATGTTTCAGGTAATTATGAATAGTTACCTTATCAAATATTTGTCAAATTAGTAAAAGTGGAAAAAAATAATAATATATGTTAAAACATTAAAATATCTCTAGAATATTAAGTTATAATATTTTATGATTGGTTTACTAGTAATATTATTATTAAAAAAATAAATTAATTATTTTAAAAATAATTTTAAATTTTAGAACCTAAGCATGACATTTGTGTAAGATAAGTTATATTTTCATTTAAATGAAAAAAATTTCTTATGGCTTCAAAAATAATTTCAAGGTTTGAAGATTCTATATGGTTTTTAATTGATACTAATGATTAAAAAAATTCATTATTATTTTACCAAAAAAATCATATAAACCAAGTTATTACATTATTTAAAGGAATTATTGTTTTCACTCTTAAATGAGGTATTTTTCTAAAAAATATTTTTAATGCATTCAACATTCATATATTAAAATTAATTTATTCCACATATAAAAAAATATGATAAAAATTATTATAAAAATTTAACCCTCTTATTCTAATTTGGTTAGATTCTTTTTTTATTTTTAGTCATATAATTATGTAATCGTGGTTAAAAATTAAACTATCACAACTAATGTTAAAATTGGTTTAAAGTGGTTTTTATATAAGTTTAAACCAAAAATGTTCCAAAAAAATCACAACTATCACATTATTATTTAATTTAGACACCAAATCATTTTCCTTTTATATTTGGGGTAATATAGGGAAAATATGCTTTTTTTCATATATAACATTTCAGTAAAGGATAAAGTCAAAATGTTACTTTATATATTTTAATTTATATGATATATTATTACAGAGATAATGAAAACTTATGATCACTTCAATAAAATATATTTTAATTGTTAAGAATTTTTTTTATAATGGTAATTTATTTTTTATTTTGCTGATTAAATAATTACTTTAAATTGTTATTTGATGTTGATACATTACTTCTTCATGAAATAGTATAATCATGTAAATGATTGCGAAAAACTATAATGTCAATTTTTTATTTATTTTCTATATCACACGAATTTTGTAGAAAAATATATCATGTCATGGATTTTTTATGGTTTTATATTCATATTCCATTAATTTAATAACGTATTCATGGTCAAATTAAATGAATAGTTCCAAATATGAAATTAATGATATATTATAATAAATAATAATTTATTAAATAATTTTAATTTCATAAAAATATTATCTTCATCCAAGTCATAGTGATATGGTTGAAATAATAAACCATGCTCCATTTATGGGTCTGTTTTCATTTTATGGTGACATTCTTGACCCTTAAAATATAAAAAAAATATTTAATTAATTATCAAAATGGTTAATAGGGGTTAAAAGTAAAATAAAAGGATAAAAACATAACCAAAACTTTTTAAATTGTAATTGTATGAGTGGATATCTACTAATACTAATCATATATTATAATTTTATCAACTTAGATCCATTTTCCATGAAAAATAATTTATATTAGTTTACTACTTTATGTAATTCAAAGAGTACCCCTACCCTCACTTATAAAATGGTGCATCTTATCCTATCTTCCTTACACGTTTTAGACTTATATAAAAAACATTAACTAATATAATTCATTCTTGTCTTCAAACATCACCCCATATTACTTATTTTATTTAAAAATCTCACATGATGAAGGATTATGGTGTTAGACAAAATAGGTTTCTCAATGATGAGATGTAACTTTTAACTAAGAATTTTAGATTATATTTATTAATATACCTTTATTTAATCTGTGTTTTCTATTATAAATTAATTACATTTGTATATTGAATATGCTAATTTTTTTTTAAGATGATGGAATAACAATTATCCACCATTTTTTCATTCTAAAACAATAAAAAACATTGCTTATCTATATGTATGACATACAATCTCAAAAAAGAGGTGTAGTTTATTTTTTTACCACATTACTTGAATGGTAATAATTATGAACATAAGGAATATATATGATATAATAGATATTTATATTTTCTAATAAAAATTTATAATATATTTATTTTTATTATGTATGAGGTTCTAATAAGTACGAAGCAAGTTTGGACATAGGTAATGTATTCTCATCTCAATATTGGTTCCATGAGATATGTACAATATTCAATACATATTAATTTCAAATTATATATATAATTCCACTTTTATAATTAATATCATGATTAAATTTATATTCATTTCATTTGATGTTCCATTTTAATTTATCAATTCCATGTGGGTTATGTTTCAAAAATCATGAAACCAGTAAGGTTTTATTTCTTAATCTCATTATTAAATAGGATTTTTTATGTTTATGTATCCACTATGAATTATTTATTATTAATATCTTAGGTGTAATATATTTTCTCACCCTATGATGTTTTTAGTATATTTTATGTTTCCCTTTCATTTTTTTCTGTTAAGTACTCAATCCCCAGAAATAATGTTTACATGAAAACTTTCCAGGTTTTTATTTGATATGATAAATTGTCTTTCATGTCCATATTTCATTAAATTTATTGAATAATGTTTTTACTTTTATAAAATTATATATTAAGGTAATTATTTCCCATTATTTACTTTTTATTAAATTGTTTAAAACTAATTTTTTTATGTTTCTAAATTTGGTAACTTTTATTAAAGGTGTGAATGAAATATTTGTTTTTAATATATAGTGAATTAACATATATCCCCACCATTATAAATAATATTTTGGAATATTTATTTACATTTTTAATAATTTTTTTTAATAATTTTTTTTCAAAAAATTCAAGAAATTTTTAATTGTTTAAAGTGAATTTTATAGTGATAATTATATTTTTCTCAAGAATATATTTAATAATGTTTCTGGTATTTATAAATAACAACTACTTATATTTTAATTAATCTCCAATATTGATATGTGCTAATATTTATTTTTCCTATAAATGTTTTATGATTAGTTTGACTAGGAATGTATTGAAATTTGGAATACTAGTTCTTCCTATGAAAATGTTTATTTATTATTAAAACATGTTGACTCTATTGTATTATTTATTCATATAAGCAATGCATCAAGATTATTAAGTGATGAGTATAGAAAGAAATTAAATAACACCTGGATTTATTGATATGTCTCACAAGACAAAAGGAATTGGTTATTTAGCTGAGGCCTTAGATATTTCTATACGATTTCCAAGATATTGTCCTTGATAGTATATTTTAGATGACTTTGAGTGAGGCCTCAAAAGAAAGTATAAGATGTTTATAATTATGCATTTCATCGTTATGAAATATGTAATTGAAATCTGTGTGTTTATTTAAATATTTATGATACCATTGGATAATTTTCAAGATCATTTGATTATTTACATGGAATCATTTTACTACCATTAATTCATGTGATATTATTAATACTTTATTTATTATATTTTACCTGTCATTGTACGTATACCCTTACTAAGAATCTAAGATCATACCTTTTTCTCCTCTCCACTTGACAATATGATGTTTATTAGGATTTATATGTATGGATATGAAAGATGGAATATTTATGTCCCCAAGGAAAATAAAATGTTTTTTTGTTTTCAAATGTATTTTCTGGTTTAAGTATGTATCCATTTTTTCAAAACAATTATACTATAAAGTCCTTTGATGTGTGGTTGTTTTTATATAGTGATAATGTTAGAAAAAAGGCATCTAGGATACAAGTGTTGGGGTCTTTACACCATTCCCTCTACCGCATAAGTTATTCAATATGCCCATGACTGTCAATCATCATAAAATATAATTATAAAATCCATAACCATAAAAAAATAATTAATAAATTCCATATCTCTTTTTTACACTTTGGTTACAAAAAGAATTCAAAAATATTTTCATTTATTTAAAAGATATTTAATACATGATCTGTGTTCAGATTTAAAAAATATCATTTATCAACTCCTTTTTATAACATCAAATAGAATAAAAGAATATTTACTTTCCAAAATAGAGTGGTCCTATCTAGTAAATTTCATTGAATCTAAAAAATATAAATGTGAAACATCCACAAAAGAATCCATAAAGAGTGTTCTTTTATGAACATTTATTATGGTATTCATTTTTTTACAGAAAAATTATTCCAAGAATTATAAGTGTATGGGAATTTCCTCAATGTTGTTCAGTATATATGATATAAAAGTTTGGTGGGAATATCATTCCCCTCAGCATACCCAGGACATCCTTTAAAGGTACAAAATTGAATTATTATTATTGGTTATCATGTTGAACCTAAAATAACGAATCCTTGATATCATTAATCTAAAAATAAGATAATGTCGAGTGAGGAATGGCATTTATAGAAACACCATGATTAAACAAGGAATTTTTGAAAGGTGACCTCCTAATAGTGCATGGTATATATAATTCACCTTCATCTATCTATTTTTTGGAAATATTTACTAAGATTATGATAGATACATTCCTTACTAAACATACTATGTCATTCTAATAAATCATTATTTTATTTTTATTTTTTACTTGTAAATAAATTGTACCTTCTTATATGGTAAATGGATTCAAAAAGAATAATGTTTAATTAAAATATCTTGAATTTCCCAGGCACAAAATTATTCATTGAATCCTTAGATAAATTCTTGTATTGGATCATCCATAATGGAAATGGGGGTTATATATTACATAATCCATACATAATTTTTATCCTACCACCTCCCTTTATTGTTTATACATTGAAGTGTTACCTTCCACTTCATGAGTTGGTTTTGAGGTTCTTTTCTCCTGAAATTAATTTTGGAATTACCTACCACATTTCAATGACATGTAACCTATAATTACTTAGGGTTTGGGAATAGATTTTTTAGGAGTCATAAATGATAAATTACTAACCACAGGGTTAAACATGGTATTTGTATATACAAACTAGTGTTTACAAACAAAAATTTAGGCATATTGAATTTCAATTATTATTTATTAGTTCCTGGATTTTCCACATGTTGTCTCATAAATTTATTAATGGGTGGATCTCGAGAATACCCTTGAGACTAAAGAAATATTGATTATTAGGATTGGATATCAATTTTTAGGGAATTAGGGGATACAAACTAAATTTAAATTGTTATAATAGAATACTAAAGCCTTAATTTTCAATGGAATATTCATTGAAACATTGGACAAATAATTTATTTTTGAATAACATTTTGTACATGAATGCATAACTTTCTATATCCTTAACTTTAAGAAAGAAATTAGTGTAGTTTTATAGACATTTACAAACATAAAAAACTGAAGTATGTGTGGTTGGTTGTTCATATACTTGACTCAATGTTATCTATATCATGTGAATGGGGTGTTTGTCAATTCATGTTTAAATTAAAGGAGAGTATGAATTTTTTAACTAAAAATAACATTATATTGTAAAATTCATCACACAAAAATAATTATTTATAGATCTTTTCAATTAATTCACATTCATTTATCAGACAATTTTTAATGATATCTCTTCTTTAAGAGGGATCTAAATTGTTTTGTTCATTTTCCACAATCCCTTTGTAGAATAAAGTAAAAAGTGATACTCTTATAGGTGTTTCTAAAATAAAATTACACACCTTTTAATAATCCTTCCTATTATTATACGATTTTTTCTCTACTAGCCTTATTTGAATTATATATTTCCTTCCTTAGTGTTGGAATCCTTGATGTAGGGAAGATAATTTTAAGGAGGATTCCCTAAATCTCACAACAACATTTCACTTCCCCAAGTTGTAAGTCGTAAATGATCTCTTTCATTGAAACAATAAAAGAGAATGATAACACTATCCATTTGATCTAATCAATGGGTACTCTTATTATTTTTTAGGTCGTTTATATATTACTAAATTACATCATGTGTTGGATAGGATCTCAACCAACTAAGAAATTATATTTTATAAATGGTTTATTGATCCCATGTATTAACCCAAAATCAATTATATTATTTTTAATCATCATCTACTTATTATGATATGATAACTCACTAAAAGTTTGATTTAATTGTTCTATGTGTTATTCCATGTTATGATAGTTTAATGAATTTATATAAAAAGTAATAGATGAATATAGATAATATATTAATGGCATATTATGAATCACTTTTTTATAAGTTTTAAATATCAATACACAATTGTGCTCTTTATAAAAATGTTTTATCAAACTTTAGTTGAAAACCAAAGAGGTTATTATGATTTGTTTTACTTGTTCAGTTAAAATATATAAAAAAAATTATACACAAAATAATCATTTGAAATTTATTTGAATCACTGGAAATGGAATAAAATCTTTAAAAAAATATAACAAGTTGTTCAGGATTACATTTTAAATCTTAATAATAAATGTATTATAGTAGTCTGACATAGGATATCTTAGGAAGAAGAACTAATTTTTAGTATTTAATTTGTGTGTGTGTGGGTTTTTGATTCCCAATGATTATCCGATATGTTTTTTAGAAACCAAGTTAAAAATTGGTATAACTTTGTAATTGACTTTTATTAATTTGAAGAAGTGTTTTAGAATCTATAGATAAATAGTACCCTTGACAAATTTATTCCACATAACAATAAGTATATCATAATTCTTCATAAGATGATATCCATAGTTTTCTCTATACGAAGGTAATATATTAGCAACCTACTCTATCTTAGTGAGGTTAGATCTAATAAAATATTGAAATTAAAATGGAATTCACTTCCTTTACCTTCTCAGGAATAAAAAAATACTTGATTACTCTTTAGAAATCCATTGACCTTTAAGAATGTAGTATTTATATAGGGTAGAAAATATATGAAATAGAAATAAATATACAAATTTACAAAATGATTTAAAAAAATACATCCATCAAGTTCATCAGGCATTTAAATAGTTACTAGTGAGATAAATGAAGATAGAGATTGGAATGTAAATTCATTGGAATTATAGATTGAGAGCGGGGGGATCCTCCTCAACTTGACCTAAATGGAATAGAACACCATAAATAGTTATTAAAAGTTTTGTTACGAAGATAGTGAAAATGAGAAACCCTAATATATAATCTTCTATTTCCTTTTATAGATACAATATAAATGTTCTGTAATGATTCATGATTCTTAGGTATTGTCCGCATATGAGTGAAATCAATAGATAATAATATATGTAAACCTTTAAGAAGAACTAATTCCACTTTTTCTAGGCTTGAAATTACTTGAATAAACCCAAAATCATCAAATGTGTCTAATGATTTCCCTATGGGAGGCATACTATGTTTTATAAAATATGTACAAACCATTAAATTGTGGAATTATTCTCATTCCATAGCTCTGAAATGTTGAAAATATTTCTATGGATTAAATTTATAGGTGAAATGTTTTTTCTTTAATTCTTATCATTGTTTCCAAAATTATCTTATTCTTGTAAAAAAATTATTATAGGAGTTGTTGTGATTAGAGAATCATAACCTAAAAATAGTGTATTTTAATCAACTTATAAAACATTTTTGTCATAATTGCCTCCCAACTATTCTTACATAGGGTCACTGTTTATCATTTACTAAACATTATGATTTTTTATAATCTTAAATAGATCAAATTAAATATGATGTGAGCTATTTAGTTTTCGATTTAATCTTATATAACATATTTTCAAGGGGATTATTCTTAGAGATGATCTTTTGACTTAATATATTATTATGTACAGGTCGAACTTGATTATTTAGTCATATTTTTAGGATTTAATAATTATTATATTATAGAACTCTCATAAAACTATTCTAACATATAGGGTTTGTGGGTTAACATTTTCTCACACAGTGACATGTGTACAGGTTAAATCTAACATGACTGCTCAGGATAGTGGTTTAATTTAGTGACACGATGATTTTTTCTACTAAAGTCTAAGTCTCACATTAGTTATTATAACACAATTCTATTTGAATAATAATAAATCATTTGTAGTGCTCTCTAATGACTGATGATTAATAAATGAGGGAAGGAGTTCCCTTTAATCTCACACATATCCATCACAACCATGTTTAGTCACATAAAACTCCCCTTATTCCAAAATTAATCTCATAGAACAACATTAATACATTATTAATCTTCGGTAACTCACGTTTTAATATTCCTCTCACATAGAAACATGAAAATTAATATAAATTTGTTTAACATTGTCTTCCAAATGATCTCAAAATAAATAAATTACAATAAAACTCATAGATTTATAATCTTTGAAATTATTTTCAAAATAAATGAAATCCGAGAATTATGCAATTTATATAAAATTTAGATAAAAATAAATGTAAAAAACTATTTAAACCCATAATAATATATATAAATTATTGTGTAATGATCATCAAAGACATTTTATTCATTTTCTACATATAATGAAATAGAATGAATACGGTAGCTTGTTTCACACAAGGAGCATTTAATAGAGATTATTATTTTAATATTTTTACTTCATGGTATAGAAGATATCGCATGGGTTGTGCCAAAAATTTATTTGTTTTGGATACACACATGAGAGAACTATATCAATACTATAGGACATGATTGTTGTGTATTACCCACATACATATTGTTTTTTCAAGTCTTATTCATTTTGAACATGTTTTGGATTTTTTAGACATATTACGAATTGAGTTTCATTTTCATGTCATATTATGTATTATTGCACTACTTTATTGTTATAAGTAATTTTGTTAAAAAATCTAACAAAAAATGAATATTCAAATATTGTAATGGTCCTTCCATCCTCATAAATAAACATTATTTAATTTATGTGACTTATAGAATATGTAATTTTCTTCCCACATGTTTATTAATTAAACCTAAATATCTATAATAGAATTTGGAGAGTGGGTGGTTCCCTTGATGTTTTGAAATAATATCACATGGGTTTAGTTTGGGTGTATAGATCAATAAAATTAATAAATTGAATCAGTCCCAACTATAAGGGATCTTGGGTATCAGATTAGAAAATAAATAGGAGAATATGACTTTAAGGCCTCAATAAGTAACCCATAAATAATCCTAGCCAGAAACATTTTGGTAGAATCATGATTTTACAAGGATAATATATTATTTATTTTTATTTTTCCCTTATGTTAGTACGAAATCATAAAGTCTCATACATTGTACTAGGTCTCGATAAGTAGGCATTTGTAAGGTATCTCACCATCATGTGTGATTTCATTTTACTTCCTATTCTAATATTTTTGGAACCAGTTTATAGATCATATCAGATTAAAAACTAAAAATAAATAAATGGTGTTTTCTAATATATTTAATGTTATTAAGTAAGATAATATTATTTGGAAACTATTCCTATGATTGACACCTCATGTATATTTTTATAATAGCTAAAATCATTTATGATATTTTAAAATCATGTCTTTAGAAATTTTTCAAAAACAATTATTATATGTGTATGTGATTTAAAATGGTTTGTAAAAGGTAATGACATTAATAGGTGTTTTACTAAATGAAAGTGTGTAAGAGATATATCTGGTGTCACCAGACTTATATTGTGAAACTAATTCATTGGATTGTCTCTTTTATAAAGTGAGTATTCTAAATTATCACCACTTAATTTTGGATAATTCCACCTTGAATATAGCCATTTTTCAATAATTAATGGGTGGACGTGCATGCACTTCTTGTCTAACATCTAGTTAAGAAATTTTTCACAGAGGGTATTCCCACTTTATTTATGAATCTAGATAGTGAATTCCAATAAAGGATCCCACGACCTTATTAACCCTAATGGAATTATATCTACACAAAAATATTTGGTTTTAGGGTGATGTATCTTAAAATAGATTAAGGAGTGGGTTAACTGCCTCTATTGTACCTTTTCATTCAATTAAAGATCTGAGAAACACCATATTTGTCTAACCGCCTTTATCTTGGAAGGGGTTTCATGCTAGGGGTGAGAGCTGATCCATGATACCCATTTAGAGAATATTAGACTTCATTCCTAGAAATGTTTACATTTTAAAATAGTAGTTTCATCATTGTAGCTTCATTATGATCCCATGTTTCTTAAATAATATGTTTTTAAAAAAAATATAGGAATAAAATAATTAACCCAATTTTGAAATTTTTATGATACTTATACAATAATAATTTCTTTATCATATCTTTTTGCTGTTCAATAAAATATTTTTGGAGGAGTGGGAGTTCTATGGGGGTTGAGAAGGTCCTAAAGATAGACCAGAATGAGCGATCATAGTTGTGATGTCTTGTTTTGTTCAGAAGGTAGTTCATTCCATAATTTAGTATATATTACCTAATGTGGTGGAATTATGTATTAATCTGTTACCAAGATAATTTTTAGAAATAAATCCTATGATGGAATCACAATTAACCATCAATTTGGTACACAGAACTGAAAAAATCACAATTCATCTTTATCAAATTACTCTATTTGAATTAATGGAATTAACAATTCAGTTGGAAGTGATTAAGTTTATGGAAATCATCAGATCAATAATGCATCCTTTGGGTTATTTATTTATAAATACTATTAAAACCGATACAATTTCTTGATTATGTTTTACATAATGAAATTTGAACTAGATTTTGATTAATAATCACTACCCTTCACCATGAGTTGATGATATTTTAATAAATTCAATGGATCAAGATGGTTATCAAATAGTTAACTTTAGTTATGTAACCATCAAAAAATTATTAGTCTATAATGTAACCCTAATATTTATTAATAAAAACAAAATAATCATTTTTAAATTTCCATTATTGACTCTAGGTATACTAAATTTTATTTCACTATTTATAGCCCTAATGAATAGCATTTTTCTTTCATTTATTGACACCTTCATGGTAGTTTTTGTGGATAACATTTTTTCTATTCATAGGCTAATGAGAATCATGGATGTAATCATAATATCATTTTATATACCTTAAAACAACAACTTATAAAAACCCAAAAATTTAGTTTAAAAGAGAATTATACATGATAGTTTCCTAAACCGACCACATTGAGCAATAAAAAAACTACGATATAATATATAAATATTATAATTTATATTTAATCATTATAAACTAACAGTTAAATAGGAATGTATAAAAAATAATTTCCAAATTTATAAAAATATTTACCATTGATTTAAATAATTTAAATGTATTTATTGATTCATAATAATTATGTACTCAATTTTTAGTAAAGGAATTTTATCCTTAAAAAATATGTTTTCCAAAAAAATTGTTGTTATTATATTCGGTGTGTGAATATTATAAATAATTTAAAACATTTTTATTTGTTTTATTTTAGGGAATTATTATAATTTTTAAATATTTATTTCGAAATTAGAATAAGGGGAATTGTTAGGATTTTTCTAAATAGATTTACTTTTCCTTGATTAATAAAAAATACTCTTTTTTGTAAAAATACCCCTTATTCTCAATTAATAATGTACCATAATATTTTCACAATGATTTGAATTCTATTTTTAATTTGAATAAATATAAATTAATTATATTTTATATAATTTATCCTATTTTAATAATTATCATACTTTATTTTTTTATGACTATTTTTGGGCTTCAAAGCACATTTGACTGAAATTTGTTTTTATGTGGGCCATGTTTTTTATCATAATAAATTAAATTAATATCTATGGATTTATTTTTTAATTAAATTTATATATTATATATTAGATTAAATATTTAGATAATTATTTAATAATTTTTTCAAGGATAGGAATGGATGTAAATTTAGTTTTATACTCAAAAATGCATTTTTCTAAAACCTGGTTTTGTTTGCATTTTCCCGATTACATTAAATAAAAATATTTCACTTATATAAATTGAATTAGGTGAAATATAATATATATTATTAAATATAATAATTAATATAATTTAATATGTTTAATTTAATTTTTAGTTTTAATGATTAATATAATCAGAAAATTATTATTACCATGGTAAAGGTTATAACATGTTTACCGAGGGGGTAAAACTAAGAAATAATGGTATGAATGCTACATGAATTTTTTTAATTATTATTGGTTGAAGTGATTTAAACATTATATTATCTTAATAACAACATTTTGGATAATTTATCTACTTCAATAAATATGTGACCATATATTAGTGAAATCGTTTTTTAGTAATTCATTGTTTGTACCTCCCATAACTCATGAATGGGAAACACATATCATCCTCTATTCAAAAAAATTGATCCTTATGTATTGGAAAATTCCAAAATAAAAATATCCCTATATCTTTACCCCTTATCCTGGATGACCCTCTCTTCAACTAAGACAAATATTGAAATTATTAAGTTGTAACCCAATAGATGACTCTCAAATAAGTTGTATAAATACTAACCAATCTCTTTAAAAATTATTTATTATTCCCCATTATTTAGATAAATTATATCCATAAAAATGTGATGAATCTATAATCATATATTTATTGAGGTTTTATTAAGATTATTTAAATACCCTTTCCCAGCCCTTTGTCATCAAATTTTTAATGAAAGAATATCTTGTGCGTACCTATGGACCACCACCACTATATAACGATATGATTAGTTTTTCAATGTCATATTTCATGGATGGTAATTATGATGGATTTTATGTTTATAAAAGATATTTAATAAATATTTATTCTTATATAATTATAATATATTATTTAACTTCTTACCATTCAATCCTTTTTAAAACAATAGTGTCCCTCGCGTGTACATGTATACTATCACCCCCATGATGTGACGTGATTAATTTTTCATTTCTAAATTATGATTATGGAAATAATGATATATTTTATGTATAAATATATATGATATTTATTATATAATTAATATTACATAAAGGTGAATTAATATTTACCTATATTTCATTCCATCTATGGGAAAGTGGAAACATCACCTATTAATATGTACGGTGTACCGTCATGATGAAGTGATGTAATTCATTTTTCAACTCCACTTTATATAAATTGATATAAATGTGTATATAATGATTAAATATGGAACTTATGAAATTATTATTAAATTTGAGATAATGGAACCATTATAAATGTTCAATTACCTTAACTTATGAACAAAAACATGCATGAAAAAATAAATAGCTATCTTCAAAAAATGAGGATTTTAAACAAGAATGAATAGTAAATAGGTGATGGAATGTTATGATGGGATCATATATAAAATTATATGTTTTTAAATGGTTATATTGTTTATTAAATAAATATTTATTTATTATATTGGTTGTTTTCATTCTTACAAATAATCTCAATTATGAGGTCAGGGTTCTTCATCTCAATATTGTTTCATGGTAACAAGTTTTAAGTCATGGACCTATTTATGTATATGCAGTGTATATAATAACCCTATTATCTGACATATCATTTATTCTTATTAATTAATGACATTTAATGTTACAATTCAAATTATCATATCCATTGTGATTTAATTCTAAATTTATAAAAATGATAATGGTTTATCATCTGAAATTGTCTTCTTTGTGGTATATGTTATGTTATGCACATATATTTCTTTATGAGGTGTTTCTAATGATAAAGTGATATGTTTTATCATAAATATAATTATTTTTATGTTTTATAATGATTCATTATAAGTAATATCTATCATGAAATGTATGACTAAAAAGTTACGATATTTGTAAGTGTTTTTTGTTGCAATCTCACATGTTTCGATATTGTTTATGATTTAGTATTCTATGTGAATATTATATTATCTATCTCTCAAGAAATATTATTTATTTTATTATACTTTATTTATTTTTTGAGATTACTTATTTTTCTTTTATTTTACTCTCTTTAATTACTGAAGATATCAAATGAATGTTTTTAAATAAAAATATACGTATTTTGTTCTTTAGTTAGGAATATTTTCATCAATATTAATATTTTAAATATAATGTTTCGAATAATAATTTTAATATTCACTAATGATGGGGTATATTATTTTTAACCATGTTTTACTTTTATAAATAAATTTAAATGGAAACTTGCTGTTGTATTTCAAATGTGGTGATTTTTTTTACCCAAAATGTGAAATGAATCATTATCTTAACTACAATGTGCGATTAGTTTTCCATTATTTTTGAATTCACATTTAATTAAATATTTTTTTACATTTTTCCATTAATATTTTTAAAAAATAATTTTTTCTAAATATTTATGAAATTTAAATATTTTAATTATGCGATTTAAAGAAGTAAAGGGTATATTTTCTCAAGAAATGTTCCAATGATTATTTAATATTATTTTCATATATAATTACATATATTGATGTTACATATGATTTCCATGGAATATGATCTAATTTTTCCATCATTATTCTTTCTTTGGATGATCTATGATTATGATGTTGAAATATTTAAAAACTCAATTTTATTTTCTAGGGATAATCATTGATGTAATGATAATGTTTTTACTGTATTATTTTACGCATATGAATGATTTTGATTATGTGAAAAGTGAGTCCATTATATATCTTCAATGCATTGGGTAAATATTAATTATTAATGTGATCAAAATATATATGTGAGGTTATCCATTTATCAAAATAGGGTACACTAGTTGTTAGACTAGTATCAATAATGGTACACAGTATGTTATTCAAATCCCAATGCCGGTTCACTTCTTGTTTTGAAAATCCAAACATGTGATAAATTTCGTAGTCAGTAGCTTTGATATAATATTTAAATTATTGTGATTATTCAACACATTATTCCCCTCTTTTATGATAGTATGTTATGCCCCTGATTTTCTCTTATGGATAATGTTATTTTACCCCTTCCCAATTCATGTCTTATAAACTACCATGCTTCATTCCATGACTCGGGATTATAATCTATGAATGGTTAGGTATGAATTTCAAATTTTAAAATGATGTTATCATACCCAAAACTCAATATTTTGTACATATGATTATTTATTGATGCGTTATTTACCTTTACAGATTATCTGATCTCACTCTTTCTTCGGTTTCCTTTAACAAGGAATTTAATAATATATTTATGTATTTTATATTTAATAAGGATTATAGTTTTTATTAACGTAATGGGAGATTATGTAGAACTTTTATGTACAATTTTTTTTTATCCATGATTCCAAATACAATAAAACATTATGGTTCTAGAATTGAACGTAATGATATGTAATGAATATTTATAAAATATGATTTAATATTTATGTTGGTAATTATTGTTTCATATTATTTGGTATTGTGTAAGGGTTTAGTTTTCTAGAAATTATGATTATAGTACATTAGTAATAACCTTTAGGGTATGATTTTATAAATTATAACATCCAATGTTAAGGTAACTAAAGGATTGTGGTTTTTTATAAAATAAACCCATGTCTAGAAAATTACATTTGGATAGAGCTATGGTATAATTGTATCTATAAGTGAAAAGTTGGAATGGAGAAGATTGAGTATTAACCTGATCCCAACTACTACATAATGAGTGGTCTTTGGACTCGAAAACAATCTATATAGTCCAAGGGTATATTCATGGGTAAATCAAAATAATCATTAAAAAAAATTATGAAGGATTTGAAAAGATGATGACTATGTATGACCAAGGTTAAACCTAAGGTGTAATATATTAAAAAGAGTTTGATTTGATTTATAAATTTTAGGAATTATTTTTCAGGATTATTTTCTTTCTAAATATGATAATTATTTGTCAAACTGTATATTATTGTTTAAATTAATTGATTAAGCCAGGAGGAATTATGTTAAAAATGAATGTGATGGATAGTGAAGTGATTGTATTCATGTGAATCCAAAATGAAATTATATATGGAATATTAAATCTTCTGATTATGGCTAACCAAATATATCAATATATGATTAATGAACTGGACATTAGAGAGTATCCAAATTAATCAAATAAGAGAAAAATTGTGTTTCATGTAGACCATAGATTAATTAAGGTTCATCATTATAAATGTTAATAATTTGAGAATAATCACCCAATAAAATGACTCAAATGAATGAGATGACGTTTTTGTTGTGGAAAATAAGAAAATAATATTGGTATTTATTAGGGAAAATGAATATTTTAATAAAGTAACATAAATTGCATCATAATGTTTCATTTATACTTCAATGTATTATATTTTTGGATCTTGGTAATTATCCAAGACAATTCCCTAAATCTACGGGCTAACTCATAGAAAAATGAATGGACAATTTAATGAAAATCATTGAAGTGGAATGATTAAAGTATTTATGTATTTGGATTGTAGAATTAGGTTTTTGAAGTTTTTTTGATGATATTGAAGTTATAAGAGTCATGAAACATTTCATCGTTGTTATATAATAATATCTCATTAATATTTTCAATCATATGTTGAATGTTATAGATAACCTAGATAAAGAATTTTGTGGTATGATGATATTTTGTGAAACACATGATAGAGGGGTTGAAAACCCTTAATGTTTATTGCATTTATGGATTTATGGATTATATGTAATATTTTTTGGTTTTATTTAGAATAAAAATATATAGTTAATTTTATAATTTATATATGTTTTTATTGATTTTTTATAGTTATTTTCATTATTAGTGTGTTTTAGGATAATATATGATCTTTTCATTTATGTGTTTGGTATGAGACAATTTGATCTACCATATATTTATTAGGGATTAAATTTATGTTGATTTTTAAAATCATGGGATGTTTTTCTATAAATTTGAGGGTTTTGAAATTATCCAGATATATTTTGGAGGAGTCTTAAGGTAATATACTTATATAATTTTTTATATTGAACATTGGGTTTTATTTTTGAGTTTTTAGAGAATAATGTATTATTTCATCATATGAATATTAATCTATATTGGTAAACCTATGATAAATTTTGTTTCCATCTCATTATATATAGATAGATGGAATACAATGTCATTCTTATGTGGGTCTTATGATACATTAGATGTATGTTTTTATGCTTCTGGTATAAAACAATTCGTCTTGAATATTTATTTTAATGAGTGAGATATGATATATAATGGTATGTTAATCTAATCACTACAAAAGGATTAATATATTATTATAAAAATTTAATGGAATTCAGAAATTACATTTTATTATGTTCTCTATATTGATTGAAAAATCATTGTTTAACTCTCATAAAAGGATCTTGATATAAAAAATGTATTACTTTTACATTAATTTATTAGTAATTGATTTTCTTCTCCATATGTTTCTAATTTATCATATTGTAGTCATTAAAATTCTCATGATCATGTCCTCTATCACTATCTATTATTCAAAGGAATTTTTTTATCATCAATGTCTATATTTTCACTTCCTAAAAATGTAATCCTTATCTAGGAAACCAAATATGTTTCATTTTTATTAACCTTAATGTCTTTCAATTTCCCTTTTGAAATGATGCTTTTATACCTTTAAACATTGTGAATTTTTTTTAAAAATTTTATTTGAAAATATATAACCATTTATTATGAAGATAAAACTTTTTACCATGTAATTTATTTTATTTGGTAGAATTTAAGACCCTAATAATTTGGTAAAAAATAATACTATGCTAGATAGCTTTATAAACACTCAACACTAATATTTAAGAGAAGTATAATATATAATAAAAATGATATTATTTAAATGTTACCATTATAACCAAAGAATTAAATTAACATGAATGAATATTAACAAAAAAATTATAAAAAATATGTATCATGGTTTTAAATAATGAAAATATATCGTTCTTTTCATGATATATAGTTACTCAATTTTTAGTAATGTCATTTTAGGATTCCAAAATTTGTTTTCTTAAAAAATGGGTTTTATAGAATTTTGAACATTAAAATTATAATTAATTTATATTATTTTTAGGAATTTTAATTTATTTAATGAATATAAATTTGACAATTTGTATTTAAATATATTATTTGGGTGATGTTTTAGGATTTCTCTAAAAATATATATTTTCACTAAATAGGAAAAAATATCAATTTTGGAAAAACCATCATTTCATTAAATAGTTCATGTTACACAAAAGTTTGATTATATTTTTAATTTTATTTTAAATTAAAATAATTTTATATTAATTATAATAAATATAATTTATTACATATGAGTCATAATTATACTTGACTTTGGTATAAGATTATTTTTATGCTTGAAAACACAATTTTCTAAAAAAACATTATACATGAAATGTGTATTTATAATAGTAGATTAAATTTATCAAAATAGAATATTTTTTTTATTAAATTTCATATTTTATGACATCAATAAATTATATTATTGATTATTTTTGGTTTTAAGGGTGAAAATAATAAATTTAAATTCAGTTTTCATCATAAAATGCATGATTTTAAAAATGGGTCTTCATTCTATTTTTCATGGTTATTTAAAATTAAATTAATTCATTTATAGAAATTTTGTATAGTAAAATTGATTTAATATTTGGCATCATCATGATTAAGAAAATTTATTTTTTTATACATAATTTTCTGTCATAATAAATAGTAAAAACCATAATTTTTTTTACCACAACTAATGTTAAAATGACTTGACTAGTGGATGAACAAAAAGATACGGATTATAATGCCACATAAAAATTTATAATTATTATTGTTGAAGTTGTATCAAAATTATATTATATTAAATTGAAAATATTTTTTGTCAGTATAATTTATCATAAAATTGGACATATGTTATTGTGAAATTTTATTTAATTTCAAGTGTGTACTAACCTCAATTATAAGAAGACACATCTTATCCTCCATTTTTACACCATGTGAGTCTTATTTATCATAAAATACCTACCCCAAAAAACATGATAGATTTCATACATTCATAAATTATTCTTATTTGTTCTCCTTATTCCAATATTTCACAGAATCATGTTTAATAAGAATGACATCACTCAAAAAAGAGGTTATACTTCTAACAATGATCATTAAATTTTGTTTCTTGTTCCACCTTTTTAAAACCTATTTTATCTCTAAAATAATGATTAAAAAAATATCATAAATATAATTATATAATAATAATATTATTTCATATCCATTTTCCACAACTTCTTTATTAAATGGTATTTGAAAGTATAACTCATGTGTACATGACGACTACTACATCCATATAATGATATGATTCATTTTTTGTTATCATAATTCATGGATGGATTTTTTTGAGGATTTATTATTTATATAGTATATCTATTAAGTAATTATACATCGATAATTATAATATCATATCTACATTTATACCTTCCCATTAGTTGGAAAGTGATAGTTTTTCTCATGTGTATGTGTAAATTACCACCTCCGCGAAGCGATGCAGTTCATTTTTCATTTATGATTTACCAAAATTTAAATAATTATATATTTAATGTGTATATATGATATTTATGATATAAAAATGATTCTTTAATTGGTAATTATTATTTACCTTTTATTCATTCCAACCACAAAAAATTGGAAACATCACTCGTGTGTACCTACAGAGTATCATCTCCACATAGTGGTGTAATTAATTTGTTATCAGTGCTTTATATGAATGGTTATACAAGTTTAGATTGTTATTAAATATTATAATAATATTTTTTTAATATTTCATATATTATAGAACCATTATCAAAATGAAAGGACCATAAATTTTTATCCAAAACAAAAATGAAAAACAAAAAAGTTATCACATAGAAATGATGATTTTAATAAATAATTAATGTTAAATGGATATTGAAATTTTATAAGGTTATCATATATGAAATTATAACTGTGAAAATGGGTATTATATATAAACATAATAAATTTATATTTTTATATAGAATTAAATAGTAATTATAAATCAATTCAGACATAAGGTAAGGGCTATTTGTCTCAATATCGTTTCATTGAGACATGTTTGATGTTACGCACAAATTTATGTTTATGAGGTTAATATAATACCCCATGGACATTTTATATCATGTTTACTTCCTAATTAATTCTAATTAAAGTTGAAATTAAAATTATTTCTTTCGTGGGGATTTTTTTCAACTGTTATCAATGTGGTAATGGTTTTTGTCCTCAAATTGTATTGTTTGGGACCTATGACATGATATAAACCTAAAAAAAATCATGAGGTATATACATTTAAATATTGATATATTTTATCATTAATATCCTTATGTTTTTGGAATTTATTTTTTCATTTTATTTTATTTCTTTTATGGGACTTACAATTCAAAATTTATCAAACAAATAATCATTTAACGTTATAATAACACATTTTCAAATATTGTTTATGCTTTAATTTTAGAGGGTGAAATTATATAATCAATATCTTTGAAATATGCTTCATTGTATTCTATATTTATTTATTTTCATTAAATTTTTTTTCATTTTCCTCTCTTTTTGAACTAAAGATACTAAAAGAATGTTTTTAAGGAAAACTGACTTTAATTCTCTCTTTAGCAGAGATTCAATTTTATTCATCTCTAAATTTTATTTAAAGTGTTTTCATGAAATTTTTTAACATTCTATAAATATTCTATAAATTAATTTTAAACATATTTTTATTTCTATACATAAATAATTTGAATCATCTTAGTATTTCTCAAACATGGTATATTTGAATTTTTACTAAAAATGTAAAAAGAATTAGTGTATTAATGTATAATGAATGAATGGATTTCCTATAGAAATGAATTTTATTTTAATTTAATATTCCTTATCAATTATACTAATCTATTTAAAAAATAATAACTTAATATATTAAAAAATATTATTTGTAACAATTGTTTTCAAAATGAAAACGATTTTTCCTCAAAAAATGATCCACTGATATTTTAATGGTATTTTCATCATAACAAAACTTTTAATGTTACTTATAAATTACTATATATATGATAAAATGATTCCATTATTATTATTTATCAATATGTTTTATTATTATTATTATAAGATATTGATGAAGCATAATTTTCTCCCATGGGATCATCTTTGAAGTCATGATAAATATTTTCTTAATTTTATAGAATATATATGAATGGATTGTTGTTATGTAAAAGTTAGATTATTATATCCAACCAATTAATTGTGTAAATATTCATGGTCTATGAAATAAAATAGTACTTTAGTGGTTATCCCAAGCCCAAAATTGGGTACAAGGATGGATAGTCATATCCCAATAAGGGTACAATAGAGGTTATCTGAAGCCCAATGTTGGTACTTGGTGGGTTTCCCAAGACTAACATGTGATGAATTTATTGGATCATTTCCTCGATATAGTATTTATAAAATTACAACTATTAATCAAATTATACAACTCATATATGATATGATATTTTTTATTGTTATTCTCTCCTAGATCCTGTTATTTGATTCTTTTATGATGAGTTTATTATGAATTTACAACCTTTATAACATCAGTCATGTTTCTGATATATGAATTGTTGGGTAGGAATTTCAAATGGTAATTCCATGTTCTCATTCTCTTATTATTATGATATTATTACATATGATAATTTATTTATATCTCTACAACTTACCATTACTAAGAATATAATATCACCCTTTATTTTGTTTCCTTTTCACCATGATAGGGAGAATAGATTTTAGTATGACATTTCCAAATGGGTTCTTGTTTTGAACAACATAACATAAAATGAAATAGATCGTTTATGTACAATTTAATTATGAATCCATGTATCCGAATACAATAAAAATTTATGGTTCTCTCAAAGATCACAATGATATGTAATGAATATTAATCTAACAATATGTAATATTTATGTATTTATTTATTAGGTTGACTAAACATTTCTATATTATAATTCATAAAAATTAACCTTCTATATTTTAGAGGTAAAAAATCATTAGACAAATCATATATTAAGATAGTATTTCCATGGACCATGAGAAATTTGAATCATTTATGGCCTATAGGGTCCCAATGAACACCTTCAAGGTTCTGAATTTTCATGGATCCATTAGGTATTACAAAATATTTATTCGTGACTTTTTTAATATTGTTTATATTATTTTGGATTTACAATGAAGGGAGGTAAAAATAATTTAGTTAAATTTTTGTGAATTATAATTATTAACGATAAATGATCAATTAACCACCAATAAAATACTTCTTTTATATCATAAATGTGAGGTATTCGATGCATATTGTGATGCCTCATCAATTAAACATTGTTGTGAAATTATTAAGGATCATTGTGTAGAGGAATACAGTTCCATATATAAATTCATCATGAATTAAATATCCCAACCATGGATATAAAATAAGAAACTATTTTCAGGACACAAAATATTGTAGGCACTACAATTACGATGATTTTATGTGGTTTTTATAAAATGAAATTCATAAAATATAACTTTTCTCAATAATAATTTATTCTTATGAAACATAATTGGGTAGAATAACTATATTTATATGATTTGGAGGGTTATTATGTTGTCAGAAAACAAATGTTTTTTTATATATTCTCTTACACAATAATTCCAACCTCAATAAGAGATTCAAGAAAAGGATGATGGGATATTGATGTAAAACATGTATTAACATCACTATGTTGTGATGAAGGATCATATTTGAATTCATTTTCACTATATAAATAATTATTCTTTTATAAAGGAGAAATTAATGGAATTCTATGTAGTGAACTTGACCCAATTATGCTCGGATCTAGTACATGTTATATTTAAATAATCCCAAGATACAATTAAATTCAACTTGACGGAAAAAAAATTTTAGTAGTCTTTGTAAACTAGTTACATACATGGGTTTTTAATTACATTTGGAATATATATATTATGACATAATTTTTTCATTGAAAATAACATAACTCCCTCTAGAGTATACCCACATATTAGTCATGGAAAAGTTTATATAATCTTGGGGAATGAAAATAAAATAAGGGTGATATCAAATTTTTTTTAATGGTTAGGTACAATGGAAGTTATCATGAATCAATAATGAATAATCCATATAGAAAATTAAATAATATAAAACACATTCCATTAAAATAATAGAGAAATAATAATCAATAGGGAAAAGAAAATAACTAAAAACAAATTTGATGTAGTTAATAAATTGATAATTAAATTCATCCATATATTTTGTCATAGTGAATATCTCAAGGATAATTATAACTAAATCCGAATGAATGAAATGATTATTTATCATACATCATCTTTCCCAAAAACATGATACCTTTACTACCTAGATCATTCAAAATAATTTTAAAAACACACTAGGTAAAAAGCTATTTGGTTTGGCCAAAACTATCTCTACTGTCAGGACCTTTCATAGGATAATTTAAAACATACCGGTGACAAACACATAGGGTTTCCCAAATGATTTCGTCTCAAGAGAATATAGATGCAACAAGGGGCTTACATTAAATATTTGAAAACCCATTTAATATTTGTCCAAATAAATCCCCATTATTTTAATTGTCTATTTAATTCATAGTCAATATGCCTTATCAAATATCCTTAATGTGTAAAGGATACATATTTATCAATATTTTCCCGGTTAATCAAGTAACATTCAAAGTAAACACCGTATGTAAAAATTGTATATGGTTTATAAAAATAATCATATCCATTAACAAATAATATGTATTTTTAATATAAATGTAATTTTAAATTAATAAGTATTACAAAAAAGTTATTTTTCAAGATAAATTGAACTACAATAAAAGAAAGTGAGAATTTACAAAAACTATTGACATTTGGCAATTTTCAATTCAAATTCCATGGGGTAAAATAATTTGAACTGAAATATAAAATGACATGAATAATTATGTACTCATGATATTAAATTTTAAATTGGAAGAATATAAACCACCTATAAGTTAATTAGGTCATAATAAAAAATACGTATCAATAGAATGCAAATGGAGATGAAATACCTTACTGCAAACTTTATTTTAGTATAAAATGTTTTAGAATCCGATATATTGGTTTTAAGAATAATAATAAATTAATATATATCCATATTAATATTTATGATATCAAATATTTCCTTTTTAAAAAATATAACCACCCATTCATTAATAATCATTCATTATATTCAATATTATGGGTATTAATTACCTTATTTTTTGAGTATGCTTTAAATTTTCATTTTTTGTTCCTCGTACTTTGATCATGATTTCATAATTTAAAAAATATAAACCATGATTTAAATATAATATATATTATTTAATAATTTTTTTATTAATCCATAAAATATTGGTGATAGATTATGAATTACACCGTTCATGGAGAGGGAATGTGATATGTACACAAGAATACTGTTTTAATTTTCTTGTTATTTTGAATGAAATAAATATTAGTCACCATCCTTAAAATATTACATAATATTGAGATTAGTAAATAATTTTACTTAAATTAACATCAAGGATCTTTTTAGGTTTATATTCTTAAGGAATTATACCATTATTAATACATTTTATCTCAAATATTACAAAGAAAACACTTCTAGTCAATCCCATTAATTTCACAATAAAAAACTCCTTAAATAAAACAAGAATTATTTTCTTGATATAAATATTATTTAATTATTAATTAATTTAACCTTTCTATATACCTTGTTAAAAAAATTCAAAAATTTGGGATTAGCAAAAAAAACCCAGTAAGGGATATAAAATAAGAAAAGAAAACATTAGTCCACGAAGAAATAAAATCAATGAAATTAATCTTTTCACTAATAAAATATAATATATTTAATATACCACATGAAATAATAAGCTTTATATATAACTCACAGAAATCATAAATCATATAGGTAACTTATATAATCCATATCATATTTTCATCACAACTTTCACAACTACATAGGGAGTAACCTTTATGGTTATGTTTGGAATACCCATTATAGTATATTCCCTAAATATATTAAGAGAAACCTTAATGTTTACCTATATCATGTTACCAAATTCTTTGGAGAGATATCTCAGGCTCACCTTCACTTAGTTTATCAAAGAAACACCCATATACGTAAACAATTTCCAAGAACCATAACATAATCATAACACAAGAACAAGCATAAAAGAAAAAAAATAACATTTCCCTATTGAAATCATAAGGAATAATTTCAAGATCATGATATAATAAATCCATTATAAAAACAATTTTCAATACAAAAATACCCTAAAAAGGAATAACATATTTATTTTTCTTTTTAAAAACATTACAGCTTATAGAGGAACCCGAATTTCAAATAATGCTCATGGCGGTGGAAAGGTCATTGTTGTCAGGTTCATTAAAAAGAAATATTACTTTTCTCATTTCATAAAAATAATTGTAGAAAAGTATTCATTTTGAAAGTAATTTAATGAAATTAAATGTAAAAGTGGTTGATTATATACTGAATAAAATAAACTCATGTATAAGTCAAAGTATGCCGTAATAAACTGAGATTGAGATGAAGTCCCTTAACTTGAATCTGAATTTTCACATTCATTATTGAATTTACTGAATAATAAAATTAGGTTAATTTCTAATTTATTTAGAAACTTTCTAAAGAACATTATTTATTTTATATCACTTATTACCTTCTTATATAAGTTAGTTAATTATTTTAGTTCATATCATACATTTTGTCAATGTTCGGTACTTGAGTCAAAAATGAACTTATTATAAATAGAAATTGTCTATGTGGTAAAAATTAATTTATCGAAAGAATATTATTAATGATTTAAATATCATATATATACATTATATATTTTTATTTATAATATTCCATAAAGTTTAGTGTTAATAAATGAAATTCACTGTTCTTGGAGATGGTAGGTCGTACGTACACCAAAGCACTACTTTCATTTCTTTGTCATATTAAAAGAATGAAAACTAAATGATACATAGGTATATTATAATTAAATTATAATATATATGTTATATATGTTACATAAGTTCACCAACTACATCATTTATAAACTCCATGTATGGAATGAACTAGTAATATCACTTTGAGGGTGCGGTAGTCCACACATCGTTATTTGAAATTATCGTATTTAAAAATTATGGAAAGCATAATGGTGTGATGTAAATAAAAACTAAAGAATCATAGAGATAGTATAAATATAATATATATCATATATAAATGTAGTTTCATTATAATGGCTACCACGGGAGGTGGTATGAGATAATTGAACAATCCTCATTTTGTGAGGTAGTAGTTCATCGTACACAAAAACATTATGTTCATATCCATTTGATGGAGTTGTGTGTAAGTATAGTTATAATACATGTCCTAAAAACATCCTTGTATATTTAGGATACTTTATTTGTTATTTAATCAAATAATAAAAAGATTATAGGTAGTGAATAAGGAAAATAAAGGGAAGGGACTTTAGAGAAGATGCTACCTCTAAAACAGGTAACTTATTTTGATTTGAGCCAAATGACTTTCTTGAATTTACTTCTTCCCAAGTTAATGCTTCTATGAGGAAGGGGTTTATGTTGGGAGATTATGTGAGCATAATTTGGATGACCCAAGGGGATTTATAAGTTATAGTTTGTGGGTATAGTTGGTGTTCTTTTATAAGAAAGAGTAGGGGCACTTTAGGAAAGTCTTAAAATATTATTTTATATTAAAATTATTTTCATTTTATAATAGTTAAAAAGTGGTATATTTCTAATATAAGATGATTATGGGTCTAATTAATCTCTACGAATAGGTCCTAGACAAGTTTTGGTCACAAAAATAACATTATCGTTTATCTTTAAACCTTAGTTAAATACATTAACTCTTACCATGTCATATTATATTTTCATAATATTTATTTACTATAGTTAAAGTAAAATTCCAAGAGAAAAACAAGTGGATAATTATAGAAATTTGAAAAATTATATAAGTTATTTGGAAAAATATTATATTTTTAGGACTATTATAACATTTAATAAAATATTTTTTTTTATAAAAACCCATTTAATTTAATTTTAACACTATTTAGTAATTTACTTTTGTTAAGGTTATAGAAACATGATTTATAATAAAAAATTAATTAACTAAGTTATAATATTTCAATAGAATCCATAAAATACTTTTATTTCATCCACATAATCAGATTATATTTATTTTAATATTTATAATATCAGTTATTTGAATCTTTCAGTAATAATGTTGTCACTATATCATCATTGTGTCACAAATAAATTAATTAATTTAAAATCAAAAAATAATAAATAAAATACCATGATGTAGGAAATATTTTTAGACTTATAATGACTATCTATAGTCCTATATATTAGGTATATAACCCTATATTAAATTTGTTTTATTAAAAGATACATGTTTATGTTATATTTCCCTTTTCTTTGAAATAAAAATTTTAAAATGTCATTTTCACAACCAAGTGGCTACCATGTGCAAGACATTCAGACTAAAGATGCTCATGTTTGGAAATATCTCATCCAATAGGATTAGGACACATTTAATGTTTTTTATATTATTATAATATTATTTTTTACCATTATTTTCATGATTTTTCCTTTAACCATAGAAAATAAAAAAACTTACTGAAGTTACGATTTATAATGTCCCAAAATAAAAGGTTCCTATATAAAAAATTTGGATATTCTGATTCCAAATATGGAATAAATTTTTCCAAATTCAAACACCAAAATTTGAAGTTATTAATTTAAAATTAATACCCGTTGTCAAAACCAGAAGGCGGGTTTTTAGAAGTAAAAACTATCAAAATATTGTAATTTGTTTATGCCCAATTTAAATGAAAAATTACATAAAATGAACAAAATTTGATTATATGATTAGAAAACCATCCAATTACACTATAAAACCAATTTAAAGGACACTCTAACTATATAAATAAATTATACAAAAAGGCAGTTTTGACTTAAAATGCGGTATTTTTCACTATTCATTTTAAATTAACTGGATCAGAAAATTACCAAAAATTTATCCATAGTAATTTTTGATGTTCCGATTCTATAAAAGAATTTTATTTTGTCAAATAAAACATATAAACGTGACAAAAACTATTTTTAAATTGGTTCTCCATTAAAAGGTTGTAAACCGAAGTTATAGAAATATTAGAGTATTTTGTAATTTAAATTGGATTCATTCTCATTTTATGCCTCTAAAATTTATTGGATAAATGTAAAAACATTTAAAATATTTGTAAAATCATAATACAATTAATTTATTTCGTTCTCGTCTGTACAATGTCTAGGATTAACTACCATCTAAAATAATAATAATATTACTGTATTAATTTGCGGTATAACACAACATTGTGTATAATGAAGGATTTTAGAGAAACCCTTTGTTGTGTATAGTGTACGCTATCAGAAAAATTTTCCTCTTTAATGTAAAATTAATATCATATTCACAAGTATTTATAGATATGAAAAAGTATTATTCTATAAATACCTAGGTCGTTACATCATTCCCCCTTTTGGGAATTTCTTCCTCACAATTTGATTCACTTATAAAATAAGTTGTGTTATCTATCCCTCATAGCATTTTTAGATTACCATGTTACAACCTCGACTATATGGTTTTTTCCACAAAAACTTTTCCTAAATAATCACCTAAGTCCACAACACTCTCTCTCCATGATAAATAATCTGTACTGGCTATTCCTCAGAAGAAATATTCTCTTCCAACTGGACTACATCTGGACTCAAAACATGATATGGATTTGATATATACTTTCACAACATTGAAACCAGAAATAATTTGTTTACATGGGATAAATATGGATGTAAATCCAATCTATATCGAATTGATCCAACTTTCTATATGATTTCATTGGGTACAATGAACTAAAGACTCAACATTCTCTTCTTAACAAAACACATCAAACTTTTCCATGGAGAAACTTTGAGAAAGATATGATCACCTGCCTCGAAAAAAGATCCTTGCTCTGGTTAACCGAATAAAGTTTCTATTTACTATGAACTTTACTCGTGTGATTCTAAATGAATTAAATGTTTTTTCTACCATATCTTCTACAAATTATGGTCCCATAAAAATTATTTCACATACTTCCTCCCAAAAATCTGTAGTTTGACACAACTTTCCTTAAAATGCTTCAAATGGTGCCATTTTTATACAAGGAAAAAACAATTTTTATTAGAAAAGTAAACGAATGAAAGAATTTGATCCCAATTCCTTGTTTTTCCATTTAACAAGCACATATAATATCCTTTATGGTCTAAATTATTTGTTTTCAATACCAATCTGATTGAGTATGAAAAGCAGTACTAAAATTTGATTCAATGTCGACCAACTTCTAAAGGCCTTTACAAAATATAGAAGTGAACCTAGGATCCCGATCAGAAATAATGGAGAGGAGAACTACTTGTAACCTAACTGTCACTTTAATATAAAATTGATAAAGTTGATCTAAATAGAGAGTATCTCGAATATGATGAAAATGAGATCATTTATTTAATGGATCAAAAATAACCCAAATTGAAATGCTACCTAGAGAAGTAACTGGTAATCCCAATTCAAAATCAATGGATATATTTTTCAATTTTAACTCTGGTACAAGATAAGTCTGAAGCATCACTTTTAGTAACTTCTATTGTACTTGAACATGTTGAAAAGTCAAAAAATTCACAGTAAAGTCAGAAATATCTCTTTTCATTCCATCCCACAAGTAATACTCCCGAAAATCTCTCAACATCTTAGTACCACTTGGATGAATTTGAAATGGAGAACCATGAGTTTCAAATAATAAATATTTCGTTAACTATGAATCACAGATAAAACACAGTCTCTTTACAAAATTTAAATCACATAATTTATCAATGTTAAATTTAGGTAGCTTATCCTTTTGAACTAATTCTACCTTTTTCTGTAACTTGCTTCATTATTTCGGTGATTTCTTAATTCTGTTAGATAGAGATGATTCCACTACCACCTAAAACAAAATAAAAGAATTTCATGGAACAATAACATCCAATCCAGAATTTATCGAATAAAAGACCAATGCATCTCATTCCCAATGTCGCATGGTCAATGTAACATTACTATTTCAACTAAAAGCATCATCCACCTTATTTTACTTTCATATATGGAAATGAATCATGAAATCATAATACATTATTAATTACATCCAAACACTCTATCTCATGTCTATGTTTTTATGAGTGAATATATAGTTCAAAATATTGTGATCATTATATATTTCAAACATTACCCCATACAAATGATGCCTTCAAATTTTTAAAGAAAAAACCACAACAGCTAATTCCAAATCACTTGTAGGGTAATTTAACTCATTAGTTTTCAGCTGAAATGAAGTATAATAAATTACCTAATCATTCTTGAATTAGTAAGAAACCAAGTCCATTTAATAAAGGATCACTATATTTAACAAATTATCCATTTCTGAAAGGCAGTTCCAAAACTAGAGCATTCGCCAATATTATTTTCAATTCTAGAAAAAAATCATCACACTCTTTTGTCCAGATGAACATAAAAACTTTTCAAATTAACATAGTTAGTGGGCTAGATAACCATGATAAATTTTTAACCAACCTCTGTTAATAAGCTAATAAACAAAGAAAACTACAAATCTCGGTTATATTTGTTGGTTTTGGTCATTCTTCAATAACTTTTGTTTTAGTATGGTCAATAATTATACTATATTTAGAAAAAATGTGGCTAATGAATGAAATTTATTGTATCCAAAACTCACACTTGTTTAATTTTCCATATAGTTTCATTTCATTAATAGTTTTAAATGCAACCCTTAAATTACTTTCATGATCCTCTTTACTTTTATAATATACGAAAATATCATTAATAAGCACAACCACAAACATATCCAAGAAATTAAGGAAAATTTTATTCAAAAGATCAATGAATATACCAGGTGAATTGGATAACCCAAAAGGCATAGCTAAAATTTATAATGGTCATATCTAGTAAGAAACATGGTCTTTAGAATGTATGCTTCCTTTGCTTTCAACTGATGGTACCTCGACCTCAAGTAAATCTTCAAAAAATAATAATTTCTCGGGAGCTAATCAAACAAATCATCAATATGAGCCCAATGATAATACTTCTTAACAGTGATGTTATTCAAGGATATATAATCAATACAAAGTCTCATTGAACAATATTTCCTTTTATCAAACAGGACAGAAGCACCCCATTGTGTTGTGATAGGTTGAATAAAACCTTAATCTAATTACTCTTGCAATTGCTTCATTAACATTAAAAGATCAATTTGAGCCATTCGATAAGGTTGTTTTGAAGTTGGATTAGTATCAAGAACCAAGCCAATAGAAAATTCAACTTCCCAATCATGTATTATACTAGGAAACTCTTCATAAAAAAATCAAGTTACTCAATTTCCAATAACACATCATTAATCCAAACAGTTCATTTGTTTTTAACAATATGTTCAAAGTAGCATTCATTTTAACCTTTTAATTATTTCTCACATTCATGATATGTTATCAAAATTAAGGGTTCATTCCTGTACACAACCATATATTCTTTCGGAAATGAAACCTATTTAGATTTGTAGTCAATATTTGCATAATAAATGAAATTACAATCCATACCCAAAATAATATCATACTATACTGGGGAAAAACAATAAGGTTTTCATGTATATTATTTCCACAAACAAGGATAGAAATGTTCTTATAATTTCTTTTTGTCTCAACATTTCCCCCAGGTGTTCTTACCACAAGTTCAGGATTCATATGTTGAGATGGAATTCTTAATTTATATGAAATTTTCTCAGAAATGAAAGAATATGTAGTCTGAGAATCGAACAACACATTGGAATAATATGAATAAACAAAAAATGTACCTGAAACTACATCATTTGATGGCCCAAAATCTGCTGAAGTAGTTTTAAAAAATTTCACCACCCCTTTCTTCTGTTAGTCCAGCCATTTTCTATTATTTGATTTTTTTATCAGACACTCATTTGTAGAATGACATAATTAATTGCACATAAAACATTTTACTAATTGTAAATTATATTATGTATTACCACTACCCTGATATTTTTCAGTGAAATTACAATCCTTATGTCCCATTTTATAACATCTGATGAACATTCCATAATTCAAAAGGAATTATTTAGTGTGCTTTTTACCACAATTTTCACACACTGTAAACTTATGTTTCATACCATGAAACTTTTTTGATGAACTCTTCCCTTTCATCTACCAACTCTACCTCTTATTCTGTTGTCTATCAAAGAACAGAAGATTATCGAAAAACTCCATTTCCACCTTCACTGCACATCGAAAAAATTTCATAACTTTTGAACTCACAAGAAGCTAATTCCCTTTGATAATTTGGCTTTAATCTTGAGTAAAAATGATTGATTTTACAATCACGATCCCTTATAAATTTTGGATCATACTTTCCCAGTCAAGTGAATTTTTATTCATAAGAAACCATTGATTCGTCCTCCAACCTTAATTCCAAGAATTGTTTTTCTATTATAAGTCAAATAGCCTTAGGAAAATATTTCTGAAGAGACATACCTTTTAATTCATCCTAATAAAGACCTTAAATCTCCAAACTATCACTGATATTTTGAACCATAAATCACCACTTATTAGATTCACCATCAAAATGGTAAATACAAATACTAACCTTTTAATGTTATGAACACCCCATGGCATTGAAAATCATTTATAGTGTTTTAATCCACCCTTCAGCTAGCATAGGGTCATATGATCTTCTAAATGCAGGGGGGTGTTTCCTCATGAAGTGATCCACTATTGACATGTTCATCTATGGTTGATATAGCTAATCTCATGCATGGATAAAACCTTCATTTATATCCAAATTCAACTTTACCATTACTACAACAAACTATTTAGTTCCGATTTCCAGGATTTATAGTTGTTGATTTGATGTGTTGTTTTCCTCCTGATGTCATCCCATCATAACTGCCCTCTTTCCTCTATGAAAAAAAATTCTGAACATAGACATATCTTAGATGATGCAACAAGGTAATCTTCAAATTTTATATCATTTAAATTTGACCATAAATTAAAATAATTTATTGGTATTCTATGAACAATAGCCTAAACCTTAAATTTATTTAAACCGGCCTATGATACCTACTATAAGGCCCTATCCTAAAAACATTACATAATCCTAAGATAAG
Organism: Viscum album; assembly: GCA_963277665.1. NCBI lineage: Eukaryota > Viridiplantae > Streptophyta > Magnoliopsida > Santalales > Viscaceae > Viscum > Viscum album. The sequence continues at coordinate 1,692,373,614 of OY728153.1, read as the reverse complement.
TCCCTAATTTAACTTTAATTCACATAGAGGATCTTTTTATGTTGATATTTTTATTAAATTAGGCCATTATTAATACATTTAATCTAAAATATTACAAAGTAGAAACTTCTACTCAATCCAATTTTATTCAAAATGATAAAACTCCTTAAAGAAAAAAATAATTCATTTTGTGATACAAATCATCTTGATTTCTTGTTTCTCTTACCCTTACTTATATCCTGTTAAAATAATTTCAAAAACATAGGATGATAATAAAAAGCTCAGTAATGGATATAAAATAAGGATAGAAATAATTAATTCAACAATACATACAAATCAATGAAATCATAATATTCACTCATAAAACATAAGTTCTTTAACATAACCGATTAAATCAGATGATTTATGAATAACTCATACTAATCATAAATAATAAAGTTAATGTGTGGAACCCATAACATACTTACATTATAGCTTTAAAATCTACATAAGGAGTATCTTTCAAACTTATGTTTGGAATACCCATCACAGTATATTCCCTTAATCTTTTAGGAGAAACCATAAAATTTACCTCTATCACATTACCCAATGAATTGGAAAGCTATCTTGGGATCACCCACCCTTTATTTTTCACAAAACCACCCATATACGAAAAGAATTCCCACGAACCATAAAATAATCATAACACATGAACAATCATGAAGAAGAATATATCATTTCCACATTGCAATCATAAAACTACATTTAAATACATTGATATAATCAATAAATTTTCAAAAAACGTTTTCAATAATAATATACCCTAATATTGTATATGGTATTTATTTTTCTATTTTAATACATTACAACTTATAGAGGAATCGAAATATCAAATAATGCTCGCTGTGGAGGAAAGGTCGCCATCGTCATATATGTTAAAAAGAAACATTACCCTTTTCATTTAATAAAACGCTTCATAGAAAAAGAATAATTTTGAAAACCACTGAATTAAATAAAAAATAAATGGGTTTTATTATATAAAATATAAAATAAAGTCATGTATAAATCAAAATATACCTTAAGGAAAGGAGATTGAGATAATGTTCCTTACCTTGAATCTGACTTGTCCTGTTAATTATGTAATTTACTGAATAATATACTTTGGTTAATTTCTTCTTCAATTAGAACTTTTATAAAATTTATTATTCATTTTATATCACTTATTACTATGTTATAACTATTATTTAATTATTTGAGTTCATATCCGATGTTTTGTCAATGCTCGGTACCTGAGTTAAAAATGAAGATGTAATAATTACAAATCGTCCATTTGGTCAAAATTTCATTATCTTCAGAATAGTATTCATGATTTAAATATAGTATATAAATAGTGTATATATATATATATATATATTTATTTATAAAATTTCATAAAATTTTTAGATAATAAATGAAATTCTCCCTTCTTGGAGATGGTAGGTTGTACGTACACATGAATGCTACATTCGTTTCTTTGTCATATTATTGGAATGAAAAATAAATGATACATAAGTATAATTTAAGTATAGTATAATATCTATGTAATATATGTAACATAATTTTATTAACTAAATCCTTCATACATTCCATGTATGGAATGAAGGATTCATATCACTTTGAGGGGGCAGTGGTCCATACTTCCGCAAATGAAATTATTGCATTTAAACATTATTGAAAGAAAAATTATATATTATAAATAAATATTACAGAAAAATAGATAAAATATAAATATAATAAATATAATATATAAATATAGTTCCATCATAATATCCACCATAGGAGGGGGTAGGAGAAATTTGAACAATCATCGTTTCGTGAGGCAGTAGTTCTCCACACACCGAAACAGTATGTTTATAACCATTAGATTGAGGTGCATGCATGTGTAGCTCCAATAATTATCATAAAAACATCATTTTATATTGATGATACTAGGGTTTTTTTTGTAATAATAATATAATAAGATCACAGGGAGTGAATAAAGAAAATAAGGGAGACAAACTTTAGAGAAAACGCTACCTCTAAAATGGGTAACTTGTTTTGATTTGAGCCAAAAGGATTTCTTGAATTATAATTTGCCCAATTTAATGCTCCTAGAAGGAATGTGGGATGTTGGGATTTTATTGGAGCATAATTTGGATGATACATGGGGATTTACAGGGGTGGGTAAGTGGGTATAGGTGGTGGATTTTTATAAGACATAGGAGGAGTAATTTAGGAAAATCTTGAAATATTATTCAATTATGAAATGATTTTCAAATTATAATAATTTAAAAGTGATATATTTTGAGGATAAGAGGAGTATGGGTTGATATAATCTCATCCAATAGGTTTTATACAGTTTCTAGGTCACAAAAGTAACCTTATCTTTTAGCTTTAACCCTTAGTTAAAAACATTAACTCTTACCTTGTCTTCTTTTATTTACATAAATATTTTAAATATAGTTACTATAAAATGAAAAGTAAACCACCAGTGGATATTTAATGACATTTGTAACATTATATAAGTCTGTTGGATGAATATAATATTTTAAGGACAATTATATAATTTAAGGAAATAATTTTTTTTATAAAAACATATTTATGTCAATTTTGACAATATTTAATAATTGATTTTTGTTAAAGTCATTAGAACGTTATTTCTTCAAAAAAAAAGGCACTAAATAAAATATAACAGGTAAATATCATCCAAAAAATTCATGGATGGAATCAAAATACTAAAATTATATTTATTTTATTATTTATAATATCATTTATTTGAATTATTCGTTAATAAGGTAATCACTGAATCATCATTATGTCATAAATTAATTCATTTATTTAATGTCTATAAAATTATTAATAAAATACCATGATATATGGAATATTTTTAAAGTTATAATGACTATTTATAGTCATAAAAATTAGTTACATAACCCTATATTAAATTTATTTATTCAAAGATACATGTTTTTGTTATATTTCCCTTTTCATTAAATTAAAAATTATAAAATGTAATTTTCACACCGAAGTGGATCCCAGATACCAAAAGATTGGCCTAAGTATTCACATGGTCAGAAATATATATTACAATAGGATCAAGAAAAATTTTAGGGTAGTTTTATATTATTATAAAATTATTTTTGTACCATTATTTTCCTGATTTACCATTTAACCATGGTAAATAAAAATAGTTACTAATGTTACTATTCATAATGTCCAAAAATAAAAGGTATCTATTTACACAGTTTGGAACATCTGGTTAAAATTATGGAATTAATTTTTCAAAATTCAAAACACAGAATATGTAGTGATTAATTTAAAAATAATTCATGTTGTCAAAACAAGAAAGTGGGTTTTTAATAAGTAAAACTATCAAAATTCTAACAGGTGTTTATGTCCAATTAAAATGTGAAATTAATTAGAATGACCAATGATGGATTAAATGGTATATAATTAATCTAATTACATTTTAAACCCAATTAATATGATAATGTTACTATATATATAAATTAGATGAAAGGCAGTTTTGATGTAAAATACAGTATTTTTTCACTATTCATTAAAAATGATCTTTATCAGAAAATTACCAAAAAAATATCCAAAATAAATTTTGATGTAACCCTTCTATATAATGAGTTTATTCTGTCAAATATAACATATAAAAGTGACACAAACTTTTTTTAAAGAGGTTTCACCATCAAAAGGTGGTAAAATATGTAAAATCATAATATAATTAATTTTGTTCATTCCCAACAATACAATGGTTAGATGTTAACTACCATTTAAAATAATTATATTATTATTGTATTATTTTTTAGTATAACTCAATGTTGTGTGCAACGTAATATATCAAAGACAACCCGTTGTTGTTTGTTGAGTACACTATCAAAAAAAGTGTTCTATTTAATGTTATATTAATATCTTATTGAAAAATATTAATATATTTGAAAATGTGTTATTCTATTAATTCATTGGTTGTTACAATAAAAGTATGTGGTATATATATATATATATATTAATGACAGTATCATTTTTATGTCATATATATCAAATATATTTATTAAAATAATACTTAATTCATTCCATGTAAAGCACAACTGAATCATATCACGTCATGAGGTGGTAGTTTGTCGTACACATGAACAACATTATCGTATTGTCACAAAATGGAAAGCAAGAATGTATGTGTGAAATAATAAATATAGGATAATTAAAACATAATAAATATAATATAGATCATATTTAAACTACAAATCCATCATTATTTTCAAACACGAGATGTGGTGTTGAAAAAATGAATGGCAACAGAACGTGAGGTTGTAGTCCACCATACACACGAATGATAATTTCTTAACAAATTCAATGAAAGTTTGTTAAGTTGTATGTAATATCATTAACATAATAATATAATAGCATAAATAAATATTTAGGTTATTATATAATCACATAATAGATATAATTAGAGAACGTAGAGAAGGAAATAAAATAAAAACACTTTTAGAAAAAATTACCTCTTCTATGGGTTTTCTTCTTATATTTTCACTAAAACATTGTAAGGTTTTATTTCTGTAAAAAATATTTATCATATGTTGAATTGGAGGATTTGGGGTGTGATTTGGAAATATCTTGGTTGATCTAAATGGAATAATAGTTGTGAAGAGTGTATGAGTGAGTGCCCTTTTATAGTTGAGTATGAGTGAAATTCTCATAAAAATAAAAAATTATTTAATATTGGGAAGTCTCCCACACCTCATGTTCCCCAACAAATTAAAAATAATGGATTTTAGGTCATTTATGTTTGATCCAATTCTCATACATACAAAAATAAACACATTTATATTAATTTTTCATTAATTCTTCTGATCCATTATTTTAAAAGTTTATGTTTTCATTATGGTAACATGTTTTACAACATAGTAAATTTATCCATTAAGACTCAAATAAAATGATTATTTATTGTTAATTTGTTCATATGTATTATTAAATTTATTAATAATTTATAAAATAAAAACCTATTTTTTTAAAGGTAATATTAGCCCAAGCGCATGTAATTTGTATAAAACACCGCTTAAACCGTAACAACGCTAACTGAGTGTTTTACTATATAAAATAGTTATTTTCATTATAATATAAACATTTGTGCCTGAATCGAACATATTTTATATTAATTATATTTTAAAAATAATTTTCTATAATATAGTATTTTAAGTAAATTTAAATAAATTAATAAAATATCATTTATTATAAAATATCATTAATATAAAGTTTGACATTATTTATTTAATTTGAAGTTATAAATATCAAGAAAATAATTGGAATTTAGTAATTAAATTTAATATATTTTCAATAGAAAATATTAATCTAAAAAATATGGGATTGGAAAAATTCACTCAATTTTCCACACTTATAATATTTTAAGTATCATTTATCTTAGTTTATTATTAACTAAATAATTTGTGTGTTGGTGTTTCTTAAGAATATAATGTTATTAATTCATATCTAAAACAATTTAAATAAAATAAAATTATATAAAAAACACATTTTTATTTTAAATTTAGTTACATAACTGAACATATGTTATTTTTTCCCCTATACCAAATCTTTATATTAATTAAAAGTATGAAAAAAATATTTTTTTTGTTCATTTCATTACATAAATTTTTACATGGGTCACTTTCTAGAAATAGTATACCAATAACTCAAAACAACCTATAATAAGGTTTTCAGGGTCTTAATCTGTCCATAAAAGGGGATTTGTATAAGATGGAAGGTCATTTTACATTTAATATGCTAAATTTAACCACTATGAAAACTCATTTTTACCTAAATTGCGATAATTAATTTTAACTATTTTCACTAAACACATTGGTAAAAATTAAAATTTTCATTACAAGCTATTATGAATTGTGGTGATTCAAAATATGTAACCCTTTTTAAAAAAATTAACTCCTATAAATGAATGAATTTAATTTAAAATTAATTTCATATATATAACGAAAAAGCATGTTTTTAGCAGGAAAATATTAAAATGTTTATTAAGATTTTATATCTGTATTCAATTTTTATTTGATTAAAATAACCTAAATTGTAATAATTGATTTATAATTGTACAATTTTTAATTTAATAAAAATTGAGAATATAATTTTTCATTAAAAATTTTACAGATGAAAAGTGAACTTTCAATTAAGATTTTGTATTTTTCAATATTCATAAATATATTAAAAATCATGGAAAAATAACAATAATTCACTGAAATATAATTTTGACATTATTCATTCAAAAATGACGTTTTTTCAAATAATTTATTACAAATTGTAAAAATTTATTTTTAAAACATTTTCTCTATTAAAAGATGGGAAAAATGACTTGAAAAAAATATAGATTTTTATTCATAAGATTGGATTTATTATTATCTCATTCCTATAAAATGAATAATATAAATGTCAGAACAATTATGAAATATATATTATTTATTTTTAGTGAATATTAATTTCTAATAGTAATTAATTTAATTCATAAGGATAAAACACCTTTGGAACATACAAATAGTTTTTTAGATTTTTATATATATTATTTTTGGCCTTTATATTTGTTTGTAATTAATTGGTAAACAGTTAATTAAATCGTATATATATTTATGTTATTTAATCATATTTATAACCTCAATTTTAATGTATATGAGATAATTTTCATAATATAATCAGTAGTATATTGTTGTTTTGTAAAACATGGTCTTTCAGGTAATGCATGATATCGAAGGAACTCGTTTTTGCGTGTAATGCATGATAAAATCAATGTTGAGTGTAATGAAATATAAACATAGAGTTGCATGTAATTAATGATAACTAAGTATTGTGTGTGACATTTGTCGTCAAATATTATTTTGTTAATATAGAATATTCTGGGTGTTACATTCTACCAACATTAAAAAAAATTCATCCTTGTAATTTTAAAATGATCTGTATATTCTAGAGTTTGACATTTGGAAATATCATTTTTTAAAACAAACATTGTAAAATATTTTATAAAATAATTCTTATTAAGAGAGAAAGTAAAGTATGAATGTTATCTAAAATAACACACAACTAGGTTTCTATGTAGTAGAACATTGGTGGCATGTGATGATATTGAAAATAAGGAAAAGTGTAAATATTTATATAAAGTTATTAAGGTCATTGATCACAAAAAGTAATTTATTAATGGAAAGTTGAAGGGACTAAAACCCTAAATCTACGATGAATTAAAAGACCATTTGTTCAACAATAATAAAGGTATTAGGATAACATTTTTTTTTCAGTTCTCATTATCCTAGAGATGACGAATTATTTCACTCTCTATTAATATAAGTAAATGTACTTACATGATTAATTTCCATTTCATAAGAATAATGTATTCCATTTGTTGTGCCTTGTACTATTTCCACTTCATCTCTTAAAAATGAAGACATTATATAGATATGTAATAAATTAATCTACAAAACCTCATGAAATGTTAAACAAAAACCATTTGATAAATGGTCAACTTTAGGACCTTTACAAAATATTATGATCCACAACTTTAGAAGGTCACTGAACTAGAAAAATGAAATTATCATTAATCAGTTCTAATGTAATTATTATTATCCAATTCAATTTTTCCACATCAATCGTCTCTTATCCCAACATCATTATATCAAGATTAAAAACATATTAATGGTTACCTTTGCATTAATTGTGTCCCCACTAATATGTTCAACTAGCCACTCAGTCCTTTTTCATGGTCATTGGTACATTTCAACAAACTCATTCGAATCCATAATGAAAAATAACTGCAATACAATCCTTATATATATCATAATTCTCCTAACCAGTACATTACTAAAAAAATAATCAAATTACAAAATTCCTGAATCTAAAAACATGCACATTAATCATTCCATTTTAGTTGTGTCAATGGAAAAAGGTTTACCTTGATCTCTTTTCTCTTCAGAGTTATATTTACTTGACGCTTGGGTATTTATTTTCATATTTACCAACCTCATTATAGTTGAGGCACAAAATAGTAGTGTTTTACTTCATCCCCTTGCATCATTTAACTTGATGACCCTTTTTTACTCACTTATAAAAAACTACATATCCCTTTAACCATTTCCTAGGTTGATTCTTCATAAAATTTTATCAATATTGAACTTATTGTGTTCTCATCTATTTATTGGATGCGTTTCCAATTTAATAGTGTTCAGAAGACCTAATATTATATTTAATTACATAAAATATATATGATCTAGTGAATTAATTTTCTATTTTCATGTAACATAAATATATTTAATAATATAAAAAAAGTTTGAGATACTAGTACTATTTTGAGAAATTGATTAATGCCTCCAAATAATTGGTCTATCTTTTTCTTTGTGTTTTATATGTAATCCATGACATAAATAGATAAACTTGTAAAGGTACCCTTATACACCTCAACAAATTCTTATTCCATTTGAATTAAGATAAGGTACATCCTCTTCATTTTAATTTTTTTCTTATAATGAATTAAATTTGACAAAGAATGTATCCAAAAAATATATCCATCCATATTTTCTATTTATTCTTCCTCCCTAGTGTTTTGGATCAATGGTTACCATTGATAAGTATCAACAGTGATAAAATACTCAACAATCTTAATCTTTTCATTTTCATGTCATCCAAAAGACATAAATATCTTATCTGGAGACATAATCCATTACTCAACTATAATCATATTAGTAGTCTCAGTAAATGATTGTGAATTATTTTGTATAAAATTTTACACCATAGGATATTATCATTGTGGAATAGGTTTCTCCATCTTGGAAATGTTATTTTTAATATCCTGATTTACCCACCATAATATAAATGTAAATTTCATAGTTTAAATTATAGTCATATTGGCTTCCTCATCATGGTAATCTATACATTGGCCATGAGTATTGAGACCATTCTTTCATCTCGGTACCATTTATAAGGGTTGAAATACACAAGATTCGATTATATCATTATGAAATATAATTCATAAACACAAAACTAGTGAAATAAAAATTATAAAAAGAAATATTTATGAATATATAATCTCATAATCATAAATAGAGATTCTATCACATGTTCTTATATAATTGTCATCAATTTATATAATTGGGGTTCATTATTTAATTTATGATTCCTAAATCTAGTTTCCAATGTTTTTACTAAACTTCCTCTAATACCAACTATAATGACCCCAACCAAATTATTCCTAGAGCCTATTCCTAGTCCCGTTACATTGGCCTACGATACATACAATCACATTCAGAAGGGCTAATCAGTATAGTAGTCTGGGTAAAATAGATACATAAATGAGTCTTAAATAAAATTTGGAATAAAAAATTTACAATTTTTTTCTTGAAATAAATTTATTATAGATATCATATCCCTTCAAATGAGTCATAATAAACTTCAAGGAATCATTAGGAAAGGAAACCAAATAATCGTGAGATCAAATGCTCAATAAGGATTATGTATAGTGGAAGATATCATGCATAATTAATTATTTATCAATGTTTAAAGGTAAATAACTTAAAATACATTCCTTTAAGTCAATAAACTGGGAATAGAATCCACCTATAGATTTTTTTCATAGTGAATACCTCATGTATAATAATTACTCAATCTGAATGAAGTCAATGCTTATTTATTAGATGTCCTATTTTCTAGGTACATGATGACAGTACCAGCAATATGACTCAAAATGTGGTTTAAAACATACTGGTTACAAAATGATTTGGTTTACACATCTATATCTCTAATATTAATATGTTTTATAAGATATTTTTAAATATATGGGTTACAAACACAAATGATGTGGCCAACTGATTTCATCTCATGAGACAACCAATGCAACAAGGGGATTACGTTAAATGGTACCTAACCTATATCATACCGGTCTAAGTCATTCCACATATATCAAATAATCTATTTGTTTTATAATCATTGTTCGTTAAAAAATATGCATATTGAGTAAATGATATGGGTTTTCTAATATTTCCACAATTAATAAATTATCATTTGAAGTAAAAAATGTATGTAAATATGTTATATAGTTTAAGTAAATAACTATTTCCATCGCAAAAAAATATGGATACTTAATATAAATGTAATATCTAATAAAAATTATTTTAAATAAGTGAATATTTCAAGATAATGTTAATCATTAATGAAAATTATATTTCACAATAACTTTTATCAATTAGTAATTTTCATGTCAAATTCCCTTGGGTGGAATAATTAAAATTGAAACATAAAATTCCATTAATAATGACTTATTTATGATATTAAATTATATGGATGAGGTATATACACCACATATAGGTGAATTGGTGCGTAATAAAAAACAATCCTCAATGTAATGCAAATTAAGGTGAAACCCCTTACCTCGTGCTTTCCATTTGTTTGACGTGTTATATACTCATGTATAATGGTTTTAAGAATGTTATTAACATAACTAAAAAACATATAAATATTTATTATATAATATATTATCCTTATATAACAACTTATCAACCATTCATTAATAATAATTCATTATTTTCATTGTTTCAAGTGTTAATTGCCCTGTTTTTCATGTATTTCTTTGACTTTTTTGTTTTTTCTCCACATACATCGATATTGGTTTTATAATTTACATAATAAGAACCATGATTTAAATATAATATATATTATTGAATATTTTTTTATATTAATCCATATAATTTTGCTTATTGGAATTGAAATACATAATTTATGGATATGGACGGTCATACGTACGCATAAACGTTGTTTCCATTTTCCAATGATTTTGAAAGAAATAAATATAAATTATACATATATTATATATTTTAATTTAATTTAAATTTTTATATTGTTCATAAGAAATATGTTTTTTAAATCCATCTTTAACACATTCTTTGTAAAGCGTGAATGAATCACATCGATTCAGACAATGGTAGTCTTCCGTACATACGAATGGGGTTATCATATTCCCAAAAAATGGAATGCATGATTGTATGTGTGACATAATAATTAAAAATTAATAATAACATAAGTAATATCACATATATCATATTTAAATAATAAATCTATCATTATTCCAAACCTTAAAAGGCGATAATGGAAGAATGAATGTCACCCGCTCACCTGGTGGTAGTCCGTCATACACAAGAACAATGATTCATTAACCTATTTGATGGATGATAGTGAAGTTGTAGATTTTATCCATAAAATAAAAACACATCAGTATATGGAATATAATAATTTTATTATATTATCAATTAATAATAATAATTGGATGAGCCATATATGAAAAAAATGTTTTTAGAAGAACATTATAACTTCTTCGGGTTTCCTCCTTCGTTGTCCACTAAACCCATGAATATATTTCTTTAGTCCTAAAATAATTCTTCTAGGATGATGGTAGGGAAGTTTGGAAGTTATTTAGGTATACATTACTTGATCCTAATGTCTTGATAAGTGTAGCATCCTGACCCGGCTCACCCCAAAACCGGTTGCTGGACCGGTCGCCACATGACCTCAAGCGCATCTCCCCTTATGCCAGAGGCTGCCGACTAGCAGTAAGGGTCCAAGGATAGTTAGTGGGGAGACTATACCCTCCTTTTAGTGTTCAAATGTAGAAAATGGCTATAAATAGCAGAAACTATATAATAAATGATAAAGCAGCGGAAAGCAGATTTTATAAATCTTGTAAAAAAAAAATGGCTAATGCCTAATTGTATAGCAGATGCATGAATGACATGCTAATGATAAAAAATAAAAAATAGTGAACATAAAAACATGCTTTACATTCCAATAAACAAATAAATAATTAATGACTCAAATCCCCAAGGGAGGTCTCCTCGAGCATCCCGAGCATCCACTCGGTCCTATACTCTTATATCCCGGCGTTCTTCCGTATCATCTTTTCCACGACTCCGTCAACGTGCGACTATCGAGGTAAGGGTTCTTGAGATCGTTGCTTTCTTTATATCTTGACTTTCCTCAAGACTTGACGAGGAACGCTCTCTTTTCCGACGAAGAACGCCGCAACTCCTTTCTTCGTTCACCGTGACAACGAAGGGGACGCCATCTCTTCTTCGGACAACCTTCGTCGGCAAACGAAGATCCGCCATCGTCGTGTCTCTTCGGGCATAGCACTTCGTCAACGGATTTGACGAACGACGACCGCGACGCCCGACTTCCGCGACGCCGTCTTCCGCGGATCGTAGACGATTCTTCGAATCTTAAAACCGAGGTAGGGGATGTTATTTATTGATTATTTTATTCCATTCTTGAATCATGGATTTTAGCATGACTAAACGTGAGGCTTTTGGATATTCTTTAGTTATGTTATTATTTAACGTGAGAGGGGTCGGACCGCATGAACACGGCCGAACCCCCCCTCCTTAGTTCTCGTTTTATTCATGCGGGTGGAAGCAAGTGGCGTGGTGCCGTCGCACCACGCGGATGAACATGCTTATAATTTTCCGCAACGCCGTCGCGCTACGCCGAGGAGAGTCTTCAAGAACGCGACGTCGTCGCGCCGCGTTGGAAGGATTCATGGCACGACGAAAGGGGCGCGGTGCCGTCGCACCGCGCCGGACGACGAACACCGCGGCCGGTTCCGGGCCGCGGCGGGACGAGAAGACCGCGGCCGGTTCCGGGCCGCGGCGGAAGAGGAGACCGGCGGCCGGGCCGCCGGCGTCGGAAGTCGAGGGCAGGACCGGAAATTCCGGTCCCGTTGGTAAAAACCGGCCGGCCAGCTGGCCGGCCGGATGTCATAAAACCCGGGGGAAAAACCCCCCCCGGCCGGATGTCATAAAACCCGGGGGAAAAACCCCCCCGGCCGGTTCAACAAACCCCCCTCTTAATGAGGGGGGCGGTTCATTAAAAGAGGGGGGGGGGGGGGCAAAGCCCCCCCGGTTCGTCCAGCCGGCCCCCACTTGCGGGGGCCGTTTTTTGGCAAAGGCACGGCAATAAGCCGTGCCGCCTTTTTAAATCAGTGGGGGCAATCAAGCCCCCCGCGTGACCACCCCGTGCGGCGCCCGCCGCCGCCAGCGCGGCCCCCCGCCGCCGCCGCCGCCGCGCAGCCCGCCGCCGCCGCCCGCCGCCATATAACGTCCGCCCGAGTAGAGTGTGAGATATAAATCACAGTAGGCCAGGACCACCAGTGTCTACACCAATTCAAGACATTTAATAAATAACTTAAAACATGTGAAGGAATGCATAAATAAAGTGACCAGTATAATGTAACTATATATCAAAGTAACTGCTTCAGCCCTCAGCTGGTGTCTGAACTTTCTTTATTCATTTGTCATGCATACTCCACAATCATTACATAATTATTTTTCATTTATCAATTACTCAAATCATATTATGAATGTATTGAGATTCGGCCTACGCCCAACATCCCCTGTATAAGTCACTCCCCACAGATGTCTCTAAGGACCATATAAGTACTCAAAGAAAAGACTGGATAAAATATTGTGCTTTGGCTTGGATAACACATCATAAGTAATTCAATTTATCATACATATACTATGTCTGAGCCCATCCACTAAAATAGATATTCGTTCCTTGGTCCATCCATTAACAGTGATTCACCCAATTCATTAATAAGTTTGAACCCTTTCTCATAATCAAATCACAAAATCATTATGTCACAAATGATTTTATTTTTGATCACTTAATTTCAAGGAAGAAAAATTGGACCCACAGTCCAATGATAATTAATGGGTGTAGAAAGTCTTGTCTAGCACCCTCGTGAGTATTCGGAGCCTCAGTCCTTGTCTCGCAACCCATGAGTATTTGGAGCATCTGTCCCTGTACTATAAAAGAATATTCTATTGCAAGATATTTGTAGAATGTCATGTCTAGCACCCCGTGAGTATTTGGAGCATCAGTACTTTTCTCACAACCCATTTATCAAATATAAAGATATATCTCCCATTGGCGTCGAACGACTTGTCTAACCCCCGGTGAGTATTTGGAGCATCAGTCCTTGTCTCACAAACCATCCATCAATCATACATATATATTTATCATTTGTGTAGAATACCATATAAAACAACACAAAACCAATCCATTAATTAATTAAAAAAATAATTAACAACACCAATCACTCTTCAGATAAGTCAACACATAATTAACCAAATTCCTTAACAATTCTGAACCCGTCAACTCAAATAATGATTTTTTCAATACTTTAACATTTTAAAAGCATGCCATAATCATCACAAAACACGCTGAAAAAATCCAATATATTTATCAACCATATCGCAAGATATATCATATTTTCATACAACTCCATCCAAGACAACATAAGGTGTGGAATACAAATACGAATCAAAAGTACTCCTAGATAATAATCGTAACAAACAATCAATTCACAATATTAATTTAATACATGAAAATTCATTAATTCAATAATTAATTAATTAAATATCATCTCTTTAACCAATCATCAATTATTAAACCATTTACCATTTAACATGTAATAATTAATCCATCCATTAATTATTACCTGTTTCCAAATTATATCCCAAACATGAAAAATATTCAATATTCCCAATAATTAGTAAAAGTCGCTATTTCATTCCAACTCATGAATTGATAATTAATTATACCATTAATTACCATATTAATCATTCTTCCCATTCTAATCATTCAACTGTTTAATCATATAACTTTAACTAAATTAGTAACCCATGCTTAATAATAACACATGTTCAAGTCCTCATTTATCTCATGTTGGCGGCATTATTTAATAACATGAAAAGTTCCATTCTTTGACATATCATAATCAATAAAACTCAAATTCTCAATTTGTTAAAAGGAGCTCAAATTCTCATATAATGTGTTAAAGGTTTGGGACCCTGCCATAGGGTTTTTACAAAAACCACATCGAACAAAGAACACTCAAGAGAAATAGGTTGATTCTTCAAGAACCCACCTTAGATCATTAATCCTAGAAAGAAAAATACCAAAACTCATCATACATGTCATTCACACACTAATAATTACTCATAATGGGCATAGATCTATGAAACCAAGAGAAGAGGAGACGTAGATCCATGTAGATATATGAAACCAGACAATAGCGAAGAAGAATATCTACCGAACTCAATAATTCTGCTTCTATTTTCCAAGATAATCCTTTAGATCACCTCCAAAACGCTTGGAAGAGGTTCTCCTTCCATCAAGGGAGGGTTATCCCGAGTTATGGCCGCTTAGGAGGATAAATGAGCTATCTAGGCAGAATAACCTGTGAGATCCACTTTTTTAGGATCTCACGTAAGTGCCCGCATGGTTTGCTAGAACGTTTAGAAAAACCGTGCGCTAACTATGCATTAGCCACTACCTCATCAAAAAATCCTCGCACTATTAGGACGCATGGTTAGACGAACTGTGCACTAACCGTGCATTAACCGCTGCCTCAAAACTTCAACTACGCACGGTTTGGACGCACAGTTAGACAATCCATGTTCCACCCATGCGACTACCCCTTTGCCTCAAAACATCATTCAATGTTCGAGAAACAACATCTTTAGGAGTTATAAGACTCGGAATAAATTTTTGGAGCTCGGTTCAAAAGGAATGCCCTGTTTATAAAAAGAAAAAATGGAATTTCGAAAACATTCGTTTTTTAACCCGGTTCAAACACACGGAATTTTACATTATACCCACCTTAAAAAAACTTCTCGTCCTCGAGAAGACATCAGAGACAAGTACTAAAACAACAGACCTACCAATGTCACTTAATCTTTTCAAAGGTGACATGTTACATTACCAACACAAAACAAACCATTAACCCTTCACAAACCTGGTGGATAAGCCTTTACAACTAGTTCTAAAGATTAATATAAAGCTTAAACGTCGAAATAGATCTTATATCTAAAGACATTAGAAGGTAATATTCAACATAAATGGTTGAATCTTGATCAATCAATAGAACATGTTTCACATGCTTTCCTCAAATGACGTCCCGCACACAAAATCCACATTCTCCCTTTATCTGACGACGTGTCTAGAAGAGCGCACTAAGAGAAAACCTAGGTCATGAAGAAGAAAAGTCAAACCATTACCATACATCTCTGTTATAAAATCTCGCCATCACCTTCCAAAACGTTCATCGAGAAAAAAGTGAAAATACCCACCTTAAGATTTCCCAAGACGTCTGATGAAAAGATCAGCCGCTCACCACTGCACTAGATTAACAACAAGATCGGCATGTCACAACACCTTAGTATTTCAAAAACCATTCCATGTGTGGAAATGAAACTGATTCTTTAACACTCAGGTCACTCTACCTGGAGTTGACCCGAGACTGTACTCAACAGTACAAAAAATCTTATTACGGAGTCATATTGCCTCATACGACCATTTTTCATGGACGACGCTATAACCAGTCACCCATTACTAAGAAGGAAGGGTCAAACGACCAAAAAAGCATCCAACCGTTCCCGAGGCATGTCTAACCCACTGATAAATATCATTTCTCGATGCTCAAGCCCATAACAAGGTCAAGAAACACATCACCATCCATTCGAACAAGGGTGTCATTGGAAACAGGAAGTCCTACCTGGGACATCGACACCCAAAAACACCAAAAGAGTGAGAAAATCCATAGTGCTATCAAGTCATTTCTGTTATGAGGGTGCTACTGACCACAGGTTATCCCCTTATGAAGAATAAGTTTCATCCCAAAACTGGGTCACATCAAAAAAGTCACTAGACTCAAAAGCTGAACATAAGGCCATTGATAAGGAGAAGAACACATACAGAAAGTACGCACACTCTCGTTCCAAGGCAACTCAAGAGAAGTCTGAACTACCCTTTACATGAGGTTTTTAAACAACATACACAACAATAGGTTCCATTTCTAAACCTCTTATATTTTATCACTTTTATTAATTAATCATTAAAGATTTAATCAAAACATTAAAGTGCCATTTTCAAAACGCACCAAGGGAAAAATAGGCAAGTCTCACAAAACTCCCTTTTTAAAAAATTTATGTTAGTTAACAACCTGCCATTTTATGGAAATTTATCAAAATAAATTCCATTTAAGAAGATAAGGCGACCTACGAGGATCCTATTTTAACTAACCTAGGTTCTATATAAATTAGTAAAATAGAAAATACATAGGTATTAAAATTCCAAACACCCAAATGGGTCATCCCATAAAAACACTCCCCAAATGACCTACTTGGGTCCAGTTTCATTTTGGAATCTAGTCATTTGATTTCAGATCATCATTAAACATCTTCCACACTTATAAGCATTTCACAAGGCATCAAGTTATCAGATTTAATATGAGTCATCATTTGCAAATTCATGAAGCACCCATACACTCCAAGGATTTAAAATTGGCTCTCATTAATAGATACCAATGTCAATTTAGAAATCAATATGATCAACCTAATTGTTCAAATTATATGGGTGACCACCCACCAATCGATTAGGGGCCCATACACCTATCGCTGGATTTTGGCTCCCATTTAACACAATCAAAATTTATTTCATATTTTATCTTTAGCACCTCATTCATCTATCCAAAACATCTCTAACATGTTAACATAAGAAATAAAACAACAGCATCATACAACACAGAAGCATGGAACAACAACAAAACATCCTAATAACTAAGTTAGTATGGCATATAATCATTCAAGCATGTGAAATATATCACCAAAACCTGATATCTAGAGAGGCATGATAAAGCCGATCAATCATGGAATTGCACCCAAAGAACACAATCGAAATTATCATGCATCCTACTAATGCAACTACATGGCATGTTATATGCCTGACATGTGAATATCCAAGGGCCTATGAGGATGCATGTATGAAACATCCATGCCATTTCAGGCCAATAAACTTATTGTTTTCAAAATAATCAATATTAATAAATAATGGAAAAACACCAGCCACTCAAGTTGGAATCATATCAACTGTAACCTCTAATAGTACAAATATAAATTTTCATCCCTGGAAACCTGATCATTTCCCGTACATGAGCTGATCAGTCCCAAGCACGACTATTAACCCAAGCACCGACACATTCCTATTATTTTTTCAACCAACCACAAAATAGTAAGACAAAGGAAAAGAAAGGAGACCTAAACCCCAGATACCACTTTATAGAGTCCTGATCTAGATCACCCTAGAACCGGTGACCGGACCAATCACCACATGGCTTCAAGTGTGTCTCCCCTTAAGCTAGAGGATGTCGACTAGTAGCGAGGGTCTAAGGGTATTTAGTTGGGAGACTATACCATATGTTTAGTATTTAAGAATAGACAATGGATATAAATAGAGTAAACTGTATAATCAATGATAAAGAAATAGAAAGAATATTTTATAAATCTTGTTCAAAACAGATGGACAATGCAAATTGTACAGTAGATGCATGCATGACATGGTAATGATACAAAATAGAGAACAATGAACACAAAATCATGCTTTACATTTTGATACAAAAATAAATAATTAATGACTCAAAGCCCCAAGGGCGGTCTCCTCAAGCATCCCAAGCATCCGCTTGGTCCTCTACTCTTATCTCTCATGTAAATGAAAACAACATAATCCTGCAACCAAATATAATCTACTCTGGAACCCAGTGCAATGGAAGCCTGAGTAGGGTGTGAGATATAAATCTCAGTAGGCTGAGACCACTAGTGTCTACACCAATTTAAGACATTTAATAAACTATTTAAAACAAGTGAATGCATGCATAAATAAAGTGAGCACCATAATGTAACTCTATACCCCAGTACCTACTTTAACCCTCAACTGGTGTCTTAACCTGAATTATTCATTTTTCATGCATACTAAACAATCATTACATAATCATTTTTAATTTATCAATTACTCAAATATTATTATGAAATCTTTAGATTTTTTCTACGCTCGAAATCACCTGTATAAATCACTCCCCACAGATTTCTCTATGGTCTATCTAAGTACTCAAAGTAATGACCGATCCAATCTTGTGATTTGTCTTGGATAACACATCACAAGTTATTCAATTTAATATTTCATATACTAAGTCTGAGCCCGTCCACTAAAATAGAGATTCATTCCTAGGTCCGTCCACTAATAGTGATTCACCCAATTCATTAATAAGTCAGAACACTTTCTCATAATCAAATCAAAAAATCGTTATGTCACAAACACTTTCATTTCCCATAACATCATATCATGCATGAAAAATTGGACCCACAGTCAAATGTTAATTAATGTGTGTAGAAAATCATGTCTAGCACCCTCATGAGTATTTGGAGCATCAGTTTTTTCTCACAACCCATGGGTATTTGGAGCATC
This sequence comes from Viscum album, assembly GCA_963277665.1. NCBI lineage: Eukaryota > Viridiplantae > Streptophyta > Magnoliopsida > Santalales > Viscaceae > Viscum > Viscum album. Next base: position 1,692,354,300 of record OY728153.1, on the reverse strand, counting down.
AGTCCCTATCCCATAAAAGAATATTTTCTTGAAATCTGGGTGTAGAGTGCCATGTCTAGCACCCCATGAGTATTTGGATCAACAATCCTTGTCTCACAACCCATTTATCAAACATACATATACATATATCATTGGTGTTGAATTCCATGTCTAACCCCCTGTGAGTATTTGGAGCCGTAGTCCTTGTCTCACAACCCATTCATCAATCATAGTTATATATTTGTCATTGGTGTAGAATTCCATGTCTAACACCACAAAACCAATCCTTTAATTAATTCAATTACAAATTTACTACCCAAATCGCTCTTCAGATAATTCAACACTTAATTAACCAAATTTCTTAACAAGTCTTAACCCATCCACTCAAACAATGATTCATTTGTGACATTAACAATCTACAATAACCCCATAATAATGACAAAACATGTTGAACAACGACAAGATATTTAACAACCTTCTCACACAACATATCATATTTTCAAACAACTCAATCTGAGACAACATAAGGCATTGAAAACTAATACACATAAAAAGTACTCATGGATAACAGTCGTAACAAACAATCAATTAACAATCATAATTTAATGTAGGAAAATTAATTAATTCGATAATTAATTAATTAAATCTCATCTCTTTAACCAACAATAAATTAGTTAACCATTCACTATTTAACATGTAATAATTAATCCATCCATTAATTATTACCAGTTTCCAAATTATATACCCATCATGTCAAATATTTAATATTCACATTAATCAGTAAAATCTACAATTTTATTCCAACTCATGACTTGATAATTAATTCTACGATTAATTACCCTATTAAACATTCTTCCCATTCAAATCATTCAACTGTTTAATCATAATACTTTACTAAATTAGTAACCCATGCTTAAAACAAACACTTGTTCAAGTCCTCATTTATCTCATTTGGGCTACATTATTTAATAACATCAAAATTTCCATGCATTGATATATCATAATCAAGAAAACACACATTCTAAATTTATCAAAAGGTGCTCAAATTCTCATATAAAGTGTTAATAAATTGGGTCCACACCTCGTGGTTTTGACAAAAACCACAACAAAAAAAGAACACTCAAGAGAAATGGGTTGATTCTTCAAGAACCCATCTTAGATCACTTATCCTAGCACGAACAAGACCAAAACTCATCAACCATTTCATCCACACACTTAGATTTAATCATAATTGGAATAGATCTAAGAAACCAAGAGAAGAGGAGATGTAGATCTATGTAGATCTAAGAAACTGAACAAGATCGAAGAAGAACGTCTACCTACCTCAAGAATTCGACTACAATTAGACAATAGAAGCCTTTGGATCACCTCCAAAATTATTGGGAGAGGTTCTCCTACCATCAAGGGAAGGGGATATAGAGGTATGGCCACTTAGAAGAAAAAACGAAACATCTATGGGCAAAATTGTGTGAGATCCACTTTTTTAGGATCTCACTTAAGTGGCCTCTTGGTTTGCATGCATGGATAGACAAACCGTGAGATAACCGTGCATTAACTACTACCTCAGAAAACACTCCTCTAATGGTTAGGCCGCAAGGTTAGACAAACCGTGCACTAACTGTGCCTTATCCAATTCCTCAAAACATCAACTAAACATGGTTTGGCCGCACTATTAGACAAACTATGTGCCACCTGTGTGACTTCTCCTTTGCCTCAAAACCTCAATCAAAGTTAAAAAAACGACATCTTTAGGTGTTCCAACACTCAGAATAAATTTCAGGAGCTCGGTTTAAAAAAAACGAACCGTTGATAAACCGAAAAAATGGAATTTCAAAAACACACTTGTATTAACCCGGTTCAAACACACGTGATTTTACATTATACCCACCTTAAAAAAATATCATCCTCGAGAAGACATCTGAGACCACTACTAAAACAACCAACCTACCAAGGTCATTTAATTTTATTAGAAGTGATGTGATGTGTTCCCAATGCCAAGCACACTTTTAAACCTTTACAAACCTGGTGGATAAGCCTTTACAACTAGATCCAACGATTACTCTAAAGCTTAAACATCGAAACATATCTTATATCTGTGGTCATTAGAAGGACCTTGTCCACATAAATGGTTGAATCTCAATCAATCAAAAGAACATGTTTCAGATGATTTCCTTGAAAGACGCCACAGACCCAAAAGCCACATTCACCCTTTATCGGAAGACATGTCTCGAAGAGCGCTCTAAGAGAAAACGAAGGTCATGAAGAAGATTAGTCAAACCATTTCTGGAAAACACTATTCTAAAATCTATACATCTCCTGCCAACATGTTCATCGAGAAAAAAGTTACAATACCCACCTTAGGTTTTCCCAAGATGTCTCAAGAAAAGATCAGCCACTCACCAACATGCTATATTAACAACATGATCATCATGTCACAAAACCTCGGTCTTACAAAAACCATTCCAAATATTGAAATGAATTTGATTCTTTAACTCTCAAGTCAGTCAACATGGAGTTTAACCGATACCATAATCAATAGTACAACTATACTTATTATGGAGTCATATTGCCTCATATGACCATTTTTCCTAGATGACGCTATAACCAGTCATCCATTACTAAGAAGGAATGGTCAAATGACCAACAAAGTAGCCAACCATGCCCAATGCACGACTAACCTGCTGAAAAAGAGCATTTCTCAATTCTCAAGACTATAACAAGGTAAAGAAACAAATCACCATCCATTCGAACAAGGGTGTCATTGGAAACTGGAAGTCCTACCAGGGACAACAGCACCTGACAACAGCAAAAGAGTGAGAATAGCCATAGCTCTAGAAAGGCATTTATGTTATGAGAGTGCTACTGACCACAGATCATCCCATTACGAAGAATAAGGGTCAACCCTTAACCGGGTTACATGAAAGAAGTCACTAGACTCAAAATCCAAACATAATTCCATTTCTAAGGATAAGAACACCTATAGAAAGTACTCATGCATCCATTCCAAGGAAAATCAAGAGAAGTATGAACTATGCTTTACATGAGAGTTTTAAATAGTGGACACCACAATTGGTTCCATTTCCAAGCCTCTTATATTTAATCACTTTTGATCATTAATCATTGAAGATTTAATCAAAACATAAATGTACAATTTTCAAAATGTCCCAAGGGAAAAATAGGCAAGTCTCACAAAACTCCCTTTTTAAAACATTTACGTTAGTAGATAGCCCGTCATTTTCAGGAAATTTATCAAAATAAATTCAGTTTAAGAATATACGGAGACCTATAAGGATATCATTTTAACCAACCTGGGTATTATTTAAAGCAACCCAATAGAAAATGAACAGGTATTAAAATTCCAAACACCCAAATGGGTCATCCAATAAAAACACTCCCCAACTGACCTATATGGTTCTATTTGAATTTTTGGAATCTATCAATATGATTTTAGATCAACATTAAACATCATTAACTTTTATATGCATTTCACAAGGCATCAAGTCATCACATTTAATATGATTTTTCATTTCCCAATTCATAAAGCACCCAAACACTCCATGGATAGAAAATTGGCTCTCATTAATCGATTCCAATGTCAATTAAGAAATCAACACGATCAACCAAATGGTCTAAATTATATGGGTAACCACCTACCAATCAATAAGGTTCCCATACACCTTATTTCAGGATTTCGGGTCCCATTTAACTCAATCAACATTTATTTCATATTTTATCTTTATCACTGATTTCACCTATGAAAAACATCTCTAACATATTAACATAAGCAATAACACAATAGCAAGATACAACAAAAAAACATGGAACAACAAAAAACCATGCTAATAACCGAGGTAGTATGGTATATAATTATTCAATCATGTTAAATATATCCCCAAAACATGATATCTTGAGAGTCATGCTAAAGAAGATCAACCGTGGCTTTACACCCATGGAACACAATCCAAATTAGAAGGTATCCAACTAATACAACTATATGGTATATAATATTCATGACCTAGGAATCTATAAGTGCCTATGATGATGCATGTATGAAAATTCCTTTCCATATAATTGCATAAAAATTATTATTTTCCAAATTATCAAAATTAATAAATAATGGAAAATACACAAGCCACTCAAGGTGAAATCATATCAACATAAACCTCTAATAGTAGAAACATCAATTCCAATCCCTGGACACTTTATCATTTCCAGTACTTGAGGTGATATGTCCCAGACACAAATATTAACCAAAGCACTAACACATTCCTAGTCTCTTGTGTACTGACCCCAAAAATGTTAGACAGAGGAAAAGAAATGAATCCTAAACCCCTAACACCACATTTTAGCGTCCCGACCTGGCTCAACCCAGAACTGGTGGCCGGACCGGTCGCCACATGCCCTCAGGCGGGTCTCTACTAATGCCAAAGGCTGCCCACTAGTAGCGAGGGTCTATGGATAGTTAGTGGGGAGACTATACCCTCTTTTTAGTGTTAAAAAATAGACAAAGGCTATAAATAGTGGAAACTATATAATAACTGATAATGTGGAGAAAATCAGATTTAAAAAATCATGTAAAAAACAAATGGCCAATGCCAAATTGTAAAAAAGATGCATGCATGACAAGCTAATGATACAAAATAGAAAACAATGAACATAATAGAATTCATTAAATTCTAATACAGAAATAAATAATTAATGACTCAAATCCCCATGGGTGGTCTCCTCGAGCATCCTGAGTATCCACTCAGTCCTCTACTCCTATCTTGCAAGTAAGTGCAATCAACATAATCCTGAAACAAAATATAATCTACTTCGATACCCAGTGCAATGGTGGCCCGACTAGGGTGTGAGATATAACTATCAGAAGGTCGAGACCACCTTTGTCTACCCCAATTCCAGACATTTAATAAATAATTTAAAACATATGAAGGCGTGCATAAATAGAGCAGTACAATGTAACTATATATCTAAGTACCCGCTTCAGCCATCAGCAGGTGTCTGAACCTCCATTATTCATTTGTCAGGTATACTCAAGAATCATTACATAATCATTTTTCATTTATCAGTTACTCAAATCTTATTATGAAAGTCTTTATATTCATCCTATGCCTGACATCCTCCGCATAAGTCACTCCCCACAGATGTCTCTAAGGACCATCTAAGTACTCAAAGTAAAGATCAGATCCAAGCTTGTGCTTTGGCTTGGATAACACATCATAAGTTTTTCAATATAATATTTCATATACTAAGTCTGAGCCTGTCCACTAAAATAGATATGTGTTCCTAGGTCCGTCCACTAACAGTGATTCACCCAATTCATTAATAAGTCTAAACACTTTCTCCTAATCAAATCACAAAATCTTTTTGTCACAAACACTTTTATTCCCTATCACTTAATTTCAGGCAAGAAAAATTGGATCCACAATCCAATGTTAATTAATTGGTGTAGAACATCATGTCTATCAACCTCGTGAGTATTCAGAGCATCAGTACTTGTCTGACAACACATGGGTATTTGGAGCATCATTTCCTGTCCCATAAAAGAATATTCACTTGCAAGATGGGTGTAGAATGCAATGCTTAGCACCCCGTGAGTATTTGGAGCAATAGTCCTTGTATCACAACCAATTTATCAAACATTCATATACATATATCATTGGTGTTGAACACCATGTCTAACCCCCGATGAATATTTAATGCCTCATTTTTTGTCTCACAACCCATTCATCAATCATAAATATATATTTATCATTGGTGTAAAATACCATGTCTAACACCACAAAACCAATCCGTTAACTAATTCAACCAAAAATTAACAACACAAATCGCTCTTCAGATAAATCAACAGGTAAATAACCTAATTCTAAAACAATTATGAACCCGTCCACTCAAACAATGATTTATCCAGGACTTTAACAATCTAGAAGCACCCCATAATCATCATAAAACATGCTGAACAAAGACAAAATATTTAGAAACCATCTCATACATCATATCATATTTTTTAAAAACTCCATCCATGAAAACATAAGGCATGGAAAACTAATAGACATCAAAATTACTCCTGGCTAACAATTGTAACACACAATCAATTCACAATCTTAATTTAATGCATTATAATTAATTAATTCAATATTCCCAATAATCAATAGAAGCCACAATTTCATTCAAACTCATTACTTGATAATTAATTCTACCATTAATTACCCTATTACTCATTCTTCCCATTAAAATCATTCAACGGTTTAATCATATCACTTTAACTAAATTATTAATCCATTCTTAAAATCAACACATGTTCAAGTCCTCCTTTATCTCATGTGGGAAGCAATTTTTAATAACATCAAAAATTCCATGCATCGAAATACCATAATCAAGGAAACTCATATTCTCAATTTATCAAAAGGAACTCAAATTATCATATAATGTGTTAAAGATTTAGGACCGTACATCGGGGTTTTGATGAAAACCACAACGAACAAAGAACACTAAGGGGAAACTGGTTGATTCTTTAAGAACCCACCTTCGATAAATTCTCCAAGAAAGACCAAGACAAAACCTCATCATACATGTCATCCACACACATAGATTTACTCATAATAAGTGTAGATCTAAGATAATAAGAGAAGAGGAGATGTAGATCTATGTAGATCTAAGAAACTGTACAAGAACGAAGAAGAACATCTACCGAACTAAAGAATTCAGCATGAATTCGCCAAGATAAGCCTTCAGATCGCATCCAAAATGCTTGGAAGTGGTTCTCCTACCTTCGAGGGAGGGTGATCCCAAGTTATGGCCGTTTATGAGGAAAAAAGCCATCTAGGGTAAAAACGTGTGAGATCCACCTTTTTAAGATCTCATTTAAGTGCCCGCACAGTTTTCTCGTACGGTTAGAAAAACCGTGCGCTAACTATGCGTTAAAAACTACCTCGACTAACAATCATCGCATGGTTAGGCCACACGGTTAGACAAAATTTTCACTAACCATGCATTAAACATTACCTCGAAACTTCAACTACGCACAGTTTGGCCGCAAGGTTAGACAAATTATGCACCGCCCGTGCGACTTACCCTTAGCCTCAAAACATCAATAAAAGTTAGAAAAATGACATCTTTATGTCTTCCAAAAATCAGAATAAATACTTGGAGCTCAGTTTAAAAATAACAACCCATTTATTGACCGAAATATGGAATTTCAAAATCATTCAATTTTTAACCAAGTTCAAACACACGGGATTTTACAATAGGTGTGAAGAAGTGGGTGATTGGGTTCCCTTTTATATTCAAGGACGAGTTTCATTCTTGTAAGTACTCAAAAAGTATTTATTATTAGGATGTATACATTAATTCATGTACCTTAAAACATGAAAAATAATTTAGTGTATATAATTTATAAACTATAAACACCTCCAACACATAAAAATAAAATCCTTTTAATTTTTTCATTAAATAATATGTTTTTTTATTTCAGAATTTTGGGTTTATACTGTGTTGAATAGTTTAATAACCTTGTAAATATATCCACTAATAATAAAATAATGTGATTGACACTATATAATTTAGACCCACTGATTATAAATATGAAATATAATTTATAAAATAGAAAACCTATGTGTTCTTGTAATTAATTTTTACACCAGTGCATGTAATGTTCTTAAACACTACTTACACCGTAAATGAGCTATCAGAGTTTTTACTAACTAATGGTCAAATATAGTATTTATAATAGAAAAATTATTCCATTAATTTTTCATGTTTGATATTGAATAACATTTAAAAATAATTTGACATAATTTAGTGTTTTTATTAATTTTAAACAAATTAATAATATATGATTTATTATAAAATAATATTAATTTATTTTTTTATTTTATTCATTTCAGTCGGATTTATAATTGTTAATAAAATATAGTAATTTAGATAATTTAAATTAAAAGATGTGAAAAAAGAAATATTAATCTAAAATAATAATGGAACACAATAATTCAATCAATTGGATTCATTTTTAATATTTTCAATATCATTTATCTTAGTTAATTATTAATCAAATAACTACTACATTAGCATTTTATATGATTTTAAAGTAATTAATTCATCTCATGAAAATAAAATATAATATTATGATAGTAAAAAGTCATTTATATTTTAAATTTATATACATTTCTTGATATATTTTATGATTCTTCTTTACCAAATCATTATAGAAATTAAAAGTATGAGAGGAATCACTTTTGTCCACTTCATTAATTAACTTAATATATGAAATAGTTTTATATATTAGTATCCCAGTTACTAAAGAAGATTATAAGGTGTTAGGGGACCAAATAGTTTCATAAAATGGGTCTTATAGAAGTTTTTATGTCATTTTACACCTTATATTCTATGTTTAACAACTACGTAAACTCATTTTTACCTTAATCGTAGTAATTAATTTTAAAATATTTTACTATCTATAGTGGTAAAAACATAATTTTTTTATATTTGTAATTAAGAGTTATATATATTCCAAATATAGAATCTATTGTTTTCAAATTCATCTCATAGAAAGGGCATAATATAATTTCAATTTAATCCCACCGACGTGACAAGAAAGCGAGTTTTTAAAGTGAAAATGATCAAATATTTAATTAGTTTTTATACCATAATTCCATATGAAATTGATTTAAATTACCTAAATTTCATTAATATATGTATTATTGAACAATTTTGATTTAAACCTAAGATAATTATAACATTAAAAATTAAAAAAAAGTTATTTCATTAAATAAAATTTATTAATGTCTAAAAATTTAGTTCTAAAGAAAGTTCACCATTAAAATATGAGGAAATTTAAATTAGAAATATACTTATTTTTATATGTAAAATTGGTTTTGTTCATATATTATTCCTATAAAATAATGTTGTTTATTTTCAAATGAAATTATTGAATATATAATTTATAAATTTCTTTATGATCATTAACTTACATAAATTAATTTAGTTTATTAGTATGAAATGTATTTTGCGTATAAAAATATTTTTTTTATAAAAACATTTCCCTTTTATTAAATTGGTTTTTGTATTAATTTATAATTAATTGGAAACCAATGAACTCAAAAATAAATTTTTATAACAGTTTTAATCCTATTTATAATCTCTAATCTAATTTCTAGGAGATAATCTTCATAATAATATTAATTGTATATTATGGTTCAGTAAAACTTGGTCTTATATGGAATGAAAGATATCAAAGGAACTCATTGTTTTATCTAATGCATGATAAAATCAATTTTGTGTGTAATAAAATCCAAAATTAGAATTGCATTTAATGAAATATTACTTAGTGTTTTAGTTAACACATTCTATTGAATAAAATGTTGTTATTTTAAAAAATTTAGGGCGCTATATTCTAAATATATGATCCAAATTGTATCAACATTCAAATAGAGACATGATGGTGGGGAGATTCTTGATAGTTGGTTCAAAAAAACATCATCATTACTCTAAATAGATTTAATATAAGTTAAACTAACTATTATAAGCTAATCCATTCTGTAATAATATCTTGATTCATGATAGGCTATACATCCTTGAATCTGGAAGCTTTTTCATGGCATTCGTCCCAATTTTTGGTGGGATGAAATGAAAAATGAGATTATATGGTTCATTTCATGATGTCTTACCTAATATTAGGTATTGTTTTAGTAAAAATGAAATATGATAAATCTTCAGTAAATCCCATTACTATTATATAAATGGGATAAAATTATGATGTATTTGATTAATAATTATGTGCGAACATAGAGTGGTTGAGACATGATATGGGTGATTATGGATTTACTAAATAAGATACAACACATATTACCAATCAAATAGGTAACTTATGTTCATGATATTGGGATGTTATATGGTAGGTATATCATGAAAAATCTTGGTTTAGATTATAGAATTATCTCTAGTAGTGAAAATAGATTTAGATTTTGTTATTAATAGTGATTATAATGGGATCTACACTGATATGTAAAGTTGAGTGATCTTTTTCATGAAAATATCATTGGTCAATAAAAATGGACTATTCATATTCTAGAAGATATAATATATAATTAATTGTTTATTTTTTTATTCTCATAGAGAACCCATCATTATCTGGTGGAATTGTTGTACGAAAAAATTTATTAGTATTATATTCTTATATTTCCCCTTGAAGATCCATATAGGTGACCATGTCATTCTCCCTTATTCTAAATAAAGATTGAAAAATACATTTTTATCATCAATAAAATCATTCTTATGATGATTAGGTAATGGGAAGTTATCCCTTAGTCTCTCATAATAATTCAAAGTCACTAATATTCATTTATGAATCATTGTAGGGGACCATTAGAATTGATAGAATGTGATCATGTTTTCCTGTTAGCCTATATAAGGTTGGTAAACTAATATTTATGAAAGAAATGGAAGAAAAAACTAAGGTATGTTTGGAAATTTTATATCCTAAAAAACCAATGATGTTTCTTAGGAACTAGCCTTACTATTAAAACTTATCTCCATGAATAACACTTTCCATATTTCATAGTAGAGGAAATCGATTTCAGACCATACCCATATTATTTAATATGATGACATAGGGTTTGATATCAATTAATCCTATATATGACATCCATTATGTATCACTGATCATATTAAATATTTATTGTTGGAAAATTCCATTCAACAAGTATAACTAATGTGTCATTATAGGAAAATCCATGATGAATCATTGGAGGGAGAAGTTGAGATATGGGTGTAATAGCTAGGATTATTCCCTAGGGAAGTTTCCTGATGATTATTGAGAAAGTGAATACCATTTATGGGGAGGTTATGGAGGCCATGATCATAAAATCATGTAAATATCTTTAGTTTCTATCTCTTTTAGTACTATTTAGATATATTTTCAGTCAAAGGGAGAATTATAGGGGTTTAGGATGTGTTATAAGAGAAAAATGAAGGATGTGAGGAAAAGGTATCACCCGAAACCCATATCCATAATACAATATTCTAAAAGATAATGTTAGGTAATTTGTAGTTATTTTATAAACTATAAGTTACATAGTAGCTTTATACAATGTACCCAGTATGTTACTTGGAGAAAATCCCTTTAATAAGTATATGTTTTTCTTTTTATCCCTTAATTTAGTACTTAATTAAAGTGGTATTTGGATTTTTGTATCATTTTTCATAATTTATAACTCTCTGATGTTCTCCCTATATTCTAAATATACTCAATAAGATCTGACTTCACCCTAGTTTTAGTAGATGTAATTGGACACAGATCTTCACTTTTGTTACATAAGGTCCCTCCGTGCTCTAATATTCATTTACTTCATCTTTCATAAATAGTACTAGGAGAGATATTCCTTTATCAAACTATAGTAATAATAATATTTTCGAAAATACATTTATTGATTCCATGTTAATCGTATCAAGGTCGCTTATTTGCTGAATATAAGGCCAACATAAGGTTTCCATTCCTAGTTTTTTCATTTCCAAATCATAGTAACCTAAATCCCAAAATATCATATGTTAAGGTGGTATATCGTGTAAGTAGTTTAATTCCTCATATCCTTGGGATTCAAAAATCCATTTACAAATAATTCAGTTGGTGTAACACTTTCTACTTTCATAGATATAAATATTTATCCCACTAATGATATATATATCAACAAAACCAAACCTAAATTATATGTTTTAATTTAAAAAAATTATATTCCTATATATTTAATTTCTAGAATATTTTTTAATGATTATTTTCTTTATCAATGACATATTTTTCATAATTTTGTAATGTGTACATCATAAGAGTGGGGTGACTAATAGTGTAGATAGATTCAATAATTTTTCCTTAGTCCCTTATCCTTAGGATCATATTTCCCATTTAGAAGGCACACAATTTAACTTTTTCATCTTTATGTTAATATATACTACATATAAAGAAATTGATTGAAATATAAAATTTAATACCACACTATATTTACTTGGTTCTACTATTAAAGGATACTCGTTGGAGAAATCATTTAGTAATGAGTTGGAATACACAAATCCACTACAAATCTCTGTTTGTGGGAAAAACATATTTAGGTAATGTCAATTATCAACAAGGTCAATTGTTGATTCCTCTATTTCAATCACTCATTCCAATTGGTTTATAATTTTAGTGATTATCTTAATACCTCCTAGGGATCAATAATTATATTACCTGATATAAATTTTATAATTTTACCTCATTTACATAAAATAAACGTTACATCTCATCAATACACAAACAAAATCATAATTGTAATGTTTTTTTTCATTAGATATTAGCTTTATAAAAAACATTTTTCACATATATATGATAATTTATCATGAAACTCACTATACTGGACCCCCTTTTAGACTTATCATAAGATTTACATATCTTCCTAACCTGGGAAATATAAATAAAAGAAATGTGTGAGACAAAATGATCAATGACGGAAAGCTTATCAAATTTCAATGAGGGGTAAATTTAATAAATATGAGAAAACATTATAATGGGATAGTACATTATTAAATTTATAATGGATTAAAAATATTTATCCATAACTATTGATGTAAGAACTTGTATCTCTAACGACTAAAAATATCGCATAAAATAGGAGTCTAAATATGAGATAGTAAACATAATCCCTGATGTATAACATTAGAATATGAACTAAAATAAATTTGTGGCATAACAATAGTAAATCATAAAATTATGAAAAAATAACATATTGATCATGTACATGGAAAATAATATTAAAAAATATTTATTTGATAATCTCCAAACATAATCATATAAAAAAATATATAAATGATCATGACCATTCAGAGTCATGTGAACAATGATATAAATGATAATTTTAATGCATGATCTAGTGAATATTAACTTTGAGATCATTTACATACACGGTTTTTTGAACAATGAAAAAAATTAATCTTGTTTATACACTATGCTATTTTCATATAATGTATAACATTTTAAAAAAATCAATGGAGGGCTATATTGGACCCCACCCATCACATACAGATAAACCATACATTTATACCCAATGTTTATAAGAGAATTACTCGTTCCTTTATAGTTTAAATAACATATGAAGCAGGACTAGGTTCCATTATAATTTTATTAAAATATTATAATCCCAACATCACTTAAATATCCTAGGAAAAGAAATTGGGTTTCATGGAAACATCAATAAAAAAACATCCTTGATTATTCATAGGAATAAGGTGGATGGTATTATTAAAACACATCCCCAATTAAAATTAACACCCACTAATGAATATTTAAATAGATGAATATACTATTATAAATTCATTTTAAACATGATATGAATAATAATAAGAAATATAATTTTATTTTTATAACTTTTTCAAAAAAAATCAATAAAATTGCAATAAAATTTTATTTTTAAAACCATGAAATCATGTAAATGAATCATCAAGATTAAGAAATGGTAGGATATCTATAAAATCCACTCCTGTCATATATATTAAATACAACATTATTTAAACACATTTTTATAAATTCAAAAGTGACTCTTGTGGAAAATGTTTAGAAATACTCATTTGAATAATTTTTATGGAAATTCATAGGTTTGGTAAAATAAAATATTAAAAACATTTATGTATACCTAAATATATATATAAAACTCTTTGGAGAACATGGACGTTGAGAATAATGATTCCAGACCTAAAGGGTTAAATATTGCCAGTTTATTTTAAAAATATTTATTTATTCAATTTAGATTTATTGAGGATAAAGTTGGTATAATACATTAAAATTCATGAAATAACAAGAGAATAATTAATTAAATTTTGTTTATGAGATAAATGAAGATAAATTTCCTACAATTGAAATTTAAACATAGACAATCCAAACAAAAATTGATATAACAACAAAAACCCTAACAGATTTAGTAACCTTGGAAGTGGAACATAATGAAGGACATTACATTTTATGAATTATAAGATCCCAATAATTGTATTGAAAAATATCATAAAATAAATTTATGGGTTTTATACACAAAACAACAAATTATGGTTTTGTATATATAACATATCTCTTTGAAAGGAAATTCAGATGAGGAAACCCTTACATTAACTCATTGATTCAAAAAATATTTCAACCTATAATATAATAAAAATAAATATTATAATGTTTATTTATAGAATCATATATATATTTTTAGCTCCTATATATGTTGTATTATTAACATTTATTACACATGTAGTATCCATTTAATGATTATTTTCTTGTTCAGAAGTCAGTAATTTTGATTATTTTACTTGTGTTTGTTGTGCTGATATTAAACATTATTATTTGATAAATATTTCATCATTAATAGATTACATAAAGAAATTTAATGGTTGTCCCATGATAATTTTTAATGTTACATTATCATTACATGATATTTTTTTATACAATTCAAGATGTTGAAAATGATTTTGACCTTTTTTCATGTATTTTACCAATATAAACTAATTAATTTATAATATTGTTAATTTTGAGTCATCATTTCAGAAAAAATATAAAAAATATATTAATATTTAATATCATAATTATTCATAAAATATATTTCTAGAACCATCCATCTACTATTGTGATTAAAATGTAACATATAACTTTTAGGTGATGGTAGTCCACACAAAAAAATGATTAATGTTTTCATTTTCCAATGTACAGAATTATAATGTCTTGGTTCTGGAAGCTTCCCAGAGGTGCCTATACCCAGTGGATCATATGTCCTCATGCACATTTCCCCAAGCGCAAGAGGCTTATGACTAGATGCGAGGGCCTCAGTTGTGATATTAGGGAATCTATGCCCCCATTGACAGAGTAACGCGATGGAAATAAACAAAAAATAATAACAGAGGCAGTAAAACATGCAATAAGTAAATAACGGATTTAATAAAAAACTGTATCACATTTATATAAATGATGCATGATACATATGTCTAGAAAAATAGCCAAACAAGTCACAATGATGGAATACAATAGTAAACCAAAGTAAAAAAATAAAAGCAAGTAAATAGCTCTATAGAATCGCAAGCCTCAGCTTGGTCACATGCTCCCCATCTCCACATAAATAATAAACCTAAAGTATAAGGGTGCTTGACCTTATCTAGACCGGAAACCTTATAATCTGTTTAGGACGAAAAGCATGACCCCAACAGGGTGTGGGATGAATCCTAGTAGGCAACCACCCAATTATCTATGCCTAACATTCAGTGAATATTAATGGTAGGAAATATCAAAAATTAAACAATAAACAAGGAAGTACTCCAATTATTCAATCCTGCAGTTTAAATTTCATCCATTTTCATTTATTAGTTAAGCAACCAACAATAATAAGTAACCCTCTTTGAAGTACACATAGCCTAACCCCTTCTAGTTCAACCAATAAAAAACAAGAAACCCTCTCAGAAGTACTCACACTCTAGCCCATCTAGTCCAGCTTTAGAAAAGTCTCTATGAGGAAGCACTCACCGTCAATTCCACAGGTGGTCACGTATCAGTAAATAATTGGCACTCTAAGGGAGTACTCAATGTCCAATTCCCCCTACATCCTGTATTATGGTAACTACAGACACTCTGAGGGAGCACATATTCCATCCCCCCTATGGTTACACAACATAAAAATAAACAAACACTCTAGAGAAGCCCTCAATGTCCATTCTCCCTATAGTCTCCTACATCTGGTTCTCACGGCCCTGTGTAAGTGAAATGTGTACAGCGATACATGGTAGCCAAAGTAAACCTCAAGAACTACTACGATAAACAGTATACATCATATTACAACATGCTTGATAAAATCACTCCATCATAACAATAATAGGCATGGAAAGCAAAGAATCCTAACAGGAAAGCTAGACCAAACAATCAAAACAAGCAACATGGGAAAAAATTCCGAGCATGGAAAATTTGACCCTATTCACAAACAATTATCCAATATCCAAATAAACAAGTCATATCTGGAAATAACAGGGCTAATAACTAGAAACACACAATACCCCGAACAAGGGTATTGGGAAATTTTACACATATAACTCAAGGAATAACCACGAAATGGAAAAAAGCATCAACCATGGCATTGTAAAGACAATATAAGTGAACCTTAGGCACTAAATCACCATAGAACGATGTAGATCTACAAAAATGCTAAAACATTTCAACCAATAATAACTTTTGAATGAGTATAAATCAAGAGATGAGTTTCTATAATAATTAAAAACTCACCGATGCGATTCCAATGAAACCGATAGAGTTCGATTCAGAGAACGAACAACAAGTCGGGGGTTTGGAGATGATTCGCGGTAGTATAGATGATCCTGGATGAGAGAGGTCAAGAAGAAGATTGTTCTATCCATTAGATGTGACCTCGATCCATTTAATTAAATAAAAAGAATTTACATGGTGTGTTCTAAAAGGGTACACGACATGTACTTGCTTTAACCAGCTTCCAATTTAGGCAGTCTCCACATCACCCACACCACCATGTGATCGTCTGTTACACATCAAGCAAACTTCTACCCGTGGTAACTACGTATACGGCATGTACTTATAAATACATGGCGTGTAATCCTCAAATTTACAAAAACTCCCCTTTTCTCAAAAAATGACCATAAATGAAAGACATACCTGAAATGAATATCCGAGTTCTTAAAAACATACCCTCTTTAATGAAATTCTTCCCTGAATTTTCCTAGTAAGGCAGCGTAGAAGAAAAATCCTCGAACAGCTCCAACCACTATGACCGTACATCGGCCTCCCTCTCCCAAGTCTCATCATGTACTCTCCCGTACTTCCATAGCACTCGTACCAAAGGAATAGACCAACCACAAAAAAAAACCCTCACACTTCGATCAACAATTAAGATAAGATGCTTCTCGAATAAGTCATATACCTCTAACTCAATCTCTTTGGGTTGAAAAAAGTTAGATGGGTCTGAGATGTAACATCAGAGTTAAGAAACATGGAAGACATCATGCATAACCTGGTACCTCTAAGGTAACTGAAACTGAAAGCCAACCGGCCTGACTCTCTCCAAAACCTCAAATGGCCTGACGGACCTCTGCGAAAGCTTACACTATCTCATAATCCTCCTGTGTCCCAACATCGGTGTGACACATATAAAAACATGATATCTGACCTTGAAGTCTAAGGGTTGTCTCTTTTGATCAACATAAGACCTCTATCGTGAATATGTAGTAGTCATCCTTTTCTAAATCAACTCTATCTTCTTTTTGGTCTCTTCGGTAAGATGAGGTCCTAGCATAGCGGCCTCTCCTACCTCAAGAAAGCATAAAGGTGATCAGAATGACCTATTATACAATGTATCATAATTTTCCATCTGAATAGTTTATTGAAAAATATTATTATAGGCAAAATCCGCAAGAGGTATGAATTTCTCACAAGAACCTATAAATTCTAGAACGCATGCTCGAAGAATATTCTCCAAAACTTGAATCATTTGCTTGGACTGACCATCTGTCTGGGGGTGGTAATATATACTCAGAAGTACATGTGTACCCAAATCCATCATTAAACCCTGCTAGACCCGATAAATAAAACGATCATCCCTATCTAAAAAATGGATTGTGGAACCCCATGTAGACGTACAATATCCCAGATACATAACCTTCCAAACACATCAACACTGAAAGTCTCCATGATTAGCATGAAGTGAGAAACCTTCTTGAGTCTGTCAATGAAAACCCAAACCACATCATTCCTTGAAGGAGATGGGTGGAACACCTCATGAAAAAACCAACAACAAATCTCTTCATACCTAGTCACCAATAATGACATTGTAGATGTCGATACATCTTGGTAAAACCTGGCTGAACTGCCTCAACTAAGGAATGAATGTCCTTCATCAGTTCCTTACACATGTCTGCTGAGACCCATACAAGCCCCTGGAAATGAAAGATCTCATCCTCTCCTATGGTCCATCCCGAAATAGGGTCCTCTCCTGTCATAATATCCAGTAGGACTAGGCCTTATGAATCTGATAGCTTTCTCATTCACACTCAATCAAGTATATTACAGGTAACATCTTCATAAGAAAGGATAGTCTACCCCTGTCTGTTGTGCACCTCCAAAGGCATCTCAGATAACAGAGCCATAAGTGTACACTCACTACTGGCTTCATGAACTGCATGTATCTGGGTCCTCCTGCTCAATGCAACAGCTAATGCATTGCCTTTTCGAGGCGTGTAGGAAAGCTCAAAGCCAATGGACTAAAGTTACTCAACCCACCTTCGATATATCAGATTCAGATCGCACTGTGTGAATATATACTTGAGACTTTTTTGGTCAGTGAAAACCACAAAAATCTCTCCCAGAAGGTAGTGTCTCCAACTACGTAAAGCAAGAACTATTGCAGCCAACATGAGATTGTGCATCAGGTAATTTATCTCATGTGGCCTAGACTGCCGAGACCCATATGCAATGACCCCTTCTCCCTCCATAAGAACTTCTCACATCCCGATGCATGATTCATCATAGTAAAAATTATAGCTCTTTCTAGTCTCTGGAAATACTCATATTGGTGCTGAAGTCAATCGCCCTTTCATCTCATGGAAGGATGAATCACAAGAATCTGACCATAAGTACTTGCCAACATTCTTATTCAGACATGTATGTGGTGGTTCTAGGTGTGAAACTTTCTGTATGAAATGCATGTAGTATCTAGATGGCCTTAGAAAAATTCGTACCTCAACGACATTGTTCGGCCGATCCTAGGAAACTACTGCTCGAAATTTATTTAAGTCTACTGATACTCCTGTCTATGAGATAAATGACCCAAGAAGTGAATCTGGCCCATCCTAAAGATTCATTTTGAGAGATTAGCATATAATTTAATCTCTCTCAGTGCACTAAAAATGATCTTAAGATGTGTGGCATGGTTGTGTTGACTGTGAGAGTACACCAAATTATTGTACACAAAGACCACCATGAAATAATCCAAGTGTGGATGAAAAACTCTATTCATTAGTTCCATGAATACTGTAGTCATTTTTGTGAGGCTGAATAGCCTAACTACATACTTTTATAGACCATACCTACTCCAAAAGGTTGTGATAGGTATATCACATGGTATAATGCACAACTTGTGATAATTAGACCTCAAGTCAATATTAGAGAACACCAGGGATCCTCAAATCTGATCAAAGAGATCATAAATCCTTGAAAAGGGATATCAGTTCATCACCGTCAACAGGTTCAACTTCTCATAATCCATGGAAAGTATGAGTGTACCTTCTGAATTTTTTGAAAATAGGACAAGTGAATCCCAAGGAGAAGTACTGGGTCAGATGAAACCATTTTCCTGTAACTCCTCTAATTTCTTCTTGAGCTCCCACAACTCTGGTGTAGCAATTCAATAAGGAGTAATGGACACTTGTGATGCTCCTAGTACGAGCTCAAAAAAAATACCTCTTGATCTGGATGAAAACCTGAAATGTTATGTGGAAAGACATCTCTAAAACAATCCAACACTGGAGGCAAGTCCATCTGTGAAGTCCCATGGTCATCCATATATAGACTTGAAATTTGTGTTGTAACTCCTCCCAACCCATGATGCTCAGGTCCCACTCTACTCACCGGGACATCCCTTTCTCCCTTATGAAGAAATGATCTTCCCTATGGTGATGTGAAGCCCACCCTACGATGATATCAGTCGACAAAAAAATGGAAGAGAAAAAACTAGTAAATTACATGAATAACATCAAATCCTATCATCTCTAAGATATAGAGGTCCCAGAAGAAGTGACACCCACCAACCTCAAGATCTCACTCTTTGCACTAACGTACACTAGTCGTTCTTGTCCCCAACAGAGTTTCCAGCATCAATACATCAACAAATGTAAGGATACAGAGCCCAATGATCTCCACAATAGCAACAAATATAAAACTATGTGAATCCCCTTTATCAAAAAGAGTTGAGGCTAAATCTGAGGCAACAATAATCGTACATCAAACTGTAGAGGTTCTGGGATCATGCCTATGCCGGGTCTGCTACATTGAAAATGTTTGTCTTATACCATGACCCTGTGAACCTGCTTGACCACCTTGATCCAATCCACCCAACTATCGCTGAAAGCCTGGAGACTAGCTACCATGGTTGCGACCTCTTCCTCAGTCCGAACAGTCAGATGAACTTCTTCTTGCAGACTGATGAGAAAATGGGGGTGCTGCCCCTGAATGTGAGGTCATAGAAGAACTCTGATCACTAGCTTCTGTTGAGAAAAACAGTTAGAAAAGCTGAAAATGACCAATCTTGCCGTAATATCATCACTACACTGGGTCTCTCTGGCAAAGTGTCCTGGTATTCCCAACCTTTCCACACTAGTAGCATACCACCTGGCTTCCTGAAGAAGTATCATGACTACTACAATTTCTAAGCGTAGACTCCTTACGATGCTTCCTGCTTTCAATTGGACAGTTACCCACTTCGGATACTGAGGCGACCTAGCTCCCATCTCTAGAATCCCTCAGATTATGCTCTGTGATCATTGCCCGGTTGACTATATAAGTGATGGAAGTCAACCTGAATATGTTCACCTGAGATTAGATGTCGTGCCTGAGACCATCCTCCAACTTCCTCACCATGAATAACTCATCACATCATGGGATGGGTGTGAAGCACTATAGATCTGTGAAGAGAGAAGAATACTACATAATTGAAAGAGTAACCTGCCCCAGACTCATGAACTCTCAGACTCGATTGTCTCTCAATGTCCCTGGGTATAAGTAATCATACAAGGCACGCTAGTACACATTCCATGCCATGAACTGTTGGTGTCCCACCTATGATATCACATCCCACCATATCTTGGTAGAATCCCAAAGCATATAAATAGTGAGATAAACCCTCATCTATAGAGGTGTCCTCAAATTCATGAGGATAGATTGCATGGATTCTAAACATGACTCTATTGCTTGAGGTACTCCTTCCCCTATGAAAGTGGGAAGCTTCTAGTGCTGGAAAACCCATATCAATTCTGCCATTGATGGGGCAGGATGTAGTACTCCTCGGAAGGTCTACATAACCCTCAAAAAGACCTCTCAGAACTGTGTATCAACACCTTCATCTGGAATGATGGATAGTTCCATGACTAGCACTATGGGAGGATCTCCTAGTAGTACCTAATCAGCTATATTTGGTGTCTGATCACAACCCTATAACTGGCATATATTATTTGGAGGACATATCAGTATCATGACTCTACAATGTCTAGTGCGCACCTTAGACCAATATTATCAAGTACTGAAAACAAAAAGTGTAAGAAGGGAATGGGAGAAATAAAGTATTCATGTTTTTGAAAACATGGATACAGGGCGTGTATTACACCTACACAGCATGTTCCCTTAAGCCTTAACATGGGCATGTAATCCTACCAATATTGGTCATGCAACACCCCAATCACACTACATGTTGTCCTAATACAGGGCGTGTAATTTAATCCTCTTCCCATTCATGAGTTCAATTACACGGCTAAATGGCATGGTTTTCCTAAAACAAGTCTACAATGCGTGTTAGTTCCAAACACGACATGTAGTAGATGAACTTCACCAACCCATTTTGTTAGTCACATGGTCGGTTACACAACTCACTCTACATGGAATGTTCTATATGGAAACGGCGTGTACCTCCTGATTTTTTATCCACTTGTGTCGTTAGTCACACGGCCGAAAACTAGGTCCCTACAACACGATATGTACAACTTGTACACAATGTATTTTCCAAAAGATTTCCTAACCCCATGTTTCTACCCTCACAACATGTGACATGGTTAGAGACTACATGGAATGTACATAAGTACATGGAATGTAATTAAAAAAAATATCATTCCCAAATAAAAGGACAAATGGAATGTATTCATCATTACACACTTTTTATTTTGGGTTTTTTCCGGATAGAAATCCTTAGAAACTACTCTGGGTGCCCAGAAAAACACTGAAATAACATTAATGTGCCAAATTATGATCCATGAAGGCCTAGACACACAGAAAATCAATTATTGGAATCTTATACATGTCATATACAAGGAATAATAGGGCAATGATCCACCAAATTCTGATCCATGAGGTCCCATAACACCTCAAGATCCAAATTTTGGTTTTCATTCAAAAACAACCTGACACAATCCAATATCCGATAAAAAACTAGGTATTCTATGAGGCATCTATCAAAACAACACGCATATCTAAAACAAAATCTTCCACAAAAACATGCAGTTACTAATTTACCCTAAATAAAATTGATAGAATGCATGACATGTGATTTCTAGAAAGTTCTTATATGATGCATGAGATGGCATACCCTCATCTCATCGAGTTTCAATAGAAATAGTACCTCAATTTTATCAAATATAACAACAAAAAGCAAGTGAATTACCCAATGGTTAAATCAAATCAATTGTAAAATAGAAAAACTAGAAAAATTGCAATAACTGAGGTAAATTGTATTTTCCTTATATATGGGTCAGCTACTCCCGAGAAAAACTTATTGCTAACTACCTATTCCTTCCTATCCCTGGGCATAAGCTCCAAAAAGTAAGTAAAGATTTAAGGAACCCCTCTGATACATCTTTGCAATGTCCTAGTTCCGGATGCCGCCCAGAGGTGCCCCATACCCGATTGGTCACATGGCCTCAAGTGCATTTCCCCAAATGCTAGAGGCTGCTGACTAGGAGCGAGGGATTTGGGTGTGATAATGGAAAACTATTCCATCATTGTAAGAGTAACACAATGGAAATAAAAAGATAACTATAGAGGAAGCAATAAAACATGAAATAAGTAAATAGCAGAAGTAATAAACAATAGGAGCACATTTATAAAAATAATGCATGACACATATGTCTAGGAAAAAAGCCATACAAGTCACAATGTTGGAATACAGTACTAAACCAAAGTAAAATAATATAAAATCAAATAAACAGCTCCACATTATCACAAGCCTCATCTTGGTCCCACGCTCCCCAGCTCTATAACAATCAAGTACCTAAAGTATAAGGGTTCTTTCCCTTATCTAGACCTGCAACAATATAATCTGTTTGAGACCAAAAGAAAGACCCAAAACATGGTGTGGGACGAATCCTAGTAGGCAACCACCCAAATATCTATGCCTAATAGTTAGTGAATATATATGGAAGGAAATATGAAAATTGAAGCAATAAACAATGAATTACTCAAAGTAAACAATCCTATAGTTTAAATTACATATGTTTTAATTTATTATTTAAGCAAACAATAGTCATAAGTAACCCTCTAGAAAGTACTCACAGCCTAACCCCTCGAGTTCAACCAATCAAACACATGGAACCCTTTGGTAAATACTCACAGTCTAACCCCTATGGTTCACCTTTATGAAAGACTCTCTGAGGAAGCACTCACCATAAACCCCCCATGTGGTCTCGTATCGGTAACTAATATTCACTCTGAGGAAGAACTCAACGTCCAATTCCCCATAGAGCCCATTTTGAGGACACTGCAGACACTCTGAGGGAGTACAAAGTCCACCCCTAGGGTCTCGCGACATAAATGTAAACAGACAGTCTGGAGAAGCCATCAATGTCCATTCTTCCTATGGTCTCCTACACCATGTTCTCACGACCCTGTGTAATTCAAACATGCACAATGATACATGGTATCCATGTAAACCTCAAGAAAAACTTTTATAAACAGTCTAAAACATATCACAACTTGTCAGACAAAATCACTCCATCATAACAACACTAGGCATGGAAAGAAATGTAGCATAATAGGCATGCTAGAACAAACGGTTAAAATATGAAACATGGGAAAACATCCATAACATGGAAACATTTAACACTATTAAAAAACAATTATCCTCTATCTAAACAAAAAAGGCATAGAAGGGTATAAAATGGTTAATAACCACAAACACACAATACCCCAAACAAGGGTATTGGGCACTTTTGCACATATAAATCAAGGAATAACTTCAGAATGGCACAAACCACCTACCTCAACTTTGTATGGATGATATATGTAAACCTCAGGTTCAGAATAACCAGAGAACATCATAGATATAAAAAATCTCTAAAAATGATCAGCCATAGATAACTCATGAAGGTGGAGAAATCAAGAGACGATATTCTAGAAGAAGTAATAACTCACTGATGCGATTCCAACACAATCGATGGAGTTCGATTCGGAGAACAGATGGTGAGTCGGGGACTCAGAAAAGATTTTCAGCCATACGAATGCTCCTAGACAAGATAGGTTGAGAAGAATATGGTTTTGTCCATTATATACGACCTTAGTCCATTGAATGAATTAAAAATATAGTACATGATGTGTTCTTCAATGGTACAGATGTGTTCTTGCTTTACCGGCCTCCAGTTTAGTTACTCTCCAGGTCATCCCACATGGCCATGTGCTCAGCTGTTACATGTCCTTCACATTTCTACCCACTGTAACTAAGTACATCTCATGTACTTATAAGTACACGATGTGTACTCCTAAAATTTCCAGAATCTCCTCTTTTCTAAAAAACAACCATAAATGAAAGACATACCTGAAAAGAATATTTGGGTTCTTATATGAATGAAACAATACTAAAAAAATTTATTTCTAAAATCATAATTATTTATAAATATCATATATATTTATTCATTTTTTTAATATATCGAGCCATGAGGGAGGGAATTGAAAATGATATGAATCACTTCATGGAAGCAGTAATTCATATGTACAATGAGCGACATATTAATTTTCTATTATATAGATGGGATGTATATAATTACTTTTTATATAAGCATAATAAAATTTAGTTATATTTATGATTTTCAATTCATAATATTATTATGAATTTAACAGATTTGGAAGACATAGAAGAAGAAATAAACATAAAAGAACTATTTTAGGACATTTAATTTTTTTTATGTGTATCTTCCTTGGGTTTACACCATAATACTTATTTGTTTGGTATTTGGTGATAAATTATCCTATAAAATATGATAAAAAATATTTGGGAAGAGATTGAGGAATTGGTTTGTTACTCTATAATTATCAATTTTTGTTAATAAGTGAGGAGAAGAGGTTCCCTTTTATAACTGATGGTAGTGTACCATAAATATTTAAAATAATATAACTTCATTTTCATGGTAAAGTCACACCAAAAGAGGAAAAATTAAAATAAATGGTTTTCAGTGTGGGAATCCAC
The DNA here is from genome assembly GCA_963277665.1 of Viscum album. Classification (NCBI taxonomy): domain Eukaryota; kingdom Viridiplantae; phylum Streptophyta; class Magnoliopsida; order Santalales; family Viscaceae; genus Viscum; species Viscum album. The sequence continues at coordinate 1,692,329,101 of OY728153.1, read as the reverse complement.
TCAATTAATAAAATTTATACATTTTTAGTTATAATACCCTTTAGAGTAGTGAAAAAAATAAAAGGAACATATCATTTAGTATTTATATGATTGTTAATATATTAGAATAAATAATAAATATTATCAAAATAATATTTAAATTGTGACAAATTTAATTTATTATGATATAATACACAACACTAAGAAATAATTCTTAAAAAACCTTTTACAATTAACCACTATTAATTATTTATCCTCTAAATTTAATCATTTTCAATTAATTAATTTTTTTTAATTTTAATAGGTTCTCATATTATTATAATTGTAATATATTGAATATAAATTTTTTAGTTTTTCTTATATAGAAACATTATTCAACATAATTATTGATTAATGGAAAAAATTTCCTGAAAATCATAGGGAATTATGTTCTTCCTTGTAAATTAATTGTGTTCTCACAATTTTAGATTCTCTCACTGATGAAGGTATTATTAATATAGTCTTTACTCAAGATGTAATTTCTAATTAACTAAAAACTTCTCTAAGTTGGATAATAATAAGAAAAAGGTCAAATGATTGAGTATTATTACACATATAATAGACTTAATCATGATAAAGAGTTTATATCTATACTTGTATTGATAGCTGATCATTGGTTGGTTTAGGATATAAAATATCACATCCTTATTCTAGAAATTGATATAGGATTTCAATAAAGATATATAATAAAAATATAAAATCAAATTCATTTGAGTTAAGAGTTATATGATTTTCATGAAGTACATTCCTAGAAAATACAACTTCACATATAGTAAACCTTTAAACATAAGTTATATCCAATAACTCAGTATCAAATATTTTTTTGTTGAATTGATTCTCTAGTAAAATATACAATGTTTTGGATATAACTATAATCCTATAATTCATCCACAGAAATGGAGTGATGGATAAGTGTAATATGGTTATCATCATCCATTTTAGTGGTAGTCATTGTATAAGATCCCCCGCATTTATTTGGTCTTGGTGTTTGATGTTATATATTATCCTCTTTATCCCTTAAGTTAGGGTATCAATTTTTATAATTCTCAAACTACTTAAAATTGATTCATTTATGTGTGGGTTGATCATTATTTGGGATCATTATAACATCTATTTTATTATATGATATTATTATATATATCATAATATCACAAGATTGATGGAAAATCCTTTAAATCTTAAAACATTTTCTTTTTTCCTTCGATACATTCCATGGGGTTCTTGTTCCCGTTTTTTGACACATAAAAACCTGACTCTTCATTCCTCTATAATTATTTTCAATTAAATTTATATAAAACAACATCTTTATATTATTTGTTGAGTCTACGAGTTTTTTAATAATCACATTGTTAATCAAATGTCATGATAACTAGGTGAGCTTTCAAAAAATATCATTAATGGTAATATTTTTTCTTATTTTGTTACATATTAGAAAAATCACCACCTTTCTTATAATAGACATTATTATCTATATATTTATTTCTCTATAAATTACTTAAAAATAATTATGAGGTATGATAATACATAAATTAATTAATGTATAAATAAAAACCATAATATTAGGTGAATAAAATGATAAATGGAATGAGGAACCCATCTTTTGAATCTCTATGTTTCATCCCAGGTTATCACATTTCATTTTCTATTAGGTTATCAAAAAATTTACATGTAACCCTCAAAATTTCTAATAAAGTAAAATTGTATTAACCAGAGAATATCCCACAAGAGCATCAAAGTAGGAGGGTAGTTACACACATTTATTTTTCACCGAGTGAAGACTAAGATAATACTTCACATATATTTTTTAGAGCTTCTACCAATAGGTGAACCTGTACTAGAGCCTATGTTGAATTATTTGTGTCCATAAAGTAATGTTATTTCTATGAATCTATAAACATTATAATTTACCAAGATTTTATGATATTTCCTATATTTAAAATTATCCCTTGGGTTTTTTCTAATTTTTTCTAATACTAATCCGCAAATATTACTAAGCCCTATCATAGTACAAACAAAAATGATCAAATATTAACATATATTTATGTCACATAATTTTTGATAGTAAAATATTATATATTATAAATAAGCAAATAAACCCATAATGAGAAAATATTAGTGTCTTTGGATATTGGTTATAAATTATCTCATTTAACGTATTTGAGATCCTTTCTCCATAACCATACCGTAAAATACTCCCTTATTGATTTCTCATAAGTTATACTTAATTTTATAATCTTGTGAGTATAAACATCAGAAAGGGTTGAGATAAAAAATTTTATATGGGTAAAATATATCAATTTATTATAAAGGGTTGGATCATTATAATATAAGTCAATATAAAGAAGAGTAAAATATCTTATTAAAAATAAAATGGATTCATATGGGTTATATAATAATTAATAGAATTACATTGACTTATAATGAATAGACATACACTAAATCATTAGAGTGTGGAAGCATTATACCATAAACATTTCCCATGGTATATAATATAATAGTATGTAATAACATAGATATTTGGCATGAGTATAGTATATCACAATATTGTGGAAATAAAAAATGTGATAATTCCCATGCACAATAAGAAAAAAATATATTCTATCATGTCCATGAAACATCATGGGAAATATACTTATTCTATCATATCTAAGGATATTAATTTAAAAAAGAAATATGTTATCATGGAAATGCTAAATCTTGTGAAAAAATTTATATGTTATAATGTATATAAAACATTATCTAAAAAAAAGGTAAACAATCATTTCTATGCACCAAATATTTATCTAATGAGGTTTATAACTTTTAAGAATAAGTTGGAAGGATATATAGGATCCAAACCATAAAATATTATTAAACCATACTTATTTATTCTATAAGGTCAAAATATAATTCAAATTTCCATTACAGATTACATAACTAGTGAAAAATGACTAGATTCCAACTTATTTTCATTATAAAATTATTTTTCCAACATTTCATAATTTATCTATGAAAATAAGTTGGTTTTATGAAAATATAATTAAAATGTCACCATAGTTCATCTAGAGAATTAGTTTGGTTATAATCATTATAATATATCCCTAATAAAACATAACCATCATTAAAGTATTTTAGAATATATGCAATAAAATGTTATAAAATAATTAGAATGATTATTTCAAAAATCATAAGAAATATCGATTTTTTTTGTAATAATGAAACAAAATACATAAAAAAATAGGAATAGTATTTTCTATGTATAACCTTGCGAAATTTTAATGAATTATTTCTAATTAATAAATAAAACAATGATTATAAAATATAATATTTCATATATGTTAAAAAATATTATTTTCATATTTTTATAAAACATCAAAAGTGAATCATACTGAAATAATTTCATAACATTCATTTTATTAATCTTTAAATAATTTAAAAGTTATTATAAAATACCCCTATCAATAAATTTATATATAGCTAATAACTTTTATAAAACAATTTTATGAAAATAGGCATTATAGAAAATGATTCTCAGTATAAAAGAAAAAAAATGTTAGTTTTTCATAAAAACATTCATGATTTTTTAGTACTAATAAGGTGGGAAATAATGAAAACATCAAAAACACAAAAATATTTAGATAATAATATATTTAATGGGATCTATGGGATAAATTATATAAAAGTTCTTATAAGGAAAATTGATATATAATAAATCCTGATAAAAAGTGAGATTATAACTTAAAATCATATAGCTTTGGTAACCTTTAAATTAAAACCACATAAATGAGAGAACCTAATATAGATTTTTAATTACACTTAATATTCATTATATGTTTTTTAATATAAAATCACAGTTTTTAAATACACCACATGATATAAGAAGATAGTGAATACAAAACATATCCCATTGAATGAAAATTGAGACGGGAAAGACATTTACTTAACTATTGAAATAAAACAAAGTGAATTATACTCTTGTATAATAAAAATAAATGAAATAAAAAATTATTTCAAAAAATTATTCATTTAAATTATCTTTTATATTACTCTATTATAAGTATTTTTTACACCTTTATTAGTTCATTAATGTTTATTTTTACCATCATATCTTAGTAAATTGGATTATTTCATGTATGTTTTGTAAAAGAGATATAAAACATCATTCTATTGTAAAAACAAAATTATCGAATGATTATTTAATGAATGTTAATATATTTTACTTGATTATTTATAATTTTAAAATACAATTTCATTGTTTTTTAACTTAAAATTCATAAAATGAAATTAGCGATGAGTTGTTTTGGGTTATTTACTAATATAAAGGGAATAAAATATAATACTATTAAATTTCTTTAATCCTTTCATAAAAATATTCATGATGTATATTAATCATTATTATTAGATAAATTCATAAAAACATATTTTATACATATTCTTGTAATGTTCTGATGAAAAATGAAATAGATCTTTTTGTGAAGGTGTTAGTTTGTGTAAAAACACAATTGATATTTTCATTTTTCAATGGATGTAAATAAAAGAATGTAAATAATAATTTTTCATAACATAAAAGTAATTATGTTTCAAATACCATTCATTTTCATTAGCTCTATCTATATTACCACCCAAGATAAAAAATTATGAAAAAATAAGTAGATATCTTCATAGAGGCGGTAGTGTGCACCGACAAATGAGCACTCCATTCATTTTTCATTATATGGTTGGTTAGTATGAAGTGAGTATTAAATAAAAATTATAAAAATTAATTATATTTTTGATAATTATTTAATCAAATTAGGATGGATATTACATGTGTATAGGAGTTGTAAGAATAAATAGACATATAAAAATTCAGTTAGGAAGATTACCTCTTTTTGCTGTACACCCATTGGATTACACCTTTATCCTCAATAGGGTTTTATTTTGGTGATTTTAGAACCTTAAGGATATGGTAAAATAGTTTGGAGAGATATTTTTTGGGTTTTACTGAGCAAAGATGTTATATGTTCATTAATAAGCGAGGAGAGGAGATTCCTGTTTATATGTAAGTGGAGTGGAACTCTTATAAATACGTTAAATAATATAAATTCATTTCCAAGGGAATGTGGAAAAAAAATATCAAATTATTAAATACTAGGTGGTTCAGGTTTCAAATTCCCTCATCTACTCAAATTGGGGAATTTTTAAGTGATAATTTTGGCTACATATCATAGGTTACCCCTAAAACTTCTCACCCTTTACCGTGGAGGGAAACTTTTACCATGGTATCATATTTTTATACCCAAAATATTATGTTTAACTTATTACCATATATTTATTTTTCTGAAAAAATAGGGAATTTTTTTTTAAAAGTTTCAATTTTTATATGTCTTTAATTTTTCTTTATTACTATTATGGAAAACACAATGAAAAATAGTTTTTCTAAAATGTATTCATAAGAATGAAAATGATTTTATAAAAAATTCATGTATATAATTGATTGTATTTACACTTATTTATATATGAAAACAGAAGGGAGATTTATGTGACTTCAAGACCAATTTGAAAAAAAATCTATTCTTTCAAATTGTAATGACTGAAAATTTTATAGAATATTTTCCTTAAATAAAAAATATAATTTATTTTGTTTTTCACACACTATAAAATTTAAAAAAAAACATGATATATTTTGACTATTAAATATGTTTGATAAAAAATATCCATTAAAATAGCTATTATAAATTTAAGTATACTTATAAAAAATCAAAAAATTACAAATAAGAATGAATTCAGATTCAATGCCTTCCTTACGAAGCCCATTTTCATAAGCTCAGATGATAGGTAGATTTAATAGGGTTTTACCTGGTCCAAGACCAAGATGAACTCAAGCATTTATAGTTTGAGGAAAATAAATATATGGTATAAGTTCACGATCATGGATATTTCCACAACATCCATACAAGTTGAACCACCACCAAAAATTATAACTTGTAAATATCTAATGTTTAGGTCTTACATGATGATCATAAGATATTATATAAGAATAAATTAAGAGTTTATCAGCTGGTAACAACATATATGTTTATATATATCATGAATTTGAAAAAAATATTAAATGATAATTTTTTCTCAATTCAAATAATGATAAAAAATGTATATTCAGAAAATTTATATTTTATTTTATGGGACAATATTTATTAATATTTAATAATAAAAATATATATTTACTAAATGAATAATATGATAACTCTATATATATTTATAATTTTTAGTAAAAAGAATAGTAATTTTAACAAAATTTATTTTATAATAAAATTTATTTTTTTAAACTTTCATGATATGAATTTGAAAAAATTAACTTCTTTTTTTATTTATCATGTCATTATTAACTGAAGATAAATACTGTATATTTTTTTACAAAAAAATTATCTTAGTGGTACAATATAATGCTTTTAATAAAATTCTAACATTTATACCATTATGAGTATCACATAGAATTTTTTTGAAACATTATTACTGAAAAAATATGTATTATATAATAGACATGTTTATTATATTTTATAACATATATTTAATATTATTAAACCAAATAAATATATGTCTACAAAATAGTTTAATTCATTATACATTTAGTAGATTAAATTTAATTGTTTAAATATTTTTGATATTGAATAAGAATAAATGGATTTTAAAATTAGAATAACTGGCTCTAGATTTCCTCATAAGTAAAACATTATTTTATCACGTTAATATTAAATTTACTTGGTTAAAAATTAGTAAACATAGTAAAAAATTATTTTTTCATATAATTATAGCTTCCAAAATATTAATTATTTTTCATAAATTAAATTGATCTATTATAAATTATTAATTTAATATGATGTTTAATCATATATTAAAATAATTTAACACATTTTTTTATTGTTAATCGATGATAAATAATATTAATAACACTTAATGACTAAAACTTAATTTTTCTTAAAATTTATTTTCTCACACATTATATATTTTAATAAAAAAATATAATCATGTAATATTAAGATATTTAATTATATTTAACAAATATACAATTCGGATCCATCACATCGAAACATTCCATGAAGTTAATAATATATTATTATTAATAAAAATATTTACAATGGTTAAATAATAATTGATATAAAAAAGTGTTTATTTGGGTAATCCAATGTTGCTAGAATTTTACTAAATCAATTTGAAACATAGAAATTATAAATAATCTTTTTTACATTATAATTTTATACCAAATTGTATCACCAAAATTTACTCACATAACTCTCCTGAAATTCCATTCTTACCCCTTAAAAAATATCATTTCAAATGATTTTTACAGCTTTTCATTCATAAAATTATAACAATTCAACCACTTATGTAAAACACCTATAATATAAAATTCCCATGAAAATATATACAAATATATATATTTTAGACCCCATTTAGGCCTATTTAAAATTCACTCCTCTATAATGATCCAAAATACCTTCATATACAAAGGATACAACAGAATATGTTAGGAATCTCTAATGTAATTATTACTTACCATTTTACATCCAATTTTTTCAATATCATCCACCCACCTCAAAAAAATCTAATTATATTTATATAATGATTTCATTATAATTATTATAATAAAAGTTTATATATTTTTGATTATATAACCATTATCAGCCTAACATTTATTCAATCAAAAAAATATGTTTCTCATGAGCATGTGCAGACTATCATCTCAATGAATGATACGTTTCATTTTGCATCACCACATTTTAAAGGATGGTAATATAAATGATTTTAGTAAATATATAGTTTTTTATATCATAATTTATATTTTATAAATAATAAATTTGGTATTATATAATTAATATTATCAATAAAAAATAATTGTGAATCAAAATAATTAAAAAGAATATACATAGATTAAAACTGGTTCATTTTTAATAAAAAAATAATTTATATTTAACTTACTATTTCAAATAATCCAAATTATAAATCCACACATTAAAAAAATATATTTTCCAATATTTTTTATAATAATATTATAACCAAAAGAGATCTTTCTTAGAAAAACTAACAAATAGATTGTAGTATACTCTTGTTGGTCTGGTTTAACCACCTACATAGAAAATATTATAAATTTATTTTAATCATGAAATTTGAAATATAATATTGCATATTAATTTTCAAATATATATATATTTTTGGTAATATTATCATTAAACCCATTATATATGCTTCCAAATTTATTTATTAGTAATACCTGAAACATAATCATCATAAATTTCATCTATAAGATCAGTAACTAAAAATATTAGAGAATACATTTATAAGTTAATAAAATATCCTAAAACATCAATTATTTAACTTTTTATGATGTTGGAATGATGTAATTTTTGAGAAGAAATAAAAACACAATCATGATTACGAGACTACTCAAAACAGATCTAGATAACTCACACAAAATATTAAAAAAATATGATATGTTTAGAATATATTTATAAAAAATGATCGAAAATGAATTATATAAAATGTTAAGGTATATGAGTAAGGTTTTAAAACAGATTAGTAATATATTTTTGTTTGTTTTACTGGAGGATAGATCACATTAAACAATGATATAATCATGGTAAGAAGATTTATTGAATCAAATCGTATTATTTTGTGATAATCAATCCACATAGATTATAAACATTCAAGGATGAATTATCCAGTCCTAAGATGATGTTATTTTGCATTTCCATCTTATTCTATGGGGATATAATGGTTCTCATGGAATTATTCTTCCTCAATTAATCTATTTTTTCAGGAAGATAATGTTTTTAAGAATATTTATCTTATCATTTATTTTTTTCCCTCCATATACTTGTTTTTAATTACCCCCAATGTTCTCCATTCCCTAGTATAAACTCAATTTTTATCTCTATCCGTGATTTTTAATTCCCCCCAATGTTCTCCTTATTCAAGGTTTTTTTATCTCCAATGAACCTTATCTCTAATGTTATATTATTATCTCCAATGAACCTTAAGATGAAGGATTTTATTTTATGTGTCACCCATATGTATGGATGATGATGAGTGGGGTTTTATATTTCCCCCAAATTCATTATTCAATGTGTTATACCACATATGATAACAATGGCAATTGAGCAAGGATTGATCACTACACTAAAGTAATTGAGTAATGAATTCTCAATGCACTATGGGAATATTATATTTATACCTAGTCCAAATTTTTTTAAATGGGGAGGTGATTCAACCTCTATTAGGAAATTCCATTAAATATTGGTCTATTCAACATATTTTTCATATGTAACGATTTTTTTCCCAACTATGAAAAATATTTATAATACTCCATGTTCCTCAGATATTATACTTTTTTATGTTATGATTTCAAGTTATGATTATTTTTTTATAAGATTACAAGCCATGGTTTTATACCCGTTATTGGGTCTTATGTTTCTAGTTCATAAAAAATAAATATAAATTATTTTTTAGGATTTTCACCAATGATCCCTTGAAATTTTTATCATACATTTATCTGTTACTCAGGTTCTCCATTATGTTTATGATATATGAATTATGACAATTTAATATATTTCTCTTAATAATAATTTTATCTAACCCATTTCTTATGTTTCCATTATCCTAGTAATGAATATGATTATATCATATGAGAAATATATAATGAAATATATTGGTACTTTTATGGTCGTTTCCAATAGGTTAACCCACCCCATAATCCTGCATTAATACCTTTTTCAAATCCTAGAAAGTGATAATTTTCAATTTTAATTTAGTAGTATTTAAGAGGTATTATAATTACACCATTTTAGTGGAACTATTTACATGATTTAGGCTTTTAGTCCATTGATTCCTACCTATGGGCCACATAGACTTCGGGAGATATAAGAAAAATATGCCATAGATCATTCGGGATATAGAGGGTCATTTGGACGAAATCCCACAAATAGTAGTCAGAGTGACAGGGGCATAGAAAATGGCTCGGTGCATCAGGAAGGTATTGTGGGATGGCACTATAGAGAGTTAGTCTCAAAAAGAGGTAGAGCATGTTGATTCTTGTCATCCATATTTCCATCACCATTGAAATGTGTTGGTATGAAGGTGTTACTTTCCACTTAACCATCTATAATGGGGACCAATTTGAGGATGAAGGGTAATAGGTAGGTGAGAAAGGAGAGGATCATAGATGAATCAACATGTGGGTGGATCAAAAGATATATAGGTGTGATGAAACAAATTATGATTCGCTCCTCACAGACTATGGAAGGATGGTTTCTCTTACATGATGTTTTACCTTACATGATGAAATTATTCATGTCTTCGGGAGAGATAAGAGACATTTGAATTTTACCAAGTTGAAATTATTACATGTAGAGGTTTTTCCATTTTACTAGAAACATGGAATAAAGAATACATACCCAATAGGACTTAAAATGCCCTCATATTAGAATTTGGGCCATTAGGACATCAAGAACTATAATGATACATTGATAAAATGGCCCTTTAGGTGATTATATTCCTTAAGTCACAAGCTATATGAAATAGAGAGCTTCTATCATTGATAATAAATTGGGGTTTCCACCTACCTTTAAAAATCTAAGTTCTATATAAAAGTAGTTGTAAAATAATTTCAAAAAGTTCTATAAAATAAGCGGATTTTCTAGCTAGTCTCAAAGACAATATACTTATCATTATAGGGGTTAGGAAACTACTTTTTAGATGTATTAATTTAACCATGGGATCAACATAATATTTATTTATGTTTATATTTTTCCTTTATAGTTTGTATTAGAGGATTTTTTTTGTTATTTTTGGTATTACATTAATTACCTTTACTGAGAAACCTTAGAATAAGTCTGATTATAGGATAATATAAAATTGATTTTTTAATGTAGATGTTTTTGTGGGTTTTCTTAGAAATAACTTAATTGTATGGATACTGGAAAGGGGATGCATATATTGGAAATATAATCCATATATTAATCACCATGAATATTATATGTTTAGAATGACTTGATCATTAACCATAATCATGATGTGTTTTTCTAAGATGCCACACATTGATGGAAATACTTAGTTGAGTATGCTTTGGTTAAATCACATATTCCTTATGAACCATGATAAGGGTATTGAATATGTTTTAGTTAGAGAACCTAATAAAAATATTACCATGGATAACCTACATTGAATCCTATTAGTTTTTATATTTTGGTATGCACATAATTTAAATACATATTTTTTCCTATGTACATTTACTAACTCATTTCCCTACATTTTTTTATATTTATGTAATATTTGGGACATGAAAGAACTGAGATAATATTGAGTATGATGGATTTTGGTAAATAAAAACAAAATTGGATGGGAGGTGGTTTAAGAAAGATCATAGAAATCATCACCCAACTTTTTTAAGATATTAATGATAACATGTATCACATTGATATCCCATACTCAAAAAGGAATGCGAATATTGTATTTGAGTCTTCAATGAAAAAACATTCACCCACTATAAATTGATCTTCTAATTAATTTTTACTTTGAAATTGATTAATTTGATAGAAAATATATTTTATATAAATCCTATTATTAGGGAATTGGTAGCCCTTTTTTATATCTATCACTTAGAAGGAGAGACTATAAAATTGTAGAATCTTGTTAAGAATTCAATATAAAATGAGAAATCATACTCCATGGAATAGGTTGTGATTAAGAAAATATTTTTCTATATTTTATTTCAAAGAAAATTTCACATTCAATATTTATTGGGAATTATTATAACTAATGTAAATGGAGATTGAGTTCATTTTTACGTGGTAAGAAAACATCACTCGGCTCACTAGGTATTCCTTTGGTTGTATATCTATTACCTAATGAAAAATAAACCATTCAATAGAAGCATAAAAACAAGTCTTAAAAGGGAATTATCCATAATAATACATTGATGGTTTGAAGATATTGTTCAATGTATGTTAGAGGGGGAGATAAAAATTAGGGGCATCCATTTTCTCGTGGATAAAAAATTAAAGATGTTGTATCATGAAATCTCTGATGGAATGCCACATTGGGAGTAGAATGTCCAATTGCCTACATGTATGAAATTTGTGAGGAAGCACCCAAGTAACAGACTTATATGTAAATTTAGGTGTTTAAAGTGTGGTATAGTAGGCCATATTTAAAAAAACTAATGAGGAAATTCTAAGGTCCTAGGTTACACAATAGAGGAGGAGAAGGCTTATATCATTGTATCAACATCACATAAATGATTCAAGTGTCATGAGTTTCAAAAATATTCAAATAAATATATTATCCCCAAATATATTAAATAAAATCTTCTTCAATCATCCTAAACTGAGGGATCTAGGATGATTTTATTTTATCTCTATTAATGAGGTGAAACATGATATTTAAGTGGTGCATGGTTCCCCCATTATCTACTCTAGATCTACAAATTCCTTACTTGATTATGGTTATTATTATTATTTTATATTGCACAATATTTAGAAAACTGATAATTTAGCACTATAATCATTGGATAATTAACTATTAGTGAAAACCATGGGGGTCAGATGATATCATCTAAGATATTTAAATATTCTAAAATCAAGACTTATGGGAATTTTTTTTCGTAAAAATATAATTCTTCCACCTTTAGATAATTTTATATAATTATTGATATGTAATGGTTATCCCTACATAGATCACATATTGATTTGAAGGATAAGGGGGCATCATTGGGTATATTCAATAGACTTGTGATAAAAAATCGGTGCATAGATGATTATGATCTACCTTCAAAATAAAATTCTATATTATGGGTTATAGTTCCCAAATATGTTGTATACTATGATCAAATGGTTGTAGAAAAGACCAATATTAAGGATATGCCTATTTTAAATAAAAATATGTGTTTCCTATGTTTATAAGGATAACATTTCTTTAAAAATTATACCTTGATCCATGACCAAATTTTATATACCCATATCTATTTACATTAATATGATATAATTAAATTTTGAGGACGTAATTTATTTATGTTGGATAGGATATGACTAATAATATTTCGCTATATATTCTGCATTAATAAAAATATATTAAATAGTATCTTCCACACAATATAATAAACCAAAAGGAAAAACCATTATATATTTTGAATATTAAATATGACTTTCAAAACCTAGATACTGAATTTGATTGTATAAATTTATGTAACTCATCTGAAAAATAAATAAATTTATAGAAAATTGAATCCATAAAGATAAATATTCCTTATAAATCCAATTTATTTAGATCATATGGTAGGTATCTTAGCTATGGTTTTCTTTGGATTAATCCCAATATGATCTTGAGAAATGTTTTTTTAAGAAAACCCATATATGGGAGATGACCAAGATCGTGAAGATTTCTATAAGCTCTATTCTAGCTGAACTTACACCTAAAACTAAAACTATAGTTTATCCAATTATTAGTTCTTATTTAGAAACCAAAAGGGGTTATGTATTTAAAAATTAGGAATATATCAATTTTAAATAAATATTTATATGTATTGATATGTCATAAATTTTTATACTTTTCAAAAGGTAAATTTTTTCTCAATTAACTTAATAGAAAAAAATTATATTATATTTAATATGGTGATATTTTTCAAGGATTTATGTTTAGTATGATTGAATAATAACAAGATATATTGAATGTATGTATAAGGAGAATACAATAGAATTGTTTTAAAATTATTGGAAAAATATTATTTAATATAAAAAAGTTCATTTTTCTTTAAAACAACTATTTCTAAAATTTTTGATTTGAATTTTATCATATTTATATCATTTTAGGATTTATCTTCATAATATTGAATTAATAAAAATTCTTTATTTTTTTTAAAAATATTTTTATGTGAATTTTGAAATATTAATTTTTACTAATATTGTAAAATTTATTGCATTATAAGTATGACTTGAAAAACTATCAAAAATATTTTTATGAATAAAATATTTATTTTGTAAATAATATATTGATTATAGTTTGTAATCTGAAATTTAACATTTTAGATCAGAAGTAATATTTTTCTACAAGGCTTATTTAATACATATTACATTTATTATAATAAAATTAATTTTTAAAACATTTAATATTTTAGTCCAATGAAATGTATTTCAAATTAAGAATAAATGGGTACAAATTATCTAATAATGAACACATTATTTTTAGGCATAAATATTTTTGTACCTTAGATAAAAACAAGTTCCTATAGTAAAAAAATTATATTTCAAACATAAAAATATTCCAAAATATTCGGTATTTTTTTTAAAAAATTAATCGATCTATTTTAAATTAACACTTCAATATAATGTTTATTTGTATACAGAAATTAATTAAAACTCGTCTAAATGGAAATATATGCTAAATAAGTATAACAACACTTAATTAATAACACTCTATATTCCTACAAAAAATAGGTTTTCAAAAAATTATATGTTTTAAATAAAAATTAAAATTTTATCATATTTAGAAATTAATTGGTTTAAATATAGTCTATATTCTGATTAATCACTTCAAAATATCATTTTAGGGGTCATCCAATATTTTTTATGAAAAAATAATTACCGTGGTTTAATCTTAATCAATATTTGTAAGTGTTAAAATGGATAATCTAATGTGGTTTGAATTTTAATTAATAAAAATGACACTTATACTCTATTGAATACATTTTTAGGCTATAAAGTCATGCAAATAAATATCTCCCACGATTCCCTACCTAACTCAACTATATATTGCACTGACCCTAACTATTATAAATGAAATTTCTCCCTTCTCATAGTAATTTCATATAGTATAAATCACATATAATCACATTTAGGCCATAATAAAAACATTATAAATGAATAATTAATGAAATAAGAAGTATTTATAGATGTTAATGAACAAATACCAAGAAAATTGTAACTTGACCATAGGAAAAGTAATATGACCTTATTAATAGTAAACCAGCCAAATGAATAGTATTATCACCCATGAAATTATAAATAAATGGTTTTCATCTTATAAGTGAAAATATGATATAAATATACCATGGTATAAGTATGTAAATATTTTAAATATTATTTATTAAGTGTTGGTATTTTAATAATTTATAAATATTTAGTTAAATTATATGATTAATTTAATAATATAAATAATTATTTTCATAAAATTTATTCACAAATTAATATATTTATGTATTAAGATTTTATGATAAATTTATTAGAACTTATGTAATTTTTCAAAGTGTTATAAAATCTGTTATAATTTTAAAATATGTATTTTCAAATAAATGATGATTTTAATTAAAAATTGAATTAATCATATTTGGAAAATTATTTCCATAAAATGGGTTTCATTTTTTAATTCAATGCGTTAAAAAATTGGTAGGGTGAATTTTTTGGATTTTTCTAAATTACATGATTTTGTTATGAATAGAGAAATTTGGAAATTTATGGTATATATACATTATATGATAAACATAATATTAATTGAGTCATTGCTGATATGATCACAATTTTTTCTAAATCACAGGATCTTGTTAATTTATTTAGTCCCAATAATCAAAACTGTTGCTTTTCTTGAGCAAAGTAATTAACTAATGAATTAAATAATGAGAAAACACCCCTCTCATCTTTTATAGATACCACCCCTCACACCCTCTTCTCCTCACACCTCTCAAGAATTGAACCTTTCTAAAATTATGACAAACACTCTTACCTATAACTTCACCCATGTACAATATATCTTAGTCTCATCAAAATACCATGCCTAGGTTCCTTGAGGAAGATCTCAGTAGGATAATTCAAGCGGTAAATCCTCTCTTTTATTTCTTTTAATTTACATTTAATTTCATTTATTTTCTTATTCTTTCGTCACCATCCATCATACAAATGTAATGATAACTCAATTACGTTAAATATATTATTATAATATCATGTTAATGGTATATCCATCATTAATATTATTCCTCTCACTCATTTATTATAAAACTAAAATTATTGTCTCTGATATGTCAATTTACAGACATCATGGGAGATGCACTTTCATATTTCTTAAACACCAAAAAAGAAGTTAATAAAACAATGAAATGGTTTAAAATAGATTTTAATGTGTATTATTAAACCCTATTTATGTTATGAAACTAACATTTATATAAAATATTAATTGATAAAATAAATCGTGTTTGTTGTGATTGAAAAACTGCCAAAATTAACATATAATGATCATCATTAAATTGAAACTAATGATTTTACCTCATTACATATAAAAATGTTCCTTATAATATTATTCAAAATTTTATAATATCATATATAACATATAATAACAATTTTGAATATTTATCATCATTTTACACAAACGTCCATTAATGACTACAAGTGAAATGGTCATGAAAACCATGAAAATGAATGCTCCAAAACAATGAAATTAAACTCTATTACTCATCCAAAGGCCCATAAAATAAAATTATAATACCATAATTAATTATATTAATGTATTAAATGTTATTTAGTTTCTAATTTTTGAATCTACTATCATTATATAGGATATAACATGAAGGAATGTTTCGAACAAAACTTAAGGGAAATTCTCAAACCCAACTCCCTATCTTTTGGTTTTCACTCATTAAACCCACATTAATTATGGATATTCATTAAATATCATTTATTTATCATTATATATCCATTTCTAGGATATAAATATTTTTTACATAGTTTATGACAAACAAAATGTTTTCCAAAAGGACTCTTCTTTCAAAAACACACACCTTTCACATCTCGATATTGTTTATTCTTCACTAAAGGTTGATGATTCTTATATCATGTATGTTATTCCCTATTTCATTTTAGAAACCAAAATTTTATGAATCTATTCCTTATTAAGTGAAACCCATTTATTTTCATGTGTTAATTTATTTTCAATATTGATATATGTTCTATGTGGCATGCATGCTAATGTAAATGATATGATGTGATAGGTGCACCCGAAATTATAAAGTGCAATGTAAATGTTTTTATGTGACGGGTTCCCCCATAAGTATATAGTACTATAATTCATTGGGTAATGTGAATAATATGTTGAGATAAACAGAAATATATGAGAACATTATTCTATCTTTATTCACAACTATGTGTGGTAGTTAAGCACTAAGACATGGTGTTTCGTTTTTATGCATTGTCACATTACAAGCCTTATATTAATGAATTCCTCTCATGATTATGTTTCCATGATTATGTAATGATGATTATTATATGTTAATACTCACCCCATGTTATATTTTTTATTTTTTTATCTATCCTATTACTGGGATTTCTGATCACCCCTTTTTTGATGTATATCATCAAGTTATTACATGTACTAAGAATAATTCAAGGGCTAATAAAAATATAGGGAAGAAGGAATTAAAAAAAGGTTTATGTTTTATTTTTTAAATGTTATATATGATCCAAATTTTTCCAATACCTAAAAAATTAGATATTAATTGTGTAATGATTATCTGTATTTTGTCTTTAGAATGATGTAACAAGACATGTAAGAAAAAGACGAATCACTATAGTTGGTATTATATGATGGTTTAGTTAATTTGGGAATTAGGATTAGAGAACCTTAGTGAAAAGATATTTTAAGAGAATAAATTTAATTGAGCACCTAATGAGCTTTGTTTTAGAAAACAATAAACATAGGGATCCCACAAGATATGCCATTAAACTTAATTTCACAAAGTAGTAAATTATATATTCATTTAATTTTGACTTATTTTTTGTTATAACCTTTTCTATTTTAGTAAATAGTGGGAACCATGAGAAACCATGCCAGACAACCCATGTGAGGGACAATGCAACAATTTCCAAAATTACATACCCAATGATTTGGGAGGTAGAGTTGAAAATTTCATGGTGATTATTACCCATCTTTATCACGTTATGAACAATAACCTGAATAATTTTTAATGCATACCTTCACCTAAGAGGGACCAACTAGCTATCGAATGTTTTTTGCCACAACGAAAACTGACATGTAACATTCCAGGTAAATAAAGAAAATGAAATTTTCATATTTATTAATATTTATGAAATAAATATTAATTTTACATTAAAGGGGATGCAAGGTTTGATGTCGTACTCGACACAAAAAAACTGGTTTCTTTGAAATCTTAAGTTGCACAAATCATTGAGTTATACCGAAAAAATATAGTATTATTATTATTTTAAATTGTTGTTAAATAATAGATGTTTTATTGGTTTGAATAAAAATAAATAACTAAAATATGATTATACATATTTTTTAAATGTTTTTACATTTATCAAATAAATCTTATAAGTTTAAAATGTGAATTAATCTAATTTTAAGCATAACCACTCTAATATTTTTTAAAAGGTCGATTTACCACCTTTTGATGTTGAACCCTTAATAAATCTAGTTTTAGTCACATTAATTGAATATATTTTACAAAATAATATTTTTATATATAATTCGGACAACAAAATTTACTTCGGATGAAATTTTTGTATGTTTCTGATAATGTTCATTTTTAGTGAATAGTGAAAATACTGCATTTTAATTCAAAACTGCCTTTTAATCTAATTTATTTATATAGTTAGATAGTTAATTTAATTATTTTTAATGTGTATTTGGATTATATGTTTACCATTTAATCTAAATTTTTCCATTGGAATTAATTTCACTCTTAATTTGGACACAAAAAAGGAAAATCCTTTGATAGTAATTATTTCTTAAAAACACACTTTTTGTTTGGATAACAGGAATAAATTTTAAATTAATTTATGCCACTTCAGTGTTTTGAATTTGGAAAAATTGATACCATATTTGGAATTAATATTTCCAAATTGTGTAACAAGGAAAATTTTATTTTTAGACATTATGAATAATTAATTCAGTAAATATTTTATTTGACATGGTTAAAGGGTAAATCTGGTGAATATGGGTGAAAAATAATATTATAATAACACTATATTACAATTAAACTTATCTTAAACCTATTTTAAGACATATTTACGACCATGGAAATCTTTGGGTAGATTTTGGGACCCCATGGAGCCACTTGGGAGTGATAATGACACTTTATATTAATTAATTTAAAGTAAGGACAAAAATAACATAAACTAGAATCCTTTTACTAACACAATTTTTAAATGGGGTTATATAACTTATCTCTTTGTCTATAAATATTATTTTGAAATATAAAACTATTTCCTATGTCATGTTATTTTATTTATAATTTTTAGACATTATATAAACAAATTTAATTATGACACAATGGTGATGTAGTAATTGCATCATTAATAAAGGATTCAAATAAATGATATTATAAATATTAAGTTAAATTAATTATGAAACATTATATGTCATACACTAATTTTAAAGATAATTATTACTTGTTATATTTAATTTAAGAATTTTCTTTCAAATGATTCAAGTTTTATTGGATTTTTTAAAAAGTCATGATATGAATAGTATTAAAATTGACATAAAAGAGATTTTAACTAAATCGGTATTTTAGTAAAGATAAAATAGTCCTAAAAATTAATTAATAGTCCAAATAACATATATGATGTTGAAAATGACATTAATGATCCATTTTGGGTCTTTTGGAATTTTATAGTAAATATATTAACCATATAGTATGAATATATAAGAGTACATGGTAAAAGTTAAATGAGTTAGAAATGGATTAGATAAAAAATATTAGGATTAAAAAATATACAAAACCTATCTGATTATTATTGGATGATTTTATTTCAACTTATATACACCTTATCATTAAATTAAATATGTTTTTAACCTTTAAAAACTAAAAATAATTATATAATAGAATACTATTTTCAAAATTTCATAAAGAGCCCCTCCTCCCCCTTATAAAAATCCATCACCTCTAACCCTTACCCACATCTCTCAAGCGCCCTTGCCTCATCCAGACTCTACCAAACTAATATCTCAATATCCATATATTCCTCAAATAACCCTTACCTTAGTCACAAAGCTCTTCATGAAATCATTTTTGTTCAAACCCTAGGGAGTTACCCAATTTAAAGGTAACACCTTCCCACAAGTTCTCTTCATTTATTTTACATCTTCAATCCCTATGCCATTCGTAATATTTTCATACATAACAACACCAATATCCTCAATATATTAGTTTTTTATTATTATATTATTCAAACTACACTTCTACACACCTTCATCAAATGGATACGAACATGATGTTTATGTGGACGGTGAAATACTACATCACAAAATGATGATAGTTTAAATATATCATACCACCTCTCATGGTGGCCATTATAATGGAACTGTATTTATATTTAATATATATTATTTTTATATTGTCTCTATGATTTTTTATTTTTCATTTATAGTATACCTTTAGGGTTTCCATAAGGGGTAAAAAAGATAATTTAATTTGAGGAAGTGAGGACTACCGCCCCTCAAATTGATATGACTTATTCATTCTATATGTGGAATGTATAAAGGATAGAGTTACTAAAATTATATATGATACTATACTGGAATTATCATATACCTATGTACCATTATGTTTTCATTTCATTAAATACGAAATTGAAATGAAAGTAGCGTTCATGCATACGTACAACTTATCATCTCCATAAATGGTGCATTTTGTATCTTATCTCCAAATGTTATGTACTATTATAAATACATACATATACTTGATATATATTATTTATATGATGTCTAATTCATTATTATCATTATGTAGATAATGTAATTTTGACCACATGAAAAACTTTTAATTATATGAAGTTCATTTTTTAATCAAGTACCAAATATCGAAAAAATGACCATTATTAACTTAATTTACTATGTAAGGTTTATAACGTTGTAATAAGTAATATAAAATGAATAATAAAATTTTAAAAGGTTCTTATGAATGTTGAAATTAACTTTACTCTATTATTCAAGATTTTAAATAATGAACGAGTCTAGTTAGACACGAGGTTAGGGACTTTGTCTCAATCTCATTTCATTGAGGCACATTTAGGGAATATATTGTGATGGGTTTTCCAAATGTAACCCCCTACATAGCTGAGAATGCTACAATGTATGTATGTTATGGATGCCAAAAATTAACTTTATGACTTATGAATTCCATTTTTTATTCATTAATATTATGATCTTGTGTGGTATGTTAATAATTAAAAAGAAGGATTTCATTGACTTGTATATATTGATGGAATAATGTTTTATTTCATTATTTTATAATCCTTAATGAGTTTTTTATGATCATCCCATGATTTTTTTGAAATTGGATTCATAGGACTTAATGATGAGTAGGGTCATGAAGGGGATCATGAAAAATTCATGCTATCTGAAATATGGAACTAGACTTGACTCTTTTTTTTGAAGAGTTTTTATTTTATAAAAAAATGGATACTGATTAGAAGTTTCTACTTTGTAATATTTTTGATATAATGTAATATTTATGCCGGAATTTTATAAAACACTAAAACTAAAAATATCCCCAATGTGAATTATTAACATAATTTAAGATTATGTATTTTTTATGTCTGGGTTCTTATAGTTGGTATCAATGGTCGGTTTTGATTACTTTATGTGTCAGGGTGTTGTTAAATTAATATCCATAAATTAATTTATGTTAATAATGAAATGAAATAGCATTTAAAGATTACCATATTGCTTCGCCTAAGATATTTTTGTGATCAGAATGTTTTTCCGTAGAAGAAGCAGGGAATCTATAATGGGGCGACATCCGAAGGAAGACAACCTTCCAAATCAACAACTAGAGATGGTTGGAATTAGGACTGAATAATTGGTTGTAGTGATGGAATAGTTGACTCAAGAAATGAATAGTGGCGGTATCCATGCACGAGATCATCCAAATCAACCAAAAAAGAACATATCAGTAGTAGATCATTTCATGAGGAAACATCCCCCATCATTCAGAGGATCATCTGACCCTCTGCTAGTTGAATGGTGGGATAAAGAACTGGAGAAAATTTATGATATCATGGGGGTTCAGAACATCAAAAGGTTAGTCTTGTAGTTTACCATTTTGAAGGTGAAGTCGATCAGTGGTGGTTGATGGTGAAAAATATCAGGGGTAGTTAGAAGATTTATTTCATTATTCGGATGAATTCAAAGGTATGTTTCTTGAAAATTATTTTCCTAAAGTGGTTCGTCTTACGACAGAAAACAATTCTTGAGATTTATGCAGGAAGATGACTCAGTTTCTACTTATGATGAAAAATTCACTCGACTCGAAAGGTATGCTCCAAATTTTATACAAGATATTGATTGAAAAATAAAAAATTGTTACTCAGAATTAAATCCATATTATCAAAGATATTTAGCATTTTGTGAGTTCAAAAGTTATGAAAAGCTTGTTCAGTGTGCAGAGAAGGTGGAAATGGGGTTTGACGATGATCTAGTATTATTTGAAAAAAATCTGATTAAGAGGTCGAGGTGGAAGAAGAAAGGGAAGAAATCTTCAAAAAGTATGATTGTAAGAATCATAAGTATATAGTTTGTAAAAATTGTGTTAAAAAAATGGTTGGTAATATATTTTGAATTCTGGTAAGTGCTACCGATGTGGTAAAATGATACATAAGGCTCTTAATTGCATTGAAAAGGACCAGGGTAATGGTAAGACAAAATATAATTTACCGTCATCAAAATGTTTTAAGTGCAATAAAATGAGTCATTATGCAAATGAGTGTCCAACGAAGAACTCAACTGAGGTAAAACAGTGGGACTACCAGCAGAAAAGGGTGGTGAAATCCTTTCCAACTACTTCAGCAGATGTTGGGCCATCAAATGAAGTAGTATCCAAAAAACTCTTTGTTTACTAATATTATTCCAATGTGTTGTTTGATTTAGAGTCTACACATTCTTTCATTTCAAAGAAATTTTCTATTTAATTGGGAATTCCATCTGAAGATATTAATCAAGAAATTATGGTTAAAACACTAATAGGAAATATTGAGTAAAAAATAAATTAGAAGAACTTTTATGTCCTTGTGTGTGGAATGAATCTACCTACAAACTTTATTGTTTTACCTCTAGTAGAGTTTGATGTTATTTTGGGTACATATTGTCTTTCTATTTACAATTCTATGATTAACTGCTGAGCTAAAGAGGTTTCTCTTTAGAAATAATTTTATTTTTTTACCAGAATGAAACCTTAGTTATGATAATATATCATGAATCTGAGAAACTGGTAAAAGATAAAAATCAATTATACCATGAACATATTGTTCAAAACAAAGTAATTGTTCAGATTAATCATGTTCTAGTGGTAAATGAGCATCTTGACATTTTTCTTGGGGAGTGGACTGGTATAATACATGACCGAGAAGATGAATTTGATGTTGACTTACTTCTTGATGCTAAGACAATTTCATAACCCCCTTATCAAATGGATCCAATTTAAATTTTAATGTTAAATATGTAATTGCATGAGTATTTAATGAAGATTTCATTTGACCTAGCACATCGCCATGGTGTGATTCTATATTTTTTGTTAAAAACCAAGATGGTTCAATGATACTTTTCTTTGATTATAGAGAATTGAATCACATCACTATTAAGAATAGGTATCCTTTTCCTCATATCATTGATTTGTTTTATCAGCTCCAGGGAGATTATTATTTTTCGATGATTTAATTGAGGTCGAGTGCCCTCAGTTGAATGTAAAGGAAGCAGACATTTTTAATACCGCGTTTCATACTAGATATGGCCATTATGAAAGTGTAGTTATGACTATTTTATTAATCAATGCACCAATTTTATTTAGGGATCATATGAATAGAATCTTTGTTGAGTTCTTGGATAAGATGTTGGTTTTGTAAATTGAGGATATTTTGGATTATTCGCAAAGTAAAGAGGTGCATGAAGGACTTTTAAGGGTTATCTTTCAAAAATTAAAAGAAAAGAAACAATTTGGAAAATTTAGAATGTGTGAGTTCTGGTTACAACAAATTTCATTCCTTAGTCACATTGTTTCAAAAAATGGCATAACAATTGATCCAGTAAAAAGGTTCTTGAAGAACGGTCAAGACCCACAAATATAATCGAGATCTGTAGTTTTCTTGATTTACCAGGTTATTTCTCAAGTTTTGTTGAAATGTTTTCACGGTTATCTAGCCCAAATGACAATGTTAACTTGAAAAGGTGTTAAGTTCATTTGGACAAAAGAATCTCATGATTGTTTTCAAGAATTCAAAAGAAGATTGGTGAATGCTATTATTTTGGCACTACCTTATAGAACTGGTGAATTTGTTATCTACAGTGATGCATCATTGAAAGGAATTGGTTGTGTCCTAATGATGAATGATTGGGTACTTTCTTATGCTTCAAATCAATTGAAACCTCATGAGCTAAATTATTCTACAAATGATTTGGAATTAAATGCTGTTGTTTTTTCTTTAAAAATTTAGAGGCATTATCTTTATATAGTAAAATGTGAAATATATGCTGACCACAAAAGTTTGAAGTATATAATTTCTCAGAAATAATGTTACATGAGATAGAGGAGATTTCTAGAATTAATCAAGTATTATGATTGTACAATACATTACCTTCTTGAAAAAGAAAATAAAGTGGATGGTGCTTTTATGTCAAAAGAGTAATTCTACATTAACCATGTTAAGTTTGGAAAAAGATTATTTGATTAATGATTTGGTGAACATTGACATAGAAGTTGTTGGTGTAAGAAGTTCCTCACTACTAGAAAAATACCCTATAAAAATAGGTTTAAACCGTTTGTATAGGCCTCCTAACCATTAGAATATCCTATACCAACGGTTTGGAGAACCATTGGATAGTAATACATGAGGATAGGTCTATACCAAAGGTTTTCAAAACCATTGATATAAGTAAAATGATAAATCTATAACAACGGTTCCATAAAATCGTTAGTATATGTATTTCAAAAAAGAAGTATCCAGTTGGTTTTGAACCCAGTACCTCTCGTTTAGGATTGAATGACCTAACCACTAACTTAACATTACTTTTTTGAACTTAATTTCATAAATATATATATTTATTATCATAAATTTTTTTAATTTTTATTTATTTAATGTTCTTTGTAAGAAGATTCCATAAAAAATACATGTAACTATGCCAATGGTTCTGTGAACCGTTGGTATAGATTCTTTTATTTTGGGACCTATACCAATGTTTTGTACAAAACCAATGGTATAGGTCTATATAAGTAACCTATACAAAAGATTTTTGGAAAACCATCGGTATATGTGTAAATTAGTGACTTATACCAACTATTTTGGCCAAAACTGTTGGTATAGATCAATATAAGTGAACTATATCAACGGTATTCCAAAAACAATTTGTATAGATCTTATTTCCTGCAGTGCCTCTATTTTGTTTTAGGTGTCAATGAAATAATCTCTATTAGACAGAATTAAGAAAGCGTAGAAGGAAGACAGTGGGTTGTAGAAAATGGAAGAGTTGGTTCAGAAGGGTAATTTTCCAGAATTTATTATTTATAAGTATTGTTTTTTGAGGTTTGGATAGTGAATATGCATTCCCTATAAATAATAGTATATGAAAGAGTTACTATGTGAAGCACATAGTTCTCAATTTCTAGTTCATCCTGGAAGTACTAAGATGTATAGAGATCTTCAGGAGTATTATTGGTGGGATGGAATGAAAAGAGGTATTGTAGAATTTACTGTGAAGTGTTCAACTTGTCAATAGATTAATGCAGAGTTGTAGTTAACAAATGGGATGATTCAGCCTTTACCATTTCCAGAGTATAAATGGGAAAATATATCCATGGAATTCGTTGTGGGATTACCGAAAACATCTTGATGTAAAAAAATGAAATATGGGTTATTGTTGATCGATCGACTAAATATGCTCCTTTACTTCCAATTCAAGATACTTTTCCTCTAGATCAAGTTTCATGGTTGTATGTTTAAGAGGTAGTCTGGTTGAATGGATTTCTCCTATCAATTGTATTTGATCGTGGTATCTGGTTTACTTTTAACTTTTGAATAGACCATTAGAAGTCTTTGGGTACTGAATTAAATTTTAGTAAAACATTTCATCCTCAAACGGATGTCAGTTAGAATAAACAATTCATACATTGGAAGATATTCTACATGCTTGCTTAATGGATTACCATAGAAGTTGAGACCAACATCTTTCTTTGGTTGAATTTTCTTATAATAAAAGTTTTCATTATTGTGTACATATGGCACCATTTGAGGCATTATATGGAAAGAGATGTCCAACTCAAGATTTCGGGATAAAGTAAGTGAAAGGAAACTGATAGGACCAGAATTGGGAG
This sequence comes from Viscum album, assembly GCA_963277665.1. NCBI lineage: Eukaryota > Viridiplantae > Streptophyta > Magnoliopsida > Santalales > Viscaceae > Viscum > Viscum album. The sequence goes on along the minus strand of OY728153.1, from coordinate 1,692,302,769 downwards.
ACGAGATTGCTGAAAAAGATCAATTGATTCAGAAACACATGAGAATAGTTCCGAGTAGACAGAAAAATTATTCGTATAACCGAAGGAAGGATCGTTTATTTTAGGTATGTAATCATTTATTTCTAAAATATTCTCCATTGAAAAGTGTGATGCATTTTAGAAAGAAGGGAAAGGTGAGTATGAGGTTCATCGAATCCTATGAAATCCTTGAGAAAGTAGGATTAGTTGCATATAGATTTTCTATACCTCCATGTTTATCTCAGGTACAAAATGTTTTTCAAGTTTCATTGTTGATAAATTATATTCCGTATTCATCTTATCGGTTGAGTCCATAGATAGTTCAGTTGTAAGTCAATCATTATTATGAGGAATAACCAATCCAGATTCTTGACTGAAGAGAGCATGTGTTGGAGAATAAGGTAATTCATCAAGTTATGATATTGTGGAAAAACCGTATCATTGAAGAGGCAACATTGGAATCTGAGAATGCTATGAGGGATAAATACCACCAATTATTTGATAAGTGAATAAAATTGCGAGGAAAAAATTTCCAAAAGTGGGGAAGGATGTAACATCCCGTGTTAATAAATAATATGAAATTTTCATATTTTTTAATATTTGTGAATTAAAAATAAATTTTACTTTAAAGGGTTTTATATGTTAAATGGTGTACCCAGAACGCAACAACAGGTTTCTTTAAAATATTACATTGCACAAAATGTTGAGTTATAGAGAAAAATAATAATATAATATTATTATTTTAAATGGCAGTTAACTCATAGTTGTTTTATTGGTAGGAATGAACATAACTAACTAAAATATTATTATAAATGTTTTTTAAATGTTTTTACATTTATCCAATAAAAGTTATAAGCGTAAAATGTTAATGAATCCTATTTTAAGCACAAACACTCTAATATTTTTTTAAAAGTTTGATTTACCACCTTTTATTGGAGAAGCCATTTTAAATATAGTTTTTGTCAATATTATATGTTCTGTATGACAAAATAATTGTTTTATTTAGAATCGGGACATAAAAATTTGCTTAAGATGAAATTTTGGTATTTTTCTGATAATGTTCATTTTATAATGAGTAGTGAAAAATACTATATTTTAATTCAAAAAAGCATTTTAATCTAATTTATTTATATTTTTATATTTTTAATTTAATTGTATTTGAAGTTTATTTGGATTGTTTTTACCATTTAAACAAATTTTGGTCACTGGAAGTAATTTAACTCTTAATTTGGACATAAACAAAGGTAAATCCTTTGATAGTTATTATTTCTTAAAAACCCGCTTTTTTTATTTAACAATGGGAATTCATTTTAAATTAATTTATGCAATTTCTATGCTTTGAATTTGAAAAAACGGATTCAATATTTTTAATGATGAGGTCTAAATGTTGTAAATAAGTAACTTTTAGTTTTAGACATTATGAATATTTACTTCAGTAAATATTTTATTCAACATAGTTAAAGGGTAAATTTGGTAAATAAGGGTGGAAATAATATTATAATAATATTAAATTACCATTACACATGTCCTAACCCTATTTTATGATACGTTTACGACCATAGTCATCCTTGGGTCGATTTGGGGACAACATGGATCCACTTGGGAGTGATAATGACACATTATATAAAATAATTTAATGTAAGGTCAAAAATTACATAAACATTAATCATTTTACTGAATAAATTTTTAATTGGGGTCATATAAGTTATCTATTCAACTATAAATATTATCTGGAAATCTAAAACAATTCCCTACATCATGGTATATTATTTATAAATTTTAAAAACTAAACAAACAAAGTTAATTATTACACAATGGTGATGCAATAATTACTTAATTAATAAAGGATTCAAATAAATGACATTATAAGTATTAAAATAAATTAATTTTGATCCTTTTAATGCCATAAACTGATTTTATATACTATCAAGACTTGTTATATTTTAATTAATGAAGTTTTTTTGAAATAATCAAGTTGGTTTGGATTTTTTAAAAAGTCATTATATGAATAGTATTAAAATTGACATAAAAGTTTTTTTAAACAATAAATGTTTTATTAAATGATAAAATAGTCATAAAAATATAATATTTGTTAAAATGACATATATGATGTTACAAATATCGTTAATGATCCATTTTCAGTCACTTGGTATTTTATTGTAAATATATTAATCATATAGTTTGAATATATAAGAGAACATGGTAAAAGTTAAATTAGTTAACAAAGGGCTAAATAAAAAATATAAGGATTAAAAAATATCAAAAACCTACCCAATTATTATTGAATTATTTTATTTCTACTTATATACACCTTATATTCCAATTAAATATGTTTCTAACCTTTAGAAACTGAATATCATTATATAATAAAATAATATTTTCAAACTTTCCTAAAGAGCCCCTCCTCCTCCTTATAAAAAACAATCACCTATAACCCTTACTCACACCTCTCATGACCAATTTCATCATTTAACCACAGCTCAAATAATCTCTAATGATCTCTCTCTTCGTCCTCGAAGCCTTACCTTAGGCAAAAAGAATTTCAATAAAGCCTTTTGGTTCAAACCAATTGGAGTTACCAGATTTTAAGGTAATGTCTTCCCTCAAGTTCTCTTATATATTTCACTTCTTCACTCCCTATGATCTTCTTTTTATTTTATTACATAAAAACACCATTATCCTCAATTTACTAGGTTTTTTTTATGAGAAGGATTCAGTCTACACATCCACACATCTTCATCTAATAGATACGAACATAATGTTTTTGTGGATTACGAACTACTATCTCACGAAAAAATGATTGTTAAAATATCTCCTACCGCCTCTCACAGAGGCTATTATGATGCAAAAATATTTATAATTGATATAAATTATATTTATATTGTCTATATTCTTCTGTATTTTTCCTTTATATCATACCTTTATGGTTTCCATAATTGGTAATTATGATAATTTTATTCGAGGAAGTGTGGACTATCGCCCCCTCAAAGTGATATAACTCATTCATTCCATACGTGGAATGTATAAAGGATGGAGTTACAAAAATTATATATGACACTATACATGTATTATAATATAACTTTTTATCATTAAATTTTCATTCCATTAAATACATAATAGAAATGAAAGTAACATTTATGCGTACGTACGGCTTACCATCTACATGAACTGTGCATTTAATTTCTTATATCCAAATGTTATGTACTATTATAAATAAATATATATACTACATATATATGATATATATGATATCTAAATCACGACAATAAATCTTTAGATACTTTTATTTTGACCACAAATGCAACATGTAATTATAATAAATTCATTTTTGGCTCAAGTACCAAATATCGGCAAAACAACATTGATTAACTTAAATGATTATGTAATGTTTATAATGTGGTAATAAGTAATATAAAATGAATAATAAACATGAAAAAGGATCTGATGAAATTATAAATTATCTTTAGTTTATTATTCATGAGATTAATGAATGAACGATCAAGTCAAACATGAGGTAAGTGAATTCATCTCAATCACCTTTCATTGAGGCATATTTTGATTTATACATGACTTTATTTTATACGGTGTATAAACCCCTTTGAATTTTCATTTCATTAAATGGGAATATTTTTCTATGTAGTTTTTTACTAAATGAGAAAGGGAATGTTTTTTTAATGTATGCGGTGACAATGACCTTTACACTATTGCGAGCATTATTTGATATTTGGAATCCTTAATAACCCGTAATGTATTTATAAAGAAAATAAATAACATATACTCTTTTATGTATTTTGGTATTGAAAATGGTTTTGATAATGGATTTTTTATGTAAATATATTTAAATGATATATTTTAATTTTAATGTGGAAATGTTATCTTTCCTTTATTCTTATGTTATGTGTTATTATTATTTTATGGTTCTTGGGAATTGTTTATGTATATGTGTTTTTCGGTGTTAAACCTAGGGTGGGTAAGCCCGAGATAACTCTCCAATGCATTGGGTAACATGCAGGGGTAAACGTAATTTTTTCTCCTATGAGACTTAGAGAATATAATCTGATGTGTATTCCAAATGTAACTCTAAACGTAGCTGTCAAAGCTTCGATGTAAGTATGTTATGGATGTCTAAGGATACCTTGATGACATTGGATTTCCATTTTTTATTCATAAATCTTATTATCTAGTGTGGTATGATAATTATTTAAAAGTATGATTTCATTAAATTGAATGTTTTGATGACTAATGTTTTCCTTCATTATTTTAAAATCCATAATGAGCTTCTTATGATCATTCCATGTTTTTTGAAATGTTTTTCAGAGGACTTAAATATGAATATGGTCAAGGATGGGATCATGGAAAAGTCATGAAATCTAAAATATGGAAACAGACATGACTCTTTTTTTCATTATTTATTATTTTATGAAAAAATGGATATTGAGTAGAAGTGTATTCATTGTAATATTTGAGATGTAATTTAATAATTATGGTCTAATTCATTAAAATTATTAACTTGTAAAGATCCCCAATGAGTATTATTAACTTCATTCAAGATTATGTGTTGTTTAAGGCCTGGTCCTTACATGACATTTAGTGGATCGTCTAATCCACTAGTAATATAATAGTGGGAAAACTCAATGGAGATGATTTTTTCTATTCTTCAATATTCTGATAAGGAGAAAGTTACTCTAGTTTTTTATCATCTAGATGGAGAGCCTGACTGAGGGTAGGTGTTGATTAATAACACTAATCTAAGGAGGAAATTGAAGAGATATAGTGGGAAGACTTTAGGATAATGTTTCGTAATATGTATTTCCCTCAAACTCTTCGTATAAAGATATGGATAGAATTCATAGAGTTGAATAAAAAGGAAATATAATTTTTCATGGCCCATGAAGAAAATTTCACATGTCTTGTAATGTACACTTTAGGTTTTTTTTAAAAATGATAGAAAAATTTATAGAAACTTTAGTGGATTAAAACCACCCTTTTGAAAGTCTCATGAAATTCTAGACTTTGGGATTTAAGAAGAAGTTGTTCGATGTGCTCTAAAAGTGGAGATTGATTTTTGATAATGTTCCCATGGATATGGTGATAATAAATGAAAGATGGATAATCTAATGAGAAAGGAGGAAATAAAACTCCACAACCCACTTGTCAAAAATGTGGGAAGATGCTTAATGAGAACTACCACAAAGGGATGGGGAGATGATTCCAGTATAGGAGAGAAGTACACCATGCTCAGGAGTATTTGAAATACATGAGGAAGTAGGATAATGTGGTGATGGAAAGGAAATAACCACCCATGGTCAAATACTTCAACTTTAGGGAGAAATGAAACCATAAAATCTTGTTCACTAAACCAAGAGTCCTTGAGGGTAATCAGTGTCAGTAGCCAGTAAAGCCAAAGGAGTGGGGTAAGGATTATGACATCACTACTACAGAAGTTGAACAAGAGAATGAATTCATACAAGGTACACTTCCTATTCACTCAAAAATGAAAAATTTATTATTTGATTCTAGTTCTACACATTTCTGTATATCATGAATTTTTTCTAGATCTATTGAATCCAACCCCACAAACATTGAAATAAATATATTTTTAAAAACCCATAGTGGTGAAATTACTACAACCCATGTGTTGGAATCTTCCCCTATTGGCTTATGTGGGAAGATTCTTCCAGTGAATCTCATAATACATCCCTTGGTGAAATTCAATGCTAGAATGGGGTTGGATTGGATATCTTTATATAGATCACACAACAACTGTTAGGAAAAGGAAATATCTATTCATATTCCTAACTATCCCATTGTCCTTGAAAAATTCAAGGATGATAACAAACCTGTTATGATAAATCATTCAACTATGTGGGTGTTTATTCCCTATGAATAATCCTACCTTGCTCAAATGGTTGAGTCAAAGGAAGTTATCATCATAGGTGAAATGCCCATTGTCAGGGAATACTTTGATGTATTTCCGACAGAGTTACCTAGACTCCCCTGGATCACGAGCTAGAGTTCTAAATATAAATCATATCTAAAGACAATCTTATCATATAGTGTCCCTATAGGAGGAATTCTATCGAAATATATGAGTTAAAGAAGGTGATGCAAGTGAATTTTGGAAAAGGGTTCATACACCCTAGTGAATCACAATGGGATGTTCCATTACCCTTTTTCAAGAAGAATGATTGATCAATGTGGATTTGTATTGATTATCATGAACTCATTAAGATCACCCTAAATAACAAGTATCCTCTTCCAAGGATTGATGGCTTGTTCAATCAGTTGAGAGAAGCTTAGTACTTCTCCAAGGTGGATCTTCATTTTGGATAACTTTAGGTAATGGTGAAGAATAAAGATATTCAAAAGACTTTCTTCTGTACAAGGTATGTGCACTATACATTTTTGCATATTTCCTTTGGTCTTACTAATTTCCATTTTATATTCATTGATTTTATGATTAGAGTATTTATACATTACCTTGAAAAACAATTGTACTGTTTATCGATGATATTCTCATCTAATCCAAGAGAAAGGAGGAACATGAACAACATCTATTCCTTGAGTTTGAGACATTAAGAATGTATAAGATATATTCCAAGTTCAGTATGTTTGAATTTTGGATACAGTAGGTCACATTCATGGGACATGTGATCATAAGTTATGGAATATCAATGGACCCTACAAAAACAAAGGTAATTGAGGAATGATCCAGACCCTCTTCTGTCATAGAAATCGGCAATTTTCATGGATTAGTGAGGTACTACTGATGTTTTTTGAGAAATTTATCATGATTGTCAACCCACTAACTATGTTAACAATGAATGAGGTAAATAATTTCTAGAAGGAAGAATATCAGGAATGATTCAAAAAGATAAATAGAAGTTTGATTATAATAAATTTGCTCCAATTAGAGAAGAGTGGATAATGTTTATTAATATATAGTGATTCTTCAAAGAAAGGATTGGGTTATTCACTCATGAAAAATGATAATTTGATAGCATACTCCTCATGATAGTTGATGATCCATGAGAAGAACTTCCCTACACATGATCTAGACCTAGAAGATGTGATTGTTTTGTTGACAATATAGTGGCACTACCACTATGGTGTGATGTGTGGCATATATAATGATTAGAAGAACCTAAAATATATATTCACACAAAAGTATATCAATGTGCATCAAATGAAATGGTTAAAGATAATTAAAGAATATGATTTCTCAATACACTATCACCTTGAAAAGGTGAAAAAGTTAAATGATGCTCAATGAAAAAAATGAACATGTTATTCTATCCATGTTAGGGATTTAGAAAGACTATATCTTCATGGATGTTCAAAGGATAGATCTAGAAATCATAATGGTAGGGAATACATCCTACCTTCCAAAAATGATTTCCCAACCATCTATCTAAGAGAAGATTATGGAGTCAAAAAGGGATGATCCAAAGTTACAATAGAAGGTTAATGAAGTAATGAAAGGGAAACTGAAAGAGTTCCATGTCGATGATAATGGTGTGATTCAGTTTGGAATAAGTATATGTGTCCCTTTATCACTAGGGATAAAACAATTTCTATGGGATAATGCACATAACTCAACTTTCTCTTTCCATCCTCATAATATCAAGATGTACCGTGATCTTTGAGAACACTTTTTGTGGGATAACATGAAGAAAGAGATTTTTGAGTATACTTCAAGGAGTTTGATATGTCAAAAAGTTAAAGCAGAGAAACATAAGTCCAAAGGGATATTGCAACCATTTCTTATTCCCATGTGGAAATGGGAGAGTTTCTCTATGTAATGTTTCATAGGTATCCCAAAGACATCCAAAGGAAGTAATGCAATGTGGGTTCTAGTGGACCAACTCACCAAGACTGCCTGCTTTATCACTATTCTGTAAGATATCTCACTTAATCAACTTTCTACGACATATGTGAAGGATGTGGTGAGACTGCATGGGGTTACACTCTCCATTGTCTCAAATCATGATCCATGTTTTACATATAGATTATTCAGGAGTCTTTAACATTCTTTTAGAACTGAATTAAATTTCAGCATGACTTATCACCCCCAAACAGATGACCAATCTGAATGGACTATTCAGATGATTGAAGATATGCCAAGAGAATATTCTTTATAACTCAAAGGTGTATGGGATTATAATCCCATATTGGTAGAGTTCTCATACAACAATAACTTCCAATCAAGTATTTAGATGGCTCCATAAAAATATCAATATGGAATCTGATGTATAACTCCAACCTATTGGGATGAAATTTGAGAAAGAAAGATACTTGGACCTCATTTTGTGCAAGAACCATTACAAAAAACTCTCATATAATGAAATTATCAGTTTATAAATTTTTGAAAAAAATAAATTCCAAAAAACTTATGTGGATGGAAATGATGAAACATTGTATATGAGAGAATAAAAATTACATGGGTGTGGAACTTGTCCAAAACGATAAATAATTCTTACACATCATCTAGAAAATAGATAATAACTATCTAATATATTCATAACAAATTATCCTATAATATGTTTTTATAATTTAATGTACAATAATAATAACTATAACATATTATTAAGATATATAGGTTTTAAAAAAATGTTATATCACATCCGACTAAGTAGTAATAATGGTATGGGGTTTTCATGACTCAAATATTTTTCTGAAGTCATAATCAATCCACATAGATTATAATCATTAATAATTGGATAATCCTAACATATGATGATATTATGTTTTTTTTCAACATTATTTTCTAGTTAAATCAAATTTCACAATGAAATATTCTTCCTTGATGATTATATTATTTCATAAAAAAATGAAATTTTGCTAAAAATAATTCCCATATATTTTATTGGTTTTCTTCCCCATATAAATGTTTTTACTCCCTACATATGTTCTACCTTCTCTGGTGGAAAAGTTTTTTTCTATCTCCAATGATCTTTATATCCCCCTTTATTCGTTTTAATTTAAATGTTTTCATAAGATTTGAAAAATTTGGGTCTTCAAAAAAGAAATTATTATATATTAAAAGGACATTATTTATTATGATCATATATATTCCCCTTATACATCATATATTTAAATATATTTAATGTCTTACCAGTGTCCATTTACTCAAGAACATGAAGAAATATTTTACAAATTATTTACATCATCTTAAAAACAATTTGTAAGTGGCTTGAAATCATAACTTTTTAATGTTGTTTTATGAAATAGATTTTATGAAATTTATTTTTTTGACTCATCATAAGTTCTCAAAGGATTATTTTTAATTAATTAATGGTTCCTAAATCACCCAATATGCACCCATTTTAAATAATTTTTTAGTTCTTTTTTTTTGAATAAAATTATCATTTAATTTATGTGATACGATATAGAGTAGTTAAGAAACCCATTTTTCATCAAATTATTTTATATCACACAATTTTTATATTAATTATGATTCACTACATCAAATCTGTAATAATGAACTATCTATGAAAAACTTTTAGACATAATCATATCATATAAGGTATATAATTGTTCTAAGATCTATAATTATTGGACGATATTTTCTATAAATATAGTTATTCTACCCTTGTGAATTTGATGTTATTTTGGGTATGAATTAGATATCCTAAATAATATAACATATCAATTTTCAGGTTTGGATATATCCTTTCATATCCCCATACATCTTTTGATCAAATATCTATTAAAGGGTGATTAAAGTGAACCATTTATAAGTAAATTTTATATTACGGGTAATCATACCCATCAATGAGAGAATTTAAAAAAAAATTATGAGAGATAATCAATATCATGTATAAACTTATTCTAAAGAAAAAAATATATTTTCCCAAATTTTGTCATGATGAATTTCGCAAGAAATTTTACCTTGAGTCATTACAATATTTTAGATATAGGTATTTATTTTCATTAGTATATGATATTTAAAATTGTGATGGTAACAAATATTTATGGGGGAGAGGATGTAATGCCCGGATATTTTACTATATATTATCATTAAATAAATAATATATTAAATAGGGGTTTTCGTAAACAATACCAACATCAAATGAGAAACCGTGATATGTTTTGAATATTAAATATTATTGTTAAAAATTATCCCTTAATTAACTATTATAAGTTTAAGTAACCGAGTTGAAAATTCAATAATGGAAATTGGAAAAAATGTCATTCAAATGTGTAATTCATTATTAGGAAGAGAAATTGTGTAAAATGAATGGGAGGTAGAAACAATAGGGTTTCCTTGGACCAAGTTTAATATGATCTCATGAAATTATATTTTGAAAAAAAATTCATATACATGGAATGTTCGACATCATACATATTTCCACAGGATCGATTCCAAGTGAACTGCAAACTGAAACTACCATAATATATTATCTAATTCTTATGTATTATACAAATATTATAAGGTTTTATGTATTTAGAGACTCAGTTTTTTTCTTTTATGAATTTTAAATATTTAAATATATATTTCATGAGGTAGGCAGTGAAACGGCGTGTGATTTTGTGGATCAGTGTTTAGGGAATTAATTTTATAAAAATATTATATACATTTTATATTGGGTCTGCACCAATTAATAATGAAAATTGGGTAACTCTTAAAAAGAGTATCTTATTAGAAATTTAATGCCACAGTTGAGTCTAAAACGTGGTGTTTACCCTAGGAACGACATAAAATTGGTCAATGTATGGATTTTGTATCCCTCACCCATTGTAGGTACGTTTTGTGAGTTTAATTAATTTTTAAAATTAATTAACTAAACTAATTTGAACTAATTAATTTCTACAAATATATATTTATACAAAAATTGTTAGGGTTAGCCTCAAAATCCATTAATTTTTCCATGACCCTCTCCTTCCTCTTCCATTAGTAGATCATGTGAGATGACAATGAAACTCTGGGAAGAAGTAGATTAGGATGCAGAAAATGCAATGACCCATTTCCTAGTTGGAGACCACTCTCTTCATCAACGAATGATCCATAACATGGTAGGATACATCAATTGGTGTCTTTCTGCCTTTGATTAAATTAAATTAGTAGATTGATTTGTGTTCTTTGATTTGTGACCTTTTAAATCCTTTTCATATTCCCTAGTCCATAAAATATATTTATATGATTTTTTAAACCCTGGATGGTCCTTCTTGATCATTGGAAAAAAATTTAAATCTTATGTTTTGTTCTTTGATCCCTCTTTGCTTTGCATTCTTCACTGGTTGCAACTCGTAGTCTCGATTCGTCCTTTTTGGGTGGCATCTAGCCCAATCAAACCTCAAGAATCCCATGTGACGAACAAATTTATGATTTGAGCATAGATCTAGGATCATTGCATATAATAGAATTTTTTAGGTTCTTATAGATCAAGGAGTCAATGGATGAAGGTTTGGTGTGTACGGGTTGAGTGAAGACCACCCGCTGAACCAAATACAGTCGATTTCCGGCAAACATCAGCTGTAAACCACAAATTAAGTCCAAATCATCTCATCTTAGGTGGATTAAAGGTTGGATATGTAGAGGTATTTTTAGATCTGATGTATGGGAATAAAATATGATGATATTTATTTTTTGGAGAAAACCCAACAACATGTCATGTTCATGAATGAACACACGACATGTAGTCCCCTCATCGATGGTAGTTAGTGATTTGGGAAAGATAAGGATGACATTATGTGTAGTCCTCCTTCACATCTTGTTACCCTTTCCTTAATATGATGTCATGTGGTAGATCACACATGCATGAAACTGTGTGGATGTACATAGTTAGATACATGGTCATGTACTAGAGTAAACAAGTGCAGGCTCTGGTACATGGACACGTGGTCCAGTATATGGACCACATGTCCACTGCACAAACACGATGGGTAGGACATGGCTAGGTCCCGGTTAGCCTGGAAACAATTTGTAGTCTACCTATGAATCATGTACTACTACATGGGATGGATCCATGTGCCTTCCAGGGACAGGCCCAAGTAGTGGAGTGGGACCACACACGCTGTACCCCTTGAGATATTTTTAAGAACCTTCAAACATCTATATATCATTCATTTGAACTCAAAAAATTTTTGGGCCATGAGTAACAAAACCTACATTTTTTCAACCTTGAATGTGATGGATCCCTTAATTGTATATTTGGAGAAATGATGTGAATTTTTCTAGTCATTGCACTTATTAATTTTACGCCCGATGATGACAATGATCATATATAATCCTCATAGACTATTGAGTTGTACCCTCCAGTAGAAGTGGAAGTGGGACCTCAATACTTAAAATGGAACCCCATTATCTTGCGAGTGTGTCATCTAGATCTACATTCCAAGTGGAATCCCCCTTTAGGTTAGGGTTCCATTTATTGAAGAATAGAGTGGAACATTGTGTTACCCCATGGAATGTGTCCTAGACTTCTGAGTGGATCCCCTATTAGATAAGTCATGGGTCCTTGATGACATATAGTATAACCCACTCTATTTCATTATGGAATGGGACCTTGACCAATAAAGTGGATCCCCCACCCCACCATTTTCTACATGGGTCCTTTACTTACCGATTGGGACCCCCTATCATCATAAGTCGCGGGTATTCACTACACCAAATTAGAACCCCAATCAACATGTTTGTGGGTCCTCTGTGGATATTTATATAGTGGAAACCCCTTACATATAAGGGGTTGGGTCCTATACTTTGAGTTGGGGCCCCCTAAATTGTGTGACATAGTGACAAGGCATGGTTTGACTTGGATCGTTACTTCTTAGTAGAAGCGCTAGATTTGGGGAATCATTGATGGACTTTTGGAACTATTGGAAACTCTTCCTATTGGGATGAGCTGTGAGATGGAGATCCCCTTACTCTCTCATTTGGGATTCCTTAATTGTGAATATATATATATATATATATTTATCTCCTGTATCTAAATCATGTATTTGGTATCTCTCATTCAAGGGGAGGCGAATATATGTATAGTATGCCACATGCTTTTGGTGTTTAGATTCTCATGGGTGGATGAGTATACTCTCCAATTAAATGTGGTGAAGAGTCAACATGTAGTTCATCTACAATTTTTTTTTATCCCTTTGTCCTTAGAAGAGCATACATTCACACTTGGTTGGGTTAATCTATATTTTGGACTGTATCTTGCATATACTATATTTCTTTCATGTTGTATCACTTAATTCTCCCCCATCAGATTTCAGGATGTCATATTGGGTATATTTGTACTCACCCCTACATAGGTTTTTCATGTACATGACGTGTCTTATGTAGTTGATAGAGAAGTATACCATGACTTCAAAGGATCTTATCTATACTGGTTTCTTGGACTGCATTTGATGGTCACACCTTGGGATTGAAGAGCTGGGTTCTCTTTCAGCTATTTAAATTTTCCAGTTTTTTAGGTTGAGATATATTTCTGGTCGGTTGTGTATTTTCTCCCTTTAAATTTCAGTTTACAGCATCATATAGTTGTACTATCTTGAGGTTCATACAATATTGTTTTACTTTGTTGTAGTGTTTCATATTTTCACTTTCCCTATGAAATTGTTCTTCGAGAGAGCTATGTGTGTTGAAAAAGTTACTTAGGAAAAGGCCTCCCCTGAGTTAGTTATATGTTTAGCTATTGTTACCACCCCTGGCCTATGAAGGTAGGCTTGATGTACATGGTTCTCAAGCCCAATATTGGTTCAATTTATGATATAATGGTATCATATAAATTTCATTCCATGAAATATGTTTGTATATGTCACCTTATGAGTATTTTATTGGGTTTAGGGAAACATTGTCAAATTTTCTATGTGCCACTATGAAGGTAGGGACACCAGTGATGGTGTGGGTGGCCAATGTATCCATTCAACAAGACATTAACTACCTTCTTATTCACGTATCATACAGAAACATTGGTTGCATAGATCAACGACATGTTCATCATATATAAATGAGTCATTGACTATCCTTCTGAATTAAAATCCCCATTTTTGTTGATATATATAAATACACATCTAACCATGGTAGGTCTTGATAAATCTAATGATTATTATATGATGATATCCAACAAGGATAAAAAATCTAGATAATTATGTTGATCTTATAGATGATGAGGCCTTAGTTTAGTTTCTAATACATAAAACCCTTCTAATAGGTGGGAAGGAAGAAACATATCCACCTATCAAGTAGTAGATCATTCCAGCATAGTAAGATAAGGACACGTGAATAATTAATTCTCCATTAGAGCTGTAGTTCTAGAGGCATCCAGGGTTACATGATGATCTATATCCTTAGGTAGCAGAGGACTGGCTAGAGTCATCGGTCCATGACTTTAGGCTCATTGGGACACTGATAGATCATGTGGTTTCATGGGTGGCTATCATTTTTCACAAAAAAATTAGGAATTTATGGATCCTTGTAACATAGATACATGATGAGTCGATACTCTCATGGACCAAATTACATCATTTGTTCCATGAGGAGTACTAACCCGCCTACTTGAGCTCAATGTATATTCATGAGATCGTGGAGCGGCAATTGAGAGGGATGATGATGGCAGAGAATGCATCAAGGTTCAAAAAACATATGAGGTACGCTATTTATATGATCCGGGATGGGTACTCCCGATAGTGGAATTTTTATCATGGACTCCACAGATAGATCTATTCTAATGTTGTGCCATTCTGCATCTGTACCTATGATGGGGTGATTGATATGGCACTATTAATAGAGAGTTTCTTATCATAAGGGTACTAGACAGCTGGAACTGGTAGTGGGATCTATATATCTAGGTAATCTATAGTATTTAGAAGTCATCTGGAACCAATATCTTGGTATAGGAGACCCTCCCATTATAAAAATTAGTCATGTGTTTAGGGGAAGTGCAGAGAACCAGGGTAGCCCAGAGTGAGAAAGTCCTTTACATGATACGGGTGAGGTCACATGGTGTGAGATTTCCTGACAAGACATGTATAGAAGAAAAATTATAAATCAAATGGATGATTATAGTAGAGTAAACTCCAAGATTAGGTATATCCCAAGTGAGGATATGGTGGTCCTTAAGAGGTAGATCTTGTAGAGGAGATGGAGTAACTGTCAATGGTGGATAACATTAAGAGATCCTTCCACCACCACTACCACCACCAAGAGGCCCACATTAGAATTAGGGAGCTAGTGGTTAGGGAGAAAAATAGGTACATGCTTTAGAGTTTTATGATCCCAAAGTTCATGATAAGATAAGAGGCATAATATTTTATTATTCTACGCTTGATTTAGTATTAATAATATAGATCCCAGTAATTCCTTTTTCTTTTACTCCAGGTGCGAGATATAGACGTCGACTTTGAGGTGATAGATCAATAGCTCTATCTTGATGTTCCTAATGGGAATTCATCCTCCTTATATTTTATCTTCTGGCAGTGTGAGATATCAGTTATTGGGGATAGGATCACATGTATCATTTTTTCATCACGATGGAATCATACGCCATAAAATTTGTTTTGTATCGGTTATCCGATGCTTGAGCCCAAATTCACTATCATTGTAGACATGTAAGACACCTATGAACTAATGAAATGATATTTTCATTTTCACAGGAGATAGATATCATCGAAGAGAAAGTGATTTTTGTGAGCAATATTCTATATCCCATCACCCATAAATTTTCAAGTGTAGACCTTTGTGCAATAGGTTATTCATGTTTATGGATTCCTTTAGATATGGAGGATTATATGGATGACTTCTCCAAAGACATTCCTAGAAAAATTTCAAGGGATAGAGATGGGGTTTCTAATCAATATTAATCCTAGCACAATTTTGAATTATTTTTGGGCATATCATATGGATTGTTCTGAGCTATGGGAGTTTTCATGGCAGTTAGAGGATCTATAAGATAAGGGTATCATCAGACCCATTTTGTCCCTATATAATGATATAGTACTGTTCATGAAAATGGTGGATGATATTTTGTGGTTATGTTTTGATTATCATCGCCTGTACCAAACCACTATATAGAAAAAGGAGCCCTTTCTAAATATGGATGACCTTTATGACCCATGGAGAGGTGCATGATAGTTATCAATGATCGATATCTTTTTTTACTACCACTTTTTTAGGGTACAAGAGGATAATATCCTAATGTTGGTATTTCGATGTCTCTATGGTCACTACAAGTTCATAGTGATGCCCTTTATTATGATAGATAGCCCTACCATGTTCATGAATATGAATAACCAGGTTTTCCAGCCATACATGGACTATTTTGTTTTTTTCTACATCAAAAACATACTCATCTACTCTAAATTAGAGGATGAGGATGAAGAGAACATGATTATCATCTAAGATTTTCTTTAAGAGAACCATATTTACAGAAATCTCTCGATGTTCCAGTTCTGCATTCATGAGGTTCACATTTAGGGGTATGTCATTTATTCGCATGGTTTAGTCATAAACCAAGAATATATTGATGTAGTTATTACTTGGGATCCGCCCCAAAGTGTATAAGATGTGCATAGATTTCTGGGATTTGGTAGGGAACTACACTGTAGAGACCCAAATCTCGACGTACATGGATAATACATTACTTTTTCGGAATAATTAATACATAACAAAAACCAAAACTCAAAGATCATAATTGTTTAGTGTCTTTGGAAACTCGGAATTTAATCTTCTAATATTAAGGAAATATCTTTAACATCTCTATAAATATCTTCAACTTTTAGTTTTCTTACCTAAAACCTTACTTGAAATCCTTGGGAAAAGAAAATATATAAAGGGTGATCTCAAATGCTTAGTAAGGGTAAGCATGGAGAAAATAAAAAAACAATTTACAATAGAACATAAAAACATGAACATAATGTTTAAACAACAAAATCTTGAGAAAATATATAAATCATGGAAGTACGATGACATGTATCATAATGGAACATAAATCCTGATAAAATTGAATGGGAATAAATCATGTAATTGTGGCAACCATTCATCACTTATTATGATTTCCATAGTATCCAAGGCATTGCTGCCAAGACCATCTTAGTGGACAAAGTCCCTTTCTGAATCGAGTTCACTCCTTGTTCTAGTCCTGTATCACTGAACCGAATTAACTTACTGTTCCATACATGTCTATCTCATAAGATATAAATCATTACCCAATGCATTATAGGGAGATATTGGTCCCACCCATCTCATAATGAAATCATTCTTACTTGTTCCACAACATAAACATAAATCATTCATCATAACCCAAAGAACAAAATGGTTTTCATAAGCATCATCCCATCATAACATAATCCTTATAAAAAAATGGATATCATTTCATCATAAGAAAAGTGAAATCATGTAATTCATAGAGACATTATACTTGAAACTTACACATATGAAAAAATGCCATCTTAGATGGAAAATGGTTTTTGATAAAACAATTGGAATGAGTTATTGAGGAAAATATCCTTTCTCATTCAAAATCAATTTATTTTCACAAAATGCCATGAAATTTTAAAATAAAAGGATTTTGTTGAAAATAGTCATGAAATATTGTAGAGTAAGCTTCATGAAAATAAGGTTTTATGAAAATAGAAAAATCCATTCATGCCGTATAAGTTAAAAAACATTCTCCTCGTACTTTTGTCGGAAAAGTCAAAAACTTCATCGTGTGGTAAAAAAAAGTAAGATTCCATTCATAACATGTGGTAAATTATAAAAAAAGGTAAAAAGGACTTAAAAAATACATGAAAACATTTTTATAAAACATGGGCATGGATGATAACAATAACCTCAGTAAATACTTATGAATAACAATCTCGGATAAGAATGAGATTGGAATAGTTATCCCTTACCTTATGTCTGATATGTTTCGTATGTTTCCAAACCTATTGTATAATGATTTAAATAATTTCATTGACTTATTACAGAATCATATTCATTGTTATGATATAATATATGGTTCACTTATAACTTTATATTACTCGTTCTTTTGTAAATTATTTTTTAAAGCACAGTTTTGCGTACAATCGTTTCATTTATTGTACGAGTTTTGATTTGTTATTCTTGATATTATTACTTATATCCTGATTTACATAATTCCAGAATGTAAAACATGATTTATATATCATATATATTCTGTATATAAATATATATGATAGATCGATAAATGGAATGAAATACACCGTTCATGGAGACGGTAGGCCGTACATACGCATGAACGTTGTGTTTGTTTCTTTATTGAATTGAATGGAATTAAGTATATGGAATACATATATATATACATAAATAAAATATCATTATTATGTCATATATTTCATTATTCTTCATTATATATATATATTATAATCATTCATGAATGACTAACATGGAGAATGAATCTCATCGTGTCGTGGAGACGGTAGTCCGTACATACGCACGAGCGATGATATCATTCCCATGATTGTGGAATTGTATTGAAGTGTATGTATAATATTTCAGAATCAATATCACTTTACAATAATCTTATATAGTTATTTATTTACACCATTATATCCATCCAAGTAAGTAGGTAGTCGAAAACAGATTACACCACGGCGTGGAGACGGTATTCCATACGTACACACAGGCGGTGATTTTGTTTTCCGTAGGATGGATAGAAGGTGAAATAGGGTTATTTAATATTAATAATAACATATCAGTATATAAGTAATACTGATGTTATTACTTTATAATGAGACTACTAAAGAAGAAGAAGTATAAGAAGAAAGAAACTTGAGACAATCGGAAGAAGAGATTACCTCTTCTTCGACACACCTCCTTCAAGATTCCTCTTAAGGAAGTAGAGTTTGTCTTTTGAGAATCCCAGAACCTCCAGAATGTTTCTAGGTAAGTGGATAAGAGAAATGGGCAGGGGTTGGCCGAGAATCAAGTCTAAAATGTGTGTGAAGAGAAGAGGGATGGGGTGACGTTTTTATAAGGGAGGAGAGGGGCATCTTAAGAAATCTTAAAATATTATTTAATAATAAAGTCATATTCGGTTCCTAATAGCTCTAAAATTATTTATTTCAAAGATATGGTGGGGATGGGTCGAACTCCTCTCATAAAATAGGTTTTAGACAAGTTTATTTTACTATTTTATCCTTATCATTTAGATTTAACTCTATGTTAAATAATTTATCTTTTACCGTGTCTTTTTGTTTTCTTACACTATCTGGTTAATAAACATTATATAACAATCCAAAATGACCCCAAGTTGTTCATTATTAATATATATATCCTTATCTAAGTCATTTTCTGATCCTTATATTTTTATGAATAAAATAACAATTAATAATATAATATTTGTTTTAAAAACTATTTTATGTCAATTTTGACACTATTTGGTACTTGATTTTTGTAAAATTATAGAAGCATGATTACTTCAAAAATATTTTATTAAATCAATACTAACATGTTATATTAACCTATAAAATTAGTGTAATTCATTAAAAGTCTAAAATTACATTTATTTTGGTATTTATAACATCACTTATGTACAAATGTTATTAATAAGGTAATTACTGCATCATCATTGTGACATAAATAATATAACTTATTTAATGTCTAAAAATTATAAATAAAATACCATTATGTAGGAAATCGTTTTATCTTTCTAATGAATATTTATTGTCGAATTTATCTTATGTATAACCAATATTAAAAATTATTTAGTTATTAAACTTTGATTTTAACTATTTAAACCCTTCTTTAAATAAATAAATAATAAATGTCCTAATCTAATTCATGGGGACCTAAATGGTCATATATTATTTCTAAGGTTGTTTTCGGTCTAATTACTCTTTTACAATAGAATTAGTACATGTGTTAGGGTAATAATAATACCATTTTTACCCTTAATTACCATATTTACTTTTAACCATTGTAAATAAAAGTAAAAAGTTACTATTCACCAAAAATTATTTTCATCTCATTGAACAACATTTTAGTCCCCGATATTAACGATGTCTCTCATATTTTTAAAATTCCACTCACAGAAGTGGTAAAATTATGTTTTATGTGAATTTCCAAATTCTCCTACGAGGTGGGAAAAAGACGGTGAAAAGTTCAATAAAATCTTTATATATCTAAAATTATTATAAAATGACTCCAATGAATTACATTGAACTTATATAGGTATTATTAATCAATTTTGACCTAAAATAAATTTAAAGAAAATTAATAATTATTTAAATAAAAAGCTGGTTTTTAAATAGTAACCCAGTGTTTTAACTATTCATCAAAAATTGAAAGTTTTCAGAAAAATACCAAAAATTCACCCTAGGCTAATTTCGATATTCTGAATCCAAAAATGAAGTTCATGTTGAAAGATAAAATTTATAAAATTTCAAAAATTGGGTATTACTATTCATAATGGCTAGTTTATATAATATTTTAATAACATATCTTTGTTTAGTGAAACTTGGTATTGCGTACAAAACATGTTATCATGGAAGGTCGCGATTTCATGTAATGTAAGCCAAGTCAGGGTTGCGTGTAGTGAAAGACTCCATTGTTGTTGCGTATAATAGAATCAATCCATATTTCATTTATACATTGAATATATATATATATATACAATCAATGTTGCGTTGAATAACAACTATCAAATGAACTTGAAATTGTGGGTAACACGATCCAAGAATAGTGTTGCGTATACTGGAAGCTAATACGGTCTTCCGTATAGTACAAGCTAAACTTGTTGTAGTGTATAATAGAAGACATCAATGAAATTAAAAGAATATTTTTCATAAAATCTCAGGGTGTTACATTCAACCCCCCTTAAAATGAATTTCACCCCTGAAATTCATCTGGGTTATAAATGGTTTACTACTCAAATGATTCTTTAACAAAAATCGTAAAAAGGAATACCAAAACCTATCATTAAAAACTAAAGTATGAAACATAATGGTTACCCAAATTAACTAATCCCTGGGTTTCCACATAGGAGAACATAGGTGAAAATATGGATTTGGAAGAGAAATCTAACCACCATGTTCAGATGGAGAGTGGTAGAGAACATCACTATGAAAAATCCAACAATCACAAAGCCATAAATTTTTTATGATCTAAGATACAATCTGATTCATCAGATATAGTGGCACTAGGTCAACATTATTGGTTTTCATGATCATTCCCCTAAAGTTGAATAATTTTTGAATTAAAAAAAATAATCACTTGATTTTGGTACTATCTCAACGTTGCTTGTTCCTTAAACAATTTCCACTTCATCTCTTAATGAAATGAAGATGAATTTGTATTTCGTGAAGTGTTAGAAGATCATGCGATATAATGATAGGTCATTCCATCTATCTCAAACATAGGGTTTTCAAACGTTATATACATAAGTCCATCTATGGTGAGATTAATCAAATATGGTTCCAAAATGGACTTATACTTCATTTGTCATCCTTCTTATTAAATATAACTAGTTTCTACTAACCAGGGACTTCCTGTAGGCTAGCGGTAGGCGATATGGCCTGTCACACTTTGGTTGTGGGTTCAATTCTCACATTCATGTCTGACGTGATGGGTTATCGCCCGTTCTGTAGGTTGTCCCTTTTCTTAAACTACACTATTATAACATTCTATCAATAATATCGAAAAAAATTTCAAGCCTTAAACAATACTAACTTATGTTCAACATAATCCATTCCAATCTTTAGGCTTATCCAAAATACTTCTCATAGTATAAAGAGAATGATTACCAAAAGAAGGTCATATAACTAGCACGTGAATACCATCATTTATCCCTCATATATCAAATGATATATCTTGTTGATTGCATTCATAACATGTGAATACATTAATCTTGTATTCTCTTGAAAAATGAATACCCATTGAATCTTAGTGAAAACATGAATACTGTCAAAAGATAACTCTTTCCACATACCAAAATCCAAAAATTCTATATAATCAAACCATGATATTAATTTTTCCTTATATCAGTCATGATCTCATGAATACTATCAAACATTTCATTGTATCCTTATCCTTTCATTATGCGCATATAATCTTCTTTCAAAATATATCTCAATCACTTTCCATGGTTACCGGTACTATAAAATTATTGAAAACTACAACAGACCAATACATACATGTTCCAATATTCCACGATACTATATAAAACATTATTTTGGAATCCCATTACATAATCACTTAATCATTCCACCACATCGTTGTCATATTCAACATCTCCAATAGTGATTCCATCTGACATCCCATTTTCCTTTGCCTTAAGTGGTTTCTCATGTCGATCATCATTAACCCTTGGATTAGGGAATTGATTAGCATAATGCCCCATTTCCTTGCACTTGAAGTATTGAAGTGTTGGTGGTGAATTCTCTGTAGTATTTTCTTTATTCAAATCATTAGCAATGATTTTTTTATTACATTGACACTCAGCTACTCGATGACCTTCGTTTCCACACATAAAACATTTTCTTGTCCTTTTAAGACAATCTCCATCATGCTTCTTTCCACACTTTGAGAATAAAGAAACATTCATCTTCTTTTAACCATTATTATGATATTTCTCCTTGAACTCCATCTTTCGTTTCTTGTCAAAACCATGAGATGGATATGTACCACCAAATTCCATTTCTACCTTGATAGCACAATGCACAATTTCTTCATATCCACTGAAGTCTCTTATAGCTAATTCCCTTCGAAGACTTGGTTTTAAGACACTGAAGAATCGATCAACTTTACTTTCAGTTGGGATAATAAAGCCAGATGCAAACGTTGAACGCCTTGTAAAATTTTCTTCGTATATACCAACAGATTCATCATCCTTTTTCTTAAGCTCAAGGAACTCCTTTTCCAACTTTGATCGATGAATATGAGGGATGTACTTACTGAAAAACAAGTTATTGAAATCGTCCTATTCCATGGATTCAATTTCATCATGGGGCCTTATATTCTTAAATAGAGTCCACCACTAGTCTGCTTCACCTTCTAAATGGAAAATATCTAGAATGACTTTATCATGTTCTCAACAGCGAAGTATGGAAAATATCTTTTCAATGCTACTGATCCATAGGTCAACAACATGTGGGTCGGAAGACCCATTGAAAGAAGGTGGACGTTGCCTCATGAAGGACTCAATAGAATATTGGTCCCTTCTCTGCCCATTCGGATGTACAGAATGATTCATTGCTTGAGTAAGTATAGCAATAAGATTTTTCACTCCATCTCCCAAAACATTGGTTTGTTCAGGAGGACAATCATTGCATTTCCCATTACATTGATCTACATGGTTCTATTAGGTTACATCCATCATCTAAAACCCAAGAAGAATATTGTAAGAGGAAAAACTTATGCTAGGAAAACAACATAATAAAGGGGAGTACCTTTAATATCTAACATCATAGGTTAAATTCTAAGATCTTTACCATAATTATAGTACTATAACTTATACTTATACTTAACCTTAGAGACATCCCTAGACATACCTTAGAAATATCTCTAGGGATCTCACTAAATTTTTCACATCCTAGTTTCCAAAGGTTAACTAAACCTTTCCCCTGATACCAACTATAGTGACCCAAATATTGACGTACATGTACAATACATTACTTTTGCAAAATACTTAATACATAACAAATACCAAAACTGAAGGATCGTAATAGATTAGTGTCTTTGGAAACTCGGAACGTAATCTTCTAATATTGGTGAAAGATCTTCAACATCTCCCATTAAGATCTTCCCCTTTTGATTTTCTTACCTAAAACCTTTCTTGATATCATGGGGAAAATAAAACATATAAAGGGTGAGATCAACTTCTCAGTAAGGGTAAGAATTGAGAAAATAAAACAAACCATATAAAATTGAATGTAAAAACATGAACATAATGTTTGAACATAATTATCTTGAGCAAATACGTAAATCTTTGAAGTACGTAAGACATGTATCATAATAGAACATAAATATTGATAAAATTTCATGGGAATAATTCATATAACTGTGGAAACCATTCATTACTTGTTAGGATTTCCATAGTAGCCAAGGTATTGTGGCCAAGACCATCTTAGTGGCCAAAGTCCCTTTCTGAATCGAGTTTACTCCTCTTTCCAGTCCTGTATCACTAAAATGGATTAACTTACCATACCATCCATGTCTATATCATGAGATATAAATAATTCCCAATGCATTAGAGGGACATATAGGTCCCACCCATCTCATAATTAAATCATTCTTACTTTTGCCACAACATAAACATAAATCATTCTTCATAACCCAAACAACAAAATGGGTTTCATAAACATCACCCCATCACAACATAATCCATATAAAACTAATGGATATCATTCCATCATACGAAAAGTTAAATCTTTTAAATCATAGTGACATTATACTTGAAACATACACATATGAAATAATTACATCTTATATGGAAAATGGTTTTGATAAGACACATGAAAGGAATTGTTGAGTAAAATATCCTTTCTAATTCAAAATCATTTTCTTTTCACAAAATGCTATAATATTTTAAAAGAAAAATATCTTGTTGAAAATAGTCATGAAATCTTGTAGAGTAAGCTTCATGAAAATAAGATTTTATGAAAACATAAAAATCCGTTCATGCCTTATAAGTTAAAAAAACATTCTCCTTATACATTTGTCGGAAAAGTCACAAAGTTCGTCGTGTGGTAAAGAAAAGTAAGATTCTATTCATAACATGTGGTAAATATAAAAAAAAGGTAAAAATGACATTAAAAATACATGAAAACATTATTATAAAACACGGGCATGGATGATAACAATAACCCTAGTAAATACTTATGAATAACAATCTCGGATAAGAATGAGATTGGAATAGTTATCCCTTACCTTATGTCTGATTTGCTTCATATGTTTTCGAACCTCCTGTATAATGATTTAAATAATGTAATTAACTTATTATAGAATCATATTAATTGTTATGATATCATATATGGTTCACTTATGACTTTATATTACCTGTTCTTTTGTAAATTCCTTGTTAAAGCACTGTTTTGGGTAAAATCGTTTCATTTATCATACGAGTTTCGACATGTTGTTCTTGATATTATTACGTATATCCTGATTTATATAATTCCATAATTTAAAACATGATTTATATATAATATATATTCTGTATATAAATATATATGATAGATCGATAAATGGAATGAAATACACCGTTCATGGAGACGGTAGGCCGTACGTACACATGAACGCTATTTTTGTTTTTTTATTGAATTGAATGGAATTAAGTAAATGACATACATATATATATACATAAATCCAGTATCATTATTATTTCATATATTTCATTATTATTCATAATATATAAATTATAATCATTTATGAATGGTTTAAATGGAGAAAGAATCTCATCGCGTCGTGGAGACGGTAGCCCGTACGCACGCACAAGCGATGATATCATTCCCATGATCGTGGAATTGTATTCAAGTGTATGTATAATATTTCAGAATCAATATCACTTTACAATAATCATATATAGTTATTTATTTACACCATTATACCCATCCATGTAAGGTGGTAGTCGAAAACAGATTACACCCCGGCGTGGAGACTGTATTCCGTACGTACGCACGCGCGGTGATTACATTTTCCATAGGATGGATAGAAGGTGAAATAGGTTTGTTTCATATATATAATAACATGTAATTATATAATTAATATTGATGTTATTACTTTATAATGAGACAACTAAATAAGAATAATTATAAGAAGAAAGAAACTTGAGAGAATCAGAAGAAAAGATTACCTCTTCTTCGACGCACCTCCTTTAAGATTTCTCTTAAGGAAGTAGAGTTTGTCTTTTTAGAAAACCAGAACCTCCAGAATGTTTCTAGGTAAGTGGATAAGTGAAATGTCCAGTGTTTGGACTAGCTTCAAGGCTCAAACGGCTGTGAAGAGAAGAGGGAAGGGGTGCCCTTTTAATAAGGGAGGAGAGGGGCATCTTAGGAAAACATCAAATATTATTTTATAATAAAGTCATATTCGGTTTTTAATAGCTTAAAAATGATTTATTTCGAAGCTAATGTGGGTATGGGTCAATATACTCTCATCCAATAGGTTTTGGACATGTTTAGGTTACTATTTTATCCTTATCATTTAGATTTAACTCTATGTTAAATAATTTAACTTTTACCCTGTCTTATTTTTATTACACTATATAGTTAATAAACTTATTATAACAAGTCAAAAGAACCCCAAGTGGTTCATTAATAATATATATATCATTAGTTAAGTCATTTTTCCGAACCTCAGAATTTTTAGGAATAAAATAACAATTAATAATATTATATTTGTTTTAAAAACTATTATATGGAAAATTTGACATTATTTGGTACATGATTTTGGTAAAACTTATAACAGAATGATTAGTTCAAAAACATTTAATTAAATCAATACTAACATGTCATATTAACCTAAAAAATTAGTGTAATTCATAAAAAGTCTAAAATTACATTTATTTTGGTATTTATAACATTAATTATGTTAATATTTCATTAATAAGGTAATTATTACGTCATCATTGTGTCATAAATAAAATAAATTATTTAATGTCCAAAAATTAAAAATAAAATAAAAATATGTATGAAATCCTTTTATATTTCTAATAAATATTTATAGTCTAATTTATCTTATTTATAATCCTATATTAAAAATGATTTAATTATTAAACTTTGATTTTAACTATTTTAACTCTTCTTTAAATAAATTAATAATAAATGTCCTAATCTAATTCATGTGGACCTAAATGGTCATATTTTATTACTAAGGTTGTTTTTGGTCGAATTACACTTATCCAATAGAATTAAGACAAGTTTTATGGTAATAATAATATCATTTTTACACTTAATTACCCTATTTACTTTTAACTGTGGTAAATAAAAGTAAAAAGATACTATTCACCAAAAATTATTTTCATCTCATTGAACCACATTTTAGTCCTCGATATTAACCTTGTCTCTAGTATTTTCTTAATTCCACCCATAGAAGTGGTAAAATTATGTTTTATGTTAATTTCCAAATTCATCTAGGAGGTGGGTAAAAGACGGTGAAAAGTTCAATAAAATTTTTATATATCTAAAATTATTATAAAATGACTCCAATGAATTACATTGAACATATATAGGTATTATGTATCAATTTTGACCTAAAATAAATTTAAATAAAATTAATAATTATTTAAATAAAAAGTCAGTTTTTAAATAGTAACCCAGTGTTTTCACTGTTCATCAAAAATTAAATGTTTTTAGAAAAATACCAAAAATTCACCCTAGGATAATTTCGATATTCCTAATCCAAAAATGAAGTTCATTTTGAAAGATAAAATTTATAAAATTCCAAAAAGTTGGTATTACTATTCTCAATGGGTATTTTATATAATATTTTAATAACATATCTTTGTTTAGTGAAATTCGGTATTGCATACAACACATGCTATCACGGAAGGTCGCGATTGCGTATAATGTAAGCCAAGTCCGGGTTGCGTATAGTGCCAGACTATTTTGTTGTTGCATATAACAGAATCCATCCATATTTAATTTGTGAATTGAATATATATATATATATATACACTCAATGTTGTGTAGAATAACAACTATCAAATGAACTTGAAATTTTGTGTAACACGATACAAGAATAGTGTTGCGTATACTGCAAGCTAATACTCTCTTGCCCATAGTACAAGCTAATCTTGGTGTAGTGTATAATACATCAATGAAATTAAAATAATATTTTTCATAAAATATCAGGGAGTTACATACACGAAGTATTTAGAAGATTTATTTATAATAGAATCCCCTTTGACTAAAATAATATAGAATGGGTATCCATTTACCTGGTTTGAGTAGTGCCAGGGGGATTTGAGAAGTTTAGGGTAAATATGATGACTATATCATTGTTGAAACAACCAAAATAAGGAATTGAGTACGTAGTGTATTATAATGCCTCATGGCCTAGGCTAGCCTTAGTGTTGATGCAGAATTAGGTAGTTATCACATATAGGTTGAGCTAGTTGAAACCCCATGAGAATAACTACACAGACTATGACCTTGAGCTCATAGTAGTAGTCTGATCCATAACATTATAGAGACACTACCTTCTGTAAGAGTGCTTTTTTGGTTTATAATGAACACCAGAGTCTCATGTATGTCTTAATGTAGTGAGCCACGAACCTAAGGCAGCATCACTAGTTGGAATTTCTGTAGGACTATGACATTGAGATAGTTTAAACTCAATTTAAGGTAAAGTTTTAATAAGATTCCATTTGTTGGAAGTGTGAAACTCTCTTAGTGCAAGTGGCTTTGGATCATTTAGCTTCCCTCTAATTAGACCTAGTGGAAGAGGAGGGTACATCATTTCTGTAGTCGATGGTATGATTCTTTTACTTATTTATCATGTGAGAGAGTCCTAGAAAAGATAAATTCCCTATGATGTATTACATATTTATATATCCATAGGAAACTCACCCTATCAATATTCTGAAGGATTGAATCATGCCATCTTGTTTTGGGGGAAGATAGTGGTTCTAGGTACATTGCAAGAGGTTAATATGTGATAGTTCAAATCATACCCTTTAGTGGTACATCCAGATGTGGGGAAGATTTACAAATACCCTCATTTATAATTTTGTTTGTCCATAATTAGATGAAGCATAGTTGATATTACATAACAGTAACTCACATGTCAATAAGTGAAGGTTAAGAACCAATTTTCTGCAGGTTTTCTTCATCCCATTGAGATCCCACAGTGGAAATGAGATGAAATATCCATAGAAGTTACCATAGGGATTCCCTGAAAAAAATATGTTCCTTGAAACTATCTGGGTGACAGTTTACTGAATCATGAAGCTGGAACACTTTATTTATATCATGGAGTAGAGTTCGGGGGATATTTTTGGGTAGTTGTATATACAATAAATCATTCTCCTTCATATAGTCCCCTTAGAAATTGTTGTTTTGTGACATGAAATTTACATAACAATTGTGAAGAGTCATTCTGGTGGCATTTAGAACACACATAATGATGTGTATAGCCTTTAACCCCTAGACTGATTGGTAGACCAAGCATATAATCCATGTGTTGGAGGATATGTTGATAGATTGGGTGTTAGAATTTATATGGATTTTTGAGGAGGATCTTACCATGGTAATGTTTTCATTCAACAATAACTACCACTCGATCATCAACATTTCACCTTTTGAGGCCATTTATGGGAGACGATAAAGGTCACCCTAATTCTAGATAGAGATTGGAGAGATATCTCTTGTGGACCTGGAGATGGCGCATGTGATGATGTAGAAAGTCTAGCTCATCCTTGAGCAGATGAGGCCAGCCTAAAGAAGACATAAAACTTATGCAGAACACCATCGTAGGCCCTTGGAGTTTGACTAGGGAGAATGTTTTTCCAACTTGTATTCCCATAAAAAAGATTTTTGAGGTTTATCCTAGGAGGAAAAATATTCCAAAGGTTTTTTGGGTTGTTTGAGATCGTGAAGAGGGTTGTAAAGGTTTCCTACAACCTCTCACTACCCCCACAGTTAGAGAGTGTGAACGACGTCTTCCATGTGTCACCTATGAGGTGATACATGCGTAATCCCATTGCACATCACGACTGGAATGAGATAAACTTTTAGGATGGAGCCACCTTCATGGATGACCTAGTGGTGGTCAAGGATCGGCAAGAGGGTACCCTTTGTGGGAGAACCATCCCCTCAATCGATTTGTTGTGGTAGCATGGGAACATGCAAGAGTCTTCCTGGGAGCATGATAACCATGTGTATGGTCAATATCTTTAGGTTATATTGGAATTGTTTATATCTTATGGTCAATATCTTTGGAGACTCTGTTTTTATCATCAAAGTCATTGAAATATTTATATATATTTCTAGATCTAGGTGATGAGATGGTCAGTAATTCCAAATATTGATGTTTAAAGAATTAATTTTATAAACAATTCCAATATAACATATATTAAAAATGTGAGTCTTCTTAATGAAATATGAAAACTCTTAAATGGAAGCTCAGATCACAAATATGAGTCAATTTTTGAGTCTTTAATGAGGTGCTTACTATAGGCATGACTAAAAACGTGTCGATGCGGAGCCTTTGGATCCATTTCACTATGGAAATACATTTAGTGACATTAATTAATTTATTAAATTCTTTAATTAAAACCATTTTTCCTAAACTATTCCTATAAATATATCTTAATGGAATAATTTATAGGGTTACCCTCATAATCGTAGATGTCTCTCACAATGCTCTTCTTTCTATTCCATTGGATGATCATGTTAAATGATGATGAAATTCCAGATCGGAGAAGATTATGATGAAACAAACACAAAAATCACTCTTCCACATTGGTTAGTGCGTTCTTCATCAATGAATGATTCAAAAACACTCAGGACTCTTTAGTTGTTATTTTTATTCATTGATTAAATATGTTGATCATATCGATTGTCGTTCTTTGATTGGTTCCCACTTATAGGATTTTGATCTCCCTAGTATAAAAACTAAATTAGTTTCAATTGTTGTATAACCATGGATTTATGTTCATGAACATTGTAAAAGAAAACATGTGAAATTATATTTAAACCATTGTTTTTGTGATTTTATCCTTTGTTTCTTTTATTTCTTCACTAGTAGTACATTGTGGTCCTAGTTTGACTTATTTGGGTGGTACCAAACCCAATCAGACCCCCATAACCATGAAAAAATAATATGCGAGGCACAAATAGATTAACTGAGAATATATCGATGATCCTTTCGATGAATGTAGGTTTTCTTGGTGCTTTGAGATCAGGGAATCAATGGATGAAGATTTGGTTCATATGGGTTGAGCAACAAACCCCCGAAGAAACAAACATTGCTGATTTTTTGGGAATTTCGATTGAAAACTATTAGTCAAAGCCAGATTCAACCATCTTTAGTGGATTAGAGAGAGGATATATAATTGTATGGAAAAATATAAAACATGGGAAGAAGATCTGATGATCTAGAATTTTTGGATAAAACCCTACTACACGTCATGTTCAAGGATGAAAACATGGTGTGTATCCCCCTCAGTGATGATAGATTTTGGTTTAGAAAACATAGGAATGACATTATGTGTATCCCTCTTACACTCCTTATTCCTATTTCCAAGATAGGAAACTAAGTTATGGATGAAACAGTTGAGTAACCATGTGGAAGTAAATAACTAGGCACATGCTTGTGTACATGAGTACACGAACATGGGGTCCTGTACATAGACACGACAAGAAAGACACATCTTGGTCCCTGTTAGCATTTACTTGTCGTGTATCCCACATACACGTCCTATAATAATACATGGGATAGAGACATGTGTTAGATAAGGAAATTTCTTGGTTGTGGATCAGGACCACACACCATGTGTGTCCCCACATACACCATGTACCCCGTGATATCTTTTGATAAAACATCAAATGTATGTATCTCCATCGTTTGAACTCATATTTTGGCCCACAGGTAGCCTAAATTGAGTGTTTTTAGTGTAGAATGTGATTTTCCCTCAATTTTGGTATTTGAGATATGATTTTAAGTGTTCTAGGAATGAATCTTATTGATTTAATACCCAATGATAACAGTGATTTTGTCAAATTACCTGAGAATATTGATTTGTGCCCTTCAGTAGAGAAGGGTAGTGGAGTCCTCAAACCATAGAGTGGATACCCCCATCAGGATGGGCGGAGTTACTCTACAAATACCATATGAGTATAACCCACCCCACCCCCATCTATGTACGATGTAGGGAATCCATGAATTGAGTGGATTATTCTATTGTACTAGGGAGGAGGTCCTTAACATCTGAATAGAACCACCCTGTTAGATTAGGTATAGGTCCTAGGTGACCTAGAATGGACCCCATATGGCACTAAGGCGTGATTCCTCTACCTATATATCATAAACCCATAATTTTGGGAACATTTACTCTATCTACCTAGTGAAAATCCCTATCAACAAAGTTGTTGGGTCCTTATGACACTAGTGGAACTCCTATTGGCTGGAACACATGTTCTCTGTGGATGCATATAGATTGTAATCCCCTAACATATTAGGGTGTGGGTCATCTGCATTGAGTTGGTTGCCCCTCGACTATATGGCATAGCGATGAGTCTTGGATTGACTTGGAAGGCTACTTCTAGGCATGTGTGGGAGATACTGGGAATCATTGACGGACTTTATGAACTATTGGATACTCTTATACTTGGGATGAGTAGTGTGTTTTACATCTCATTACTCCCTCCTTGGGGATTCTTTGACAGAGCATATATTTATATATATTATTTTATATCCACACCTTAGATTTTGTTATACTATTTCCAAGAGAGGTGAAGATATGTGGGGTATGCCACAAGCATTTAGTGTTTAGCTTCTCATTGTTGGATGAGTCCACTCTTTGGATATAGGTGTCAAATAATTGATGTGTTGTTTATCTACTCACCGTGTTGATCCCCTTGTTCTTAGATGAGATTAATTTCAGTCATTATTGGGAAAATCTATACTACTGAATATATATTGCATCTACTATCTTTTTTTCTTATTGTTTCTCTTACTACTCACCATTTATCTTTTAGGGTTTCCTACTTGGTATGTTCATAATCACCTCGACATGCTTTTTCCCACCCATGTAGTTTCTTATGAAAAAATAGTTAGGTTTTACATGACTACCAATGATATTATGGATATTGGGATATTTTCCCATAAATAGAACTCATAGATTGGGATTCAAGAGATGAGATCTCTATTAATTGATTAATTTTTCCAATTTAGTCACGTTGGGACATAGTTCTAGTTGAGCATGTACTTTTTCCCTTTTAATTTTAGTTTATAATACCATAATTTTTTACTCTCTAGAGGTTCATTCATGCTTGGTTTACTTTATATTAGTGTTACATATTTTAATATTTCTCTCTATACATTTTCATTGATATGGTTGTGTGTGTTCATACAATTACTTAAGAAAAGGCCTCCTCAAGTTAGCAATTCCTTCGATGGTTGTCACCACCCTTAGTATATGGTGGCGGGTTTGGGGTAGTCATGGCTCAATCCCTGGATTGGATTGAGTTGTGGAAATTTAAGTCAAAATTTGGTATATTTCAACATGTAAAAAAATACTTTCATATATATATATATAAAGACTTTTTTCTTTTCAAAAGGTTATTTTTTCTCAATTAACATAATGATTAGAATATTATTTTATGAAAAATTTCATTTTATTTATTGAACTATGTTTATTATAATTGAATAATAATAAAATATATTGATTTTACGAATAATATTTCAACATTACCGTAATTATAAATTTATAGGAAAAAAGAATAGTTTATATACCAGATGTCATTTTCCTATAAAAATAGCATTTAATTGTATTTTTTATATAAAATAAAAAACAAATGCATCATTTTTTATTTATTCATGGAAATATTATCTTATGATAAATTATCATATATTTTACTAAAAAAATTACGTTAATAGTGTAATACACAACTTTTAATAATACTATGAATTTTATGGTATTATAAGTGTGACATAGAAAAATTATGAAATAGTTTTCTTGAAAAAATATGTATTTTTTAATTGAAATTTATATAATAAATTAAAAATATATATTTAATATATTAAAACTCAAGTGTTATTTTTTTTTCAAAAATCGTCTTAATATATTTTACATTTATTATATTCAATTTAATTATTATCACTTATAGAAATTAAATTCAAAGAAATTAATTTTCAATATTAAATTTATGGGTTCAAATTATATAATAAGGGAATATTTTTTTAGAAATAAAAAATAAGATACCTTTGGTAAAAACTAGTTACTATAGTAAAATGATTATTTTTCCAATAATGACACTTTCCTAAATATTGTGTATTTTTTGTAAATTAAATAATACTAATTTAAATAAAGACTATAATAAGATGTTTCAACATATATAAAAATTACGTAACACACATCTGATTATTAATCAATGTAAAACCATATTAATAGAACATTATGATTAAAATGATTTTTTATCACAAAAAAATCAACACATTTTATAAATTAATTTAAAATTTTATTTCTTTCATGTTTAGAAATTTAATGTGATTAAATGGAAGAAAAACTCATACTCATCAAGTAGATATTTTGAAATAAGTGGAATCTTATATTTTTATTTTTGAAATAATTACCAATGTTAAATTTTAATTAAGACTAATAACTATTAAAATGGTTAATATAATGTGGTTTGAATTTTACAGTAATACCCAAGAGCCTACTATTATAGTTAAATATTACACACTAAACTATTTTTCAATACGTTTTCTAATGATTCTTTATTCATATGTATATTTATAAGTTTTATTTTGTAAATTTTTAATTTCATTCTAAAAAAATAAAATTCATTATTTTAATTCTTCATAATCATATTATCTTAAGATGAATATTAGGAATGTTCCTAAAAAATTGAATTTTGGCGAATATTGAGATATACGAACGATACTAATACAATAATTTTTATGCTATTATAAGTATATAATAAATTCATCAAACAATTTAATTAAAAAAAATTGTTTATATAATTTTCATTTTACATTTTAAAAAATTAATTTTTTACAAACCTGTGACTTGTATTTTGGATTTCATTAACAGTTTTCTAAAATATGTTTAATATATGATAAATTTTTTAAGTAAATAATTTATATTAATTATAGAAATTGAATTAGATAAAGTTGATTAAATATTTAGAATCATTAGGTCAAAATTATATGATAATGATAACTTTATTTTTAAGAATAATTATTATGTTAACTTAGGTAAAATCTAGTTACCATGGTAAAAGATAAATTGGTAAAGTAATTAATTCATGGGTATAGGGATTGAAACATGATAAAAACATTTATTGAAATTAGTGGATGAGGTATTTAGAAATTATATCTCTCTCCCCAATCTTTTATTTCTTCTTTCTGGTTCCACTAGAAATTATTAACATGTTATCCTTTTATTTTTCTAAATATGTTTATTCCAATCCATTTTTGTTAAACCAATATGATATGCCATTATAATAGGTTGAAATATTTACGAAAATTTAATTCTCACCACTTGTAATAGGGGAATCTCACCACTCCTTCATAAAACCCCAAAAATGTTAATATCATCATGAAACCCTTCCCTTTTCCATATCCTATAACAATATAACACTATTAATAGATTATGTTCACCATTAATTAGAATAAGGCTTTCCTTTTAAAGGGGTTTCCATGGAAAAATCAAGTCACTGACATTAATATTTCCAAATAATAATTTTTTCTGTCTTAAATTTCATTTTAATATCAGTATTATAATTTATCTCTCATAATAATTTGATTCAAGAATTTCCTATTCCATTATTGGAATAATATCCTTAGTTTTGAAAAAGAAAATGACTGGGTAACTTACTAAAATTATTTCTCATATTTGAAATAAAAATGTGTACAAAGATGTGGCATAGATTCACCTATGGTAATCACCCCAAAAATGTTTGGATAAGTATTGGCTCAATCATCACACAGATTCCTAATGAGTGGGCCTAACAATATAAACCTAGAGAGATGATTTTATGGGATATGATTTGGAATATTCATATGCTCTTAATAAGCCATGATAATAGATTTTTTTCAAACATTTCCTTAGTCTACTTCCAAAGAAAACTATTGAACCTAAATATTATCTTCTATATATATCACTTCATAGTGTTGTTACCCAACCACATTTATTTATTTTACAATGTTAATACCAATTACTTTGAGGATACCCTTTAGAATACCTTATTTTAAATTATATTCTATTAGAAATTGAAATTATTTTATTTTTTGGGGAATTATATGATATTATTAGTTCACATTATATGGATAACCATGTTTCGTGAATGAATAGGTTTCCTAGGAAAAAATATGAAAATAATTCATGACATTTTTGTTGAATTATTTGGAATTGATTAGGGGAGTGGTGGGTCCTAGAATTATATAGCACATTGATGCATCTAAAAATCTCATGAGATAAAATAGGTTGTATTTTTTTGTGTATGTCACCTCCCAATATAGGATATTTGTCTTGGCATAAGTTCTTAAAAGAATGTTTTGTTGATCAAATTTATTAATTCCATCAATTTAAGTTTACAGATATTTGTTATCCATGTTTTCATTTATTATCAAAGATATAGTATGATCTCAGTTTCAATTTGTTATGGTTTTATTTTGTCTATTTATTCTTTCAATGTCACTCATTCCTTATTTAAGTTATGTTATATTCTTGTTACATGATACTCCTTACTAAGAAAATGATTTCACCCTTATTTGTTTCCTTTACTGTATGAAATTTATAAAAACACTATATAAAATAATCTTGGATATTATGTAAAGGATTAAAATGTTCTCATTATTTGTTCATGTTGTATATTATTTTTCAAATGTAATGTATGTTTGTATCTAGTATTACAAAAATAATATGTTGTTTTTCTTAAAATATTGATGTGTTATGACCTCTTTATTGAAACAAAATGCATCCAGAGAAGGGTAAATAAAAGAACCTAGTGGTAAATTGAAAAAAAAACAAGAAAGATTACCATGTTCTTGAGAAGGTGATCAAACAGTGGTAAGGAATTTTCCCAACATTTCCATGGGGGTGTGGACCCTTTATTCCAGCCTTTTCTTGGGTCCATGCACCAACATCATCATCTGTAGGTTCTTCCGCGTTAATGGGAATCATGATAGATAGAGAATGATCATCATTTGATCCAGCTTATATATTATTGGCAGTGAGTAAATCAAATGTGTTAGAAATTATAACATTACTGTGTACCATCTCAAGAAGAGATGGGTAGTTCAGAAATGTAATTTTTAAATAAAATTGTTTAAACTACTATGTTGTTGTATATAGCGAGAAATCTTCTATTTTGTAGCAATAATTTAATTACTCAGGGTTTCTAGCATATATTATTTTATGTTTACTAAACATATTTGATACTTCAATTATTTTTTAAATATTTGTCAGGTTATAAATTCATATATATGTGTCTCACCAAAATCTACACCACTATCTCACCTAACTCTCATGAAATTTCATCCATACCAATTACCCAATATTGTGTCTAATGATTAGTCCCTCTTTTTAAACAATAAAGGTATCTACCCTCATTTTCAATCCATACCACTAGTTATAAATTTATTTGAAAATATTCCCAATTCACTTCTTTTATAGACCCTGTATTTTTTGTTAGCCCATATCTTCAACAATGTGCCTCAATTCCTTTATTTCACAAGTATATTTGAATAAAATACTTGAATCAGGAATGTAACTATTATTTACTATTTTACATCCATTATTTATCATTGTCCTCCAAACTCCTCCAAAGCATTATATCCATATGCAAATAATGAAATCATTATAATTAATTTACTAAATTTTTTAATATTTTTTGTATAACCATTATTTATTCCCCCTCAATCGATCAAGAAATGAAAATGTTAGACATGAGGGTGTGTAGACTAACGCCTCCCTAAACGACATTTCTCATTTTTCACCCCACCAATTTCAATTATTGATGTATAAATAGGTTTAGTGAATAAATATGTTAATTATTTCCTTTGTTTTATTTTTTAAATATACATTATTCATTCTATTACAAATATTAGGAATAAACTGTCATAGTAAAAATAAGAACATAAAATGAACATACCTAGAAGAAAAAAGATTTATATGTAAGTGAAAAGTTATTTTTCATTTCCCATAATCTTGTAACGCTTCCCAATTAAGTTTCATTTCCTTAATAACATATTAATAATATCATTATGCAATTTTGAAAATGATATTATAAAAAAACGATCTCTTCAACAGCCATACTTACACATAGACTGTAGAGTACTCTTGAGGGTCAGTTTAACCACCTAAAAGAAGAATTGAATAACTTTTTTATAATGTAAGGAATAGGAAAAAATAATATTTGATATTAATAAGTAGATAATGAATTATTATTTTTTATGGTTTTTCAATATTAACATTTAAATCATTAATAATCTTACCAATGATAATTTTTTAAAATATCAATGAATGATGATCATCCCCAATTTAATCTACCAGAAACATAACAAAAACTCAAATAGAATAAAATTATAATTTTATAGATTATCCAAAAACATATATTATTTTACCATTTATTATATCATAATTATTAAATAATAAATAATAGATAAGAACATCATCGTGATAATGGATCAACTCTAAAAAAGTCAAAATTTCTCGCTCATGATATCGAAAATAGATGATATCTAACTAATATATTCATAATAATTAATCAAAAATGAACAATATAAAATTTTAATGTATATGAATATTTTTTGAAATTGAAAATTAAGATAGTTATGTTTTTATAGGATGTTAGAGCACATTCGACAAAGAAGTAATAAAGGTAATTTTTTTCTTGACTCAAATCATTTTCATGAGTCAAAATAATTTCAAATTGATAATAATGACCAATTAATGAATTATTATAACTTATGATGATGTTATGTTTATTCTATATCTTAATTTCTATGGGTATGTGGTTTTATTGCATGTCTTATTCCATGAAGAATATATTGTTTCATAAAAAATGTTATTTTGTTATGTATAATTATAATCTATTTTAATGATTATTCTAAATATTCATAAATTAATTATTGAAAATATTCTCCCTGATGTAGTGGAAACTCAATTTTTTTGTCCAATTATTAGTATATTGTCCTTTATTTATTTTAAAATTAACATTTTTTTTCTTTTTGATGATGTGGGTTTTCAATAAAAGCATTTATATAATAATTAAAAGGGATTTTCCCAATATGATATTATATTATACCCATCTAAATCTAGTTTTCTTATATATTTTATTTCATATGAAGATATACTTATTAGAATTTTTTAAATTAATTTTTAAAATATTTTTTATTTATATTCAAAAGGTGGTTTTAGATATTAACTTGAATATTATTTCATTTTTAAGTTATATTAATAAATAACTTTTTTGAAAATATATTTTTTGAGTTCTCTACCTTTATAAAAGGATTCGTCTCCAATGATTAATTGGTTCATAAATCCCCCTATGTGTTCTCCCATTAAATGATAATTTTTCATGATCATGTTTTTATTAACAAATGAACGTATTTTTTTTGTGATACTATTTGGAAAAGTTATGTATCAAGTTTTACTCTCAATAGGTTATTTATGATATGATGAATGATTTTTTAATATAACTCATATATATAGATGATAATGGGTGTGGTTATTTATATAATTCTAATTCATTGGTTATGTTTTTATATCTACTGATATAAATCTAGTAATCAAGTGGGGAATTCTCTCTCTACTATGAGAATCAAGTAAGTAATTCTCGCTCCAGTATGGGAATGAGGTAGGCATGTTTTCTCCACTAATTTATGATTATAAGGTGGTGATTCCTAATCCATTATTAAATTTTCCTATGATTATGTTTGTGACTCTTCATTTTATAAAGGTGTTATTTTTCCGAGATATTCTAAATGTTTATGATATTCCATTTTTAAAGATATACATTTTATTTCTTTTATGATTTGATATTTTCTTTGATTTTTGTTATATGATTTTAACCCATGTGTTTGATGTCCTTTATTGGGTATTATGATTCTATTTGATGATCCATATTGAAAAATCATGTTTCATTATATTCATTTATGATCCCTTGTTTTTTTATATGTCATTTTTCCCTTATTAATCTTTTCCATCATGTTAATGATATAACAGTTTTGACAAGAAGATTACTTTACCATATTGTGGATTTTAACTCGCCCCTTTATTATTCTTCCATTTCCTATGTTAAAATTTTTATTATAGAAATATTTTTATCTAGAATATGGTTAATGGGAGCATTATTATCGAGAAATGCCAATAAGGTTTTTAAAATAACATGTTTATGCTTGAAGTTTCCAAGTCATTAAATAAATCAATCTATATGTTGTGTGACTATGCCTGAAAGGTATTATTGTAATTGTGGAATCAATTTAATATTTATTTATGTTTATTTTGGGTCACTATATAAATACTTAATTAATTAAAATGATTAGGAAAAGTTATATTATTAGTAGATAATGTCATTTATATTACAAGGTGTAAATCATAGAATTTTAAATCCAAAATAATATTTTTTAGGAGTTTATTTCACTCCATTAATAACCTATTTTTATAGACAAAGGTTGTATAAAAACTTAATCAATTAGTATATCATGATGATGACTAAAATTTGATGGTATTTATAATAATGAATTTTCCACAATTCAATTTTTTTTTGAAAAATCAAAAAAGAATCCCTAAAACAATTTTGAAATGAAGAATTAAAAGATAATGTTAATTTAATCAAATTAAAGTTCCAGATTTAATAAACATAGCTTAAAAAAATTAATAATATAATAAAGAACATCATTTATATTAAATATACCTTTACACATTGTGTACTATTAATCATATTTCATATTATTTACAAAATAAACTAATATTAATATATTTGATGAAATATTAAATATTATCATAATCATATCTGAAAATTGATAAATATAAATTATTAAGATAAAAAACCCAAAACATAAACAAATTATAGTGAAAAAAACACATTTTGAACATCATATGAAATTATTTATTTATGCTCTAAACATAATAGCATTAAATTTATTACTATTTATATTTACTAGAGTTTTTATTATTCCTAAAATTGTAATATGTTTTGGAAGGTTAAATTTTATTGTTTCATATAGAATTACATAATTTAATATAAAATTTATTTAAAGGATAAAAATATATATACTAAACTCATTGGGTGTTATAATTACCTCGTTTCCTCCTCCATAATCTTTATTAGTGAAGGTATTAGTTTATAGAAATTTAATATTTTTATATGTATAATTAAATAAAGGTAACATAATATTATAAACATGAAATATTCATCATGTGATTCTTGATTTGATTATTTAGTAAATTTAAAACTATTTACCCGAATTACAATGCCTGATATGATCACATCCATGTGAGAAGATATGAATCCTTGATATTTGATCTATCTTTAAACTAATAATCAATATAATCATTACATGGAAGAAAAAAATACTCATAATATATAATTATTCCATCATATGAATTAATCTCAGTGCTTTCATATTTCATTTACTTAAAAATATTGTATCTATGATAATCAATAAATTTATTCTTTTGAGAAATTCACACTACACTCTTCTACTTTAATATAAAATATTCACTGTAATACTAAACTGAAGAATTTTTTTTTCTCTTACTTAATATATGCTATGAATACATATTGTTTTGTCCCATTTTTTATGGGATCATATAGTTACTCTACCTCTATTCATTTTTTATATTCTCAGTACTCTATGTTTTTTTAATTCATTTTTTATTCCATCCCTTCTATACTAATTAATTGTAAAATATCTTCAAACTAAATTTTAATTTTGAAATAATAATTATATATTTAATCTAAAATGAACATCCAACTTATATTGCTTCAACTCAATTTTTTAGTTTTCCTCTCTATAAGTTTACACTATTGGAATTTAGTTAGATCAATTGAATTCGATTCATTACTTCGGATATGTTATTTGAGTGAAAAGTCTACAAACACACTTTTAATGTCCACATGTTCAAACTACTATGTAGTGGTGGACTAAAAAATTGACTTTTATGGTATTATATTCACATTGACCATGGAAAGTCACACTATATACCAGGACATAATTTTTTTTTCAATTAAAAACATGTATCAAGATGCTTTCCACCCTGGTGACTTATCATCATTTCATTAAATTTCTAAAAAATGAATCTCACAATGATAAATTTCATGGTTTAGAGCATTCCATTTGTCCATTTTCAAAAGTGAACTCCAACAACATAATATTAAAAAAACAACAAGGCATTCACTTCAAGAATATTTCTATATTTTTTGATCTTAATAACCATAATTCCTTTTATGATCACCACTAAAATGAATAAATTGGACTTCCCCATTTGACATATAAAATTCTATAGAGATAAATTCCAAATTTGATGGTATCCCTTACACCTACTGCCTTTTTAATAAATTCAATGTGGTTTGTGATTCCAAATTCCCCCAAAAGACACTACAACTCCATCCATGGAATGGGTATATTAAACATTTCCCATATGTGAACTTTTTAATAGAAACATCATCAAATATGATTTATCCAAATCGTTGTTTCAATCCAAAACACACAAAGACTGAAATGGTGTACAAAACACCAATAATATTTTCATCCAATCCATTTATATCTTTAAGAGGCTTAAACAAATTTAATGTGGTGTATTAAAAGATATGTTAAAGATTTATTCACCATTAATTTTATATTAAATTATATATACATTAATATTTGACACCCAAAAATATTAAAATCACAATAAAATAATTATATTAAAATAACTAGTTTTTATATTCCTTTACACTATTTAAATAAATTTTATTCTTTATTAATGAATTTCCATATACATATCTTATTCCTATATTCAATATATATGGAAAATATCCTCTTTAATTATTTTCATTAATTATAATGAATTCATATTGTAGGTATTATAATATCCCACTTTGTATTTATTTGTGTAAATACACCTATAATACCCATTGAACATGATAGATAATGATCATCAGTCTTTATTTCATACTTAAACAAAATCCTCCTAAATTATAGTTTTTATAGCCTCCTTACCTCTCCATTTATTTTAATAATTAATAGGATGATTTTTATATATATCATTCCTTCCATATTCTACACCTTTCTCATATAATCTTTAAGGTGAACGTTTCTCCTTCACAACTATACTCCCACTATAAAATATTGGCATTCTCTTACTATGTGTGGAATAGTAAAAGGATAACAAATCCATCTGTAATCCCCATTCATTTATATTTTTATTATGATATAATTTGGAATATAAATCAATATAGAATCATACCAACAAGAATAAAATATTGAGATTAAATATTCTAAAACATCATTATTCACTTAAAATCTATCATTATACTCATTTTAGAGATAAAATCAGAACCTATGATTTACATTCCATCAAACATCATTCATATGAGCCATCAAAAAACAAATAATATGACTTATTTGAATCTTGGTGAAGGAAAAATTGCATTTTATAAAAATAAAATTATATTCTATATGTCCCAAAAATTTCCATACAATGACTCAAAACATAAGATATTAGTTCATTATAAAAATAAACTTTATGTCATATCACATGAAATAATGTGTTCATAAGAAGTTAAGTATTGAAGGAAAGGAATACAAAATTTTGAATCAAATGATACCATATATAAATAGGAAAATATAGCTAAAACTTGATTTTAATGATCATATTTTCTTTACAAAACTCCTCCATTTACAGATATGGATAAAAGACTTATGAATATTCATTATAAAATACCTTTTATTTCTTGAAAAATTTACACAAAATAATGAACTAACATCAATAACATAAAAAATAATTAGATTAAAAATATATATTCTTCCTATAGGTTTATTATCACCCCAAATAGGATCAAATGATACAAATGATCATGTTTATAAGTAGATAGATAAAACAATCATATAATATTTTATTTTCGAGTCCAAAAATCTATATATCTCCATCTTCAAGGATTTACACCTCCAATAAATGACTTGATTCCACATATTAAATTCCAGAATTGTCTTTATACAAATTATAAAACTCTTATATGGTTTTGACACATGTTTAAAATAATATTTATATTTTAAAAAACTCTATTACATTATTTATCGATTTAAAACTAAGTTTATAATTTATTCTCCTTGGTAGATTCATGACTTCACTGTTAGAATCACATGTTGAGAAAAAAAAATTGTGACCGCACATGAAACTTTTTTCTACGTAACTTATGATTAAAAAAACTCTCAACCCACCGTCTATTTAAACTGTGTTTATATTACCACTAAAAATAAATTTTGTGGAAACAAACATACACTTTTTAATCTTTAAATAATATTATTTCAATAAAAACACAATTTATATACTTCTTCTATAAAACCATATAAAATTACAATCTATATCCCTACCTTTAAATTTATATACCTCCTATATTGTATCTCCCCCATAATCATGAATCAATAAACAACATATACTCCTCATAGATAGAGGTGAGCACTAGAATAATTAATTACAGTAATGTGGAATGAAAAATCATTTCATCAATTCATCTATAATTCACTCTGAGTGGTTTTTTTCAATAAAACCAATACCAAATTGTTATTCTTGATTCATAATTATCATTCTTCTACGTTATATTTACATCATCTATACACTATATTTACATATATTCTCAATGTTTAAAATTTTTAAACATGTTTTCCATCTCAAAACAATATGTCCTTTATTAGTGAAAAAA
This sequence comes from Viscum album, assembly GCA_963277665.1. Classification (NCBI taxonomy): domain Eukaryota; kingdom Viridiplantae; phylum Streptophyta; class Magnoliopsida; order Santalales; family Viscaceae; genus Viscum; species Viscum album. The sequence continues at coordinate 1,692,258,276 of OY728153.1, read as the reverse complement.
CATTCTATATGTTTTTTACTTATTACAATTTGAATAAGTTCTATTTTTATTACATCATCTTAGATAAGAATATAGATTAATTATTATTTATTCTAATATTTCCACAACTAATTATTCTAAATACATAAATCTTATTATACCATTAAATCTCTTGATGTCTCGTACACATCCTTTTAATAAATTTTCTCCTCGTTATTCAAGAAAATTAATATATTTTTTAAGGTCATATAGTGTCTTTTTAAACTATCTTGGATTATGTAAGATACATGAGTTGTTTATATCCACATTTTCCTTTTCATCTTATAATATTAGTATAACATAAAATGTTTCATTTTAATTCAAATTCATAACATCTTATCTTATAGTGATTGCATGTTATTTACTACATCTATGGATTCTATCTCAATAATTTAATTCATTATATACTCATCATGTGGGATTATTTTCCACAACAAAACAAAATTCAATAAAATTATAGATCAATGACCTTTTCCTAGTGTTTATTTTACATCTAATATATACTAGATATTCATGACACTAACACCATGATTTAACTGATAATAATAATATGATTATTATATATAACTTCTTTATTAAATCAAGGAATAATTACATCTTCTATTCCACTAACAATATTAAATAATTATTATATATTTCTTAAAATTGCTTTTTGTAATACCATTTATATCATAAAAAATATGAAATGTTTTACTCTATTTTAATCCACACGATTAATTAAAACACTCCATCTACATTTTGATTTTACTTCTTTGATTTGTCATTATATATACTTCTTATAACTATTTTGATATTCACTACATGTTCATTAATTTATTTCGAAGATAGTGCAATATTCAAAAATAATTAATTGTTTATAATATTTGGTATTTGATAATAAAAATACACATCTTGTATACATGATGAAGTAGATGGTTTATAATTTGTTTTATTCACTGTGAATGATTATTTTACATTCTTAATCATTACATAAACACAAAATCACTTCATGTTGAGTTGAGATTTTTTATCTAATAAAGATATAATACTTTCATTACTTAACCATTATAGAATCTATAAATGATTTTGTATTTTTGAAATGATTCTAGATAAAATTTATTTTATCTAAATAATTTCCACTTTTCATCAACTTTAAAATTCTTAATATCCATAACTAACATTATTTACTAGTTTTTATAATTTTTTCATTAAATGTTTTGATTGAGAAATCCTATTTTAGTCAATTAATCCCCAACATTTATTGATCATGGTTATATATTCCTTTAACTTATTTATCAGCGAGATCATTAGAGAGATATATAATATAATTATCATATAATTTTAATGGGTTTTATATAGATTCAATATTCTTCTACTTTTTTTTCTCAATTGTCCTTCAATGGGTCTTTGTCGATTAACACTTATTAATTGGTATTATATTCAAAGTCATTAGACTCACTTCCACAAAATAAGACTTCAAAACATTTTTATTCAAAAAAATAATTTTATTTTGGATACTAAGATGTCAAAATATTATGAAAAATAATTTATTCTCAAAGGGAAATTATTCTATCATCTTATCCTTTAATTGAGGCACTCAAACATTCAATCACATATTATAGAACAAAATATTTTTTTCCCAATCAGTGAATAATTTTATCTCTTTTCAATTTGAATTCCAATCATTAATAAAGTGTAAAAGTCATGTCAATTGGGCCACAAATGGATCGATGTATTCATAGGAAAATTTCTACGTTCCTATAATATTTTATTTCTTCATTCATTGAATGTACAATTCTTCAAGAGAACCCACAATCTCAATATCAATATAAACCACTAATTATTTACACTCTCATCATGAACTTTAATTTTATTTTACTATGAATTAAAATCTATACTAATTTGATATCATATATTCATGGTTGAATCCACAACAGAACCATTAGGCTTCTATGCCACTTGTGGGAAATTAAACACCCTAATAGGGGGAGTTAATAAGGGTGTTGAAAGATACAAACATTTCCCTTTACGAAAATTTCTATAGGATATTATACCATGATTAGAGGTTACACAATTAAATCTATTTCATCTTCACATTAATCCACATTATACATCATACTGATCAATAGATTATTAAATACATGAGAATAGTAATTCTACTGGGTTTTTATATAAAATTACACTCTAAGAATCATGCTTTGTATTTTGTCCTGTTGGTATTGGATCCCCAATAGCCCACTTTTTGTGTGAATATAATATTTATGTATGTTAAATCCTTAAAAAATCAAACTACCATATCCTCTTATTTAATCAGAACTTCCAAGACACTTATAAGTTTAAAAATAATATGACTTCTACACAATGAACAGTAACATTTCTTCCCCTCAAAAAACTTATTTTTCAAATGTATTATTTTATAGGTTTGTAAATAAAATATACTATTAGTTAGTTCGAGATCACTGAATCTTCTATACTTGAAATATGTATCATTTGATACCAAATGTGATCCTTCAGTGAACTATAAATTGCTGCTCCAAATTCCACTACCTGACATAACCACCTCTTTATGTGAAGAGATGCGATAGTGAAATTTAAACGATATTAACACTAATATTCTTGATAATATTTACATATAAGTAAAAAATAATATTTGGATATAATCATTCTATCACCATCATTATTCTCAATGAACTCATAATTACTCTACATAAAAGAACTTGATGTATCTATGATAATTAATAAATATTACCTTTATAAAAATTGAAAAAAAATATTTTACTATAATGTCACATCTTTAACTAAATTTCAATTAGAATTAATTTATTCTTCTCTTAAATCAGTTATAAAACCAACAACATAATATTGTCTCACATTTTTATTTTAGGAGAACATAGTTGATTCACATTTATTTTTATTTTGTATTCACTATAATATATATAAATATATATATTGTCATCTAGTTTATATTACATCTATATATTTAAATTATACATATAAAATACTAAAATCACCTAGTAATATTTATTTTCAAATTCACAATATGATTTTCAAAAAAAATTCAAATAGAAATGGAATCAAATCCTTCCATTGGATTTCTTCTTAGAAAATCTCTAATATGGTATTAAAATTAAATTGTGTACATTTATAAAATAACTATTAATAATTTATTTGAGTTCTAAATATATAAATGTTCTATTATATTTAAGATATTAACGATCCATAGCATGGTCAAACCTAAAAATAAATGTTTGGGGATTTTCATTCTAGTTGGCCATTTTTCACAAGTGAAATCCAACACAAATATGGTAAAATAATTAGAAAATTTTATATTGTAGTCTATTTTGATATATCAAAATCTTAAAAAATGTTATTCCTTCAAAAAAACCATTGAAAATCCCGTATAAGGCTTCACAATTTATCATTGATAATTCTATATCATAAAATAGAATGTGGTATGTTATGGCCTATAATTACATTACATTCAATAAATCTCTCTTTTTTGTAATTTAAAATTACCATAAAATCCAATATGATTTTCCTATGTTTTATATAGGCTTCAAATTGATCACAATTTTCATATTGAACAGAAATAATATCAACAAGGCAATGGTCCTCATCACTATTTCAAATCAAAATAAATAAAATACGAAATTGTAAAAAACTCCCACCCTATCTATATTAATTCAATATATTTATTCCAAAATTCTTAAACAAAATGACCATTCCAAATTCCATGACATCATTATATTTTCAATAAAAATTTATTTTTCATTAAAATCCAAATACTTCCATCAATATTTAGCAACGAGAATTATAGAAAGCATTGGAAAACATCACCATTAAAAGTATCATTATATTTAAATCATTTAACACAATTTTAATCACTTGTATTTTTTCATAGTACATCACTACGTTTATATATTCCTATTTTATTCCGTTGATTTTAAAAAATTATTAATAAGTTATTTTTATAAAATCCAATCTATAAAACATGTTCTTATAACACATACCATATCCATTTTTTATATGAAATATATTATATGTCAATATATTTAAAATTACAACAATTTTTTCATAATTATAGCATCCTGAGATGGGAATATAAATTTTATGTTAATTTTTCCCATAATTGTTTATTCTTTCTACAATAGTTACTTCTTGATCTACATATTTTCTACATTGTGTAGCTGATTATTTAGACTAGTTTTAGTTTTTTTCATTGTTAAACATGTATAAATTTTGTTATATGAAATTTGAGAGTATTTTGTAGATTTTAAAGTATATTTTATTCACTGAATGTGCAAAAATATTTCCATGGACTTGATATGAGATGGGCTCATAGCACACTATATTATTATACTAATTCCACTATTCCTAAAGGGATGTCAAATGAGATTACTCTAACATGGTATAACATATTCACCTTCTCTTAATAGTATGGGATGCTAGATCCCTAAAATTTATATATATATATATATATAAATTTATATATATGTGTGTGGTTGTGTTTTTAGACTTGTGTTGAAGATTTATAGGTATAGAAACTGCCTCACCTAGGGGGATGGAATCGATACATTATCACAAATCGTAGTACAAGTCTCAAAGTATGTATAGATTTAATGTTTCTCCTTAATTAGGGAATTAAATATATAATTATAATATAAAATCTGAATTTGATTATTATATCATGATGTTTTGTACTTTTTTCCTTTTTTTATTATTTCTATCACACACTCTAGATTATAATAGTTTTTAATGGGGGTAGGGATCACCAATTGAGTCATAATGAAAACACCCTAAAAATACTCATTAAAGATGCATGAAAACTCTCTTATCCATGATTTATTTAAAGGAAAACAACCTAAATTTGGGAGATAATTGCACACATAGAGAATGGAGCATGGGGGAAATTTTTTGGGATAATTGTTTCTTGGTCTGGATAATAGAACTTGGGTTATCTTTGATAATATTTAAGAAGTACTCAAACTTGGGAGAACTATTTATTTTCCATGGGATGTTTATGGTTTGAAATACCCATGTATATATACTATTTTTTATGGAAAATGTATATATTTACTAAGTTATTGGACCTATTAGGTATATAGATTCATATGAATTTCATCTTATGTAATATTATAATGCATTATAGTAATAATAAAATATGTTCAAAACTGGTTATAGAAATTTTATACTCAATGATTGAGGAGGTCATTTTTACTTCATCTATGAATCATTTTTAGTTCACTTCACTTTTGGATTGGAGAACTTGGCTCCCGTAATTATCTTACTTGAACATTGGTGTTCAAGAAAGAATATAATTATTGGTTGATGTGCCACAGTTGTTTGAGTTATTTAACTTAGGATTCTTTCATCAATTTTAGGAGCAGATGTTACAATGCCTTTCCTTAAGAATAATGAGATTTAACATCAATTTTCAAACCGAAAGCTTTAAAATGAATCCTTTGGTAGTGTTTTTGTAAATACATCTTCCAAAAATTTCTTTAAAAGAACAAACATTAAATTCATTATATATTACTAAAATATTTATTTTAGGATGGGTTTCACTATATTTATATTCGTCTATCAAGAATATTGAGTTTTATTCCTTTAAATATTGATATATATTTCATTATCATTTCCCACTAATAATGGTACCCTCACTTACACTATTAATCATTAATCTAAGTTCTCACCCAAATAAATTGTGTTGTGTATTGAGACACATAATCATAGTCTTATGTTAATTTAATCTATGTAATGGTTATTTTTTTCATTATGTACATAGAAAAAAACTTATCACCTAAGAAGAAAACCCCACTATAGGTTGAATTATATTCATCATGAATTATACCTCAATATTACGTTTTGTATAGATAATGGAATGATTTTCCATTCGTGTTGTATGTTATACGAAAACAAAAACTACGATTGATATGAATTATAATCATTTATTTTGTAATGATGTTTTTATCCCTTAGTACACTTTGATTAGGGTCACATATTGAGGGGGAATTTATAATATTCAATCTTGATTTAGTCATTTATAGTAATATCCCATTGAGTTTTCAATAAATATTTTAATTTAATACATTAACGTCATCATCTTTGTAAAGATTAATTAGTACAAAAAACAGATTAGAAACAAAATTTTCATTCTTCATTCCAATATTTTTCTAATATTCCAAGGAATAATTCCCTTTGTAAAGAATGATCATAATTATCTTGATAAATTTGAATTCATAACACAGAAGTTATCTCTCTAAGAATAAATATATTAAATAAATCCTTTATTTTGTTTTGAAATATCCTTTAAAACACCTTATCCATTTTCATATAATACAATACCATCGGTAAATATAAAAACAATAACAAATACCTCTTTATATTCATAAATGTAGAGGTTTTTATCTATTTTTTATATTTTAAAAGTTTAGTGACTTACTGAAAGTGTTTAATTTTGAATACCATTCTTGGAAATATTATTTCTTATAAACATCATTATTCAATGTAAAAACACATCCTTAATACTCTAAATGAAATAATTAATTATAATTATTAATGTACACATCATCTTCATGTTAACCATCGAAAAATATTGACATGGCATATATTTAAAAAATATTATATTATATATTATAATTGATAATAAAAATATATTTATGGTTTCAAGGATTGAAAATTTAGTGAATGTATTATCATGTTTATTATCATTTTCTTAATAAAATTGTTGCAAAAAAGTATTTATTTTTTCTCATCCTTACTCATTTCCAATTAAATATATATATTAAAACTAATTTATTACAATAATTTTATAATTAATTTTCTTATTATCTAACTACTAAGTGATTTTAATATCAATATGATCCAATTAACATTCATTTTCATCCACCCACTATTAATTATTTAATGATTATATCTAACTTCATTGCTTGATGTTAGAAATCAACAAGGTAAATAATATTTTCCTCAATATTTTCCTAGTTTGAATCTATTTTTGTTGATAAAAAATGATATTTTTGTCTTAAAAATGATTAATTATCCTTTTCTAATCTAAATTTTTATTTATTCATTAATTTATAATGTTAAATTATCTTATTCATCATATAAATCACTCAAAAATTGAGCCCTTACCGAATTTACAATAACTTTTCCAACTAATTCACCTTCTTCTCCATTAATTATAGAATGTGTTTCTAATATAAAATTATATTAAACTAGTGTTTTAAATCAATTATCTCATAATATTAAAAAATCTTCTATGTTTCCTTATTGAAACGATAAAACCCCATTTATTTATAGAATAACCTATAAAAATTTACTAAATACAACTTATTTCATACTTCCCCATGTTTGTATCTTTATCTTTGGTGATATCAGGGCTACCAAAAAAACTAAATTAATTCATTATGGGTGTATTAATTTAAAAAAGTTCAAAAGTATTCCTGTCTAAATTAAGATAATATAAACATTAGTTTGGAATTTTTATTACCTTTCCAACTTTTTATCTCCAAATGAAACTTTAAGTATTATACTCTACAAAAAATGTTCAATCCAACTTAATTATTATTATGATTTTATTTTTAATGAAATCATTATATTTTTTAGTGTATGATTAATTATATTAATTTCAAATCACATTTTTCTTAGAGAAGGATTGAAACATTTTACTTGTGTACTCTACCCAAATTTCAATTCACATTCTAATTATAGAATTTTAAGGTTATTTCTATAATTATATTGAAATTATTATACATATTCAAGTCCTTTTACTTAAAAATATTAAATATAATACATTTGATTTTAAAAAATATATAAATAAATAATATAAATTACTTATATTAAATTTTTAATTCTTCCTCATAATACCAAATACATTTGAAAAAATGATCTCTAATAGTTTAGAGTTTGAATAACTTATTTCTTTTATGATTAGTTTACAATATTCCCATTTTATCATGTTGAAAAATATCAAATTCCAATATCCCTATAATATTATTACAAAAAAACATTCTCTATTTTAGTGTTCATTATCATGTAATTTTTAAAAAACATATATATTCCTTTGTTACCAGAATTCATTGTCTTCATTCAAACTCTAGTAGAAATAATTTTTTGTATCACCCACTTGAATCATGTTAAAAATTGATTAATGTTATATTTTCAAAGAACAAAAAATTTATTCCTTATAAAAATAATCATCACTTAATCATAAATTTTAGAGATTCATGGAAAATGTTTCTTCCATCCATCAATAAAAAGTATGTTATTGGATATTGCAAAATACCCTCTAATATTTTTTGAGTCAACTCCTTTAATTTTGAATGATTATTCATAATTAAAATTAGGAAATCCATATTTTATATTTTTTAAATATTAATAAATCTATATTTATCCCAAAATATGATCTTAATACCCATTCTCTATAATCCATGAAAAATATTTGTTATGATTTCCATTTTACATCGACCATTAAATATTTCTTCTTCCTAAAAATATTTTTATCTAAATGACTAATTCTTAACGTGGATGCAGAATTTGGGAGAAAATTTTCAAAAACATGACCATGTTGGTTGTATACCTCATAATGATCCATGAACATTTAATATTTATTTTCCATCTTCACTGATGAAGTTTCATATTTCTTCTGACATTTTTTTGTCACTTAGTTAGATAATTCCTTCACAACACATGCCTTATGGCTCTTCAAAATTAATTGTAATACATATCCTAACACAAAAATATATATTTTATTATCCCCAATGGAACCATAAAACCTACAATATCATTAAATTTTTTTTCTCACATGAAAGTAGTGTAGCCCATAAAATGTCACTTGATTTCCAATTATCAGTTAACCACAATTTTTTTAATAATTTTTTAGAACTAAAGATTTTTGAAACTCTGAACATGTTTATATATATATGAGTCTTCATCTTGAGATTCCATTACCATAAATTTTAGTATAATTCTTATTTAGGTTAAGATTTAAAAAAATCAAAATTTTATTATTATTTCTTATGTTACCAGAAATTCAACTTCATTTCCCATTGAATTCATTTTATAATTTTTTGTGACATATAAAAGGCTTTTCACAACAATTGAGTGAGGTGTTTATTAATTCAAATATTTAACTGATCTATTTATAGGCCTTATTATATTTTATATTTCCCTTTATGAATTCACTATCTTCTTATAATGAATTCACGAAGATAAAAATGTAAAAAAAACATCTTCGTATGATTTTATGCCTTAAGTAACCTCTATAGAGTATTTTAAATATCCTTTTCCTTCATCATAACCAAATATTTAGTAAAATATACTTGATTTATTTGGGAGTTGGATGGTACCCAACTTAGTTTCATGTGCACAAGGTTTCAAAATAAAATTTTCTAGAGGTTCCCTAGGTCATATTTCTGTGGACATAATCATAGAAATTAGAAAATATTAAATCACTAATATATTATAATAATAATAATATTCCTTGAATATTTTTTATTGATATTTGGTTTAAATAAATGTAACTAAATGAACAAATGTAATAAGTATGGTTTTTATTATACACATGTTCAACTGAGCTGGTTTTAAGAATGAAATGAGTAGAGGTTGCATGAATTTTAATCCATTTAATTATTTAATTTTTTTTAACATGAAATCCTTAAAATAATGATTTCATGATCAAAAATACTTTTATATATGTCCTAACCAAACTATAAAAATCCATTAATTAAGAAATATCCTATAAGGATTACTATGGTTAATGTATTAAGTAAAATCATTTTTCATGTTTATAATATGATTTTACCTTAGCCTATTAAGAGACTATAATAATTCTAAGAAACATGTTTCCATCTCAATAGAATGAGATGGAAATAATACATTGTTACTTCACCCATAATCCATGATCATTCTCTAAGACAACAGGGTATCATATCATTAAAAAATTATAAATAGTCAGTGATCAGTTCATTCAATGATGAATAGTAATCAATGACTCCTTAAGAACTAAACCCCACTAATGAACTTGACACTCGTTTTTTATAATACAAAAATTAAAATTAAAATATGTGTATTAAGTATTATATATTTTATGTTTTGGTTATTCCTCTATGGTTGTATCTCCTTCCCATGTGCATTCATACTGCTCAACCATAAACCACATTATCAATACTCTATTTTGTACATTTTATCGAATATACTCAAGTTTAGGATTAATATAGGTAGTTAGGTGAGCAATGCTATTACGTATTTCAAGAATATATATAATAACGTTTAGTAATCTATAATCCATAAATTTTAATCTCTACTACTTTTCTCTTATGTTGATTTCCCTTATGTTAATGATTGGTTTCCCTATGGAAGTATTGTTATGAGATTACCAAATTGAGTTAGATATATATATATATATATATGTATTCCTTGTTTTCTCAGGGGTTGTGAATGTCATACAATTATTCTTAAAATTCATTAATGGTTATATGTATTGTGACTCTATTCTACATTACTAATTAGTACAATACTATATTATTGTTTGTTATTATATTATCAGAGTCTTCATCAAAATAATTTTGGTTTATTATAGATTGTACATCATATTTTTGATATTTTGGTATTATATTACATTGGTATGACAACAATTTCTACATTGGGGATGTAGGTAGTCTAAAAAATGTATCTCTATATTGGTATAAAATCATAAAATACACCCCTAGAATTTGTGAAATATATAATTGGATATCTTTTATTAAGAAGTTATCTCATTTTATGATTACGATGTCAGAATTCATTCTGTTCTATGTTATACAGGCTTCTGTCACCAAAAAATCATCCATATATTGATTAATAAGGAATTCCAAATTTCAACTTCCTTAAAAACAAAGCATAATAATTCCATTTGTGTTCTCTTGTTGTTCTTAAAAATAAATTCATATATAATTGAGTATTATTAATTGTGGATTTTATAAATTCTATTAAAATTTATTTGAATGTATTTTGTGATTGAATTCCACTATTTTCACATACATGGTGTCACATCCCATAAATATTTTGTGTATTTTTTTATATATTATTAATTATTGAGGATATACTAGTAAGTAAATGGATATAGTTTCCATGAGTGTCACTCACTTGAAAAAAATAAAAACAACATTGAATTTTTTTTAATATTAATATGTAAAATGTGGTATTGTTTTCTTTTGAAACATATTTATTACATCATTCACACAACATGGAACATCCAAAATTTTCTTCATAATAATTAATCAAGATATAAAACAATTTTCAAAAACCTCCCACACTAGGAACCCCTCCTAGACCTACAATTAAGAATATAGTTACCCATAACTCCCACCTCTATTTACAAAAACTCCATTACTTTATTGAATAACCATACTTTCCAATATTTCAACACCATATAATAATCCCAACCACCATTACTACTATAATAAAAAACACAACTTTGTAAACCAATCATTAAAAATCAATTACCACACCATTGCTCCACCTCATAAAAACACCCAAAATCCATAAAAAACTCATCCAATAACATTCCATCCAAAAAAAGGAAACTCAAACCAAGGAATAAAACCACTGAAAATGTGTATCCAACTATTTAAAATTAAATAATTTTTAATAATTCAGTCATAATAATTAATTTTAACTAGCATGATCATCAACACTAGAATTCATTATTACCAAGTAACTATTTCATTTCCAACATGAAATGGTTACCCCTTTATCTAATTTTATTACAATAATTTAATCATGGAAACATCACACATGTTTATATAACCAAACAAAGAAACTCATAGTCAACAGAAAAATAAGAAATAAATTATATTTAGTAATCTAAAATCTTATAAAGTGCATGTGATCTCCCATATTATTTAATTTCTTTTTTCCATTTCGTTATCTCATTATGTTAACCCTTACTATCCAATAAATGAAAAAAACACAATCAACATCCACAATTTACATATAGTAAATTATAATAGATATATCTCCTACCTTAGTTGGAAATTCAACAACTATTTTGAAATGATAAGAAGAAGGATATGATCAGAAAACTGAAATCACATGGAGGAAACTTAAATAGCCTACAACCCAACAACCACCATCAAAACCAAGAACATACTACTACAAAACTAACACCATGGTTCCATCACATCATCTCAAATTAATATAGATGAAAAAAATAAAATGGAAAGAAATATCAAATTATATTAAATAATCTCGATCTATCAATTACACCATGAGATTTTATGATGCATTTCACTTTAAATAAATTTAATTTTACGACAGACTACAATAGATAAAACCAACATATTAATGAACTATAATATAGTATACTACTACAACTATCCATTAAATAGAAATAATAAACAAGAACGATAAAATTTTTAAAGTAATGTATAAATGCTCTAGATATGTAATCTTTTTTGACAAGTAATTACATAATTTTTATTAAAGTATTTGTATGCTTCAAAAATACATTTTTCCTGAAAATGATTTTTATTTTTCTATGAGAAAATAAAATAACTAATTGTGGCCACATTTAAAAAATTTATTTGAAGAAAACATCATTTTTAAATCATCATTTCAATTTTATCTTAGAGTGAATTAGGGATAAATTTATGAAAATATTGATTTCTAATTGATAGTCAAAATAAATATTTTTATTGAAGATAGTATTTTGGTTTAAATCATTTAAAATTTTTCATTTTTTTTAATATATTTAGTAAATTATATTAGTCAATTTATATTATAAATAAAATTATTAATCTAATTTGAATAATGTTTATGTTTTTTGGGTTAAAATTGTTTTTTGACTAAAGAATCTTTGTTTTTCTAGAAAACTGAATTTCATCATGTTACACTTTTTTATTTTGAAAATAAATTATATCCTTTATATGAATAAAATATTATAAAATGGATTAAAAATTATAATTCATAATTTATGTATTTATTAATTATTCCACTTTCATTTATGATCATGGTGAATATTAAAATAATGAAAATTTGTCACCATGGTAAAGGATAGACCATGATTGTCAGGGGATAATGTAAAAGATAAGTTTATGATTTCTATTGCCACTTGTATAAATAAAATTGGATGTCTATATTTATATCTCATCCTATCAAACCATATAAACTCTATCCACTTGGAATCATTTTCAAGAGTAATACATTATTATATTTTAATTATTTAAGAGATTTCAAGTGTGTCATCTCCACAACTTATAAAGGGACACCTGTAACATATCTTATTTACACTATATTGAGATATATATATATATATATAACATGATAAATATTATTCTCAACATCCCTATCTAAAATATAGAGTCATTATAATTGAAAAACTATTACAATGGTCCTTAAGAAAGGATCTAAAGTTTTTCTACCGAAGAAGGGGTAATCATCTAACCATCCCACTATCATTTTGTTTCTAATTCAAAATCATCCAAATTTTTAGTATTTATCAAAAAAATAATATATTTAGTAACCATAATATACTTAAATATTGTTACAATTATTTATTAACCATCATCTACCCTATTTTCCATCAAATGGGAAGTAAATGTATCAATTATTCATATATATGGACTATCAACTCCCCTTAGTTATACAATTAATTATATATCACCATATTTTATAGATGGTTATTATGATAGGATTAATGTTTAAATATGATATTTAAGAAATAATTATACTTTTGATATTATAATATCATATATAAGTAATTATTTTTCTATAATATTTAAAATGATAGCATTTCTTGTGCGGGTGTGTGGACTACCATATCCATGAAGTGATGTGATTTCTTTTTTATTTAAACATTATATTTATTATAATGAGGATATATTTAATAAATATAAATAATATATATGATATTATAATGATTATATATATATTATTTATTATTTACTTTAATTTTATTCAATCCCTTGAAAATTGAAATAGTGTTCAAATGTACGTATGACAAAACATCTCCATAAACTGTTCCATTAATTTATATAACTATATATTTTTTGAATGATTATAAATATGTAAATATTAAATATATATAAAATTAATATCATTAATTATATTTTTGTGATTTTTGATCCATGAGCAATGTATGAGGAGTAAAACGTTAGAACCAAAACACCCATGAAAAACGTAACGGTTAACCCTCAGAAATGATGATTTTAATATGGAATTATTAATTAATTTGTGTTAAAATGTTATAAGTGTGTCATATTTTATATTATAAGTATGTTAATGATTATTGCATTGAACTATAATGATTTTAAATTTTACAATAGAGGAGGTTAGAGTGACATATAAATATGTTGAACTTTGTGTAAGGGTTTTATGTTCCAATATCATTCTATTTAGGATTTTTTAATCGTGAATTACCATTGTGGGAAAAAATATGATTATTTTCTGATAAAAACAATTAATTCTAATATCCTCTATTTATTTCTAGATAATTTATTTTTTCCTTATAGTTTCCTCACTTTAAGTACTCAATGATCTCAATGAATTTTTGGAAAATTTAATTTAATTTTCCTTTTTGTTAGAAATCATTTTTCATCCAAATAACGTTTTTCTAAAACGACTTCAATAATTATTTTACTGATATAAAATAATTTTTAAAATAAATATTTACCCATGTTTGAAAATATATAATAAATATTCAATTTAATATAATAGTTTATTTTCGGAATAGGTTACTTTTTACTTTTTTATCAAAAATTTGAAAGAAATATTTGTTTAAACATACAAAACATGGATGAAATTTACCACCATAATTGCCATTAAATTAATTGTATATTTATTTAAAATTTTCCATGATTATTTTCAATGAAACTATTTTCCTTAATATTTTGAAATTTTTTTGTTTTTAATTCTGTGACAGAAATTTGAAATGGAAATTTTCATTAAGAAACATTCGAGTGATATATTAAAGGAAATATTAATTTATGATCCCATAATTTTATATTACATATAATTTACTTAGGATATCATCAATTAATACCATATATATTCATTCTATAGATATTTTACGGTTTTTATGATTAAATATCTGTGAATCGTTTTTTCTTATCCCTGGGTTAAATTCTAATGAATGGTTTCATGATCTACTGGAATACATATGAATGGATTTATGATTATATGTTGGTTGGACCTATAATTACATATCCCTTTAATGAATTATGTAAATATTAAAATTTTATGATCTCAAAGGGTATACGAGAGGTTATCCTATTCTCAAAATATTTTATATAAGAAGATATCCCAAGCCTGGAAGAGGGTACACATGAGGTTATACAAAGCCCAAAGCATGTAAAAAATAAGTTTTACCAAGCCTGAAATGTAATGAATATCATGGTGGGTATCCTGAAAAAATATTTAAATAATTATAGATATTACACACTTTATTACACACTTTTATGACATGATATTATGCTAATTTGAAGTTTTCAAGGTATAGGGTCATTTATTCCGGTATTATTCATGTCATATAAAATAAAAGGATTTATGCAATGAATCATGTTTATTATATATGAATTGATTTTTTTTATTTTAAATAGATAATATCATGTTATTATAAACTTTATCATCATTTTAGGTTTAAATAATAATTAATATCTCCCTTTTCTCCCTTACTAAGCATCAGTTCTCACCCTTTCTTATGATTCTTTTACTTAGGTTATGGAGATAGTTTTTAAGTATGATATATCTCCATAGGATTCTAATAATGAATTACTTAGTGGTAAATATAGTGGGTGTCTTAAAAACATGTTTTTTATCTGTCCATAATTCCAAAAACACTAATCCCTTACAATTTTGTCATGGATTATATTTTTATGTATTGAATATTCATTTATTAAGATGTAATATTTTTATAAAAAGTATGGGTTTATAGAGATGGAATTATTTCAGGGTTTAGTAAATCATTAGAGATTGTGATTAGGTAAATTTATTGAAATCCCAATGGATTATCCTATAAAGATGATAATATCCCAATATTTTAGAATGTTGGAGAGTATGTGGTTTTCATAGAAATGTGTCCCTATATTGAAAATCATTGTTGATGTGATTATGGAATCGATATATCTTAGGGTAATAATAATAGTATTAGTTGGTCATACATATATCAACCATAATTCAGGTGTACGATTAGTGTTCAAATATTTTTCACTTGTTTTATAGTCTAAGTAGATATTATTAAGATAAAATTCATTTTCTTTAAGACCCATTAAAAATTATTTAAATTGATGATGAATTTCAATGACCTACGATAAACCTAAGGTTACATAGAATGAAAAGATGGAGTCATGATATATAAATCCCATAAATGTTTATTCATTTTTATTTGATTTATCACTATAATTGTTATTATTTATGTGACTATTATTTTTTGTTTTAGTAATTGGTTGGATCTTTAATGAACCATTTTAATGTTTAATGTGATAGATAATAAAATAAGTGTCCTCTTATGAAACCAAATGATATTGGAGTTGGAATGAAAAATATTTTTCATCTCCTTATATAACATTCTAAAGCTATGAATCATACTAGGCATGGAAATGAGAAATGTAGGGAAAACCATTTTGTTGATCCCTTCATGTGGTATCATCCATATTATTCTAGAATGTATTCTAATTCACTAGTGATTTAGAAATGGGTAAATTCCACTAAAAATATATTTTTAATTAATCAATATTCAAAAAATGAAAAATACATTTTAGTAGTCTACTATTTGGACGGAAAAACATAACAATAGTAGAACTACATCAAGAACACGAGGAAATAGGAAGAGATTGACTCAATGGAGTGGGGTGAGTTTATGAGATTATTCTAATAAGTAATTTCCTCATATTATTCATACAAAAATGGAGAAGATATTCCTTGAGCTAGTGTAGATGGATAATTAATTTATTTGTACCAATGGGGAAAATTTTACAAGTTTATGAGGTACACTTTTGGTACTATTATCTAACCTAAAAGTAAGGTCAATCAATTATTCATTCGATTAAATTCAAATATATGATGGGATTTATATATATGGGTCTTCAGTATTAATGAATAAATCATTCAATGTTTTATCATGGTGGAAATTTAGATAAGATTTACTAATCAATCTCATAGTTTTGATAAGAATGGAAAAATGGAATTCAACATAAATTATGATAATAAATACCATGGAGATAAGAAGATTATATTTACTTTTTTCTTTATGTCTAAAGGGAAATATGAAAGAAATTGTCTTAAAGAGACTTGTAAATTATTTAAGTGTGGAAAGGATGGTTAGTATGAAATAAAATGTATAGGTGATGAAAAAAAACTATCCAATGGTGGAAAGAAATAATGATAGAATTTTCCAGGAACACTATTGTGATTCAAATGAAAGGCGTGTGGGAATTATATAAACTAGTGTTAAAATATGAAGGTTAATAATAATGATCGATGTTATCAACCCATTAAGTATAGAGACAAATATAAATCTCACACAATCATAATTTTATAGGTGGGGTAATACAATTAAATTTATAATGTTACACTTACCATTTACTCTCAAACTATTAATGTCTTATTTTATTCTAGGTATTACCACTATTTTATATATAATTAATTTTATATAGGTATAATAATTCATCCTCAGTGATTACATATTTAATAATAAGTGAAATCCCCTAATGGTATGATGGTCACATCTCAAATCAATGATTCTTCTCCAATTTAAATTTGTGGGAATATGCTTCTTATAAGTTTCATTAGACTCCCTATAATTGAATTTGATGATATATTATGAATAGATTGAATTTCATTACATATATACCACGTAAATTTCTATGTAAAGGAAGTAATATTTGATTTTTTGAAACAAACTATGATCTTTTATCAGTGGATGACAAATATAAACATCCAGTGGAAATTATATCCATTACATGGGTCCTGGGTTTTATTGAAATTACATGTTTATCATAGATGGTCGGGGAGACAATAAACCTAGATGATAAGCCTATTTTATGATATTTTTTTTGTTTTACCAGAATAATTTCTTATTCTTACTATGAATAATGATGTTAATTTTTTAATAGAACTCTTATCTATAGTTACAAAAAATTTTATAGACTCAGTATGGAATGGATTTTATTTTTATACATAAATTAGTGAAGTAACACCAGAGTAATCTTGATAATAGAGTCATTCAACTTCAGAAGTCACATTGGGGGGTTCTAGTTATTTTTAATAAGAATAAATATTGATCAATGTGACTCTTCATTGATTATCAGGAGTGTTAAAATCTCACAATGAAGAATAAGCATCATCCTCCACGTATTGATGATTTTTTCGATCAATTACAAGGATAAAAGTGTTTTTCCAAGACTAATCCTTGATCCAAAAAATATCAGATAAGGGTAAAATATAAATACATAGACAATAAATAATTCCTTAAAAGATATATAATCTATGAATTTATAGTGATCCAATTTTGTCTTACTAATTACCTTCTTACCATTATGCATTTAATGAATATGGTCTTTGGATATTAACATGATTAGCTTATGGAAGTATTTTTAGATGACATCATTATATATTATAATAGTATAGAAAATCACAATGATCACATGAGGATTTTACTAAAGGTTTCATGAAATGAAATTATTTATAAAAAATTAACTTTGTGCAAATTTTGGCTACAAAATGTTTTATTTTTAAGTCATCTAATCCTAATGGAGTGTATATTGATTAATCCATCATAGATAAAAGTTATTGAACTTTGTCCACGAACCATTGTGATGGAGATTTTTTGTTTTCATGGTTTGGATGGATATTATTGACTAGTTTTTGGAAATTTATCGTGGTTGTCTAATACACTCACAAAGTTAACTTAGAATATATCCATGATACATTGGGGAGATAAATTTGAAAAAAAAAACAATGAGAAAAAGAGAAAATTACTCACTGCACAAGTTCATACCGTACTCTATAGTGGATAATGGTTTACGATTGATTTTTATAAATCATTGGAAGGGTCACGATGCATCCTCATGGAAAATGACATGGTGATATCTTATACATCATGAAAATTGAAGGTTTTTGAAAAAAAATACCCAACATAGGATTTGAGGTTAGTTGTAGAAATTTTTTCATTTATGGTATGAAGACCTTTTAATTTTAGAGAAAGTTTAAATATATATACTTACTATTAAATTTTATTGTATATATTCACTAAAAAATAGTTAAACATGACTCAGAGAATACATATTGAGTTTATTAATGATTATGACTTCTCAATAAATTACGAAACATGGAATTAGAAAAAGGTAGAAGATTTTGTGAGTTAAAAAGATTATATTATATATGATGATAAATAAAAAATATCCAATATTTCTATGTGTAGAATGGATTAATTTTTAAATGTTAAAGGAAACAAGATAAATATTATCTTCTTAAAATTTGTTTTTAACCAACTATCCAAGTTATGTTTAAAGAGGTTGTGAACTAATATATAGAGCAAAAAAATAATGTGAGAAATTTTTCTAAGTGAAACCTTGATAGTGATGTAATAATGAGGTTTAGGAACCTTGTATGTATCTTTTCCATACCATATTTAAAGGAGTTTTTGGATGAAGAATATGGATCATCATTCTCTATTCATCTCGGATGAAAAAAAGATGTATAGAGATTTAAAAGAGTTTTTAGGGAGGTAATAAACGATCATATATATTGATGAGTATATATACATGTTCTTAGTATGTCAGTATGTTAGGTCTAAAAGACAGAAGTCAAAATGGATGTTATAATGGTTACCCATACCATAATAGAAATGGAAAAATTACAACGTATATTTTTTCATTAGACTACCCGAAACGTCTAAAGTCTATAATACTCTTTCAATTGTAGTATATTTCATAATAAAGTTAGAAAAAATCCTTGATTGCAAGGAATATATATCTCTTGATCATATTTTTATTATATATATTATGAATTACATCATTCTATTTTATCTAATTAATATATGAGGTTTACTTATATATTCTCAATATGTCTTCAACATGCTCTTGATTCAGAGCAATGCTTCATTACTTCTTATCATCCTTTGATATATGGTAATTCTAATTGAACCCTTAAAACCTTGTATTATATGACAATTACAGGTTGTTTAGAGTTTGAAGGTGGTAGGGATCAACACCTTCCATTGGTCGAGTTTTCATACAATAATAGCATTCACTCGAGCATTCATATGGTTCCTTATAATGCCCTATATGATAAAATGTATAGAACACCAACATACTTGGATGAATAGAGTGAATAAAACTTATTGGTACCTGAGGTAGTAAATTAAATGGAAGATATATTATGATCTATTCAATGACTCATCTAGGAATCTTAGAGTTAGTAAAAAATTTATGCATAAAATTATTGAAAAACTGGAATTTGAGGTTTATAAGAATACATTCTATTGAATTTATCCATGGAATAAAATTATAAAGTTTATAAAGATTTTAATTTTTATCCACATTTTCATTGTCCCCTTTTATTTTCATGATGGAGTAAGTAAGGTATATTATCATGTGATGCTTCCACCAAACATATCTTAAGTTCATAATGTGTTTTAGGTATCTCTCTAGAAGAAGTATATACCTGATCTCTCAGATGCACTGAACTAATAGGTTTTACTACTCTATTATAATATTTTTAAGGAATTAAAGTACAATATATGTTGATTAATATAGATAAATTAGCGTGAAACCAGACTACTCACCTTGTTAAAGTTCTCTGAAGTAATTGTAAATTAAAAAAAAGGACATGGGAACTTGATGATATGATAAAATAGTAATATCCCCATTTTTTTGTTTTAGTGTGAGGAAGTTTCCAAGGAAAAAATCATTTTAGTAGGGTATAATGTAACAACTTAATATTTGATGATATATTTCTCTTCAAATAAATTAAATTACTACTATATCTTGCAAAACACGCTAAAAAAAGTCTTAATGAAAAATAATAAAGTATAACATTACAACATATCAATTATCATGGTATAAAGAATTTGAATAATAAATTTTTCAATTAATTTATATTTTATTTATATAATGAAAATATATTGATATACAAGAACTATATTTTTAGTAAAGACCTTATATTCTTCAAAAATACATTTTTTATCAAAAAAATTATTTCTTTTTACGAGTAAATAATATAAATAATATTTCAAATTAAGGAAAATTTAATTTATAAAAAGTAACATAATTTTCAAAATTAATATTCCGAAATTATCTTTGAGTGTATTTTTTAGTTTTTTTAAAAGACATATTTTTTATGAATAGTGAATAAAATGATTTTAATTCAAAAACTATTTTTCTTTGAAATAAATTTCCAAATAACAAATTTTAACTCATTTTAAAATTATTATTTTTTACTTATATTAATATTTATCAAATTATTCAAATTATAATTAATTCTATTAATTATTTCAGTATAATAATTTTTTATACATAGAGAACTTTTTTTTTGGAAACTACTTTTCATCACATTTTGGAGGATTAATTTTATCTAAAATTATATAAAATATTTTGTTTGAGTTTGATAAAATAGATTCCTTATTATGAATGAATATTTATAAATTTTATAATCATACCACTTTCATTTTTGGTCAAGATAATTAGTAAAAACAGTAAAAAATCCAAGCGGTAAAGGTTACAATTGGTTTACTGGTGGTTAAAAAAATATATCTGTATATTTGATAATAAAATTTGAATAATTACAATTTCTTGTATATATTTCGACTTCATACTGTCCAAATACATGTCTTTTTCCATCTAGAATCATTATTCATGTGTATTACTTTACTATATTTTATTCTTTTATAAAATTACAAAGGTGTCATCTCCCCAACTTATAAATAGACAAGCTTATTACTCTTATTTACACAGATTTGATCCTTATTTATCACCAAAATACAATTAAATTCTCTTATAAAATTTTCATTATATGAATTATAGGTTCTATTATTCTAAAAATATTATTTCAAGGTTTTTTAAGAAATAATCTAAGAGATGCTTACTGAAGAATAGATAATCATCCTTCCCGACCTCGTTAAATATCATTCTTATTATACCTCCTCTAAATATATGATACTCTTCATAAAATAAAATATTAAGTGTCCTAAATATGATTAATTATTTTTATTATTACTTTACCACCAATATCCACCCTCTATTATATCAACTGTGAAGTGAAAGTATTGCTCGTGCGTATGTGTGGACTACCACCTCCACATAAAGATACAATTATTTTTCTATTACCATATTTTGTTGCTGAATATTATGATGGTTTAAAATTATATATATTATTTATATTAAATAATTTTTCTTCATTAATTTTAATATCATTTCTAGATTCATACCTTCATATATATAGAAAAATTATAACGTCACTCGTGTGTGCGTGTGAAGTAGAACCTCCAAAAAGTGATGTGATTCATTTTCAATTTCCAATTTACATGGCTGGTAATAAGGATTAATCTAATAAATATATATGATATATATGATTTAATAATAATTCTTTAGATTTGAATTATTATTTACCTTAATTGCATTCCATCTGTTGAAAATTGATAACAAACATTATGCATTCAAGCGGCCTGCTGTCTCCATGAATGGTGCACATCAGTTTTATACCTATACATTCAATTAAATATTATAAATAATTATACAATGAATATATATGAAATTTATATTATAAATAACAATAAATACATGATGGAACAAATATAAATGTACTAGTATTGGAATATAAGAACCAAAACAACAATGAAAAATCAAAAAATTAACAATCGGAAATGATGATTTTAATCATGATTTAATAATTAATGGGTATTGAAATGTTAATAGTGGATCATATAATATATTATAAGTTTTTAAAACTCTTTATATAATTTATATGAAATTAATAAATACTATATATGAGGCTAAATATCCTTCTAATAAAGTTGAATGGGTGGTTATGGATTTATGTTTCTATGTCAATTTAATTGTGATAGTGTGTGATTCAATTTCCATTGATGGAAATTATATTATTATTTTATTATATAACCATTTCATTTTATTATAATAAATTTTTTTCTATAGAAAAATATTTTCCGTTCATTATTTTTAATCTAAGTTCTTAAGATATTGAACAAATATTTTTCTGGAGAGCCAAATTTAATTCTCTCTTCAGTTAGAAATCATATTTATTCAATATCAAAATTTAATAAAATCTTTGTCAAGAAATTTTAAAAAAATATAAAATGAGGTTTTAAAATAATATTTATCCATGTGTTAAATTATATAAAAAAGATCAATGGAATTTCTTTTCATTTTTTAAATGAGATACTTTTGACCTTTTATCAAAAATGTGAAAGGAATCGTTATTTTAATGTGCATAAAATGAATAGAATTTCTATACACCATGAACTTTAATCAAATTGAATCTTCCTAAAATGTTTTACATTTTAGATTTTAATAAAAATTTTATCATGATGTTTTTTTAGATTTTTATTTTTTAAACATGTGATTTAGAAAATAAAATTGTGTTTTCCCCAAAGAAATACTCAATTGATATTTTAAAGAAAATATTAATCTACGATAAAATATTTTATGTTGAATATAATTTAACATGTATATGATCCATTAAAATCATATTTATTCTTACTCTTAGAAATTTATATTTGTGATGATGAAATACGAATGAAACCCATTTTTTTAATAAGTAATTTTACAATGAATGTTTTTATGATCTTTCAGAACATATATGAAAATAATTATGATTTTGAAATGGGTGGTCATGAAATAATATATATCTTAAATGTATTTGGAAAATATTAATTTTATTTAAGATCAAAAGTTACACACAAGGTTATCCAAATCATAATATAGGGTACAAAGAAGGTTAACCCAAAATAAATAGATGGCACATTGGAGGTTATTTCTAGATCAAAGAAGGTGAACCATTAAATATAACAAGACTAGTATGTTTTGGTCACCTAATTATACTCTTTATGCTCATGTAATGTTTAAATGGTCATTGATATCTCCCTCGTTTCCCCTTATTGAGCATCCGATCTCACTCTTTCTTTTGTTTCTATTACCTAGGTTATGAGGAAAGGTATTTGTATGATTATATCCTCGTAGGGTTCTAGTTATGAGGAAAATAGTTGGAAATTATGTAGATCTATTCTGAACATGTTTTTTATGTATCCACATTTCCAAATACACTAATCCTATATATTTTTAACAAGGGTTCTAATGGTATTTATTGAAGATTAATAAAATAATATGTAATATTTTGGTAGAAAATTTATGTTTTTGTATACTATTAATGTTGATAATAAAATGTACCAATATTGAGCTCAATGGTCTCTAAAAATGTGCTTCTAATAATCTATTTTTTGAGAGAAACAATGTAATATTGGTAAATTCATATGATCCAATGAATTTATAGATGCATTAGAAACTTAAGGCATCACTGGTCATTTTAGATAGGGACATATCAAATGAATCTAAAAAATCGATGAACAAATCTAATATATCTTCACCCATTTCAAACTCATTAAATATCTCATTTAGAAAAAACTGAGTAAAGGTCATGTTCTCACTAATTTTTTCATGTCACTATTATGATCCCATATAACCTAACACGGAAAAACATGAGCATCATGTCATCGAGACTCTATAAATGGATAAACCATGAAGCCAACCACTCTGAGATTCATGTCATGGCATAATACAACATGTAGTTACTGAAAATTTTAAATTTTTATGAATATTAAATAAGTCAATACATAATAACACTTAATGAATATATGTTTTTACACTTTACAAACATATTATTCAAATTCCACCATGCCATGATGAATACCTCACATATCACAACCACACTCTATAATCAAAATAACTATAAACCTACCTAACATGGAACACACCACTAAGTTGTGGCATATCCCTAGGTGAATGAACAATACCCCACACCATAACATAATACTTCATGGAATGACATACCAGAATACACAACTCCCCTCTTCTTAATCCATCCCTTAGCACTGCAACAGTCAAGGACATGTCTTGACACACTCCTCCTTGATGAAAACTAATCTTCAACTCGATATTTCCTCCTATATCCTTTTCTCAATAAATATAACACCTAAATGATGTAAAATAATGGGATATGAAGGTCTAATATATTACATTAAATACCCCTAAAATTATTATCTTCATCCAGAATCAAAACCACTCTTCAAAGGAAATTAGAATCTAACAACCAAAACACTCCCCCAAGAAGATACCTGTCAAATATAATGACACCCTCACCAAAGAATAATCTATCATAGGAAAAAATATCATATAATTTTTCCCAAATTAAACATCTCATCATTAAATGAGAACAAAATTCAATGGAGATTAGGGTATTTAGGACATAACTGCATCTCAAGTTCCCATGTACATTTTTAAAGATCGTTATTCACCTATAAAATAGAATCCAAAAGAATACAACACATGCACATTTCCATCTCTTAATGATCTAGAATCTTGAACATTCACTGCATTTATGTAGAATCATCTTGTATTTCATAAAATTCAAAATTAATGAGACATGATTCATCCAGGAGATCATGATAATGATATGAAACATGGAATATAAATGGATCAGGTCCAACTATGGTGAAGGAACCTCTTGATAATACTCATCATTAATGCACCCCCAAAACCTAAAAGCACTGATAATCCAAGAAGAAATCTTACACTCTCTCAAAAAATCCCAATTCTCATAATGAGGAGAAGCCATCTTGATCTCACGATCATTAACAAAAAACTCTATATGTATCCTTATATTATCATTCTAATACATTTATGGCCATGTGTCATCTTCATCCACTATATTCTCATCTAAAAATTCTCAGTTTTGTTATACCAAAATTTTATCCAAGGAACACCTATTCTCCAACCTCGTCCTAGAACAACAGTGAAATTCAAGGCCTCCTATAAAATTCCAAAAAATAGATCCATGTTAATAGAAGAGTGCTAAATATAAATAGAATCAAACTCACCAAAGGGAATGTGATTCACCCATGATTCACCAAAATTAAGGAGCCATCCCTGAAATGAATCCTAAAATGTTTAAATGGTTTACTCCATATGGCTTCTTATGTGGGGATGAAATGTGTTGTGAAAGTGTATCTTATGGAAAAAATAATTCTGAAGTCCTCCAAAGACTCCTAAGGTAAAAAAAGAACCAAATCATATATGGTGGTCCTCTCTACCCTATGATGATTCATTATTTCGTCAAATACCACCTCACCAAAACATCTACGACACTCGATTACTTGATTTCCAGGATAAGAGATAACATCATCAATCGATCCTTAATCACCCATATGTAATCTCATCTTCATTGATGTTGAGTAAAACTAGACATAAAATATAATGAAATTTCCTCCATGTATAGTAAGGTATATATAATATATGCATGATCCTATAAGAACATGATTCATTTACATCACCTACTAGAAGACAAATCACCAAAATGAAAACTATACAACATAATTATTCTTCCCCATCGATCAAAATTGTCTCCTCATGGAATGGTACATCTTGGATATATTATGACGTAATACTAGATGTGACAAATGAATCTCACAAATAACCTAGTCATGAATGATTATAGAACAATCAACCTCCCCAAAAATTATACAAAAAATTATTAAATCTCTGACCAAATCTTAAGATCCTCACCATAAATGAAGTGATCCTATATCACATTCAACACAAAATCTATCCACTAAGACTCCTCTGCTTACTACATCATGGATGATTTCACAATCATATGTTATAAGAATCCTCTACCACCAACCTCTTCTATATCCTCCAAATACTTTTTTTAATTTTAAAATTTTCCACTTCGAGGCTAAGTGAAAACCCATACTAACCACATTCGAACCACAAAAAACTACCCAAAACAACAAATTCAAAATTAAAATTAAGAATTTACAAAACAAAAACACCCTTGAGCCATTCACCGTACGCAAATCAACATAGCACGATGCTCATTCCATCATCATCACCACTATTCAACAATTTTGTGTTGACACCATCATCATCAGAACCATCGTACCATTACAGAATCACCGGAACATTTCCCCAGCCACTCCATAACAGAAAACCATCACATGAACCACAAAATCCATGTGCCGAACAAATTGATTATCTAATGTTGTATCAACATCTTCAGTCATGGAGAGATAAACTCATCGGCTACAATGGTCCGATAGAAATAAAACTACCACACACAGAACTATCAACACAAACAATCCAAACAAAAATCCTCAAAACCAATAGCCTTATCATTGAAAAGGGAAATATTCGGCACAGTAAACACCGAACAATGATGTTGGCCCATAGATGATGTTGGAAACTATCTATAACTATAATGGTTTTAATTATCAAAAATCATGTCGTATATTAAAATATATCTTACCCCATGTAAAATAATATATTTTGACAAATCATTATATTAAATACCAATCATTTCAATCTCTTAACTATTTTTAGGCGTTTATGTCTAAACAAGCTTATAATTTATTATCATTGTGTAATTATGAGTTTTACCGTTTTCTGGCCTTGCTGAAATTTAAGATAGACATAAAATCAAAATTATCTATGTATGATTCATTAACACAAATATACAGAGGACTCATCATTGGACATGACACCGATAGACAGAGGACTCACCATTGGATATGTCACTGACAGATAGAGGACTCACTGTTTCACTTTCTATCGATGAAAACGACATATAGTTAGTTCAAGTGACCTACCATTGCATGATATTACTGATGAAAGGACTCTCTAAAAGTTAAAATAAGTGACCATTAGTTCAAATTTCTCACCGATAGAAAGAAGGACACAAAGTTGATATGAGTCACCGATATTTCATCTATCTCACTGATGATCAGTCCAAATGATAACACAAATGACTCACCGATACACCGAGTCACTGACACCGATGGAAATGACTCACCAATACAAGACATCACCAATACTGACCAACCAATGCTGACTGAATGATAAAGAAATACTAATGAAAATGATTCACCAATACTTATTACTCACCGATAGTCATACAAACTATTTTTATATAATTAATTCAAATTTATATTTGATAGTCATATTTAGAAAAATTAATGTTTCGGACATTATTTAATGTTTTCAATAAGTCTATTAGTAGACAGTATGAGGTATATACACATGGGGAGATCTTAATTACATCTAGAACTCAAATTATAAAATATGTACCCATTGGATATTTTAATAGAAAATGAGGAATGCACTGAAAAGAAAAGAGAACAGATGATCAAAAATAACTTATGCAGCTCTCGATCCTTCTTTAAAATCCCAAGAACTCAATGTGAGAACATATAGGGACTTCAATAAGATGATCAATACCTATCGAACTGCATTGATCATCTTTCCACCGAGTACATGAACACTTAACCTAATAAAAAACCAGACCCTAGAGCCTGTGATACTCTTTTTTGAAGATGACATTCAAAAGAGGACTAAATCTTTATTTTCTCTATATCAAACAAGTCTAGATCATCAATTCCTAACACACAAAGACTATTAAACCATATTCAATATCATTATCTCTATTGTGTTCTTTTGTTTACATTTTTGAGTAGTGTGTATATATGTCTGTAATACACACAGACTTAGGTTTATAATTGAGGGATACTTGATATCCTCAAACTCTCTCTCTATTTTTCTCTTGAATCCCATATAGAACAATGTAAGAGGTCGAGTGTGACATGTTTGTTGTTTTCACCAATAATAAATGTGGTAGAGGTCAAGTGTGACCTAGAAAGTCCTATGCATTATTGAGAACCCCTATCTAGGATGTGGATAATGTTTATTAATATAAATTTCTTGGTGGTATGTGATCACTAAGTGAAGAGGAATAAGTCTCAGCTTGCGAATGAACCTCTTGTTTATTTCGGCTGTGTTTTACTCTTTATTTTTACTTTTTTATCACAATTTTATAATAACAAAATGAACTTTGATAGTTATTTTATAAAGTTTTTATATTATTTTTAAATGTAGTACGTTAGTTTCAAAGTTTATTCCAATCTTCATATTAGTATAGTTGAGAACTAATCAATATTTTGAGAAATTAATTGAACATTCAAGACTTTTATAAATTCACTACAAACTGAACTTGACTATATTTATAATTGGGAGAAATTTTCAAATAATCAATTTTAATAAAAAAAATTATAGTTACTCAATTCACCCCCCTCTTGATTAATCTACTCCGACCAAAATTTGGTATTATGGGGTTTTAGAAATTTTGTCTGTTTTCAAAGCTTTTTCAAATATTTTTCAATGGTGATTGTAATTGTCTTTAAAAGATCATAATATTTTTATTATTTATAAATTTTTATCTCTTTGAAATCCTTTTATAATTCCAATTTTTGACAATCATTTAGAATGAGAAGCTACTAATAGACCACCTTACCTTAATGGAAAAAAATATGCTAAGTGGAAGCTTAAAATTAAAATACTTATAGAAAGCATGGGATTTTAAATATAAAATGATGTTGATAGTAAAATGCAATTCCTAAACCTACTATAAAAAGTTGGGATGAACCTGTCGATACTGCCTATAATAATAATTACAAAGTAATGAATGCTCTATAATGTGCTCTAGGAGATGAAGAGTTTAATTGTATTTATACTTGTAAAAGTTCCCATGAAATTTGGGACATTTTATATGATTGTCATGAGGGAACAACTACTGTTAAGGAAATAATATTAAATACTTATGCTGTTAAGTATGAAACCTTTAAAATGAATCATGGTGAATTTTTCTTAGAAATGTATCTCAGATTTAACGAAATTGTCAACACAATGATTTCTCTCAAAAAAGATGTCATAACCAAAGAAAAAATCCTGAGGATTCTCATATGTTTATGTAAAAGATGGAGAGGAACCTCTATCTTAATTATAAAATCATGTGACATCAAAAAATTACCTATCAAAGAACTCATTGGAAAGATAATGTTGTTCATAGAAGAGTTGAGAGTCAAAAAAGAGGTGGATGATGAACCTAAGAGGAAGTTTGTTTCTTTTAAGAATACTGCCTCAAAAAATAAAGAAAATGAGAATGTTAATGCTACTACAGAAAGCTCCAGTAGTGAAGAATCATCTTTGTACAATGATGAAGAAATGACCCAGCTATCTAAGTGATTCAAGATATTTTCTAGGAAAAAGATATTTTTTAGAAATCCCAATTACAAACGAAACTTTGATAACATTGTAAATTAGAAAAAGGATTAGAGGAGAAATGAAAAATCCAAAGAGATAGTGTGCTATAAATAAATAATTAAGGTACTTATCCTAGCTAACCGTCTAAAGGTAAAAAAAATTATGAGAACAAGGATATAAAATATAAGAAATCCATGAAGGCCACTTGGGGTGCCTCTAAGGATAGCTCCAGTTAATATGCTTTTTCTCATGATGAGATAGAAGATATGAAAAATATGTTTTTTATGAAAAACACCTCAGAGGTAATCTTAGACTCTCTTATTCAACATTCGTAATATTCAGAAAATTATAGTGAGTCTAAGAATATTTCATGTAAAGAATTATTTTAATATTGAAACATGTTGTAAGAGACAAGTAATTAACTAAAGGATAAGTATAAATCTTTAAATAAACAACATGAACTTATTATAACCATTAAATATGAACTTACTACTGAAAAAAGAGAATAATGATCAAATGCTTATGGAAAATAATGAGTTAAAAATGCCTAATGAGAAAATATGGAATGATATTGAAAAGTTTACCAATGGAAAAGATAACCTTACAAAAATACTTGGTGAATAGATTACTCCTTTGTACAGTTCTAGAATAGGATATCAACCAGTAAAAAAGAACTTACAAAAAAAACTTTTTTATGACCAAAACTAGAAAATTTACTTCTTTATTAAAAAACTTTAATTTTACTACAAGCTCTACTTCTAAATATTCTTTTATTGCATCTAGTTTTTCTGGACCAAACAATGTTAATTTTAAAATACCTTATATTATGCATATAAGAATCCCCTAACACATGTGTGGGTTCCTAAAGCTTTTATTAATAACGTTTGTTGGCCCAAACAAATATGGGTACCAAAATTTATTCTTGGGAAAATTATTTTGTAGGTAAATTTCCTAATGATTTCCTATAGAAATCTGTGGTATTTGGATTGTGGGTGTTCAAGAAACATGATAGGGTAACACTCAAGAATCAAAAGTTTTATCAAAATTGTTTGAGTATATGTCACATTTGGTGACAATGGTAAAGGAAAAGTCATCGACCTATGATAGATTGGTAACCCTAACTCTATTTCAATTCCCAAAGAACATTATAATGATGGATTAAAGTATAATATTATTATTATATCTGAACTATGTGGTGATGGATTTAATATCAAATTTATAAAAGATCCATTCCATGTTTCTTATATCAAGAATAACATAGTATTTACTGCTCTTAGAAATGATAATATATATGCTATAAATTTAGACACACCAGCCTCACAGAATGTATCTTGTCTAAGTGACTTTCATAAAGAGACTTGGATCTGGCAGAGAAGACTAGGGAATTTCAATTTACACTATCATAGAAAACATATGAGAAATTTCATAGTCAAGGATCTACCCAAATTAGTGTTTCCATAAAATAAAGTGTGTAATCCTTATCAAAATGGAAATCAACATAAAATCTCTTTCAAATCATTGAATGATGTTTCAACTTCTCAACCTTTAGAGTTTGTTCCCATGGAATTTTTTGGACCATCTCGAGTTTCTAGTTTAAATGGGAGGAACTATGTATATGTTATTATATATGACTATTCTAGGTATACATGGACTTATTTATTAGCTCACAAAAGCGAACCATGTAATTACTTCACCATGTATTCTAAAACTGTTGAAAATATTAGTGGACTTAGAATTAAATTTCTAAAAAGTGATCATGGTCGTGAGTTTAAAAATCAATACTTTGAATCTTTTCACTCACATAATGGGTATAGTCCTAACTTATCTTCCCCTAGTACACCTCAACAAAATGGAGTTGTGGAAACAAGAAATAGGACCTTGAAAAAAATTTATAGAACAATGATTAATGAATATGACCTCACAATTTACTTCTTGGTTGAAGCTGTTAATATAGAATGTTATATAATAAATTGAGTCTTAATCATACCCATCCTTATGAAGAATCCCTATGAGATATGGAATAAAAAGAAACCCAAAGTAAGCTATTTTAAATTATCTGGATGTAATGTTTATATTTTGAAAACTAAATAGAATATAGACAAATTTGCATCCAACTGTGATGAAGGAATTTTTCTAGGTTACTCAAACTATAATAAATCCTATAGAGTCTTTAATAAAAGAACCATGCATGTGTAAGAATATGTACATATCAAATTTGATGAATCAAAAACACATGATCCTAAGACCTCCCTATAAAACCTTAAAGATGATATTCCAAATATAGACATAAATGAAAAATCATGTAATGCATATGTCAAAAAAACTGCAAAAACAAATAGTTATGGAAATTCTCTAGAATCAAGCCATAATGAACCAGATTAAAATGATTAACCTGAAATAACCATTCCGACCTTTTCCAGACAAACTAGAACCCTTAAAACCCAACCCTTTGATATTATTGTAGGAGACATAGATAAAGGAACACAAACTAGGGATTATCTTAGAAATCAGGTTCAACATCAAGCCTTCTTGTCACTGCATGAACCTAAAAATATCAATGATGCAATTAATGATGGATTTTGGGTGATGGATATGCAAGAATAACTAAATCAATTTGAAATAAATAAAGTTCGGAAACTTGTGGAGAGACCCAAAGACACCTTGATCATAAAAACTAAGTGGGTGTTTAGAAATAAAGAATATGAAGCTGGTAATATTGTTAAAAAAGCAAGAATAGTTTCACATGGCTATATTAAAGAGGAAGAAGTTGACTAAGATGAAACCTTTTCACCTATTTCAAGACTTGAATCCATTAGAATCCTGCTTTATTATGCAACCCATATTAATTTCAAACTATATCAAATGGATGTTAAGAGTGCATTCTTAAATTGATATATAGTTGAGGTTATTTTGTTGAACAACCCCTTGGTTTTACAAATACTCATTTTCAAAATCACTCTTTCAAAATGAAGAAACAATTATATGGTTTAAAACATGATCCAAGATCTTAGTATGATAGATTAAGAAATTTTACTATTTAAAAAAATATTTTATAAAAGGAATTGTTGATCATAATCTTTTTATAAAGAGAATGTTTTAAGATGTTTTAGTAGTCCAAATATAAGTTGATTATATTATTTTTGTATCATCAAAAAATTATTTATGTATTAAATTTTCTAAAATGATGCAAAATGATTTTGAAATGAGTTTAACGAGTGAACTATTATTCTTTCTTGGATTTTAAAATTTTCAAAATAAAGAACGTATCAATTTAAATTAAAGTAAGTATATAAAAGATATTTTAAAAAGATTTGGATTTGATATCATTAATAGTAGTGAATCTCCCATGAGTATTAATTGTATGTTCGATCTTGATGAAGATGGTCAATCTGTTGATCAAACCAATTATAGAGGAATGATAGGAATCTTTCTCTACTTGACTGCTTGTAGGCTAGATACAATGTTTAGTGTGAGTATGTGTGCTCATTTTCAACATAATCCCAAATAATCTCCCATTAATTCTATTAAATGAATTTTCAAATATCACAAAAAAAATATCAATTTAGTATTGTTTTACCCCAAAGGACAATCATTTGATCTAGAGAGTTATTCTGATGCTGATTTTGTTTTATGTAAGTCAGATAGAAACTGAACCTCGGGGACATGCCACTTTTTGGGAAATTTTTTGGTTTTACGTTGTAGTAAAAAGAAAAATTATGTTACATTATATACTACCAAAGATGAATACATAGTAGCTGGTAGCTACTGTGAAAAAATCATCTAGATAAAACATAGTATTATAGACTATGGATGTCAATTTAAACATGTACCTATAAAATGTGACAACACAAGTGCATTAGAATCTCTAAGAACCCAGTTTCTCACTCTAAAATAAAATATATTGATGTATGACATCACTTTTTGAGAGATCATTATCAAAAGGGTGGAATTAATTTAGAGTAAATTGGTAATTAATATCATCTAGCTGATATATTGAATAATCCATTGAACTCTAAAAAGGGAAATTACATCATACATGAGTTAGGAATGATCAACTAGTATGACCCTGTGTTTGTCTCTCCTTAATATTTTCTTGTAATGTTTTCATGATGAAACTGTTTTCATGCTGACACTGTTGTCATGTCGACATCATTTTCATTCCAACGCCATTAATGTTTTATGAAGTATGTCATGTCGAAACTGATGACTCATCACTTTTATATGTTGAATGTTTTTATCAAAATGACATTGCTTCATTAATTCCAATAAACGTGGTTCACGATTTTGTGATTGTAAAATCTTAAAATCTCTATATGATATAAATTTGAATTTATCCACTCTACTCCCATTAATGTTACTCTCTATCTCTCTCTTTTTTCCACCTTTATCTTTCAATACTGCTGACCATTCACATTATGACCTTCAAATTGAACTGTGTGAGTAAAGTGAACTCTGGAATATGGTGAGTCTCTTCCTTCCAAGAAAAGAAGGGGAATAAAAAAATCATCAGGTCCTGCGAATCATAGTCTGGTAAATCGTGTTGTAACTTCGCAGATGTATGTTTTAGTAGAATGAATCTGGGAGAGAAAATTTTTTTTGGTGAAAGTATTGAAAGATCAAGTATGGATTGAATGGTTCACAAATAATGTTAGCCTTTTATCCGAAGTTGGTGTATGAGTTTTATATGAATCTCAAACTTTTGCTGGAAGGAAGTGATGTTGCATGGATCATGTAGATTGTGAAAGGGAATATAACCTCATTTTCTTCAAGACAATGGGATGATTGTATTAAGGTACCTCATGAAAGAATGTTTGATGATTACCAAGATACTTATCCACCTGAATGTGAATTTTTTTGTTATGAGACTACTCTAAAAGAGCTAACTAGAAATGAAGAGCACAGAAGACCCATCGGCTCAAAATATAATGGTAAGGGAATAATTCTTTTCAAGTTTATTCAATATCATTTTAGTCCCATGAAAGGGAAATTTTCTTCTCTCAATTATCAAGATGTATACTTTCTTTAATTTAAACAAAAACATGTTAAATGAAATATTTGTAGATATCTGATTGTGCACATCAATGAGATGATAAAATCTGGGTTTAAATCTAATTCAATCTTCTATTCAAGAATTATTTAAACTATGTTTAAGGAGAAGGGTTTGGTAAATGAATATGAGAATGTGGTACTTAGTGAATATAGTGGAATCTGCTTAAGCTCTAAAATCTATAAAATAATGAAAATAAATTAGAACTCATGGAAGAAAAAATGGATTGGTGATGAAGACAGATTGTATGAGATGTTCAGTTACATAGACCTTCCTATTACACCCAGGGATCTAGTGGTTCCTGGTCTGGGTCTAGCTTAACAAGTAACCTATTATTCAGATGAAGAAAAGGAACCTGTTAACCCAATTAGAGAGGTGGGATCACCAGTTGATGGTCGAAGTGACCCAAAGACTACTGGACCCTCGAAAATAATCCCCATGGGTACTGTAATTCCATCTTTAATATACCCTCTCATGAACCTATTCCCAAATCCTCTCGTAATGAAGAAAATTAATTTGAAGGTAGTGTAGAGTATGATAGTGAATCCAATGAAGAAGATGAAGGTGATGAAGAGGAAGAAACTGGCAGTGGTGAAAATAGTTCAGAATTAGAAAGGTAATAAGTAACGGACCAAGTCAAAGATGATCAGAATAAAGATGCTAATAATAAAGAAAGAAGTGAAATTGAAAGTGGCAGTGACTCTGGTCACGCTAATGAAAATACATATGTTGTGAGTATGGATGTTACTGATGCTAATACTGATGTCCTTATTAAGGGTGTTGTTCAAGGAGAAATGTTTTTCATATGAACCTATTTCTCAAGTTGTGTTCAGTTAGAAAAGAGCTCTTCTTAAGGAAAAGAACCCTATTCCGGAAACATTGACTGAGGGGGATCCATCTGTCCTAAGATATGACACCGAGGGGGAGCCTCAAGTACCAGTTTCTAAAGCTGATGAAGTGCGTCAAATACGTAGAGTATGCCTTGATACTATTTCTCCTTTGGATTCTGATATTCTTTCTAAATTGATAAATAAACCTGGTTATATATCCTTGGGATTGGATTATGAAGATTATTATGATGAGATTGTTTCCCTTGCTGTGAAGGAATTGGTGGATGAGACCACTTCTAGTGACTATATCACTAATGATGGTTTTGTTGAATTCAAGGAGGAAATATGTGCCTCCTTAGGAAAATTAGTACAATTTCAAATGAGATAAGAGATTGATGAATCCAAGAGATAGACTAATGATCTCACTAAGAATTTGAAAGAAATCAGATTTGTGGGTGATGGTGTAAAGCACGATGGTGCTTCTAGCTCTTCTCATGCTTCAACAAGTATATCTCAAGATAATGTTTCTTTTGTTTCAAAGTTAGTAATAAAAGGTATTTATCCAAATCTAATAAAACCTGCAGTGAAAATTCTGACAAGAAATATCAATCATAGAAATTATATAAAGAATTTGACAACTGGGATCAATGCATTGACCATTGAGTATAATAATACAATGGAAACAGTCATGAAAGGACATGATAGCAATGTTTCTCATTTTAATGATCTTGATTTTTACAGGCTATGATAAGAAGTCCAGGATCTCACCTATTTAGCTATATCTTTAAGTTCTGATTCACCAGCTCAGTCCTCACAATCTGTAGATCTTTCTACTATTAGTTCACTTTTCAAAGAGGACCTTCATGCTTTGATTTCAAGTATGGAAAAAGTTGATGATACATAATATAATGTGCCTAATCTAGTCAAGTATAATAACAAAAGTGATTCTAACACTTAGGAAAATATGATGAAAAGTCTTATTGATTTTTTCTCCAAACTCATCACTAATCACCAAAGGAATATTCTGTTCATGTAGTCAACCATAAATCCTACTCTTCCTCCAGTAACAAAAGAATTTAAGGATCGTATTTAGAAACACGATGAATTTACTCCTTTGTTGGATAATTTTATAGAAAAAGGATAATTTTGATTAGGCCATGAAATATGGTGGAGATGTCATTGAAGAATTCATCAAGCTATTGATACCATATCTTCATGTCCAAAGTGAATCCATTGTGGTTCCTCCTACAGTAGTGCTTGCACCTGCTAGTTCTGTGGCTACTCAACATCAAATGTCAGTTTCTCGGGCCTTATCCCACATCAGACCATTCATCAAAGAAATTGTTCCGTCATGGGTTGTTTCTTAACAAAGACCTACCATTTCTTCTGCAGTTCTTGATGGAGTGCCTCTGCCTCATCTCAAAATCAGTTTAGACCCTCCTCCTTAGCCTAACCCTCCTGCTCAACCTTCCATTCATCCTTTGGATAAGGGGAAAGAATCCCTTGATTAAACCACTTGATCCTATATTTTACTATGGAATGACTATTAATTTGATAGGGAGTAATCCTTGTATGTTTTTCTTGTTTTGGATTAATCAGTTTATGAGTTCTATTTTAATTGTTTATACATTACTATTTTTCCTGTTCTTTTTTCCTACCACTTTTTGCTAATCCAAAATTGGGGAGAAATTGTATTAAGCATTATTAACATTGGAACTTACTAAGTACTTATGCTTCTCTAATACATTATCTTAATCTTCTCTTTGATACATTATAAATTCTATATTATAATCGTTCTCTTACGGTACTCAATAATTCAATGACTTTTTATTATAAAAAAGGGGTAGATTTTTGGTCCCTAGATGTAGTTGGCCAAAATCTTAAACTATAAAGGTTCTAATTATCATAAATTATTTCATATATTAACATATATCTTACCAAATGTAAAATCCCATATTATGACAAAGAATCATATTAAATATCAGGTCATTTCAATATCTTGACTATTTATTTGTGTTTATGACTAAACAATTTTATAATTGAATATTTTCATGTAATTATGTGCTTTTTGATTTTTTGTTCTTGATGAAATGTATGAAAGACATAACATCAAAATTATATATGTATGAGTCCCTAACCCGAACAGACAAAAGAATCACCATTGGACATGACACCAACAGATAGAGGACTCACCGTTGGATATGACACCAACAGATAGAGGACTCACAGCTGCACATGATACTGATGCAAATGACCTACTATTAGTTCATGTGACCTATCGTTGAATAATTCTACCGATGCAAGGACTCACCGACAGTTAAAATGATTTATCGATAGATAAAATTCCTCACTTATAGAAAGAGGGACTCACATTTGATATGAGTCACCGATAGTTGATCTGTCTCATTGATGATTGGTCACACCGATATCACAAACTAATCACTGATACAATTATTCACCAACACTAATGGAATATACTCCCTAATACACGGTTTCACCAATGCTGAATGGCTGATGTTGATAGACCGATGATGACAGACTGATGCAAATGAGTCACTGATACTTATAAATAACTGATTTTCATAAAAAAATGTTCTTATATTATTAATTCAAATTTATATCTAACAATCATATTTAGACAAATTAATTTTATTGATATTATTTAAGGTTTTCTTTAAGAATATCAGGATATAGTATAAGGTACATACACATGAAGAGATATTCATGCTTGTTGGACCTTTAAGTATAAATGAATTACCCACTGGATCTTCTAATTGACGAAGAGAAATATTTTCAATAGAAAGGAGAACAAAAGGAATGAAAAAACTCCTGCAACTCTCGAGCATTGTGAAAACTCCCAAATACTAAAAGAGAGAACATACAAGGACATCAATAAGACAAGAAAAACCTATTGAACTGAACTAAAAATATTTCCACCAAGGAGCTGAGCACATCACACTCCTCAAACACTAGACCACAGAGTCTGAGATACTCTATTTTGAAGCCAACATTCAGAAGAGGACTAAAACTTCATTTTCTCTATATCAAATGAGTGCATAGAATCGCTGAATAACACACATAGACTTCTTAACCTTATTTTATACCTTTATCTCTATCATGTTCTTTTCTTTACATTTTAGAGCAGTGTGTGTATCTGTATGTTACACACACACTGACTATTGTTCATAACTATAGGATACATGATATCCTCAAACTCACTCTATAACTTTCTATTGTATCCCACATAGAATAGTGGAAGAGGTTATGTGTGTCTTGTTTATTGTTTTTCGCATTAATAACTATGGTAGATGTCAAGTGTGGCATGGACATTCCTATGTACTGTTGAGAACCCTAATCTAGGGTGTGGATCATGTTTATTAATATAAACCGCTTGGTGGAAGGTGATCACCATGTGAAGAGGACTAAGACTTGGCTTGAGACTGGAAAACTTATTTATTTCCACTATGTTTTACTCTTTAGTTTTACTATGTGTTATCAAAATTTAATAAAACTAAATTTAACATTGATGGTTAGTTTAGAAAGTGTTTATATATATTTTGAACTAGTATGTTATTTTCCAAAGTATTACCAATAATTATATTAGTATAGCTGAGAAATATTCATTCTCCTGAGAAATTAATTGGACATTTAGTACATTTATTAATTAACAACAATCTAACATTGATTATATTTTTAATTGGGGGAAATTTTTAATGAACCAATCTTAACAGAAATTTTTATAGTTACTCAATTCACCCTCTATTGGGTAATGTACTTTGACCAACAAACTCCTTTGACGAAGAGGTCAAAAAAGAAAAACCATCTTGACTATAGTCACATCCAGAACACCATAGGCCACTAAACTACCACCCAAAACTTATTAGTGACACTGCACCAGCTCTGATTGGGAGAAGTGCCGAGGAACATGAATCCAGTTCAGGGATAAGAGTGTCTAAACACACACAGAACGGATCCTTCATGCAGAAAATGTCATCACCATGGAAAGAACCTTCGACCGCCTACCCAAGAGCCCTAAACCTCTTAGTGAACACATTCTCCAAATTCGACATGGAGAGGAGAAGAAAAATTAGAGGCCAGAGAGGGGTATGAGCTTCCAAGGTAACCACATCATAGACCATACAACAAGACCAAAAAAGATCCCCACAGAACACTCAATCATGAACTTTACCTTGAAATTGCTGAAAATTTTGAGGGGATCGTCATCAGTCATCGTCCCATCACAAGCAAGGATACATAGTATCATCAAGGAGGAAAAACAAAGAAATAATCACAACATCAGTGAAGGATGGGGAACTGAATAAATAGGGGAGTAGAAAATATGAATAGAGGGAAGGAAAGATGGAGAAATTACTAGAGACTCCCCCTCCAAATCATCGATGAGAAAACCCATGTGTGAAAGGGAGAGGGAGATGCTACCGCTCAGAGGCCCCTATTCTATATTAAGATATTTCAATTCAAGATTCATTATTACTCTCCAAATATCTAAAATGTTATGAAAAAAATCTCCTCATGAATTTCTACTCAGGGCATTAGTAGTGCCATTACCTTTTCCAATTTTTTAAGATATCATAAAGTCATATTCCTATGAAAACTCTTTCCGCACCAACTGAAAATAGATATAAATCCCACTAAGGGAGGATATACCACAATATCATATGATACATGAAGAACAAAAATAATTACACAATTTTATAAATTTACCACTGCTTCATATCAAATACCATAACTACTAACTTAATAGAATTGGTTGAATTATTATTC
Source organism: Viscum album (assembly GCA_963277665.1). NCBI lineage: Eukaryota > Viridiplantae > Streptophyta > Magnoliopsida > Santalales > Viscaceae > Viscum > Viscum album. Next base: position 1,692,217,324 of record OY728153.1, on the reverse strand, counting down.
CCATGATGTTAGAACTTCCTAAACCTATATGAGATCATTTCTTGCTACATCATGACACAACATAATCTGAGATGAGAAGAATAAAAAAAAATCTCAAACATAACTCTATCTTATAGCTACTAAAGAATGAGAGAACAGATAAATATATTAAACATATAGATTACAACATCCAAATATTGGTCAACCCATAAGGAGTCCTAGTACGTCATGCTAAAGGCAATGATTGGTGTTTTAATACAATATAACATAAACTTGAGCCATTAAAAATAGACCATAAGTCCAAGGAATCTATTTTCTTCTACAATATTCATGGGTTCCACTCAAGAAACCACTACCTTGATCTTGGATGGAATTACTAATAATATATTCTGAGTCACCACAAGCTTAATAAAATTCACCTAACATATCCAAGACATATAATTTTATATCTTCTAGTAGATATGATGGTTCTGAGGGAATTATATATTAGACCAAGTATTCTCAACATGATCCTCCACATAATTCCAATATATAAAGTTCCCATTAATGAGAACTATGGTGATCTAATCCATGAATTGATGGAATGTAGACTTAATTAGTGATATAAAAATATTTGGGATGCTTTGACAAAAAATTTAATCACTATGAAAAATAAGTTCACATAGAAACCCCAGAAATAATACTTTAGGATATCCTCCTCCTTCACCATCATGTAATGATATCCAGACCAAAATATTTATATTCAAAAACAATTTATCTCACTTCAACTGATCAAAAATATAATCTTACCATGGGTTTAGATAATGGGTCTTAAACAAACCTTGATACAACTATTGGAAATCTATAACTAACATTATACTACTATGAACATTCATATCAAAAAATACTAGGGTTTTCTAATGTTGCAAACTAGGCTTGATGAAGACCTTATACAACAATTGATCAATCTGAATTTTAATCTCCTATTGATTTAAATCTTTAATTGATTGGGGATCCATTTATATTAATGATTCACTAGGATTAAACTCTTTCTTTAACCTGATATTATATCAAGTGGGTTGTGTTATAACCTCTTTGGTAAAAACATCCTTACAATCCTCAATGACTATGGGAAGGTACACCATTTGTACCTCTACTAAACCCATCAAAAAAATGTTTATGATAAAAAGATGTTGGGTATACCTAATTCATTTTTGGTTATTCTGATCAACAAGTAACACCACACGTATGAAAAATTTATCCCATAATACATCTCATTTCTTATAAAAATTGATAGTTGGATACAAATAATTAAAAATGTTAGTGAAAATAATTTCATATTACTGTTGTATCTAACTTATGAAGAAATACCCCAATGATAGATATTTTAAAAATATTATCTCAAGACCTTAGAACATTTAATGTAATCAAGACTAATGTCTAATTGGCATAGTCAACACTATGGTCACTAGAAGCCTCTCTAACCTGAGTCCTAAGGTGTGGAACAAGGTTAGTGTAATTAAGGAAAGTGATATCCATGAGTAAAAATATTAAAAAAATAAGGCAGATGGCCAATATATATACTTGAGAAAATATCTATCCCATCAGGTCCTAGAATCTCCATGGTGTGTTACTAACCTTTCCCTTCTCCTCTATCATGCTAGCTCTATAGGTGACAAAGTATAAGGATGCACCCAACCCTATGTTCCTAATTTAATAGTAGATCAAAATTATTTCCTCTATATATTTTATATACACTTGGATGCAGGAAATCCATATGAACATTTTATTAATAATACATCTATGGAAACTAAACTAATCCTAAAATGAGAATAGAAATCTAGCACCATAAAGGACCCTAAGGATGTTCAAGAACTGAAATCATTGGTGACCATGAGCACTAAAAGAAAAAAAATACATGAGTATGACCCCTATATTATGAAAAATATCAATTATCCTAAGAGAAGCTGAAATAAAACTACCAATCTTGACTCTATGTTGGTTAATACCTTAATTATCCAGAGATGTAGGGTCCACTAGACACACCTCTTCTCTATAATGATTTATGATAAGTCCCCCCTAGATGTTTTTTTCTATGCATTCATCCTCTTAATAACCCCTTAATTTTCCTAGAATTTAGGATATATATTCAATGTAAATGGGTTAATCTCATTTTGGATTGTTAGATTTAGTTCCTTCTATATACAACATACATTGTAGTCCTATTGTAAAAAATAACATGGGGTACCCAAATAAGTTCCTTATATCTACTCCTAAACACATGCACACTTAAGATTCCCAACAAGAGAGAGTGACACTCATTACTTTTTGATTTATTCATTATATATAAATGCAATTCAACGAAAATACTCGATGTATATCAACTCAGAAGATCACAGTTTCATTATAGTTTTTAAAGAGTAGGATCTATCACTATTACAGAACCCCTCTCATCAAAATATCATCTCGATGAACATGATATTCTACCCTAGAATATATCAAACTGAATGTTATCTAACAACCCACATTCAAGTATCCTATAGCCAGTGTTTTAGATATTAAAATGGTAATGTTTACAACAAATTACATCCCAGGTTATATAAAATTTTAACTGTATTGGGAGACAAGACACATAAATAATTTCCATATTACATAGGATTCTTAAATTATATGTTAAAAAAATCTTGAAAAATCGATTATTTTTCATAGAAATCATTCACAGACCCCTTCTTGATACCTTAGTGATTGGAAAAAAAATAATGGTTGAGACCATATACTTAGTAAGAAAAGTTTATTGAGGAAGACATTATGAATACATAAGGAATAAACAATACCTTAGAGTGAATAATCAATACATATGTAATTTAATAAATAAATTCATTCATGTATGATATAAATTTATTAATTATTTTTAATATAAAAAATAATTTCTCACTGATGGAATGCATAATTCTAGAAATTTAAATCAAATTTCAAGGCCTCAACCAACACAATTTAAATAATTGTATAGGAAATGCTGAAATAATTCCCATGGAACAGTTTACTGGTAGTCTCAAGATACATAAAAATGAAACATGGGGTATATAATTCTGACCTCTCTCATCACTAACACATGTGCAATACATTCCTCGTATATTGAATAAACAACAAAATAAGACATCAGTATGCCTTAAAATTATTTTTTAATAAATCAAGAAAACGAAATGTATATTTTCTCAGGATAATAAAATATTTTTTTGGAATTCTTCTTCATGTAATATGGTATATAAAAAAGGTATACGGTTAAGTTGATGTTGAAATGATAGATATATCAACAATAAAAATATATTATGGATATAAGATAAAAGTAAAAATGAAGAGTGATAGGGAATATAACATCATGAATATGTGAGTATTACATTGGAAAAAATGAGATACAGACTGTAAATATATAATAGTTTAAGGAAGTCTATAAATTCATCATAAATGATTTTTTTCAATTAAACTAATTCTTTTTTAGAATTGGTGTGGAAAATGGAAGGTAAATTTCAAAAATAATTTTATTAAATAATTTATAATTTTTCTCATAATAAGGTTATATACCACTTCACAAACTCTTTTATATTGTTTTCAAATATAAATATAAAGTATTATTTGAAAAATATTTTACAAAAATTGAAACATGAAGATAAAATATACTTTAGAATTTAAATGATGAGAGGAAGATAAAACAAATATGTACAAAATAAAACCAATTTTTTAATGAATTCAAGAAAATAATATCTCATTCAATTGAAAACATATAAAAATGAAAAATTACAAAAATAAGGGGATCAATATTATAGTTTCTTGAAATTATAAACTAAGAACATCTATATCTATACTAATTTGTGTGGCTCCACATTCATATGTCCTCCTCCCCACTATCCATTTCCCTCACCTAATTCAACTCCTGCTAATCCATTTTATGCTCCCAGCCACCAATTCCTTACAAACCCTACCTCGTTTTCATCCTCCTATTCCCCAACACTACCAAAGTTCTCCATGTCTTGTTATCACTCTGTCGCAGCTCCTACTAAGCATCCCTATGCATCTTCCTCCTCTAAATCCTGAGAAAATTAATTCCCCTACATTCCTTTTCTTCCATTCAAACCTTATCCCCTTTTGATACTTTCTTCTCCGTCTCCTTCAGTCCAAATATCCCGGTCTCGCCATCTCCCCATCACAACGCTCGGTATCCATCTACCCCAGCTATCCCCATTGCACCGCTCCATGAATCCCACCCGATGCACACAATATTTTCTTTACCCTCACCCTCTATTCACCCACTCCCTATGTTTTACCTCACATCCACTTAGTTTCATTAGGAAGACAACATGTAGAGCTTTATCAATGATTACTCGACTCTCCTCTCTTATTTTCTCCTATGTTTTATTGAAAATATATGTTGCATTTTCTTGGAATTATTAATTCAGTTTTGGGCTCTATATCAAAAATCATAACTGATTTTAAGAAATTATTGATGCCTCTCAGGTTTTTTTGAATTTTATTTCACTACCCTTCATCGAACATCATGGTTATTCAGACTAGGTTAATTCTTGGGATGTGCTCTTATTACTATGCATAAAAGTATGTTCATGAGTTTCATAGTTTTATGAAATTGAACCTATTCAATGATTTATTCGTCACCGCTATCAATTTAGGCAGCATGTTGGTGATTCAGAGATGCTGAAATGGTGTTGACTCAGATTATAGTACGTTCTCCTCAAGTTGTTTAAACACTGAAGACTGACTAAAAATAAACTTTTTTATTATCAAAACGCTTTTGAGGATAAAATGAGAGACCAAGAGATCCATCATTACAACCACATCCAACCAAAATAGAGAATAACCAAAAAAAAACTACATGATCTTCCCCTCCCCAGAAACTACTCTATGAAGACAAGACTTCACCAAAGCATGGATACTCGACAAGAAGTCTCATGCAGGAATGCACGACCATGATACTGATGGCATATTCGTACCCATTAAATCATCCAAATTAAAATGGTATGAACTAGTATAGGTTTCCTGCTCTGAACCCCATATGATAAAGATCCAAGTAGAGTGTTGGAATTGCAACACCAGGACATCATATCACATCCAAATAGAATGATGAACAAGATACAGACACAACTCAAACCAACATTCTCCCAATCCAAAAAACAAATTTCATCCATTAAACAGGTTCATTAAGTAGTAATTTGAGATTTCCATAATCCTTTTCCCTGAACAATTTTCATGTTAAGGATGAAACCTAGTTTCATGGTACCTCCATCCATACATTTTCAAACACTGAAACCAGCTGGTCCTAGGACCATATTCATTCCTCAATGCTGATTTTCCATTTTTTGAATACCCCAACCATAATTAGGTCCTTCTTATTAATCTACGAGTATTGATCATAATTTATAGCCACCCATTGTTACCCATGATTTTAGTTGCCTCCACATCAATTGCATTAGCAAGAAGACCTGCTCAACAACATATTCTTCAAAACATAAAATTAAGTCCAAGGGAGGGTCACCTTGGTCCCATGAACTTTGGTGGATCATAATCTCAATGAGTTTCCTCATGCTGTTTACTTTTTTCGTTGAACGAGTTTCTAAAGGAGGAGGTAAAGATGAGTAATCATTTCAACCCTTCCACCTCATAATACTCCTATTACTCTTTGGTCTTAAAGCTTCATCTGCTAAGGGACTGGGATTTTTTCCCTTGGGATCCTTCATCCAGACCTCATAAGCATAAATTGGGCTATCTTGGTCTGAGCTCAAACCTACCTATGTAAGTCATTCAAACGTATTACTCACATGAATTGGATTCTAAATCCAGGGATATGAATCCCCTTGCCTCCCCTTACACAAATTCCCACTACCCATGCATAACACCATATCAAAAGAAACATCCTCTCTACCCTCCATCTGCTCTATAACAACTTTTTTCCCCTTAAAATTTTTTCCACTCGAGCAACATACTTCTGGAACAACCCATCACCCTCCTGCATGCAATAAATTTAAGGACTAGACAAGTCCTGCATCAACCTACTAAACAATTTTGACACCTTTGGATTCTCCTGAGGAACCATTTCCTTTTTACAATATCAGCACCCAACCCATCCTCAAAACTAACATTATAGTCCACTGGCGAGTTATCAAGAAAACCCCCCTCCACATGTCCATCCCTACATTGATCTTTATAGTTCTGAGACTCCCTATTGTATTTCTGACTACTAACAAGTTGATAATCCCCACATTTAAAGGACTACAAACTCATCACACCTACATTGAGGTCAGCCCCATGAGCACGACCATCACCTGGAGCCCCTACAGCACCCATGAAATTCACAAAAAACGTAGAGGTTTCTACATTTCCCTAAGAACATCCTTCAGTGGTAGTTTCCTGGACATGCTTGAACGCCCACTTCCAATCATAAAATCAGTGATTGAGCCACTGTTATTCACCCTCGAAGGCCTGTCGCCAACAACACCATCCCTTGGAACCATATTTTGCCTACCTAGTCTAGAACCTTGGCAGTCAGCTCCATTTATGCACATCATTGGCGAGTTCCCCAAACACTTTCACTCAGTACATAAAACAACCCATGATTCATACACCACTATTTTCCTATAGCAATACTTCTCTAATATTGGGATCCAAACAAACTCAAGAGGTTTCCTTTAAGGATACACATCCACACATACCATAGGATTAACTGGACGGTACCCTACTACAGTTCGATGATCAGAGTATAGGTATCTCCCAACGAGACTACCAATCATCCTAATGATCAAGGGATTTTAAAAATGGAGTATGAGATTAGGGTGGGTCACCTATATCGCCACTATAGGTGAGTCCCGCTTCATAAAAAAGTAGTAGATCCATCTTTGGAGGAAGAAGACAAATCCATTATAGCATTGAGGTGTTCTTGACCAAACATGGATAAGATCAGCCTCAAATGAGAATCGAATACGGATACATATTCTACCAAGAAAACCCATTGTATCCATCTCTTGTAGATCCCATAAACCAAACACAAACCTATTGAATGTGTCAACTGATGGTCTTCTCCATGACAATCGAGCGATTAAGGATAGATTTTCTAGTGTTGGGGCCTATTTGAACACCTCAATCGATAGTGAAATATTATGGCACCCGTAATGAATCTCGAGAACCATAAGGGATAATGAAATTTGGGGAAAAGGGGGATGAATCTCTGATTTGGAAAAGGGGGGAAAAGCGAACCACCTCTTTAGAGGACAATGAAGAAGGTCCATCCCCCACTGATGGGGGAGGGATTGGCACTGTGGCCTCCGTCATCACGAAGAGGGAGAGGATACCATGGTCATGAAGAGGGAATATGTCAAAACCCCCTTCAAGTGTTGTTTAATCTATATATTTGTGCATTAATGAAATGGTTGTTGTTACTTCATTAAGAAATTTTATTAAGCTATTTTGTTGATCTATTAAATCATATTTAATTCAAATACATATTCATATTCCACTTCTCTGATCATCTCTATTTGAATTTGGTAACTGGAATATAGTGGTTCATATTTTATTAAAAATATCTGTTCATTTTTTAAGAACAATTTCTTCTAATTTAAATTGGTAAAAAATCAAGTTTGAGTATTTATTGCAATTTATATGGTCCAAAAACTGAAATATATTGATTCATATTTAATAACAATATTTGTTATATTTTTAAAAACTATTTCTTCTAATGCACATGTATGTAAATATGCTGGTTTGCATAATTTGTTAACTTATATTTATCAGGTCTGTAAATAGGGATCTATTTTTCATATTTTTTAAATATATAGATTCATATTCAACTTATTTGTTCATATACATTCATATTTGTTAGGTGGAATATATATGTTCATTTTTGTTTATAATATTTGATCCTTTTTTAACATTGTTTCCACAAATGTACAGGTTTTCAAATATTCGGGGTTTAATATTTTTTGATGTATCAGCAAGTGAAAATTTTATTTTCATATTTGTTACAATATTTTTTTTAAGAGAACTATATTTTAATTTACTAGTTTGAAAATATGTGGTTTTGAATATTTTTCTTGGACTTGTGTGTATCAGGTCTGAATAATTTTTATATGTTATATGTGCCAAGATGTAAAGTTAAATAACAAAAATTTAATGACCCAAAACTAATTTCAATGTAGTAATTGTTGATGACGTGAAAAAAAATATATCTGCACTGTCTGTGATGAACCGCTCTTGGAATTCTCTACCTTTGCACATATTTCATACTCACACCCCCTTAGTTTTTTTATATAGTCTACGGGTAGAGATCATTGATGAAATATCAACTCTGCACTATTTTCATCCCTTCTGTTGTACTAAATCTTTATGTTATTTTTTGTGAACTATGAATTCTTGTTTTCTACTTCATAATTCTGTCCTCACCAGGACTGAAGTATTTATGCTTGAATAAGATTTTTGCATTGTAGAGTTTTGTAGGATAAAATTCTATTTTGAAATATGTTTTATTTAATTCCTATTATCTTTTGGTTATTTTATCCCTTATGATTTTTTATTTCTTCAAATGCCCATGACTATTTTCTTTATTAGTGGTTTTATTTATGTTTTTTTTGAAATAAAGATAATATTAATAATAATGATGAAGATCAGCAGCCGTACAAAAGAATAGCCATGAAGGGAAATTGTCCAGCCATAGCTGGTTGACATCGAAGGGGCATCAGGCCGCTAGCTGATGGGATGCATTGTTTCCTTCCCTTTTGGTAAAGGTGAAGGTTCATGAAGAGATTCCTTGGCAAGGTAAGCGGATTCTCCTAATGATGAAGCAAAAAAGATAGAGTCTAACATCATTGTGGTTAATAGCATTAATAGTAGTAAAGAAGTTTGCTTCAATGATGATATCAGCCCATCCACGTTCCGTAGAGAGCTTCATACCTTCAAGGATGGCATAGGCCTCCGCAACTTCAGGTTCCCAGAGGGCATGTTGTAATTCTTATTTTGCTGCAATGACCATCCCTAGATGATTTTGATCCAGGAGGCCAAGAGAAACAGACATATCATTGGGGATATAAGCATCTACGTTAATCTTAAGACTCCCTTCCGTTGGGGGGGGGTCCAATGATGGGGACAAGAGGGGGTAGTACATAGAGTAAGGTTTCCTTTGTGGTCCTTCCATCCCGCAATCCATGAAATGGCTCGTTAAATCCAGAAGTTAGGGGGTTTATAGACATGGTGAAAAACTGAATAGTTACGCTGAAACCAAATGATTAAAGCCAGGGTGAAAAAAGAACCGGCATCAGACGATGAATGAGAGGAACTCCAGCGCATCAGAAGATTGGGGAGGTCAGATGCGATGTCCAGGGATGCATCCAAAGTCGGGCCCCATTTATTCCAAATTTCCATAGCTCCTGGGTAGTGAATGATGGAGTGCCAATGAGTTTCTTGGATATTCGGGCAGAAAGGGAAGGACTCAGCACTGGCCATATGTCGAAAAGTGAGAAGGCTCATTGTAGGGAGGGTGCCAATACATAACTGGCACCAGAAATGGTGGTTTTTTGGGGGAAGTTGAGTTTCCAAACCGTATTCCATGGTCCCTCATCACGGTCGAGAGAGTGGATTCCAAGAGCAAGTCTGTACCCGGATCTCACCGTGTAATCGCCTGAAACATCATTGGTCCAGAAAAGATGGTCGGGGCCTGCATCAAGGACCCAGGGGATACTAACTATAAATCTTCAATCCCTTTCTATAAACCATTCCTGGATCTCTTCCACACACCACCCTGATCCCTGGTCTAAAAAGAAGCAGTCAACATTAGTGTCTTCAAGAACTGGTAGGGCAGGGGAAGTGGCCCGCATACCATCCTTATCGACAATCCAGAGATCGGTCCAGATGTTGACAGATTAGCCATTTCCAATCCTCCTGCCCAACCCTTTTTTCAGGAGATTTAGGGCCCCCCAAATACTTCTCCATAGGAAGCTAGGTCAGGGGCCAAGAGAGGAACCAAGGAAGTCCGTCTGGGGAAATTATTTTCCATGGAGTACCAGCCCACAGAGAGATGATGGGCGGTTAAAAAGGCTCCATCCTTTCATGGCCATCAGAGCATCATTGAATAGAAGAAGATTCTAGAATCCCATCCATCTCTCCGACTTGGGTTTGCAGAGTTTCTCCCAAGCCAACCAGTGGGGTCTATTCCTTCCATAATTTCCCCCCACTAGAAGTTGGAAGTATGTGAATGGATCAGATTGAAGATTGCCACTGGGAGCTTAAACATGGATATCCATTGCTAGGGTATCTCTCTTTTCCACGAGTTTACTTTTTCTTCTCCTCAACCCTCTCTTTCACTCATTTTTTCTGGTCATCTCTACTTATTATTGTTTAGATGAAGTTTCTATGCTCGATTTTGATGACGATTCAACGCCTTATCCTGTCATGAGTCAGAGTACATGACCCCTTATAACAAGGTGATAAAATTGATCATTTGTTCATGTCTCATCTGTTAGTATAAATCTCATGTATTTAAATTAAGCTACTGCTAATTGAAATTTATCCTCAATTACTGAAAGCTCTCAACATACTATTTAGTCCACTTGATGTCAAATAGTTTCCAGGTTTAAAGTTGTGACATTATTTTTTCGGGGGTTATCGGATAGATGAAAATGTTTCTATAGCTTATAATGTTTTAAAATCATTACATGAGTAATAATCATATATAACCTTTTCTAGGAATGGAATATCAAATGAACCTTATCCTATGACTGGATAGATATATATCAATTACTCATGATGTTTTATGCTACATTTTCCACAACTTTCATATTGGCACCGATAATGATAATGTTTTACCAAATCAGCTATTCAGTAATCTTTGAGCCATTCATCAAACACTGTTTACCTTTAATTATCTCATTCCATTATTTATGTTTACAGGTTGTAGCCATGAATGCTGCATGAAAGGGTGTTACCATATAAATGATTCCTGAAATAAATCTCCAAGAACACATTAAAAATTGGTAATACATCAGGATTACATTATTTTATTTGAAATGGTTATTATTATATGGTTTTGGGTGTATATGATAATGTCTTATTGATAAATTATAAGTGTGTTGAGTACAAAATGTCATGATGGTGGTTTATATAAGGTCATGGGAACAATTTGACTTTATTGAAAGGACATGGATGTATTTTCACTATGCATACACAGTGCATATATTATTATTATAATTACAAATAAATTTAATGATGTGTTTGTGTTTGATTTTAACATTATATTAAAAAAATACATTTTTTGGGCATGTGAAATATTTAATATTCCCAATTCAAACAACTATTACAAATAGAGGGAAGGGCGGGATATATGGTTTCTCACTGGGTCTCATTTTCAATAAACTATCCAATCTCTTATAGTAGTGGTAGATTAGACTATTTCATTTCCTTTTCAATCAAATTCACTATTTTTTCATGGTTGGAATGTTGTTTCAATTACTAAATGATAGGTTGATGAGAAAAAATTACCTTATTTTGTGTCATGGAACAATTGGAATTCACTTGATCCTTCTCCGCATTATGGGGTCGAGGGAAGGGTATATTCAACATTGTTGGCTAAGAACTTTTGTTAACCCCTTCTAAACTGTCGTTTATGAATGGAGGGTAAACAGAATTTTAAGGCTCAAATTTCTAAGTTTCGTATCATGTTTACTACGAATATATATATATATATACCATTCACAAAGATCATTCTAAATTTATTGCACTACTACTTGATTATGTCGATAGATAAAGATGTGAAATGGTGTTTATTGTGACACATTCTCTCCAAGAAATCTATAAAAGAAAACAGTTTGGACTAAGGCATACACTGTATGGTATGTTTAGGCTATCCTTCCTTGATACCTTCATAAAAAATGCTATATTTCCCTTATCATCGTAAAATATGTTGTTTTGGTGTGATTGGTGGTCCAATGCAACAGAGGAATGTTCGGGATTTGGTATTTGTGGTGGCTCAATTCATTTAAAAGGGGGGATATTTTGTAAATTATTACATGGTGGGTCTTCTTATATATTTAATAATTTATTGTTAGTCGAGTCCCATTGAAACTTAAACTCCATTGTCCCAAATAGTATCATGGAAGGACCAATTTCGGATGCACCAGATCACCTTTGATAACTACAATCTATGATCATAACACTCTTCTTGATGAATACAATAAAGATATAATCTGTAGAGGATTTTAAATATAGTAATAAATGTTCTTATGTTATAAATTTTATAATTTGAAATGCAAATTATTGTATTACTATGTTACCTTGACTGGTTTGATCAGATAACCCAAGTATGGTCCCTTGAAGGAGTTTCATAGGGCTGTGAAGATGTGTGAATGAGATATTGTTTTGGCTGGCCCCATGGTCACTCCATTAGGTGACTAACAATAGGCTTCACTTTACTTCCATGTTTTAATTCTGGAATTTACGCCACTTTTCTTGGTGATTTCTTATGGTTTGTTTTATAGATCAGATTCATATGTATATTATCCCGAGAATGGTGTTTTTTTCTTTTTTGTCAAACCATGATATGACTGTTTTATGATGAAAACCCCTTGAATATATCCTAAAACTCAATACATATAGACCTTTTTAGTGGATTTATGACATTTATCATCATTGTTATGAACTCCTTCGAACTTCTTAATTTAGTATTCCCTATCCAACATAGCCTATGAAACCAACTATGTGCTAAGCCAGTGATTAGTTCCTATTTTCTTCAGCTTTTTGATTTTTTTCTATTATATTAGGTTTCCGGCATTAACTTGTTTTCTATACTAAATGAATTTTATTTTCTGTTCTCTTATATATTGTTTAGTTATATCTTTTGAATCTGTTTTTACATATTTACAGATTCTTCTATTTTCCAATTGATACATTAAGAAGCTGAAATTTAGTGCACCACATCTATTTTGATGTTTTGAGGTAGGAGAAGATCAAGCACATCACCATGTCACTGCTATTAGCAGGGCATTTTTCATGGACTACAGTTGTGGGAAGAATCTTGACAGACACCGCACTCAAAAACTGTTATGCAAATAACCCATCAACTCAAGCGCTCATCAAGGAATCCTTTTTCAGTTGGATAAACCTTTTTGGTGTAACATTTTGTATTTTTGGATGTTTGTTTTATATATTCCAGCACAATGATTTCTTTTATTATTCACTAGAAATATATATATGTGTGCAATATTTTCACTATAGTAAACTATAATACAAATTTAGAAAAATAGTTCATACATAACTAATTGTATAAAGAAAATATGTATATTTTGGTATGCACTTATTTATGTATATTTTTTATGCATTATTTTTCCATATTCACTCCCTTCTGTGTATATTAGTTCACTATTCATTTAATGATGTATATTGGTAGTCAATATGGAAAACAAAAAAATTTCTTTATTCATTTTATTTTTTTATGAATATTCTATATTGTATATTGAAAATAAGTCCATTAATGCATATTGTATAAAATATAAATTATATACAACTAGATTTGTAATTAAATGATTATTCTGTGCAAATGCACGAATTGGGAACTAATTTTATTAAATAATGTGGATAACAATCGACATTGGAGTGGAAACATGTTCATAGATCTCATAATCAACATGCCTCATGTGCCACCAATGATTTCAAATTTTTTCACCCATTACCTCTGCTGCTCCGCTAGCGGTGGGCGATCCCATGACTTATATTCCGCCCCCTCAGTTGGATTTTGATTGAGGCTCTATGATAGACGACCTTTTGTCTCCTCACCCTTATATCTCGGCTACATCGAATTCCCCCATATCCTGTATGGAGGTTCTTGTTGGCCCTTCTCCAACTTCGCTCATGCATTGCCTCCCAGAAACTCCAGGCATCTCTATCGCACCTCAGTGCCCAGCGAGGGTGGAAGGGATGTTAGAATAACTCACATGTATTAATTTAATGTTTTTATAATGTGATATTAAAGTATAAAATTTTCAATTTATGGAATTTATATTTAATTAAGTAACTAACCATGTAACTATTTTATCCCTATTTAAAGGTTCTTGTCCTTTCCAATTAAGTCTCAATCTATTTTTGGTATGTTCCATCAATATTGCTACGGAAGAGAAAGGAGGCAAAAGATAGAAATCCTTTTAAGTGGGAAAAAATCAAGGAGATTCAAATATAAAAGATCCCATGAATCAAGGTATGTGTTATCTTATATTGAATTTTGTTTATCTATGTGATAAACACAAATTTTAAAGGTCCTAAAATAAATGAAATTAATTTACCTGTGGTATATGAGGGTTATGATATATGGGGTTTTTAGGTATAAATTTATTATGTGTTGCATTAAAATAAGAATAAGAAAATTGGATTACGTTCTAAATGCATTATATTGAGTTAAATAAAAATTGTTTTCTTCTTATTTTAAATTATCATTAATATTGATAATAATAGTGTGTGGTGGGATTTTTTGAAACCCGAATTTGGTGTGCTATTTATTATTATTATTATAATTAATATTAAATGAGAATATGCTGCCTCTCTCTTCAATCATGGGGTGTTTTGTAGCATTGATTCATTGTTTGATAATCATTGTGCAGTTATTATTATTATTATTTTCTATTATGAATCTGTTGTGCATTTGTTTTTATCTTCCCAAATGTTAAGTGCCTATTTTTTGGGAATCTCAATATGCTATATATTCACCTTGATTTTAGATTTGAAATTTCTCTTTTAGTTATGTACTATCTTTGATAATATAATTAATTTAATATTTAAATTTTTTTTAATGATTAAAAAATGGATAAGGTTTTCCACCTTATCGAAATTGTTTTAAAGGTGACGTGTTAGCATTTTTTATTTATTTATCATCTTTTTATCATGGGTTTTGAAACCATAACAAAATTTTTATAAAAAATGTTTTTCATTATTTGAAATAATTATTGTAATTTTGAATTTGATGCCAAAACAAATAAAATAAAGAGTAAAAAAATTAGATTTCTATTTATTAAAATTTATTTGTATTTAAAACTATGTAATGATTATGATATTTTATATTTGAAACATTATTTCCTGATATATTTTAATCACCAAAGTCGTCAAATCATAAAGTTAAAAATATTTCATAAAAAAATATTTTAAAATAATATATATTGAATGCTCTTAAATTTGATACTATTATGATATCTTATTAGTAATTAAAATTCATTATTATAAGATATTTATTAATTTCCCAAAGGAAATTTTCATATTGTTATACTCTATGAATATAACTATTTGTAATATATATTATGCTTTATGAGGTTTGTTTATATATCCAAAGATAATAAATAAATCTAATTGGTGCATATATTATTTCTAAATAATTTTATTTTAATTAGAATAAATTATATTTGTGTATTAGTATTTTACCCAAAAGAAAACACTAATACTCATTCATGTTAAATAATTTTTCTGAATCAATGTATTATTATTATTTCAAATAATTAATTTTAAATATTTTTTTATTGCATTTTTTATTTCATCATCATTGCACTCATAGACATCAGCTATTCCGATCTTTAATGGATTAAATTTCCTTCATTGGAGTGAGAAAATCCAATTTCACCTTGGTGTATTGGATCTTGATTTTTCACTCCGAGTAGAGAAACCTGCTACCACAACTGATGGATGTATCAATGATGATAAAGTATATTATACATCGTGGGAAAGATCAAATAGATTATGTTTGATGTTAAAGCGAATGAGAATAGAATGTAACATCAAGTCAGGTCTCCCTAAAACTGAAAGTGCTAAAGAATTTATGAAATCTATAGTAGACCGATCTCAAACTACTGATAGATCACTTTTTGGGAATTTAATGAGTACATTGACCACCATAATGTTTGATGGTTCTCATACCATGCCTGAGCATGTCATTGAAATGAAAAATATTGCAGCATGACTTAAGTCTTTAGGAATGGAAGTAGATTAATGTTTCCTTATACAGTTTGTCCTAAACTCATTACCATCTAAGTATGGACCATTCCAAATGAACTACAACACCATGAAAGATAAATGGAATGTGCATGAATTGAATAGTATTTCAGTTCAAGAGGAAACACTTATAAATAGTCAAGGAATCCACTCCATCCATTATGTGCATCATCAAGGTGGAATGAAGCATGGAATATATAAGAATGTAAAATTAATGGGACCATTAAAAGTTCATGAGTCTTTTGAAAAAAACCAAAAGAAAAAAAATAACGATAAATGCCATTTCTGTGGGAAATTTGGAAATTTCCAAAAGGATTGTCTAAAACTGAAGGCTTGTTTTGAAAATAAAGGGATATTCATTTCAACCCAAATCACAAGCCCAACTGAAAAGTTTATCCTCATGTGGAATAGAGTGAAGGTTCCAGTTGAAGTTGTCGAGACTTATTATTTAATCCTTGATAGTTGATATAGTTTGGAATTATTTAAAACCATTTATGTACCTAGTATATCTTGGAATTTGGTTACTTTGTCAAAACATGATGCTGGTGGATATTTTTTTAATTTTGGGAATGGATATTTTAGTTTATTTATGCATACAAACATGATGGGATCTGGTTTATTATATTATGGTTTATATAAACTAAATTTTGATAATATATATGTTGAAACACTTATGACCTTGCTTCATGATTCTGATACTGATCAATGTTTAGTAAATGAAAAGTCTTCGTATTTATGGAATAAATGTTTAGGTCATATTTCCAAAGAAAGATTAGAGAGATTGATTAAGTTTTAATTCCTTCCAAAATTAGATTTTACAGACCTAAACATTTGTTTGGATTGTATTAAAGGAAAACATACCAAACACACAAAGAAATGTGACACAAGAAGTACTCAACTCTTTGAAATCATACATACTAATATATGTGGACCTTTTGATGTCAATTCTTTCGGTATGGAAAAATAATCCTTTATTGATGATTTTTCACGTTATGGACATGTCTATTTATTGTATAAAAAATCTGAAGATATAATTGCCTTGAAAATTTATGATAATTAAGTTGAGAGGCAATTAGACAAAATGGTGAAGGTCATAAAGTCTGATAGGGGTGGTGAATATAATGGAAAATTTGAGGAAAGTGGGAAAACCCCTGTTCTATTTTCAAAGTTTCTAGAATGTAATGGAATATGTACACAATAAACTATTCGTGGTACACCAAAACAAAATGGTGTAAAAGAAAGGCGTAATAGAACATTAATGGATATGGTTAGAGATATGTTATGTAATTATTCTTTACCGTTATATTTGTGGATGTATGCTTAAAAAATGAAATGTATTTACTGAATAGGGTTCCTATTAAAGAATATCCAGAGACTCCTTTTGAACTTTGGACTAGTAGGGATCTAAGATTAAGACACCTGCATGTATGGGGTTGTTAGGTAGAAATAAAATCATATAATCCACAATAAAGAAAACTGGATGCAAGAACAATTAGTGTAAATTTCATTGGTTATATAGAGAAATCCATGGTGTATCATTTTTATCGTCCTAACCATAGTATGAGAATTTTTGAAACTAGAAATGCAAGATTTATCGATAATGGTGAAACCAGGGGGAGTGATGTTCCAGAATATGTGGAAATTAAAGAATTTAGAATTAAAGGTCCATTTTCTTGTATTAAAACATCACATGTTGTTTTTCCTAAAATTATTTCATCATAAACTAGTCAAGTAAAACCACAACATAATTTCTCCCAAATTCACAATGAACAAATGGTTGAAGAACCACAATAAATGGTGTTAAGAAGATCCCAATGGGAAAGAAGGTCAGTTATTTCTGATCACTATGTGGTATATATTCCTGAAATAGAAAATGATATTGACATTAATAATGATAAATTTTTATATTATCAAACCATAAAGTGTGGTAATTTTAAAATATGGATAGATTTCATGAAATGTGAGTTAAATTCCATGGAATAAAATAAATTGTGGGACCTTATGGAATTAACTGAAGGATGCAAGAGAGTTGGATGTAAATGGGGATTCAAAACAAAATACGACACTCTTGGTAACCTTGAACATTACATGGATAGAGTTTTTGCTAATGGATTCACTCAAGAGGATGGTGTTGTCTATACGTAATTCTTCTCTTTGATTTTTATGAAAGATTCTTTTAGAATTATTATGGCATTGGTAGCTCAATATGATATAGAGTTACATGAAATGGATGTTAAAACAGCCTTTCTAAATAGTAACTTAGAGGAAGATGTATACATGGATCAACCAATGGGGTTTTTCTATTAATGGAAATGAACACATGGTATTTAAATTGAAGAAGTCAATATATGGACTTAAACAAGATTACAAACAATTCTATATTAGTTTTAATGATACCATTATATATTATGGATTTAAGGAAAACATCATAGATCGGTGTATATATCAGAAGATCAGTGGGATTAAATTTAAATTATTGATTCAATATGTTGACGACATATTGCTTGCTGCAAATGATTTTTGTCTATTATAGGAGACCAATAAATTCTTGTCTAATAATTTTGTAATTATAGACTTGGGAGAAGCCAAGTATGTGATTGGAATATAAATATTTTGTTATAGACCTCAATATATATTGGAATTATCTCAAAATTCATACATAATTTAGATTTTAGATAGGTTTAGGATGGATAAATGTTCATCATCACAGGTTCCAATTGAAAATGGAGATAAATGTAATCTCAATCAACGTCTTAAAAATGATTTGAAAAGAAAATCAGATTGAAGAATTTCCATACGCATCTGCTGTTGGAAGATTAATGTATACTCAAACATGTGGAGTCCAAATATTAGATTTGTAGTTGGTATGTTGGGAATATACCAAAGTAATTCTAAACTCGATCATTATATGGCTGCAAAAAAAGTTCTACTATATTTGCAAGGGACAAAAGATCACATGCTTACATATAAAAGATCCACTGATCTTGGGGTGATTGGATACTCCGATTCAGACTTTTGTGGTTGTGTTGATACAAGAATGTCCACTTTTTGTTATGTGTATCTTCTATCCAAAGGATCAATACCATGGAAAATTCAAATCAATCGGTTATAGTTGCTTGAACCATGGAATCTGAATTTTTAGCATGCTTTGAAGCTATAATTCAGGGTACGTGTTTGCGGAACTTTATTTTAGGACCTGGAATTGTCTACAATTTTTCCAATCCCATGAAAATTTATTATGAAAATACCGCAGCAGTATTCTTTTCTAAGAATTACCAATATTCCAAAGTTTTTAAACACATAGAATTAATATACATTGGAGTTAAGGAGGATGTTCAAAAATTTAAGGTTTCAATTGAACATATTAACACAAATCTTATGATTATCGACCCTTTGACGAAAGGGTTTCTTCCCAATACAATTATTGGACATGTTGAAATTATGGGAATTATCAATGAGTAGGCTTCATTGTATGTATTTAACGTTATGATTATTACAGTTCAAACTTGGACTTATAAATGTTTTGATCATGTTGCATGTTTTTTCAATAAGTATACATGAAAGGATTGAATAATGATAGTAGGTACAATCTTTAATAATGACATTATTATTGGACCAATTATCATTTGAAATTGTTTATAATGTAGTACATGGAAGGGAGTATATTAAAAGAGAATATACGATAGCTATGACTCATGTGGACATTATCCGTAATTATGATGAATGCGTATACATGATAGAATATATATAAATGTACATAAAAGATCAATTAGATATTAAATATCATAAAGAAAAATCACATGAGTTAAGTGGTATAATGTTAGAATAATTCATGTGTATTTATTTCATATTATTACAATGGGATATTAAGGGATACAATTGTAAATTGATGGACATTGATAGTTAATTAAGTTACCACCCATATAACTGTTTTATCCCTATTTAATGGGTCATATCATAACCAATTAAGTCTCAATCTATTTCAGGTAGGTTCCATCAATTTGTCTATGAAAGAGAAATTAGGCTGAGGATTGAAATCCTTTTTAGTGTGAGAAAATCAAGGAGACTCAAATCCAGAAGATCCTGTGGATCAAGGTATGTATTATCTTAATTTTAATTCTGATTATCTATGTGATAAACACATATTTTAAATATACTAAAATAAATGAAATTATTTTAATGTGGAATCTAACATTCGACCTTTCTCTGGATGAACTTCATTACGTGGAATCATATCATTGCTCGAACATAGTGGTCGGGTTTGTTCTCGACCCCCCCCCATTGCCTTATTTTGCGGTTTTGTGAGTTCATGGGGACTTTTTTACCTCATAGGGGTCTCATATATCTCATGAAATGTCTTTATTATCCACTGCTTCTCCTACAATGGTCCGTTCATGGTCCTCTAAGTCATGCCAGTGCTGGGAATGGTGCTTCTCCCTCTTCATATGGTCCTAGTCCATTCACAAAGGGATGGTTTCGGGCTCTATAGTATCTTGGCAGAAACTCCCTGACCATCCCCTACTATATTTACAATCCCTCCATCATCCAATGTGTGGGATATGCTCTTGGTGGGTTCTTGTGTGCGGATGATGATACCTGGTGTTTGTCTCCTTCATCGGTGGCCCGAATCATTGTTGAATTTGATATTTCTTATCCCCTTCCCTACTATGTTTTAGTTTGGGAAGGTGATGGATTTTCTTGGTGGAAATGTTTTCACATCCAGTTTCCCCAGATCATTTTCAAGGTCAGTGATATCCAAGATCATTCAGAGGCAGTTTGTAGGCGCTAATATCTCCTCAAAAGAAAGTACATCTTGGGATTTTTCTCTTCTGAGGCACCCATTGTTGTTATGTAAGACCTGACACCATCCTCTTCATAGCTTCCCCCGGACACCCTTGTCCAGCTCCTTGTTTCAAGAATCGCATCCCTTCAGTTGTTGTGCCCACCACAGTCAAGCCCCTGGCCTCCTGGTCGGAAGCTCATTTTCCTACTGAGCAGTGTCCCATCCCGATCTACGGTGTCAGGGAGAGTCAGGTGTCACCATACTATATAGACAGATATGGACCATCGATGGAAGAGGTTGGGGAGGACCCTACGATAGATTTTGGCCTCAGTATGCCTTCTACTAATTTGGAAGAGCTTTCCCCTACCACCAACCCTCCTCTAGATCCTCTATGCTCAGATGTTCCCCTGCCTTCTATTCTACCCAGGCTATATCCAGTGGAAAATTTTGTGCTTGTTCCCATCAGCCTTTCTCACTCCAACCCCAATGAGGCTCTTGGATCTTCAATTATATAGGGTTAACGCAATGATCTAGTAAAATCCTCCCCCACTTCTCCTATCATTCCTCAATACCCCTCCAATCATTTTGCTTCCTTATCTACTCTCAAGGGAGAATCCAATCCTCCAGCCTCCCCACACTTCTCTACTTCTCAATTGGATAAGGGTGAAGATAGGATCAACCAAACCATGGAAAGGGAAGCCATTTATGGTACGTCTTCCAAAACTTTTCATTACCCACATTAGGGCCGAAAGTCCGCAACTATTGGTTCATAATGTCTTCCATTATTATTTGAAAAACTTGGGGCCATGGTGCCCGGGATAAATATGAATTGATTTTGTCTGAATCTCAAAATCACCAAGCCTCCTTGTTGTCAATTCTTGAACACAAAAAAATTATAATCATCTTGAGTTCATAGAGATAAGAACTTTCCTTTCTAATTATATGCAAGACATTCCTTGCAATAATCTCATTTAGTTATTCTGGAATAGAAACTTGTCTTCTGAAAAGTGGAGTCTTTTCATCAATATATCTATTGCATGGTTACCACAGCTGGTTATGCCTTATTCTTCATGTTTGTGTATTCTATCTTTGAGGAAAATGAGTTGGTATGACTCTAGGAGCATCATCCAGACTTCCAACCAGCAAACCATCCCTGGAACGTTTATGGGGACTTTAATTTCATCACTGATGCATCATAAAATAAGTGAGGTGCTTTGTATAACCAAGGATTGTTGATCAACTTTAAAAAAAATTTGGAAACCAATGGCTTGATGGATATATGATATGTCGGCAAGCCGTACACGTGAAGAAACTTCCAAAAAGGGTGAGGGAGAATATGGAGTTGGATGGATTGATACCTTTCCAACCGGTAGAGTGTTGATTCATTTCCTCAACTAGAGATCACTCACCTCCCTTGCATACTTCCTAATCATTCCCCGCTTTTGATACATCAAAAAAGAGACCAGGGAAGGGACAAGAGCCCCATATTCATACTAAGATAGACTCAAATAAAAGGTTTCTTTCAAGTTGTTAATGATTAATGGGATCAACTGAGGGCTAGAATTTCTTTTATTAAACTGAGAAATAAACTCAAAAGACTGAATATTCACCTGTATGAATGGAGTAGTCAAGGACCCAATAATGAAAATCGCCTCTAGGATCTAAAAAATGGGAATTATAACATGGAATCTCAACTCCAAGTGATTTGGGATGATGAAATCTTTTCAAGAATGACAGATAAACACAAAATACTTGGTGGGATACTTTTAGGGACTGAGAAGGTGGGGATGGAACACTCTAGAGCTCTTTGTCTTAGGAAGGTAGATTGGAACACTGGTTTCTTAAATTTTTTCACCATGTAGAAAATGGATAAAAGGAGCATCAACTCCATAGAGGAAAATGGAATGTATATAGGAAACATTGAGGAGGATGAGATCATAGTAGAAAATCACTTTAAAAACCTCCTCACAGGCCATTGTGACATAGAAGATGGATCCTTTTCATCCACAGATAGAGAAGGAAAATTACTACAAAACATTCCCAATCTCCTCAGGGTTCATGATAACTTCATGATGGAACATATTCATGAAGATCCTAAGATCAATGACGCAATCCTCTCGTTGAAGTCGGAGAGCACCCCATGCCCTAATGGATTCTCATATTCGTTTTATGCCATTGTATAAGACATTATTAAAGATCAAATTGAATAATCTTTTAAGGAGTTCTTTATATGGGGATCCCTCCCCAGAACCATATGTTCTAATATGTTGGTTCTTATTCCAAAGGTCAGTGAGCCTACAACTCGTGGTCTATAAAGACCCATATTCCTTTGCAGTTTTACATATAAGATTCTTGCATGCTTAATAAACAAGGGACTAAACCACCTACTTCTTCACATTATATCAGAATGAAAACATAGATTCATGAGGAGTCAGAGTATTTAAGGGGCTATTGGGATCTCAAAAGAGATTCTAGAAGACATCACCATGAAGTGCACTAGATTTAGCACCATGATTAATCTACACAAGGACAAAGCCTAAGGCACGATGAGATGTGATTTCATCTTAAATCATTCCAACACATTTGATTTAGTGAATGGTCCAAATACCATTTCTTCAGATTCTTCTCATCTATGTGGATGTCTGTGGCTATGATGAGATGATATTTTTAATTCTTTAAATATGCATGTAGACTGCGGTTTGGGGTCTTTTTAACCCAAGATTTTTCCTTTTATCCTAGGCTATGCTCTCAAGAAACATACACATCAAGATTGATAGTAGAATATTTCTCCTATTCAAGAACAGAAATGGATCTTGAATCACGAGTCTCCTCATGTATGTAGATGAAATATTAATCATTATGAATGGAAGGTAAATATCAATAAATGGTTTTAAAAAGATCATATATAGGTATAGAAGCTAGAGCAGACATTGAATCAACTTCTCAAAGAGTAGGGACTATCCTCCAAGAAAATTCCTCAGTCGTCATTGTCATGACCCGTCCCATGGGGCCCGTGTCATGACTACCTCAAGCCTGCCTTCCATAATCCAGGAGTGGACGAATTGCACCGAAAATGCTTATCCCTAAAATGGGAATGCATTTCCTCAAACATGTACAAATATAGACTGGGCACACTGCAGACAAGTAAAACACAATGGAAGAAGAAAGGAACAAAAAAAACTAAAAACCACCTGTGAGGGTAAAAGTAAGTACTGAAATTAGAGATGCCAGTATACAAGCCCAACCAGAAATAAGGTACAACAAAAAGGGAAAACAGGTGCTGAGATCGTCTTCCAAGGATACTAGCAGAAGAATAGGTATAGCTCATAAATGTGGCTCTCCATGCCAACCAGTCACCCCCAACCTCCATGTAGTCCCAACTCTCAAGTCTCAGTCAATGATTCCCATTATCTACACAAAACACAACAAGGTGCGGGTGAAGCCCGTGTAGGGGTGAGTATAACATTACCTAGTAGGGACCCTAAGACCCCCAAATGTATCTTAGAATTCCAAATAGGAAAAACCACAAAGAATGGTCTCAATCACAAAAACATGGAAAGACTCAACTAAAAACAGGTATATAACTTCAATAACATAAATAAAGATGATTAGTCATAAAGCTAGATCTTATTCTGTCAACGAGATTTTGTTGCTAGACTCCACAAGGTCGGTTGGTGCATACCCATAGGGGATCACTAGGTGATGACCCATAGAGGATCTCTAGGTGATGACCCATAGAGCCATAGAGGATCGCTAGGTGCTGACCCATAGAGGATCGCTCAATGCTTACCCACAGAGGATTTCTAGGTGCTGATTCATGGAGGATTGCTAGATGCTGACCCATGGAGGATCGCTAGGTGCTGACCCATGGTGGATCGCTAGGTGTTCACCCACGGAGTATTCCTAGGTTCTGACACATGGAGGATTTCTAGGCATTGACACATGGATAATCTCTAGGTGTTGACCCATAGAGGATCTCTATTCTTTCTTCACGTCACAACCAACCACTGGATACCCGCACTAAGCACACTTTATTCGAGAGGATCTTCTCCTAAAGATATTGGTCATACCTCAACCACCATGAAGTCCCACAAATAAGTTATCTGATTAACAGCCATGCCATAAGTTTTTTAACGCAATAGATGGTGCTTCAGTTGGACGCCCAGTCTGTAAGTTATAGGAACTTTGGTGCTGAGGGCCCTGTTGGTTTCGAGTCTAATCCAACCCGACTGTACTCCAACATTATCATAAATTAATTTGGAGTATATCAAAATCCCTGCCTCATCCTAAGGGTTCTTGTTCCGTATACGGTTCGTCAAACATACATTCATTTTACGATATATAACCCTTTAAACGAAACTTGGCCGTAAGGGGGTCCAGGTCTAGTCCGACCCCGTTGGACCGACCCGACCCAGCCTGCTGGCCCCGGTTCGGCTGGGCCAGGCCCACCTAGCTAGGTACGATCTGCCAATCCGTTGGACCAAATCGGCCCACTGAATGGATGAAGCCCGCAGACTATGAGTGGGGGTCAGCTGCACTTTCGATGGGATCGTATCCCGTTTGTTTCTTCAAATAGGCGGCGTTAGGATGGTGCTTCCCCAGCTTACCGGTCTACTTAGACTGGTCAATAGCGGGCATAGGTCCACCCTCCACTATAGAACAGAGTGGTAGCCCTCCTCTGTGGCATGTTGCCCCACGTCAATGCAGTCTGGGTCAACTAACCGTCCCTATCATCCGCAACCCCTTCAGATGCCACTGTCTCTTCGCAGTCGGTGAGAGCCGGATGCCACCTCCTACGATCACCAGTGACACCACACCGATAGAGCTTCCGCGGGCCTCTGGTGAAGTTTCAAAAGTCCATTTTCCTTTTTGACTATGTCTACTGGACTCCCAGGATGCTGTCTTCGTTGTGTGGCTCCTGGTTTTGTCTTGCCCCCATTTTGGTCAGTCATCCACAAAGAACGCAAACAAAAGAGATATCAGTGGAGGGTATGGGCCTTGTTCATTCAGATCGTACCTTCCACGTTAGCATTATTATATGCAAATAATTTAACATCGCCATGGGTAGTTGAATTCATTAAACTATTATAAAGAAATCAAGTCAAACACCTACCTTGAATTTGTGTAAGGTGCTGAAGATGGGGAAGAAGGGTCTGTGTCCGAATGTGTTTGAAAGCGTTCGTCATCCCCTATCGATTCCTCCAACGACTGTCTCTCGATCACCATTCATTGTTAGGGTGGAAAGTCATCAATGTTTTTTCAGAGCCTCCTCTTGTATCTCTCCCAAAACCCACTCCAATGCTTTGATTAAATAGGAGAATAATCTACCACATTGAGTTTAATATTATGTCTCATTAATTAACCATAATTGATGAGTTAATTAAACACAAAAACTTTGTCACTACAAAACAAAAAAATGATAGGTTCAAGACATTTAAAAGTCTCTCAATTAATGTCTGATGTTGCAATGCAGTCTCACATCCATTGCTCAATGGTTGCTAAAAGAAAATAAAATAACCTTTAGTTATTTAATTATTTTTTTGTAAATTCCAACAGTTAGATTTTTCATCCAAGTTTTCTCAAAAAAAGTTAAGATTATCTTAAGTGAATCCTGATGCTATGAATTCAACGTTTCCCCCAGTTTTTTAATCTGAGAACTAGTTCAAAAGATAGAAATCATCGCTCGCACGTTTACTAAACCGACCTTAAAAAAGATCAAAAATCCGTTCGGGGCTCTCCGGGCCTCGGAATCAAGTGCAGTCATTTTTCGTAGACTCGTAATAATTCCAAATAATTTAAAAAAAATATATGGAAATTATGTGTCTTTACATTCTCCCCACCTTAGGGATTTTTGTCACAGAAATCCATAATATATCTAGGGTAACAAATGGGGGTACTGAGAAAGAATCTGAACGTCCCTCTCACATGTACTCTCTTAGAGGTTCTCATGCTGCCATAAAACTAGTATCATAACAATAAACCACCCACAAATAAACCACTTCGGCCGATCCTCTATATCCACCGGGAATGTCACCTCATCATCAATTTCCAGCTCGCCCCAGTTGATAATGTGAGATGGATCATGCACGTACATCCTGAGTTGTGACACATGGAAATCATTATGCGCCCAGTGCATCTGTGGGGAAAGAGTTAAGTGGTACGCCACTTTTCCTACTATGATAAAGATCTAGAAAGGTCCAATGAACCTCATAGAATGATTGTCTCCCTGACCAAATCTCTGCAATCATTTTCAGGGTGAGACGCATAGGAGGAATCCCTCCTCTAACTCCAAAGGTATATGTATCCTATTAGCAAAAAACTTATTCCCACTCTGTGTTGTCTTCATCCACTCCTAGTTGACCTGGACCTTCTCATTGGAATCTCGTACCAACTCTAGACCCATGAGTTGTGACTCCCCTGGGTTTTTCCAACATAGATTTGATCTACATGGTCGCTCGTACAAGCCCTTAAATGAAGCAATGCTGATGGTGGATTGATAAATATTGTTGTATGAGAACTACACTAACATAAGGTGGTCCTCCCAACTACAACCAAAATCAAGGACGTAATCAAGAAGCATTTCCTCAAGCACCTCTATGGTCCTCTCTATCTGACCATCTGTCTAGGGTTGAGAGGTGTTGCTCAAGTGTAGCTATTCCCCGAATGTATACAGCAATCCCTTCCACAACCTGGATGTAAAAAAGAGCATCTCAATTAGAGACAATCCTCAATGGTACCCCGTGAAGTCCTATAATCTCTTGTACATAGAAGTGTCCCTAGACCTCTACTGATCCCAGCTCTCAGATGGGTAGGAAGTGGGCCGACGTGGTGAGTTTGTCAACAATCACTCAGATAGAACTGGGGCCCCTAGACATATGTGGTAACCCTATCATGATGTCTATGGAGATTCCATCCTGCTTCCACTCTAACACCTCAAGTGGATGAGTCAAGCCTAATAGAACTCGGTGCTCGACCTTCACTTCCTTACAAGTGAGGCATCATGAAACAAACTTCACCACTACTTTCTTCATCCCTGGTCTCTAGTAGTAATGCTGAAGGACTTGGTGCATCTTCATCACAGTAGGATTCACTACCAAAGTGGATGTTTGGAACTCCCTCAACACCTCCTCTCATGGTTTCACTGGTACCATGGTGCATCCTCTAAAAAGAATGACGTGCTCACCACCTTCAGAAAATCCTTCAAGAGCTCATCCTGAGGAAATCCAAGCATGTCGAGCCTTGCAGTCAATGAATCCAAGCCATGCCTCCCTTACTCGCTAAATGAGTTGGGAAGTAACTGTCATAAACTGGTGGTAAGATGTTCCATCATAATCCACAAAGGATAACTGAAATGTGGCTAGCAGCTTTTTTGACTCACTCAGCAACTGTAAACTGGACCTCCAGCTGAGTGCGTCTGCCACCACGGTCCCCTTCCCAAGAGTGTAGACTATCTAAAAGTAATAACCCTAGAATAACTTTAGCCATCATCATTGTCTAAGGCTAAGGTCCTTCTGTGAGAAGATATACCTAAGACTCTTGTGACCAATTTAGATGGTAAACAGTTAACCCATCAAGTGGTTCCACCACATATTCAAGGTAAAGACTACTGATTTTATCTCTAAGACATGGGTAACATAGTTTTTCTCATGTTTCCTCATCTTATGTGAGCCGTTGGCAATCACCACTTTATCTTGCAACAGGATACATCCTAGTCCAATCTTTAATGCGTTGAAGTATACTACATATGAAATTACCTCTTTTGGTAGCCTCAAGATGGGGGCACTCTTCAGCTCTTAGAAACTCGCCTTGCATCTCTATGTCCACAGGAAAGTCTATCCCTTCTTTTTCAAAGCTAACAGGGGTGTTGCTACTCTGAAAAAGTCAGGTAAAAATCTCTAGTAGTACCCAACTTACCTTAGGAAACATCACACCTCGTTCACAATCCTGGGTGGCTCCCAAGAAATAACTACCTCTATCTTCTCCGGATCCACTGCAACTACAGGATTCGAGATAAAGTGTCCCCGAATGTGGACCTCTTGTATCCAGAACTAGAACATCAAGAGCATACCATAATGCTGGTTCTCTCAGAGTGTATCCAGAACTATTTGTAGATGAGTGGCGTGCTCCTCCTATTATGTTGAGTACACTAAGATGTCATCAATGAAAACCACCACAAAGTAATAGAGGTATGTCTAGAGTATCCATTCAAGGAGTCCCATGAACACTGCCGAGGCATAGGTCATGCTGAAAGGCATCACATGAGCTCAAGAAAGAGGTAATACCATGACATCATCAGGAATGACATCAGCATACTGGTCCAACACTATAGGATAACTCATACTACTCTCACCAACTGCTCTACGGGTAAGGTTATCCAACTAATTAGCAATTGGCTACACCCTCTTATGAGAAAGTCCATCTTGAGCAGAAAAGGTTCCCTTCTTGCTGGGGAAGGAAAACCAAGTCCCATCCTCATGGTTACACCACACTTTGCTCCTCAAACAGTCAATATAAGCATGGACCGTGAATAAATAGTCTATACCCGAGATGACATCGTAAGTTCTCGACGCTGCTGCTAAGAGATCACAACCAAAGGTCTTATCTCATAGAGTATGCTCACACTGCCGGCAGGAGTGTGTAATCATCGAATCCTCTCCCATCAGAGTCTTTAATCGTATGTATTGAGCCAATTGATCTACCAGAATATCTGGTCCCTAAAAGGGAATCGTGGTAATAAATGAGTGGCTGGCTACTTTGTTTATATGTACTGCAACTAGGGTGGAATAGACATAGATCGTATCTCAAATCATATCTAGAGCACCATGATCATATTCCCTAGTTTCTTGAAGCTAATATCATCTCTATCCACCTACTCTCTTTATTAGGGGTGGAGCTTCTGGAGGTGGTGGTGGTAGAACCTCAAATTGTCACACACTGCCTACTTTTCGGCTACTACTCTACCACGTCTACCACCCTACGGACCACATCACTCGTACCTCTATCATTGTCTTGAAATTCCATCGACCTTTTAATGATCATCCAAATAGGATGTCAGATAGTCAGGATCCATGTGCCCTTATCCATCAAATGAGTAAAAAAACCTTTGTCCTCAAATGACCTCCTCTTCCTCACGAGCTCTGCACCTTCGACCCTGCATCATGGGTTTGTCCTCCGGAAGGCCTGGTCTACATGGAACTTTGCATCATCTACCTACTACCTGCTGCAAATGACTCAGCTACCTATCAAACAGTAGTGGCTCTCACCGCCAGTGTCTGCTCAGCTTGGAATCTCTTCACCAATAATGCTTGCTCAAGCAATCCAGTCTGCTTCATGATATTAAGGGATATCATTAACGCTCTGATCTCCCGTCGGAGACCCTTCTCAAAGGTATGGGACCTGATGAAAGGTTCTAGTACCATGTCGGTGGAGTATCGGGGGAAGTCAATGAATCTCACTGAGTATTGTTCCACAGTCAGGCTACCCTACTATAAGTGTAGTAGCTCTTAAATACGCACAGATGGTAAGGTCACTGGAAAAAACTTCACCCTAAAAAGGATCTTGAAGTCTAAAAAGGAGAGTGTCCCCTCCTCGTGTGTCTAGAGCGTTTGGATCCACTATCTCAATGTTGTGCCCTGGAAGAGGCTAGAAGCTAGGATCACCATTTGGTATGCTGGAGTCTCATCCAAATGGAAAACATGTGCCACAACCTCCATCCAATCTTCGGCTTCCTAGGGATTTGTCTCGCCTCGAAACCTTGGAGGCCTCTGTCTCTGGAACTCTTGCAACATGTTAAGTCGGAGTGCACAGTTTACGGGTCGGGATATTGGAATCTACTTTCCTATGGGTTGTGGTGCTACTGGTACACCACTAGAAGGTAACATCACCGTAAGAGGTCTCTACATCGAAGCCTTATCTCTCGGTGGGCCATCATCGTGAACTCTCTCTGGAATCCTGGCTGGATGTCTACGCAGCGGGATCCTGAAAGAAACAAATGCACCCCAGTGAATAAGATATACCTGGTGAGATGACTTAAAATATTCTAAAAGAAAAACATTTTCAAAAAACAAACACGCAATCTGTGTTTTCGTGTATCAATTCGGAAATCAGAACTCAGGGTCCTAGTGTATGGATACATCATCCACCGAACCAACACTGGAATCCCTGAACTAAAACCCAAACTCAATCCACTTAACACTGCTGGTCCCTTGAAAATATAGACTCTTATTTCTTCTTCCAAAACCAAAATCCCTTTTATACCACTTTTTTATAACCCGTCCACCAAGGCCCGTGTCGTAACTACCCCAATACCACCTTCCATAGTCCATGGGTTGATGAATAGCACCGAAAAGACTTATCTCTAAAATGGGAAGACATTGCCTCAAAACCTATACACACACAGGTATGGAACTCTCTGGACAATCAAACACAATGGAAGAAGAATGGTAAAACCACAACTAAAAACAACCAATTATTCTAAAATTAAGTACTAAAAGTAAAGGGTCCATTATCCAAGCACAACCAAAAATAAGGTACAAAAAAAGAGACATTATCTCTTGAGATCATCCGCCAAGGATCCTAAATGAAGGGTATATACAATGCATCTCTATGGATATAAACTCCAACTGGTCACCTTAGACCACTGTCTAGTCTTGGATCCCATGTATCAGTAAAAAATACTCATCATCTGCACAAGAAACAATATGGTATGGGCAAAGCCTGTGCAGGGGGTGAGTTTAACAATACCCAGTAGGGACCCTGAGACCCCCATAGGTCTCTCAGAATTCCACAAAGGGAAAACCACAAAGCTTGATATCAATCATAAGGGCAAGGAATGACTCAGCTCATACTAGACATATAACTTGAAGAATAGGAATAAAGATGATTAGCCATAAATCTGGATCATCTTATTCTATCAAGAGGTTTTTGCTGCTAGACCGGACAAGGTCACTAGGTGCTGACCCACAAAGGATTTCTAGGTGTTGACCCTCAGAAGACCGTTATGTGCTTACCCACATAAGATCACTAGATGCTTAACCACCGAGGAACTCTAGGTGCTGAACCAAGGTGGATCGCTATTCTTTCTTCACGTCACAACCAGCCACTAGATTCCCGCACTTAGCACGCTTGATTCCTAGAGGATCCGCACCTCAATCTATTGGTTGTACCTCAACCTCCAAGAATTCCCATGAATAAGTGACCTGATGAACTGCCATTCCATAAGGGTTCCAATGCAATTGAAATAGCATATATCAGATGATCAGTCTATACGTTCAAGAAACATTAGTAATGAGGTCCCGGTTGTTTTCGAGCCTGATCCAACCCAGTCGTACTCCAAATATATCCAAAACACATGTGAAGTATCTCAAAAGTACTGCCTTGTCTGAATGATTCTAGTGTTAGAAATGGTTCATCAAACATATGTCTGGTTTAGGAGATATAATCCTTTAAGAGAAATTGGGACATAAGTGGGTTTGGGTCTAGTCCGACCCGGTCGAACTAAAGCCACCCCTCCCAGAGGGGCTGAGCCGCGGGCTCAGCCCACTAGCCATGGGCTCAGCCTGCTAGGTCGCAGGACCGCCATAGCCCAAACAGCAGTTTGAATCCTTCCAACATGGCGTAGGGGTTGACTCGCCTTCTGAACGGACATTAGTCCGTTTATTTCCTTAAACAAGACATGTCAGGCTGGCGCCGCCCCAGCTGGCCAGTACCTGTGGACCAGTCAATAGTAGACCCGCTGGTGCGGGTCCACCCTTCCCTATGAGTTGGAGTTGCAGCCCTCCACCATGACACATCACTTCCATAAATGTAGAGGGTGTCGTTCGGCCTCCCCTTCCCGCCGCAACGCCTTTGGGTGTCGTTGTCCTTTCGCAGCTGACAAGTGCTGTCCATCACCTCCTCCAGTCGTCGGCATCGGCAGAGATTCTACGGGCCTCCGGTGATGCTCCAGAAGTCCATTTTCTTTTCCAATTGCACCTACGGGCCTCCCAATACGTTGTTATCACTGTGTGGCTCCCGATTCCATCTTGATTCTTTTTTGATCGGTCATCCATGTAGAATGAAAACAAAAGCGAGATCAGCGGAGAGTTCGTGCCTTGTTCATTTGTCCTGCACCCTCCGCATTAGCGTTATTACATGGATAGAATTTAACAGCTTCAAGGGAAGATGAATTCCTAAATCTCTTAGAAAAAAATCAAGAAAAACCCCTACCTTGAATTCGTTGGAAGGCACAGACTACGAGGAAGATGGGTCTGCGTCGAAAGGTGTTCATCGACGTTTTCTATCACCGGTCAATTCCTCCAACCACCGCTACTCGATCACCATTCTTCATTGGAACAGAAAGTCGTCGACATTTCATAATAGCCTCCTCTATTAGCTCTCCCCAAACTCATGCCCAAGTTTGGATTAAATAGGAGAATAATATCCCACATTTTGTTTAATATTAAGGTTCATTAATTAACCGTAATTAATGATTCAATTAAATGAACAAACGTTTTCATTACAAAACCAGAGAAAAAGAGAGGTTCAATACATTTAAAAGTCTCTTAATTAATATTTGACATTACATTGCGGTCTCACATACATTTCTCAATGGTTGAAAAAATAAAATAAAATAACCTTTAGTTATTTTATAAATTTTTAATAAAGTCCAAAAAAATATATTTTCTGTCCTACTTTTTCCTAAAAAAGTTATGTTTCCCTTGAGAAAATCCGGGCACTGCAAATTCAACGGTGCCCTCATATTTTTAATCCAAGCATCAGTTCAAAATATAGAAATCTTGGCTTGCACATTTATAGAACGTTCCTTGAAAAAGTTAAAAAATCCGTTTCGGGCTCTCCAAATCTCAGAATCACATGCCGTCAACTTTCACAAACTCAAAATAATTCCAAACATTTTTAATATATATATATATATATATATATATATATATATATATTGGGACTTTATAGTCATGGATAGAAAATCAGGGAGAAGATGGGCTTTCCTAGAATATTTGTTTAGAGGGATTACCTCAGAGTTCCCATTTCTAATGGGATAATTAAAAAGGATATTTTTTATAACATAATTAATAGAATCAGGACCCTCAATTTTAAAAGGAAAACAAGTTTCTCATTTTTGGGGGTAGGATCATGCTTCAAAATAGTGTCTTGACATCAATCCCTATTCATACATTCTCCATTATCATCTCTCCAAAGGGGAAAATCTCATGGATTTAGAAGATCCTTAACTATTTCATATGGGACAACAGGTCGGAGGGTATGTGTCACTTGGCATCATGGAATCAGATGGCCATGAAAATCGATGAAGGAGGCATAAACAATAGGAATGCCAGAGAAG
Source organism: Viscum album (assembly GCA_963277665.1). Classification (NCBI taxonomy): domain Eukaryota; kingdom Viridiplantae; phylum Streptophyta; class Magnoliopsida; order Santalales; family Viscaceae; genus Viscum; species Viscum album. The sequence goes on along the minus strand of OY728153.1, from coordinate 1,692,183,236 downwards.
GCATGCATGAAATGATTTCATGGGATATTATTGAGGGTATATCATTATGGAGAAGATTCATCGAAAATAGGTAAGGGGATGATTGGAATAGATGGGAAAAAATATCACAATCTTTTATCCATAGAAAAATTCAAGCATGACTCAATTTATGTTCTTGAGGGCAAGGCCCGTTGGGTGATTGGCAGAGGTGTCATCCATTATTGGAAACAAAACTGAGCTGGAGGAAAATATTTTTCATAGGATTCCATGTTCCAAATATTTTTTTCAACAAGGATCGTCGATATCCAGGGTTCATATCTACTACTCTGGATGCAGATCAAATGAATCATTATGAAGAAATTATACTTTTCGATGACACAAACAAATGTGTTTACTCTAACTCAGCCTATGGTCCCTTCAGCGGTTTTTTTGTAAATTTTTTTTTAAAAAAATTATATAAAAGGGGTAGGGTTACGAATATTTATACAAACGTGTGGAAAGATCTGTGAACCACGTTCACACTTCTTAGGTGTAGAGAGATTCATGAATAGGGTTCACGCATCTTGTGCAGTCGGGATAAATGTTGCGTGAAGCCCATTCACGCATCTACCCTCATTAGGAAGCGTGAACGGGGTTCACACATCCATTTTAATCTTTATGAAGGATGTGTGAACCCTGTTCATGCATCCTACAAAATATTTTAATTTTTATTTTAATTTCATTTTTCTATAATATTAATGTAAATTTTGTTTTCTTTTGTTTTCCATATATATATATAAAGAAAAAAAATCATCAGAATTTATCTACAATTTAATATCAAGTAGTACTACCGGTACAACATTCTGGAATTTAAGAAACACCCTCACCCATGGATCTCTTTTATAAGAGGTCTAGCCCAGGAAATGGTTCAATATTTTCGATGTGGGATTCCGATTCTCTCATTCCTATACAGAACATTCTGCATTTTTGATGTGGGATTCGGTTTCAAGTACGTCACTTTGAAAGACTATAAAATACCAGCTATAAGAAAAATATAAAGGAATCTTAAAACATGGATTAATCATATATGAAATTATTGAAAATAAAAATAATTTCGTAAAAAAATATTGATAAATAATAATTTATATGTTTTCAAAGACACCATCTTGAAACTTAAAAATGTTTCAAATATGTGTCTTTGAATGAATATAAAATAAAAATTATAAGAAAAATATGAATGAAACATAAAACATGGATTAAAAATATATGAAATAATTGAAATTAAAAAGAATTTCAAATTTTTTTTTGATGAAAAATAAATTATAAGCTTTCAAAACCACCAACTTGAAACTTAAAAATGATTCTAGTACGTGTTCTAGAAAACCTATAAAATAAAAACTATAAGACCAATATAAATGAAAATTAGAACATGGATTAAACATATAAGAAATAGTTAATGATTAACAAGTTAATTAGTAATATACATATTAATTAGTTAATAATTAATATAATTATTAATTTATAATTATTAATTATTATTTACTAATATACTACAATTAATTAGTTAATAATTAATATAATTATATTAAAATTAAATAGTTAATCAGTAATATAGTTATTAATTTATAATTAATTAGTTAATTAGCAATAAAAATATTAATTATAATTATCAATTATAATTAATAATTATTAATTATTAATTATATAATAATTAATTAATTAATTAGTAATATAATTATTAATTACAAATATTATTATTTATTATATAATAATTATTTTTTTATTTTGTAATATAGTTATTAATTATATAATAAATGATTAATTAATTTGTAATATAATTAGTAATATAAGTATTAATTATATATTAATTAACTAAAAAAATAATTATTAATTATAATTATTAATTAAAATATTAATTATTAATTATATACTAACTAATTAGATAATTAGAAATATAATTATTAATTATAATTAGTAATATAATTACTATTTTTAATTTTTAATTATTAATTATATAATAATTAATTAGTGAATTGGAAATATAATTACTCATCATAATTTTTAATTATAATTTTTAATTTTTAATTTTTAATTTTTTATTATATGATAATTAATTTTTTAATTATTAATATAATTAATAATTATATAATAAATAATTAGTTAATAAATAATGTAATTTTGAATTATAATTAGTAATGTAATTAATAAATATATTTATTAAATATTAATTATATAATAATTAATTAGTTTGCTACAAAATTAATTATTAATCATTAATTATTAATTATATAATAATTATATAAATAATAATTATATTACCAATTAAATAATTAATTATTAATTAATTAATTTTTAATAACTATTAAATAATAATTATAATGAATAATTAAAATTATTTATTATATTACTAACTTACTAATTATATAATGAATTATTTTATAATTAATAATTATAATACTTACTAAATACTTAATTATTGTATAATTAATAATTATATAACAAATTACCTAATTAATCATTAACTATTTCTTATATGTTTAATCTATGGTTTTAATTTTCATTTATATTGGTCTTATAGTTTTTATTTTATAGGGTTTCAAAGCCACGTACTTGAAACGTTTTTATGTTTCAAGTTGGTGGTTTTGAAAGCGTATAAAATATTTTTTAACAACATTTTTTTAAAATTTCTTTTCATTTTCAACTATTAATTATATCTTTAATACATGTTTTAAGTTTCATTAAAATTGGTCTTATAGTTTTTATTTTATAGTCTTTCAAAGAAATGTATTTGAATCATTTTTTAGTTTCAAGTTGTTGGCATTCAAAGCTTATAAATTATTATTCATCAACATTTTTTAATTTTTTTTAAAAATATTTATATGTTTAGTCCATGTTTTTTGTTTCATTTATATTGGTCATATAGATAGTATTTTATGGTCTTTCAAAATCACATACTTGAAACAGAATCCCACCTCGGAAATGTGGAATGTTCGGCGCTGGAAAAAGAGAACCTGAATCGCACATCGAAAATGCAGAATAATTTACAAGGCTAGCCCTCTTATAAAAGAGAGTCGTGGGTGAAGGTTTCTATCAGAATCTAGACTACTATAATGGTAGTAATGTTGGATATTAAATAGCTTATAAAATCTACGGAAAATTTGTGTTATATATATATAAACAAAACAAAACAAAAAACAAAATAAAAAATTTTAAAAATACCAAAAAAAATAAAACCTTTTATAGGATGCGTGAACATGGTTCACGCATCCTTCCTAACATTTATAAAGGATGTTTGAACCACTTTCATGCATCCTAGTGAGGGTAAGTGCATGAATAAGCTTCACGCATCTTTTATCCTGACTGCGCAGGATGCATGAACCCCATTCACGCATCTCTCCGTACATAAGATACATGAATGAGGTTCATGTATCTTGAGTCCCATTTTTATAAGTATTTGTAAACCAACCCCTTTTATATAAAAATAAATAAAAACCCCATTTTTAAAATAAACCCTCCTAGATCTCCCAAACCTTTATTGTTTTGATCCATACCCGTCAGGGGAATGATGGATGGGTGGGTCACCACTAGTGAAATAACACTCCAAAAAATCTAACCTTCTTGTTTTAGAGAATTCATAATAGAGCCATCCCGACCAATGAAAACATTGATTAAAATGGTATACAGATCACCACTCACTGAATGTGTTGTAAATCTCGAGCAATGAGTCAACATGGTATTACCTTTTCGAAAGAGACTAGGAAAACTTTTCTTGGGACTTGGTAGGACAACTAACTGACGTTCTGGTGCAACGTGAAATTGGGTTGGACTTCTTCTCCCAGTGGTTCTAGAGAACAGAGAACTAGAATCATGAGATTATGCATCGAGGTGTAGCGTGGACCTTGGAATTATGCGCTATTTTAAAGAGCATGATGGAAGTCCTAGGTACTACATGTTCCTAAAGGCTAGACTTCTAGCCTTGTTGTTGGAATTGTGCACTCTCCTTCCCAGAGAAAAGAACACAGTGGTCGTCAATGACCTTCAATCTCACAACTCCAACAGTGGTGACCACACTATGCAAGGAAGATGGGTCAGGTAGAATTCAACTATAATTGAACATCAGCTCAACAGGGATGGCTCTTGTGTCCATGGAATCATGAAAATAATTGGCCTATTTGAGGATGGTAAGAGATCTGTGATTCTGGGGTTCATCGCTTACTATGGTCCGAGCAACCCTATTGAAGCAGAACGACCTAGCTTTATTCCATGAAAAAAACATCACCATGTCTTCTTTTGAATCATATTCCTTTCCCTTAGTCCACTTCCTGCGTAAAAAATCCATAACCCCATGGTATTTATCGTACCTCATCAGAAGATTTAGCCTCTTGATTCACAACGGCCAGAATATTCTTCACACTTGGAGGGAAGGTAACTTTGTCAGTGATTTTCTTGCCAGTAAAGGGAGTTCTGCAGGAGGCATTTAAATCTACCACAATATAGGGTCTTTTCCCTGTAATACTCTTTTTTGATGATGCCCTAGGCTTGTATCATTTTAGACCCAAATGATTTTTTGGGTCTTAAAAAAATCCATTTTCAGTCACACGATACCAAACACGTAAGAGAATATAATATACAGAAAATTTACAATATATATAATATTTAATGTAAAATAAATCTATGATATAGCTTAAAATGCATGCGATACTGAGTTAGCATATTCCAAACATGTGAAAAATTGTTTCTTTGATGATACACATTACACACAATACCGAGTTTTACCAGTCAATAATGTATTATTAAAATATTATTATTTAATATAACAAGACTTATCATACTAGTTAAATTTGTTGTAATAAATATTATTAACTAACATATGAAAATATATGGCCTATAAAAATATAAAATTAATACATTGGTTACAAATTAATTATAAATTTATATAAGAACTAACTGAATATAAAAAAGTATTTTTATAGAAAATAATTTTTATGCTAAAAAATATATTTTATTATAATAAATTATATTATTTAAAATTAGCAGATTATATTAATGAAATATATATGTCATATATTAAATAAAATATTTTATATATTCATCTAATAAATATGATAAGAATAAGATAATTACAAACCCAATATTTTATATAAAAATCAATATTTTATAAAGGCAGTTTTACTGCCTTTTAATAGAGAAACTATTTTAAATACAATATTTTATGGAGTTTATAAATTATATATGTAAAAAATTTTAATATTTGAAATAGGAACAAAAAAATAGGTTAGGGTGATGTTTTTATTTTTTCTATAAAGTTTCATGTTTTAATAGATTGAAAATATATTGAATTTTAATTCAAAACATTTTTTTGTCTAATTTATTTATGGTGTTAAATTTTAGATTTAAATAATTTTAAAGTAAATATATATAAATTATTTATAAAATTAATCTAATTTAGGTAATTAGATAAAATTTAACATTGAAATTGAATATAAAATCATAGAAAACTTTTTAACATTTTTATATTAAATACATATTTTGGCATCCCATCTATGGGATTAAATTTAAATTTATGGAATTGATTAAGGTGAAATAAAGCTTAATGAGAGACTATAATTTAATATTACGGACCAAAATCAAAAAGAAACTTGTCCAAAATAAATTTTATGTCCATATTTAGAACATATACTCACTTTTAAAAAACGCTTACTAGTATTGGAGCCATTGGATATGTAAAAAACATGGGTGGAATTCCCATTATCAACATTTACAAGATTGCCACTCCTCCCCTATAAAATGGCCACCTCTCATCCCACTTCCCAATAACATAATGCAAAATGGGCACGACCAATAACTACCAAACAATATCCTAGACTTCCCTCACCAATTCCTAGAAGCCTTCCCTTAGGGGGAGAAATAAAACCATGGAATTCCTCAAGTGAAAACCAAAAGGAGTTACCCAGAGAAGAGGTAACATTTTTTCTCCACCTCTTTAGTTTCATATCAATTATCCACCCCAAATCTCTCCTTATTCAATGATCATATAACAATACCAGTATCAAAAATATATTGAGATTTATTATGTTATGTATTCTACCTACAGTTACACACACATCCATGTAATGGGTAACAAACGTATAGTTTATGTGTACGGTGAATTATGCCTCACGAAATGATGATTGTTCACATTCCTTTACTAACTTTCCTGGTTGGGAATTATGATCTAAAATATATTTATATATATTTTATATGATATTTATTATGTATTAATTCTTTTTTAATTCTTTTATAACACATACCTTTAAATTTTTTTTTTGTGTATATATGATAACATCGTGTGTGGAATTGTGGACTACCGCCTACTCAAAGTGATGTGATAAGTTCACACACTACATAGAATGAAATAATGATGGTTTTAATTAAAAACAATTGACATAAAAACATCAATTTTATATTCAATACCTAATTATAATTCATTAAATATAATATATCATTTTTCTTTATTACCATTTCTCACCATTAAAAAGTGACACGTCGTTCGTAGACGTGTGGACTACCACCGCTTAGAAATGATGTAATTCTATTTACATCAATTGAACTATATAAATAATTATATTTAATGGAAAGATATTTAATTTTAGATATAATTATCATTCTATATAGATTAATTTTACATACCTTCTTTCCATAATGATTATTTAATAATTGGAATGTTACTCTTGCGTATGTATGGACTACTGTCTCCTTGATTGAAACACTGGTTCATTTTTTCCTAAACATATTTAATTACTGATTTTAAAATTATAACTTATGAATAAATACGATAATTATTAAAGGATTATTATTAAGAACATGTTATATGATGACCCATTTGACCATAATTGTCTTACCAACAATATTTCAATTGCATAAATCGAATATGGCCAAAACACATAATGTAAATTAATTTTTTAACAAGTTGTATAAAAAATGGTAATAAATGAAATAACAGTAATGATAGAAATTAATAAGGTTTTAAATAAAGTAAAAAATTAACATATGTTTATTATTTATAAATTTAAAGACAAAAGAGATAATGTAGACGCAAGGTAAGAGATTTTCATCTCACTTTTTAAATAAATCAGATATATTTCATATTCAACACATACCAATTTTGTGTGGTTTAACTACTATACATTTTGAAAAATTATATCATGAATAATTTTATATTTATGGTATTTAAATATTTAATTTTATTTTATTCCTTCCTAAATACTATGATTTAAAATGTTTTAAAGTAGTATCTAAAACATTGGAATGTTTAAAGATTATTTTTTTGAAGAATAATTTTAATAAAATCTCAACGGTATTTCATTTGGAGGAAATTATATGAATATTTTTTCAATAAAACCTTTCATTTAATTTTTTTTTTGTTATTTATTACATTTTTCTACTATTAGTACAATTTTTCTACTCTTTGGTACTCAAAATGTTTTATAAAATATTTTTATGAAAACCCGGCTTCATTTTCTCTTTAGTCGGACCACCTATTTTCTTCCCAAAACCCTATTTTATAAAATGGATTTTGAAATTTGTTTTTAACATTTACAAAATTATTTATTGAAGTCATTTTAACTTATTTTTATTTTACCAATGTTTTAAATTGAATCTTTTTTTCTCTTTCTGAACAATTTATTTTCCATCATTTTTACTGTGAAAAAGTAATGTTCATTTTCCCTTATCCGACATTTAAAAATTTAAATACCCTAATTTATTTGAAGCTTAGTTTCCATGTAAATATGTATACTTTTTAGAAAAAATGTTTCAAAATTATTATTTAATGAAGTGGTTCTTCAATAAAAATTCAAAACAAAATAATATTTTTCTCAAGAATATATTGAAAAGATAAATTATAGTATTTGTATTCATCAATGAAAACAAACCTTTTTTACTCCACTTGGGATATGTTTTATTGGTAACATCATTATTTATCCTCTGGGTGCTTTATGAATGATTTGTCCAAGGATAGTATTGACATTCACTTCCTTGATTCCTTTTAGTCCACTTGAAATATTATTTTAATGTCATCACTTGACATTGAATCTTCGCTAAATATCTCTATCATTTTTCATGGATTTGATTATTTCTTAAATCATATACCATTTTTCATAAGATGTTTTATTTGATTTTTATTTGGTCAATTGGGTAAATATTGATAAATTTGTATCATTTATTCAACACACATATTTTATAAGGCATGTTGTTTATTCGATATGAGGAAAGCTTTTCGCATGAAAGACACAGATTAGGGACTATTTAAGGTAATCCCTATAAGTTGGGGGCTATTTAATTGTATCCCATAAATCCATTATTAGTATTATAAGATGAAATTAGTTGTATAAAACGCTTCAACTTTGATTCCATGAATAATAGATGATTTTCTACCCATATTTGTAAACTAACAAGAGGATGGATCTTGGTAGTATAAGTTTTCATGTTACTTAGACAAGAAATCCAATAACTAATCATTTCCTTAATTTTGATTCATTTATTATTTATCCATGAAATTTTTCATTCACATATCTATTGATGAATTTTATTCGCAATTAATTTATTTAAAGACATGTGTTTCAGTTTATTACCCTTCCATGTTGTTTTTTACTTATCTATTTTTTTAATTGCATGTGGTTCTAGTTATTAACTTTACATATTGTTTATTCACTTCCTTTATAGTTTTTTGATGGTATGGTATGTGTGTTCAGTTATTTACCATTCTATAATTATTATTCTTGTTAGTTCATTATTTATACCTTTAAAATTTACCCTTACTTATAATTTATGCTCGTAAATATTTTTTTTCTATTCTATAGGAATTCAAAAAGCATACTATGATAGATAAGCATGTATAAACTTTATTGAATAAAGTTATCCTCAAACAAGTTTTTTTGTAATTAGTGTATTTATTTTTTACACAAGACTCATTTATATATCTTGTTTTACAAGACTACAAAACTCTTTAGTCCATCGAGATTTAATTCCTTGTAATCATGCCAATATAACGGTAGTAGACACTAGATCTAAGAATACCGGGGTAAGGTCACTATAGTATATATCAAATTCACTTTAGTAGAAATTTAAAAATAGTATTTAGTAAAACAAATACTCAAGAACATAACCCTAAGATAGAATATGATGATAAGTTTTGAATAGCTTCCTAAAGTATCCATTAGATTGAGATTTTGTGGTTTTTACTAGAAATATATCCATGTTAGGATATTTCAAGTACATGTGCTTCTAGATATATATACCTAAGGGTAACAACTCTGACAAGGTGCACTAGGCCTGACCTGACTTAACCCAATACACAACAATGGTACTTGTTGTGCACTGAGTTTTACATTTCTAGGGGATATGATTAAGATAATTAACATTTTCTTTATAAACCACTATGAATGTTTTGAATAGATAATAAAAATAACTGACCTAGTGTAAATCTTATACCATGAAAGGAACTATGTGGAAATAAAAATGATTATGTATTTATGTATTAATGTTGTATTGAAAACCTCATTTAAAATCCTATTTTGTGAGTAAACGTATATCTAGGATGTACATCATATTTATTGTATAAATTGTATAAATATGGTTTTAGAAAATTAGAAACTATATTTTAGGTGACAACCAAAAAAATCAGGAAAGGGAACCAAACTCGAACCCATGTTCGAGAGATGATAATGTTTTTCCACCTACCTCTGGCCCATACGATGGCTTCTTTAATATGTAATAGTTTTTAGTTGAACAATTTGATGAATAAATATTAATGATAAACCAATAGTGTAACTTGATACATTTGGATATTATTGTATTAACCACATTTTCATTGGAGAATATTTAAAGACAAATTTAAATATTTTTCACTCTTTTATGGTCCATACAACCCATTAACTATTTATTTTATTGATTATAGAATCAAAGTTATTTCTAAGACATCAATTTATTGAAGTAATGCATGAATTGAAAATATATCGAACCACCGGAAAATAGTGTATTTCATTATTGGAATGTATAATGTATGTATAATACCTTATATTCATTGAAAATAAAATAATTATGCCCCATTATGAAAATAAAATAAAAATTCCTTTTTTTGAACCTATCATCTTTTAAATCATCAATGATTTATGGCATTGAGGCCCTCATCATTCCCTCGATCATTTACTTGTTTTTGATTAATGACCATAACCAGTCCCTATAAATATTTAAACATTTCCTCCCTTACTATTGTATAATTTCCACTAATAATATCCTACTTAGAGACATAATTATATGTTAGTCCATGTGACCTTTTTACTTTGTATAATCTCTTTTATAGATGATATTTTATAGACCCTTATCACTATGTAGGATTACAACATAGGAAATATAAAACAATTTACTACCAATGTCGTGTTTAAATTACAAGGATTGAATTTAATTAAGATGAGGACAATATATCACCAATAAATTATAAAGTAAGAATATTGTATTCAATAGTGTTAGTGACTCCCGACACCATGTCTTGGATGGAATATAATATCTCAACAATTTAAAATACAATTTCCTTTTTAAATAATAAAAATATATGACATATATTGAGATGAGCAAGATACTGAGTTATAGTTTGTCATATTAAACAATGACATTCTTTGATGAATTCAATTACATGGAGGACCAAGTTTTACCGATCAAAATTGTATTATTAAATTATTATTTTTCGATATAACAAGACATAACCTAGACATAAAATTAATAGTTATAAATATTATTAAATAATGTCTAAAAATATATTTTTTTGATAAAAATATGAATTGAATTCACTAGTTAAAAATTAATAATAAAATAATATAAGAGGCAATTGAATATAAAAGAAATGATTTTTATAGAAAAATATTTTTATGCTTACACAAATATTTTATAATAATAAATTAAATTATTTAAAATTAGTGAATTATATTAATGAAATATATATATCATAAATATTTAGTAAAATATTTTTTATATTCATCCCATAGATTTGATAAACATAAGATAAAAACAAACCTGGTATTTTGTATAAAAATCTATATTTTTATAAAGGTAGTTTTACCGCCTTTTATTGGTGAACCTATTTTGAATTCATTTTTTAAAGATTTTAAATACTTTATATTTAAAAATAAATATTATAATTTAATTAAAAACATAAAAAATATGTTATGGGTAATGTTTTTTATTTTTCTGTAAAGTTTCATTTTTTAATGAATAGTTAAAAATAAATAATTTTAATTCAAAACTATGTTTTAGTCTAAATTATTTATGGTTTAAATTATATTTTAAATATTATTATAGTTCAATTATATCAAGTATTTATCAATTAATCCAATTTAGAACATTTTAATCAATTTCAAATCGAAATTGAATATAAAATGGTATCAAACTTTTGAACATTTTTACTTTAAAAATCCGCTTTGTAGTCTCATATGTGGGATTAAATTTAAATTAATTTCTTCAACTTCTGTGATTATAATTTAGAAAAATTGATTCTATATTTTTAATCATCATAAATTATAATTTCTAGTAATTTAAATTTATTTTTTGACTACTAATATTAGTGAAAGTAACTGAAATTAATTACAACGATTAAGGTAAAATTAATCTTAACAAGGGACTAAATCTTAAAATTAAGGGCCTAAATGACCTAGAAACTTGTCATAAATCCATTGGATGTCCATATTTCAACCTTATAATCCCTTATATAATTATTTCCCAAATTTGATCAACCATAAATGGAAAAAACGTGGTTTTAATTCCCTTTCCCAAATTTATACGAGCTCCACTCCTTATCCACTATAAAAGGCCTCCTCTCCACACACTTCCTTACAAATCTGAAGACATTTTTGATCGACCAATATTTAACACAATATTTCTTCACATTCCCCCTCCCATTATATAATTCTCTTCTTGGGCATAAATAAATCCATGTATTCCCATTGGTGCAAACCAAAAAAAGATACCCAAAGAAGAGGTGAAATCTTTCCTCAAGAACATTCATTTATTTCCATTATCTGTCCCCCTAAACTATCATTATTCACTAATTATATAAAAAATGTTTACTAGATATATTGAGATTTTTTTATGCTACGTTTTCTACATAACATTACACAAAGTTATATCTAATTGGTAAGGAACATATAATTTATGTGTACGGTGAACGACTGCCTCACGAAAGGATGATTATTCATTTTCTTTACCAACATGCATGGATAGGAATTTTGATGGAAAATATATTTATATATTTTATATATCATATTTATTATGTCTTTATTCTTATTTAATTAATTTATAATTCATACCTTTATACTTTCCAATTTTTTAATTATGATAACATCGTATGTAGAAGTGTGGACTACCGCTTCCGTAATGTGATGTGATATGTTCACACACTACACAGAATGAAATATGAATTGTTTTAATTAAAAATATGTTGCATAAAAAACATCTATATAATATTCATTAAATAAATAAAATTATGGAAATATAATATATAATTTTATTTATTAGCCTTTCACACACTTAAAAACTGATAACATTGTTCATGGACAAGTGGAATACCACCTCCTCGACACGATGTGATTCCTTTTACATCACAATAATTATATATATAATAATATATGATTAAATAATATGGTATTTTTGATATAATTATCATTCTGGAAATATTAATGTTGCATACCTTATTTTCATGATTATCATTGAAAAATAGAAACGTTACTCATGCATATATTTGACCTATCGTCTTCATGATTGAAACTTTGGTTCATTTTTCATAACCATATTTAATTATTTTTTATAAAAGTATATTATTTGTATAAATATGACAATTATTTATCAATTATTATTCTGGATATTTTATATAATGACCCTTTCGACCATAGTTGACCTACCAATGTATTTTTTGACAAATAATTAAAATTTTGTCAAAAAACCTAATATAAAATTAATTGTTTTAGTATTTATATTCAAATTTGTATTAAGTTAATTAAATGAAATTATAAAAATGAAAAAGGATATGAAGAAATTAAATAATTAACATAATTTTATAATTCAAAAATATTAGGACAGGCGATACCAGTCAGACACAAGGTAAGGGATTTTCATCTCAATTTTTATATCTGTGAGATAAATGTAATATATACATTTAACTCTTATTTTTAATGTATCTACTATCCATTTTCATATATTATATCCTGAATTAATTTATCTTAATGTTATTTAAATCATTAATTTAATGTTATTTTTTCATTAATATTATGATTTGAAATATTTCAAAGCGGTATGTGACACTTTGGAAAGTTAAAATACTTTTTTCCACAGTGATAATTTAAATAATATTTCCAATGTGTTTAAATTAGAGGAGAATACATATAAATTTTCAAATAAAACCTTAAATTTTCTTACCCTGTTGTTATTCATGAACATTTCAATGTATTGCTACCATTTGTCTTCTATTTGGTACAAAACAAGTTTTAGAAAATATTTTTAAGAAAAACTGACATCATTATCTCTTTACTCAGAGAACCAATTCTCTTCTAAAAGACTATTTTTTCTAAAAAATTTTCCAAAATATATCTTTAAACTTTAAAAAATGATTTATTAAATTAATTTCTACATTTTTTGTCTTTTACCTATGTTTTCAAAGGAATATTTTTATCAGTTTCTAAGGAATGACTTTTTGAGATTTCATTCCATGAAAAAGGAATGTTCTATTTACCTCATATGCGATGTATTGATTTAATCGCCATCATTTCATTGTAGCTTTATTTTCAAGTTACAAGGGGTTATTTTCATAATAGTATATTTTTCGCATCTATTTTCAAAGAAAAGGTTTATCACAATGTATAAAAAAGGATATTTTCCTCAAGAATGTTTTCAAAATATTTTTTTATAGAATTTTTATTCATCAATAACAAGAACCCTTTATTTTCAATTAACACAGGATATGTTTTATTGGTATTATATTAATTCCTTCTCAAGATGGTTAATGATTGCTTTGGCGACTAATAGTATTGACATCGACTTCCCTGATTCCTTTTAGTCCTCTAAAAATATATAATCTCTTATGAACATTTGACATTAAATTTTCCATAAATATCTATATCCTTTTCATGGATATTATTATTGCTTTACAACATATCATTTTTTATATTTTGATTACTTTGAATGTTATTTGATTATTTGTGAAAATATTGATAAATATATATCTTTTATTAGATGCAGATATTTGATAAAGAATATTTTTTATTCAGTATGAGGAATTCTTTAGACAAGAAAGAAATGGGTTGGGGACTGTTTAAGGTATGCTCTACATGTTGGGGACTAGTGAATGAAAGAACCATAATGGATCAGTAGTCCCACGAGATAAAAATATATGGAAACAAACACTTCATGTATTTTTCCAATAAAATACAAGGGTTTCTACACAAAGTTTTAAACTATTGAGAGGATAGATCATGGCAGTAGAGGTTTTCATGTGCCATTTACTCAACATCCAATAATTAATAATTTCTTTTTTATTGATTTAGTTACTATTTTTCCATGATATTTTTCATTGAAATATCAGTGAATTCATTTCATTATCAATTCACTAATTAAAAGTCATTTGTTTTAGTTTCTTAAATTTCCATATTTATTTTTACTTATCTAGTTATTTTAATGACATGTGATTCTAGTTAATACCAATACACATTGTTTATGAACTTACTTATCAGTTTATTTATTACATGGTATTTGTTTTCAGTTATTTACAATGACATTATTATTATTCTCATTGATCCATTATTTATTCCATTATACGTTTCCCTTAATGATAATTTGATATCACCATTATTTTCTTCCTTTCCCAAGGAATAAAATAAGCATACTATGAAAGTTATTAATGGTTATTCCAGATAGAATAAATTTATCTTAAAAATAAAACAGAAATATTTTAATTAGTGTATTTATTTTTAATTCAAGAATCATTTATCTATCTTTTTTAGAAATAATACTAAACTCTTTAGTCCTTTAGGTTTGGATTGTTTATAATCATGCCAATGTAATGGTAGTAGACACTGAATCTGGTCTTACTAGGGTCGCATTTCTACACATATTTCATTTAAAAACCGCATATATTTTAATGTAATATTGATAATGAATAATAATTATAATGGTAGTAAATTGTTGGGAAGCGATAGATGTTAGAAAGCCATTATTTTAACACATTTGTAATAAGAGTCCAATATTACCTATATAGAAATAAAGTAAAGGTTTCCTTCAATACATTTGAATATAAAATTAAACTTAAATATTTTTTCATTAATATATCATTGAATGATAATAAAAAATTCTTGAAACAAAATAATGAATATGGATATTGAAGGAAATAGTTCTTGAATAAAAAAGACAAATAAGATGATATTTTCTTTTAAAACCCCTTTCTATGGACTTGGTGAACAAAAAAAGGGTATTGAAAAAAATACTTGTAAACACAATAAATAAAAATATTATGAAAATATATATTTCTGAATAAATAAATATAATATAATTAAATAAAAACATCACTCAAGCACAAAAAAATGCAATTAAAATACACATTGAAAAATAAAATCTTAATGACAATTCGTGCTTTCCCGGTCACATTCTAATGTCATTTATAATTAATTAATACTTTTTATTCATATTTATCATATGAATATTAATATATTTCAATATATATATCATTCATTCATAGATTGTTTACCCATTTACTCATATATGTCTGATAAATCAATTATTTAGGTGTCAGCTATAATGAATGTTTTGATTCTGTGGTTCCAGTCCTTAAACCTTGATCAAGGTCATCACCTATAAAAATTAATAATGAATCATATATAATATTTATATATTAGTTATACTTTTAAAACCATTCATATAAGGTATTATAGTAAATTTCAGTACATCATTCATGGAAGTAATAATACTATTGTGAGCTTTTTTAATTTTTAATTGAAAAAAAGATATAATGAAGGTAATTTATTAAAGTTATATATTTCATATAAATATGAAAAATATCATATTTATTCATAAAATAAATCATTATAACAAACCATGTGTGGAGTAAATGAATAAATTAATTACATCACTTTATGGAGGAGGTAGTTTGTATTTACGCTTGACCGATGTTTTCTTTTTCCAACTGATGGTTGGTTTAAAATATAGATATTATTTCAACTAAAAATAATAAATATTATGTACTAAAAATAATAAATTATGATTTAAAATGACATTATAACTTTTTGTACGATGGGGTGATTGAAAATGAAACACATTTCTTCGTTGAGGGAGCAATTTTTTGCATACTCAAGTGAAAAGCATTCATTTATCATATAACTGAAATGTGGTAGATTTTTTTTGACTAGAATAATATCATTTTCATAAATTATGATGGTTATAATATATTTAATATAGGTATAGGAATAAAAAACATGAAATAATTCACTTAATACTTATACCTCATACTTGAAAATCTTCTTATGACATATAACATAGCCTCTCTAGGATTAGTCTTTTCATAGAACATGGTCCCATAAGACATGGGGAGGAGAGATGGTATGTTATATTTTTTTAAATATTGGTAGATATAGGGTTCTTCAATGTCTTTGGAGAAGTGATGAGAGGAAGTGAGGGGAGTGACACCCATGTAAATATTAAGAACATTAAAATATAATTAGAGTATTTATCATCTAAAGTGGACTCAATTTAGTATATTTTCAAATATAAGGTAAGCTGAGGCCAAAATAAAGTCATTATATGATATTTATAAAAACTATTTGGAGATTTTTATAGGATCATTTTTTGTTTTCACCAGCTCATGAACCCTTTTAAACCTTACAATTAAAATAATCATTTTACTATATTAACTATTCATTATGACATAAAATAAAATGAAAATTGTTACATAATATGAATATTTCAATTCAGTAATACTGAATTCATTTCACAATATTATATTCCTCTAGGTGGAAAAAATTATTTTGAATATAAATATGAAAAAGTTAATGAATTTTTAAAAAAAAATTTTTTCCAGAATAATAATCAATTTATTCTAAATTAATGTATATAATTTATTATCATTATATTATTTATTTTATAAAAAAAGTGAGTTATGTTAATTTAAAACCAATTAATAAAATATTTCATATTTTAAATTTATTAATTAAAAAAGGAGAAAAATGGTTATTATATTATAATTAAACATCACATTAGTTTTAAACTACAAATAATTGATTTTTAGAATCAATATAACATTTTTAAATGATTAATATTAGGTATTAATTATATATTTGGTCTATTCATTTTTTTTTAAATCTTGTAAAATCAAACGCAGTGCATAATGATGTCAAAAAACTGATAGTATTTGTAAAAACATTCCTAACTATTCACATAAAAGTTAATTATTCCATAAAATTCCAAAAATCCAATATAAACTATTTTTTCCTTGATTAATTCAAATTAATAATTTAACCAAAATAATGTTATAAAATTTATCTATTTTAATTTTTAAAAAATATATAATTTCTGATGAAAACAATTTTATATTGAGAAATGAACCATTTTAAAATCTAATTGTTCTTAATTATAACTCATATCAATTATAATATTAATACATTAGGTTATATATTGAAATATTAAATATTATAATTTTTTAAAAGTTATCAATTAAAATAACAAAAACTTTAAAAATAGTAATATGAAAATACTATTTTTATTATAGAATAGATTTATGAAAATAATACTATTTAAGAATATTAATTAATTAATATGTTCCCATTTATTAAATTATTAATATATAATAATAATGTTTTTTTAATTTTGTTATTGTTCATGTAACAAGCTATAAAATATGATATTTATTTAAGAGAAAGTAAATTCTAAAATCATTGATGGTTATACTATACCCCCTATCCTAAATTTGTTTCTTTAAATATAAATTATTATATGTAATTGAAATTAGATTAGGGAATCTATTCAAAAAATATAATTTAAATTAAGATTTAAACTTTAATATCTTGGTTAAAATTATAAAACTTATGATAAATATTTATATATGAAAATGTATTTTCATAATACTTATAATTGGGGATGAGTTTCCAAATATAAAAAAGTTGAGTTATGTTTGCCAAATTATAGATTTATCTTCTTCTTAAACTTATCGATTATAAGATTCATTCATACTCGATTCTGTGTCACTTTTTAATTTCTATTTTCCCATTTAGTTAAGTTTTCAATGAGTTTCTAATTCTCATTTTAAAGATGAATTACTAAGACGAATTCTTGTTTTATAAATCATAAAAATAAACATTTATATGATGATAAGATCTAGAAAAGAGAAATTAGATATTAACCTATCTTTACCCAATTACTAAAATAATTTTTTTTACTTTGAGTAAAAACATAATCCAAGGTAATTATAACCATTAAATCCATTGTTATAAATAATACATAAAATTAAACAAAAATTATTTTATACATAAAATATTTATTCTTAAATAATAAAAACAAATCAAAATGTAAAAATATAGATTTTGTAAAAGTAAATCATATGTTTAAAAATAATGTTTTCTTCTAGAGAATACCTATTCATCTTAACAAATAATGATCAATATATTCTTTTTATAAATAAATTCCAAATTAATATCCTCATAGAGACATCCTTCTTTATATTGTTATGGAATAATTTAATGTTATTAGAAAACAAGATGGATATAAAAGAGTGCTTAGATCCAAAATAAAATAATAAATTGAATAAATTTTAATATTCGATAAATATACCTACTATCATGACATTTTGGACATAAAAATCTGTAGTATTGGTATCGTAATACATTCCTTACTCCATTGGTCTTTTTTAAGGTAAATAATATTGATAATTGTGTTGTTCATATCAGTAGTTCTCAATCTACATATAGTTGAAGAATTTGACCTATCATTTTCATTCATGTAAATAATGTATATTATCACCAAAAATGAAAAAACTCCCATTGTCATCACTTAAATGTCATGGTGTTTCATTACATATTTTTTTACATATTAGAAACCCCACTCTTCCCTTTTTCATTTATTAATATTTCCCAATACATAGGAATTAGATTTTCTCTTTTTCCCATTTTTCTTCTAAAATATAATACATATTGAGTTGGTTCTTTTCCTTGATGGAAATTAATACCATTTAATTATATATTGAAAATGTTTGAATGAGTTACACCCTTATATGTCCATGTTTATCATAACAATGAAAAAACAAATCATAATTTATTGATTAAATACATCTTCTACATTATACCTTTCTATTCTTGTAATGTAAGCTAAATACATAACAAAAGTTTCTTATAACATATGTCTAAAATTTAAAAATTGGCTATCAAAGTTAACACATTCATCATGGGGAATTTATTTCTAAAATAATATATCCTTTAAACTCCCCTATTTTAGAACACATTATTTCATCATCATCTATAGTATTTTTAATCATAAAACACCATTGATTAGTATTTATTATTAAAATTTACACTTTTAAAACAAAATTTTCTTTATTATTATATCTCAAAAATAGAAATATATTTTCAATGGAATTGATCTATTGTTCACCTGCCAATAAATTAGAAGTTATACTAAATGATGGAGGTTTATACTGTATGTTGCCTTCTAACATCACAGTATCTCATTATGATGTAAAAAGGTTTTTATAATAATCATTATTATAAGTCATAAATTTACTTTATATATTTATGGTAATCTTAAGTACAACTCCAATCTTATATAATTTCTTAAGTTGTAAATATGTAAATTTATTATGTGTTTTGACACAGTTTCCATTTCTTAAAATAAGAATCACTTCTAAATAATTTCATATTCTTATTTAGATCACAAAATTATGAAAATTTATCGATATTAAAAAAAAAATTATTATTTAGGTGATAGATATTGATCATTGTAAGGGATTATATTATTTCTCAAAATAACTATGTTTCTCTAAAATCTAGTTCCCATGGTTCTATATAAACTTTCTACGATACTAACTATAAAAACCCTGACTATGATAAATCAAATTTCTTTTTACTATAATAATTACTCCCAAGATAAATATATCATTATTTAACATTATTAAAAAAACATAATAATTACATCTCAAAATAATCACACACATCTTTTAGAATGTTTTGGTTTATTTTCTTTGATGAACTTGTAGATATTAATGGTATTTTAAACAGCTGGTGAATATTTCTCTATAATCATACTCTTATAGACACCGATCTATAATTCTTAAAATTTATAGTTATCTTCATATCATATGGGATGGAAACAGAATAATTGAGTGAAATAAAACACTCCATTAGGAAAAATATTTCAATATATCATAATGGGTTATATTATAATAATATGAGAAAACATTTTCAGGTATAAATTTATTATATAAATAAAATTCGAATTGTATGTGTCTTTTATAACTATGGAAGTAAGGATGTGTAATCTCATAATAGAAAACATTTACCATTTCATAATAGTGAATGATAAACATGGAATCATAAAATAAATAAGATAATCCAAAGATCATGGAATCATAAATATGAAGAAGAAATGTAAAACATCAAATCATAATCATATGTCACGGATCAACTCCAAAAAAATAACATAGTGTCGTTAAGTTAATCTATCTTTCACCATAGTGAGGGGTCACTTACAATACAATGTAACATTTTTTATTAGGCTAAGAAATAATTCACATTACATTGTATATCATGATATGGGAAAATTATTCAATTAATTGTGGTTCTATCCGGGAACACCTTTAATATTTATAATAAGTGCATTATTTTTTGTTAAAATAGAATAAAAGAAATTATACATTAAGCATAATCACAATAAACCCTGTGAGAAAGAAGTGAGATTCATAATACTTTCTATAACCAACAGTTATATAATAAAGATAAAAAAATGAATTAGGAATTTAAATATTTTGGATGTTAATATTTGAATTCGGATTTTTATGTATTTAAAATTTAATTATAATGAAAGTAATTCATTAAAAACATCAAAGAAAAGTAATAATAAAAATAAACCACAAGGGTTATTGTTTTCAAAATAAGGATCATATCATCTACAGTACAAAATAGATTATTATTTCCCATTTTAATTTTTTAACTATAATGGTTTTATATAAAAAATCGAGTGTTTTCAAAATATATTCCTATTTAAGAGAATTTAATGGTGGTGATAGAAATCAGGAAATAATAAATTGAAATCTTCCACTAAGTCAGGTTTTGTTAAATGTTATAATTTTAAAGGGATTAAACAAATTTATTACCCTTTAAAAATTAATGTGTATAAAGACTATGTATATATTTATTGAAAATTTATATATAATATGCAATAAAATGTAAGAGAGTAATAGGAAAACAAGGGAGAAAATGAAATTTAATAAGTAACCTGAAATTAACGATGGAGATTCAGACAACCTCTTTTTCTGATTTAAAATACTTTTATTAAAACCCACATTGTAAAAAATATAATAATATATTATAATTAGTATTGGAGAATAAAAATATAATGATTAAATGAGATAAAACATAATTATTTGTCCAATTTAGATGGATAACATTGATAGGAAGTAAAATTATTGATAATTAATGGAAATCATTTTTAAAGAAGATATGAATTATTCACTATAATGAATGAATTTATTGGAAGAAATTGATGATGTAAAAAAAATTGAACTAAAAAATTCATTTTACCTATAATGTAAGTAAAAATTATATGAAACTAAATATTATGGTGGAATAAAGCAATCATTAATGTAAAAAATTCATGATGAAGAATAATAACTCATAGAAAGTGGGTTTGAGTCAATCAGAATCCATATTGAGTCAAATTCATACAAATTTAAAATCCAAGGAAGGTAGAACATAAGATGGATTTTCAAAATACCATAAACATAATGAATGTTGTGACAAATGAAATTAATATCAAATATATACCCTAAAAATAATTAGTTTGTTAATAGAAATCGTTAATCAATGAATCAAATTTGAGATAAAAACCCATCACCTTTTGTTATGATTCATTTGGACCATTCACCGTACATCCTAAAAGTTTAAATTATGTTTGTTAAAAAAATTATTATTAATTTTTTTCATATATAATTAATTATCTAAGATCCATTTATTATAAATTTTTATTCATTTATTAAATAGTTTCTTATTAAGTTTATTAGTTCAGGAGGTTGGTTCCATTTTTTCAAAACCACCTCTATAAATTATGGGAAAATGTTATCTAAAAAAGCCTAATAATCTCTAGAATTATATATTTTTATCTATTTTTTATTATATTACCATAAATCATATATAGTAGGAATTAACCTTGGAGTTTTTGGTGGTTTTATTTGTTTCAAACCTTCTTGAGAATATCTTGGGTTAATTTAAATGTAATTAAAACTTTAATTCAATATTTGAGATCACTTTAGAGTTTGTGTTAGAGGTCCCAATGCTTCCTAACAGATGGATTCATTTTTATAGACATACGTTTGAGATTTCACTATGTATGGAATAAAATATAGCTACACGATGACTTAAATAAGAAACAAAAACATGTAGATGAATTTTTTATAAGATATATCCACATGTATGTGAATAGATTTATATAGGGGAATTGAATATATAAAAATTACTTTGTAAAATTGACTAATTTTTCAAAAACAATAAGTCCCCAAAATTGAATCCTATGTAATAGAGATTCTCACCTATGTGAAATATATAGCATAACTAATTTATTCTACATATGTAAATTCCTATTACATATGTGAATTAATATTGGAATTTTTTCCATTATATTTATTTATATCCAATATATCCAATTTTCTCATATATTAAAATCTTAATAAAATAAACTTTATTAGTAAACCACATATTAAAATTTGGTTATGCACCATTTTAATTTTCCCAAAACCTTATGTTCTTAAGAAATAAAACAAAAAAATTATTAAATTGATCTCTAATGTCTAAAATGTCACATCTAAAATATTATTCAATATAATAAAAAAATATATTGAAAATGATCACCATGGTTTATAAAAATTTTAATTTATGATTTTTTGTAAATAAAATCTATTAGGATTCTTGATGGTGATTCTAAAAATAAAGTAACCCCATTAATCAATTTTGGTATTATTAATAGGAAAATGAATTATTCTTCTTCAATTAATATATCAATTGATAATCATACAATGATATGAGATGAGTGTATTCGAGTTATGTGATAGTCAACTGAAGTTTATTTTTTTTTTCAAAAAAGTCGATCTATAGGATATTTATAATATGAAATAAATGTTAATGAAAATAGAATACTGATAATGATTTATAATATTGTCTATATGTGATGTTTCATCTCAAATATGTTGAAGAAGATGAAACTTTTAATGACTTCATGTAGGGGTAATTTTTGTCACATGAGTAAAAAGTTTCATGAAACTTCATTTCATGTGTGTAAATTATTTAATTTAGGCATTGGAAGTCTTGGTGATCCAAATATTTGAATAATATAATCTTGGATTTCAATTGAAACCTCACATTCTTCCTGGTCACCCATTTAAGAAAACTATTTTTATGTCATAAATTAGACACTATTTAATGAAGCGATTGAAATTATGAATGTGGGGAATATTGTGTGTATGGTTATGAAAAAAAATATTAGATATTTTTTGAGGTTATGATTTTATTTTGAGATGAGATATGTGTAAAATAATCACTGAGCAGGGCAAGAAAAGTTTTTGAATTTATTTAATATCATGAAGGAAGTAGTGAAGTAGTATTTAAGCTAACATTTAGTGATTATCATCCATTTATAGTGCAGCTCATTCATTCATGGATATTGTTTATGATTAAAAAAATTAGGATCCATTTGAAAACATTCCTAAGAAAATATATTAACAAGGTACAAGAAAAGATAAAAGACAGAAGGGATTATTAAAAATATGGGGGTGTGTTAGAGCATACATATCTGAATTCACCAATGGTACACTATAATTTGAATCACATTAGGACCACATCAAGTTCAACTCCATATTCACCTTCTTTGATAGAGAATCTTCCACTTGATATCCCTCCCTATATGAATATGAGATAATCAGGTAGAGTCAAGTAATATTCCAAAGATAGTAAACCAATTGAGGAAATATTTTCCAAGGAACATTACTTGTCCTTGTTGTAAATTCATGATAGTACTTTTTGTGTCATATTCAACCCATAAATAGCTCAATTTATATTGGATCTTATACCATATTTCATGAAAAATATCCCATAACTCTACTTCATAGGCCACTCTAATTCTAGTTTAATAGTAGAAACACTCCGTGACAAAACATGTATGTATTTGAAACACACGTCCATCATCCGAGGGTCCTGGAATTGCAGAAGATGTGCTATCAACATTGAATTTGATCCATTGATATGTTGGTGGGATACATCATATGTATTTGAAAACTATGGTTTTACTTGACTTACATTTCACACCCATGATCTGAAAAGTTTCTAGACCATCATAATAATTTTTAATTCCTCCCTTTTTCACCGCATAGGTAGTATATCCCTCCTTTTGTAAAGAAGGAATGACAAAATGAGTGGATAACTATTGATTATTGTAAAGATTTGCATTTATTATATTCTAGACAACATAGAAGATCTATGACACTACTACCAACATGATGTTCTACAACTATTTAGTGTGGTGTGGAGTGGTAATCCTCACCAAGAGCTCAGGTACCTACATATGAATATAAAAAATCCATCACAAACAAGTATCCGTCATATGCACCAGGTTTTTGGAAAAAATCACATGTCAAAAATATGTATTGGACATCCTCTTCAGAATTTATACCAATATAGCTAGCTATAACAATGCGTTATATTATTATGTTTTTAATTTGATCATGTGTAGGTAGCTGAATTTTCTAGATCCTCTATAAGAGAATAAATCTAGATGGGTGGATGAATGGTGCTCAGAAATTTATTATCCATGTTGGTGTTCTTTTTGAGCCCCTATAATCCAACCTATAGTGTTATATGGTATTGATTATCCATTATTTTTTTCTTCCATATGAGAGTATCATATTCTATAATGGCATAGTTCTGAATATTCAGTGTAATATATCTAGGAACCAGATTCCCATGACTCGGATGTTGTGTAGATAAATATTCAAATAGTTATATGCAACAATTCCAGTGGTATGCTTACTATATTATGCAGTGGGGTAACGAACCAATTATCTATCCAACAATTGATATTGGAGTCTCTACTTACTAGAAATTATGTTTCATACATGATGCATTTAAAATATTTCTTATGAGCTGACCAAACTCTATATTCCAGATAGAATTTTTATCCATTCAGAAGTATCCAATTGAATCTACTTGATATAAAATCGTTGGGAGAAACACTAGAGATCATATTCCATATGAATTTACCAGTGAGACCATTATTAAAAATCATAATATAATTGATCCCAAGTCCTCCCATATAAATAGGTTTATTACACTCCTTCTATATAATAGTGATTAATTTATTTTCATATATTGATTCTTTCCATAAACGGTTTCTCATTGTTCCCAAAAGTTCCTTTATTAGACCACTATTCCACATAAATATGGATTAGGAGTAGAAAAACATTACTGTGATGATAGATTTGACAAGACAAACCATTCCAGTCATGGAAACGACTTTCCCTTTCCACCTGGCTATTTGATTCACAGTGCTAGAGTGTATTCCCTCCATATATTTTCTCTTGACCGTTCCTGAAAATAATGGAACATAAATATAAATTAATGGAAGAGATCCCCTATTGACTCCAGGTATGGTCACTATCATTATTTTATTAACAACAAGAATTCTATCAACAAAGACATTGAAAGATTTGTCCCAAAAAAATTGATTGTCTGTACTCCTCCTTATATTGAGTGAAAATTGATTTATTAGAGGATATTTTTCATTTATGCTCACCCAAATAGAAGGATGTATTCTTCATATAGAATATTTGAGGGGGAATATCCATTTTATATACATTTATTGGCCTATAAAAGATAACATGAGTGAGATCATTGATACATCAACTCAAATAGTCTTTATCAATGGAAAATAGATTCCATGATAATGGATTACCTTTTCTCACAGCCCATGTGCATTGAAAAAACTTTATAGGGGATCCATTAATGAGTATGGAAATCCTCCCAGAGCTGAGGATGACATAAATAATTTTGATGAATTCATTTGAGAATTCATATCTTCTCATGAAATCCAATAGGAAACCCCATTTTAACATATAAAATCCCTTGGAGATATCAATTTTAAGGGAAACGTTTTCTTCTTTAATCTTCCTCTTCGTAATATTTACATCTTCAATGGATGTAATAAGATAGTTCTGAATGCTTCTCTCTGAAACAATACAAAACTAATTTTCAGTAATAATGTATTTGATAATTTCACCCTTTCTACTCATGATTAATTTTCTAATGAGATTTGGAATAATGTTTGTAAGTGAAAATAGCATGAAATATTTTTTACCAAGATCATTATCCTTCTTGGTAATTATGGAAAGGAATCTTAAATTAACCCCATGTGGCATTGAGGAGTTGGTGAAAAATTCCATTATTACATTAGTGATATCATCCTATAAAAATGATTAATAAAAAATAAAGAATTTGTTTTTAAATAAAGGATGACCAGGTTAACTCTCTTTTTTAAGAGATAAAAGAGTAGCATTGATTTCCTCATTGGCTGGAGTAATAATAGGCATTTAAGTTTGGTTTTAATCAATGCAGCGATCAATTTTTTCTACCATTTC
Organism: Viscum album; assembly: GCA_963277665.1. Lineage (NCBI taxonomy): Eukaryota > Viridiplantae > Streptophyta > Magnoliopsida > Santalales > Viscaceae > Viscum > Viscum album. The sequence continues at coordinate 1,692,156,388 of OY728153.1, read as the reverse complement.
TAGTGTGACGTTCTTTCAATTATCAGAGTAAAGACCACTAAAATAATCCTCCACTACCCGTGATATCTCATTTTCAGCCATGTGAAGATAACCATTTATTCTAATTTCCTTCGTTCTAAATTTGTCTCCCCACTCTTTGTGCAGTCTATTAATAGACTTTAAATTCCTGTCACCATCCTTTATCGATTTAATATTCAATTGAATTTTATTTAGCCTTTTGTTTAGCATAATTAGGTTATAATGATTGTGGTTAGCTTGTATTTATTGAATATAAGTGGTAATTTGGGGTTGATTCCTAGTTAAACATCATTCTAGATGATCCACAAGAGTCATAATTTCATTGTCAAGCTTGTAAAAAGATTTTGAAATCAAATCACGAATTAAATCCTTGGTATGTTTCAATTTCCAAGTCTCTATAGCTTCTTTTACTAAAGAATATTTTCTCATAACATGATATTTATCATCTACAATACATATCTTCTAAATAGACAAGGTGAATGTATTTTGTATGGTATTACATTGGATATGCATAGTCTTAGTTTATGGTAATACTGTAAGCATCTTACCTATAGTTTCATATATTGAAGAATCCACATTTTAGAGGGTCAACCCGACCATGGAAAAGGTAGGTTCATCCAGGAAGGGACCAAAAGATTTTCAAAAACCCATTTATTTATTGTATTTTATATTATATATAAATGAGAGATCTTGATACTCTCAACTTTAGTTAATCAAACCATAATATGTGGTAGGGGTTGATTCAATAAATGTAAAAAATTATAAAACAAAACTATCCACTACTTCATCCCCATCATCTCAATGGATTTAACCAATCATATTTTCTTAAATAAGTATCAAAGGGTAGGTCCCTATGTTACATGTTCTCATATTCTAAAAAAAATCAAAATTTTGAATTATATTAAAATAGAGGTGTGTGAATATTTGATGGAAAAAATTACCACTGATGGAAGAATTGAATATTTCCATATCATTTATCCTAAGGATTAGAGGTTAGAGATGTTTTTGTCTTTTGGTTTCCACCGATTGAAGGAAATTATTTAATGAATCTGGTTTAAAAAAGAAATATGTAGATTGATGGTAAATGAAAAATATTCTATAATTATATCCATATCAATAATTATATACAGAAATTCAAGGAGGATAGATTAAAAATATAGGGCATCATGTTTAAAGACTTCCAGATGGATGAATAATAGAATATTGATGATTATTTCACAAGTATAAATGAATATTTTAGTAATATATGAGGTTTTAGACAAAAACATGAACATATAAAACTGTTATGAATGTTTTGAGTAATTTTATATATTGATTTGATATCCAAATATAAACAATAGATGATATAGAGAATCCATTTTTCGATAAATTACATAAAATTTTCATTCTATTGTAAAGAAGAAAAATTCCTACCCTCAAAAAAGGTAAAAGATTAAAAAGTTTTTTAGCCAATGAAAAAATTTAAATTAAAGAACCAATTGAGAATGAAAATTCATGTTATTCAAAAATGAAAATTATTTAGGATAAATTGAAAGAATAATTGATCTTATCTCCAAAATATTTAAGAAATGAAATAGAAATTGGATAGGAATGTATCCCCTTAGTTAATACATGTGTAATTTCATTTTTCTCTTTTCAATGAACTGACCTAATAAGAAAGAACCTGATTATGAATTTGATGAAGATGAAAATCCCTGAAAAAACTAAATGGAATAAAAGTTAAAAAAATGTTCATAAAAAATAGATAATGAAATAAATTACTCTCCAAACATAAGATAAGATACTTTATTAGAAAATAAGAAACTTTTCATTCATCTAGATATTGATATAGAAGTTATTTGGGTGATAAATTCAATGAAATCAAGGGATATATTGGAAAAGGGTTTGAATATTCATGTATTTGTTATCATGGATGAAAAGTAAATATATTAAAATATATTTTTAAGGATAATATTTAATCTATTTTTACAATAATACTAAACTAAATAATGAAATTAAAATGGCAAGGAAGGAAAATATGATGATAATTGAAGAAAAGTAAGTGTTTGAAATGAACGAAGAAACACTTGTTGATGAGATCTAAAAATTCCGGCAAAAGGAATACAGACATGCCAAGAAGATAAAATATCATTTAGATAATATTTTTTTTAAAATATTTCTAATTATCTTATGCACAATCAAAGTGTCTTGAAATATAGAATGCACTAATGAGTTGGAAGGAGAACTTCAAAAACTCAGTTGAAGTTAATGATGAATCCTCTAAATCTACTAAGAGAACTACAAAAAATATTATATTAAATTAATATATTAAAATTATGTATTTATTATATTTATGCTAACAATGAAGGTTCTAAATAAATATATAATCAATAGTAGACAAATAAAGATGGTATAAATATTCTATCACATAATTATAAGAAATTTACATATTTGGAAGAACTTCTTCTAACAAATAGAAGAAAATATATATTCCAAATATAGAGAAATAATGAAATTCTGGAAAGTGATACAAAAATAATTTTTATGAACCAACAAGATTATAGTGTCTAGGGTATTTATATTCTAGTATAATGTTTGGGGACAAAGTCTGCCCATATTGGTACAATATATTAATACCTGGGATGGGACATGATGTTTTGAGAAAATAACTATAGGAGAGGAAATATATTTTTAAATAAGATATTTTGGAAAAATCAATATTCTATGAATATATAATCCAAACTTATGTGAGTGTATTGAGGATTTTTTGGTAGGGTGAGTAATAGTGGCACTATACAAACAATGTTATGAAAATCATACATGTATATACTATATATTTAGAGAAATGTAAGAGAATTTGAATAACCATGGAAGAGATAGTATGAAATTATAATATTTCAAAGAAGGATATTAGAAAAAAGATATATTAAATTAATTATAGTGAGTGATCCACTAACAAGACAGGTGATAAAAACATTTTTAATAAAAATGAAAACTATATCAGAGGAACAATAGCCTTCATCAATGACTGTTCAATAAAAGTTAATGGTGTTTACTTAGTTGAGATTAATCCAAAAACCATTAAATAATATTATGTTTTATTTTTCAAAGGTATAAATCATAACATATTAATTTTAATTCAAACCTATGATGATGGTGACAAAGATATCATGATGAATTGTTCAAGTGTCATTAAATTCGTATAGGGTAAATGAACCATTTATCAAGGAAAATTAACTAATGGAAATCCTTTTTTAATAGGAGATCCTACCAATACTTATTACATGAGTGCCAAATACGATGTTTCATAGAACGATTAACCATTTGACCAATTTAGTTTGAGTAAATTTATGATATATGATTTTATGATAGATCTTCCCAATATAAGGATATTGAAATATTATTTGTGTGAAAATTTCCAAAAGAGAAATATGATTCTGAAAAGTTATATGAAGTGATAAATTCTCTTTTTTAATCTACTAAAACTTATAAATACCATTTTATGGTTCCCCTTTAGAGAAAATAAAATTAGAGGTGAATTATATTTCAAAATATTGTCACAAATTTTATTCAAGCGACCATTGAGATTTTTTCGAAGAAAAAGTCAGATGTATTTTATAGGTGATAAATTTTAATTTTACCATTCAAGTTTTTCAAAAATTGGATGAAAAGTAATTGAGTCTTCATAATAAAAAAATTATATTTGATAAAAGGAATGATTTGATAGATGATAAATTTTAAATTTAAGTTTTTAAATTTTGAATAAATACACTATTTATATAACCTTAGTCTATTCAATAATATGGGTTCATAGAGATAAATAATTATAGGGTTGTGGAGATGGTCTAGGAAGTGATTTTTGAAATTATATTTCAATGTTATTTTAGAAAGAGGACATGTTTTTTACTGTAAAAATATAGAAAATATGTATTTTGAGACCCATGAAACACCCAAGGCATGCGATTTTTTATATAAAAAGAAACAAATTTTCATGTACATTAATTTTTTTTGAAGTATGTTGTTTATAAAAATCCTTGGAGATAATCTATGAATGATTAATGGTAAATATGGTGAAGTGACATTTAGGGGGAACAAATCTAAAGGTTGTGGTTAAATATTCACGAATAAATGTTTTCTGAAACATTTATACCATTGTGATGTTAATATTATTGAAAAAAAGTAATCTAGATTAGTAATCTCAATATAATATCAATCTTCAGAAAAAAACATGTAGATTTCAAAAAGACTTGTAGTAAAAGAAAAAAATAACATAAATATTTTTTATGGGTTGATTTATAGTATACTTCTGTTTAATAATAGAATGTATGAATACAAATTAAGTTATTTTATATATTAAATAGTCATGTTAATACTGAGAATATTAGTTCAGAACAAGTTTCCCCTATTTAGATTAGAATAATGATGAATGTAGGAAATTATATGACACTAATATCACTCATTCAACCAAAAATATATTTTGAAGTTGTTAAACTTGTTTAATGGTTACAATATATGGAAAATGAGTTGGACTAGATTGATAAATATTCATGTTGGGAGTGTTTTTCAATACCATGGGATAAGAATGTTATCAACATGAAATTGGAGTTCTTGAAAACAATTAATAAAAAAGGAATAGAAATAAGGAACAAAGAGAGAGTAGTATATAAAGGATACACTAAAATGGAAGGAATTTAATTTAAAGAATAAATTTGTTTATTATAATGTATTGAAATGGATATAATTTATCCTTTTTTGGTCCCACAAAAGTGATATAAAGTGTTCCAAATTAATGTTATATCGTTATTTTTAAATGGAGTCACCACAAAAAAAAATAGTAGATTAGAAGTGGTTTTTTATAAGGGGTTTGCACAACCCCCTCTAAATTCATTTTAGATGGGGTTCTGCACAACCCCTTCTAATCAAAAAATTTAGCGGGGGTTCTCAACCCCCTATAAAATTTTTAGAATTATTTTTTTAATATTTTGTTTTATTTTAGAGGCGGTTATCTCAAAACCACCACTAATTTAATAACTATGTTCTCTATATATTATATTGCATTTTAGAGGATATATATTTATGAAATTCAATTTCCTATATATCCAAATATATATAATTGAGTTTTTAGTAAAGGAAATATTCAATTTTTACAACCCTCTCTAATTTAAGATATTATAGGTGGTTCATGAACAACTGCTAATTTGTCAGATTAGAGGGGTTTTGAACGCCCTTTTAAATTATGAAATTTTAGGGGGGTTTGAACCCATTCTAATTTTAGAAATTAGATGGAATTATGAACCCCCTATAATTGATGAAATTATAGGGGGTTGTGAACCCCCTATAATTCATGACATTAGAGGGGGTTTTGAACCCCCTCTATTTGATGACATTAGAGAAGGTTTTGAACCCCCTCTAATTGATGACCTTAGAGGGGGTTTTGAACCCCCTCTAATTCATGACATTAAAAGGGGGTTTTAACCCCCTATAATTTATGACATTATAGGGGGTTGTCAACCCCCTCTAATTCATGAAATTTGTTAGGGGTCATGAACTACCATTAGACCCTCTCATTAGAGGTGGTGTTAAATCCCCTCAAATTATTTATTTATATTTAAAAATAAATCTCTAAAAATTAAAATTTTATAATATATATTTGTGTGTGTGTGCATGTGTGTCTATATATATATATATATATATTACATAAGCACATTATATAAATGAATTTAATATATCATAAACAAGTGTATATATATATATAAATTATAGAAATACTTTAAATAAATACATATACATATAAAAAAATGTATACATATATAAATATTGGTATACATAATATATATGAAACTATAAATATATTTATTAAAATTTATAAAATTTAGATATGTTTTTATAAATACTATACATTTCTTTTATGATTTATATTATGCATATATTATATTAAATACTTTTTTTACTGTATATATTTTTTAAAATAAATTTACATTATATTATGTATAAAAAAATATACAATTTAGAAAAAATTAAATATAAATACACATATATATTTTATATAATTAAATTACATATATAATATTATAAACTACTAATTATATATATATATATATATTTAAATTTATATATACATAATTATTTTTTATATATTTTTATATACTTTAATAAATATAAATTAATTTAATATATATATCATTTAAAATATTAAATATTTCCAATTATATGAATGTATTTAGTTTTTTGTGCGTATATATATATTTATATATATGAAATAACAAAAATTTATATAATCACATACATAAATATATAATATAAATTTTTTTCATATAATATTTTTATAATATAAATCATAAAATGTATAAATGTATAGTAATTATAAAACCAACATATAATGTTTATAGTTTATGAAATAGTTGTAATAATAATAATAATTTTAAATATTATTATTACACACACAAACACACATATATACAAGTATATAAAAATGAGTATAAAATATATATATATATTATAAATATATCGTATCAATAAAAATCATATATATACATAAATTAACATAAACAAACAAATATAAACATATTTACAAGTATATGTATAAATATATATTTATATATCTAAATATAATTATTTCTGAATATATTATATACACTCAAATATAATATTTGTATATATATAAATATATTATACACAAATATGTTATATATTATCTCATATTTTTGTATATAATATTATATATATATACACATCATATATTATACACAAATATATATATATATATTACACACACACACACATATATATATTATACACAAATATGGATATATTATATAATATATATAATATTAAAAAATATTATATTATTTGTATTTCCATACCCAAAGATATATATATATATATATATTTAAATAAAATCAAAATATTGTATATGTTAAACAAAACACATTGCAGCCTAGTGGTAGACCCGATGAAGACTCCTCCTTCTGATCCCAAGTTTGATCTCTACCAGTGGTATTTTTACCGTTTCACATGGGGCCAACCAGTCTTCTTTATTTTTGGGCCCCGTTGATGAATTTTGGCCCTAAGGTCGGGCATGGTGTCTTGTATAGTTTCCGGGCATCCAAGTGGATGTCAGGGGGTGTAGGTGGTCACTGTTAGGGGGTTGTCAGGGGGTGTCGATGGTCTCTATGGAGCGTTCCGAGATGTTAGGGGGTTCATGTGGGGGCGTGTCCAAGGTTTTCCTATGGTCTTTGTGGGGGCATACTGGGGGGGTGTCAAGTGGGGTTTCTGGGTTGTTTTACTGGTGTGTCAAGGTAGGGTGTCAACAGTTTTGTCCTGGGTTCACAGGTGTGTGTCTAGAGGGGGTGTAGGGGTATTCCATTGGGGCATTTAGGTGGTCTTAGTGGGTTGTCAGGTGGTGTGTCTAGGTTTTGTCTTGGTAGGGTATCAAGGCTGTTGTCTTGGGTTCTCAAGTGTGTGTTAGGGAGTCTTGGTGGGGTGTCTGGTGGTGCTAGGAGCTGTGTGTGAAAAAATATTATATATATATATATATATATTTTAAAATTGGTAGTTTAGGGGTGGTTAAAAAAACACCTAAACTTGGTCCACATATAGTCAAATAGGGGTTGTTCTAACGGCTGCTAATGTGATGTTTGAATTAGTGGCAGTTAAAATTTCCTCTAATCTATTAGTACGTAGTGAATTTAGGAAAAAATTAGAGGGGGTTAAAACCCCTTTTAATCTAACCACCACTAAATAAATGAATAGTTTACTATTGCTTCCCCATCACCGCCTATAATCAAAGTAAGTGGCCACTTTAGTAGCAGTTATCGGTAACCACTCCTAATGTAATTTGAAAGTGTTAGAACCCCTTCTAAATCAAACAATAACCCCTTCTAGTTGCTTTTTTTGTACAGAGTCTTTGAAAAATATGTATTTATTAAACAACTTGATGGATTGTTTCATTATTATGATTGCTGCATGTTTTGTAAGATGAGAAAGTCATTATAAGGATTGAAATAATCCCACATATCCTGGAACATAAAAAATGATGAATTCCTAGATAAAATGGGTTTTACTTAGGGGACATTTTACAATCATTTCTATTTGAGAGACCTTCATATAGGCATAATACGTTTCATAGTCTACATTGATGATAACTTTTTTTCTATTGACTATTACTACATTTGTGAGTAATTATTTTAGTAAATGCAACATCAGTTTAAAATTTCCTTACAATGAGAATTGAGATAACCTTTTGGGTTATATATTGAGTACAATTTAATCATGTATTTTTTTCTGAAGAAAAATATAATTGATAAAAATTGAAAACATTTTTATAGAAAAATCCAAAGATGTTTCAACACCATTTTATATTGGAAACAAACTTTATAATGGTGATATGTGTAGTATTTTTGATCCATAATACATTGGAAAACTTATTATAAGTCTATTTAACCTTACTGTATCAAAATGAGACATAGTATTTGCAGTTACACATTTCACTATATATTAGATTGACCCAAGGGATTCACACATGGTTGGTGTAAAGAGGATAATAAGATACATGAAGATAACCATGAGTTTTGGACTATTTTATAAGTGTATAAATAATTAAATACTAAATGTATATACTAATGTAGTAAGGGTTTATGATTTTACATATAGAAATTTATGTGGAATATTCATTATTAGTGACTTTTAGGTCAGTTCGTATAGATGAAAGAAAAATTTAGGGACACTTAGTGCAGCCGGGGAAGGTTATATTCCAATAAAGCATGCATGTACATGGGTATAATGGATGGTTATTCGGATTTAATACATGAAATTTGGATGTGTGAATCATTAAATTTTTTTCTATTAAAAATATAGTGATATAAATATATTCATGAACAATGTTTATCACTCTAGATCTAACCATACTGACATATGGTATTTTTTAATTAAGGAATGGGGGTGCAATGGGGATATCAATCATGGATACATTTCTCCTAAAATTCAATTTTCTAATATCTTCAAAAAAGTTGTGCTAGGAGAGAGGTTTTTTTAGTTAAGGTGGAAACTTCTTGTTTATCACTCTCCTATCACATGAAGAATTAATTAACCTCCCCAATATAGAATTTGGATTTTTCTGTGAATGAGGAAGAAATAATGACATAACTCTTTGTCAATGGAGGAATAACTCTATATAAAAGGAGGGTTAATCATTTTATTGAGTCGTGGATAATGTGGAATGGAGTTGTATTTATCCCTGAGTTTTAATGAATTCATTAACTGAGGGGATGTTTATCTATGTCAATGGTAAAATTTTATTGAAATTTGGGATGGAAATATCTTAAAAACACAAACTTCTTAGGTTCTAGGGTTAATAACTTTCCCAAATGAGATAGGTGGTGATGTGATGATTCATATGTGACTTATGGAAGTGTTCTCAGAACTGAGTTTTATCAGGAGAGTTTTATAAATAAGAATAGAATAAAAATGGGGTGATTTAAATACACTTGAGTTTTTGATGGTTTGAATTTTTTCCAATCATTATTTAGAATAATTTCATGTTTTGATGAATTATTGAAACTCATGTTGACTGGTTTAGATAACATTAGTGTTTTTAAGGAGATCTTAAAGCCCCTAAATAGAAGGATACTATTTTATGGACATGTATATGTTTTTTCTCTAAGAAAGAAACAAATTGGGCTATATGAAGACTTTCATAAGAATAAATTCACTAAGAATTAATTATCTTTTATGAAACTCCCCATACAAGAATGAAAATATTAAATTTAATTATACCAATGTAAATTATTTAGAATATATGATTTATACTATGTATGTGAATGCATCAATATAACTAAATCATTTCTATGAAAAAGTATTAAGGATATATAATTTATACATTATATAGGCATTTTTTTACCATCAATGTGAATTTATGTATCATGTTTTCCTTATGTAGTCATTTATTACCATTATATCTTGTTTTCTCGTGGATCCAAATTTTTATTGGGAAATTTTTGTCAGACAACTTCATATGGAAATTTTTCTTTTCACAATCTGAGTTTTCCAAAAACCATGCCTTCTTACAGAATGAAACAAAATGATTCTTGAATTGTTCCCATATATCCAAAACATAAAATATAAAATCTGATTCATGTTCATTCATGAATCATATTATAAATGATTTATAGGGTTCATATCTATTTTTTGTTCCAAGGTATTTTATCATGATAACTTATTATATCGATTGAAAGTGATATTGTATATGATGTAACACTATGTAAAAATTATGATATTTTTATTAGCAAGATTCTTGGATTTTATTTAATTTTTATATCAATTTTAATAAATAAGTGATGTCTTCTATTTTCGTTAATGTTATGTGGAAATTATGTTATGTGAATTTCATCTGAAATGTCGAGTTTTCAGATCACTATAATGTTGTAACTAATTTAAATAGAAATAAAAATTGAGGCAAATTAATAAGATTTTCAACCTATGATGCTCCAATACAGACCTATCAGAGAAGCTATAACATTGTATGACTTTAGGTATGGGTATCTTGGTTACATGGAAAACATTATCATCAAAATTAATTTCACATGGGATATATTATTGAGCCATGCATTGGAAATCAAGGGAAGCCAAGAATGTGAATTATATAATCTTATTATTGAAAACCATAAATTATTTTTGGTATCCCATTTAAGGAAACTAATTTTGATGAGATCAACTTAATACCCTTAAATAGATCCTTTATAAATAATTAAGCATATATGGTTGAGTGTATGAGTATAATAAAATGATGAGATGTTGTTAGAATGGTGTAGTTTCCTTTTAAGATGATATTTGAGTAAAATGAGGATTAATTGAGATTATTATTATTTGTGAAGATATATAATATCATAAAATAAGTTGTGAAGTGATTCTGGAATTCATGTTTAGTGATCACCATTCACATTTGGTAGAGCTTGTACATTCTAGTAGATTATTTGATATTGAGATATAGTTCTGTAGTAGATATGTATGATGTTAGAGCTAGTAGTGAATATATCAAAAGGATCAATATGGTTGATCTATATATTCTATTACCGATGTAACCATTCTTATAAGAATTTATTTCTCACTTCATATACACCTCTTGTTAAAAGGTAGAGTGAAACTGTGTTTTCTTGTGTGACTCTTGATAGGCATCGTATGATTCTTTGACCATATTTTATGTTTTTAATTTTTTTGTTTAAACAAAATAATCAATGGTTTTTAGGGGGGTGGGACTAACAGAAAATTCCATTAGTAGCATACCCAAGAGGGGATTGAACCTTTTAATCCTCATTTTGTTCATTATTTCATTGTTTTTTGCATACATGAGTGATCTAGAGACTCATTACTTGAGTGAATATGACCATAATAGGTTGAAAAGGATGATATAATGATGATAATAAAATATGAAAATAGGTCACCAATAATTCATCACTCTATTTTTAGTGGGTTTATTCAATTATAGGATCTTTATAACCCCATAGGCTTTCCCAAAATTGACACAAATTAATATAGTTTCATTGTTAAGGTCATTTAATGCATTTTAGTTTACTATAATTATTTATAATTGTTATCACTTGTATATTTTAATATATTTATATATTAAAATATGAATTTTCATGAATATTAGTTTTATACATCAAATACATTTTAAATTTCATCCACATAATGAAAAAATGAGAAAAACCAAAAATATATTCTTCCAAGGATGTGGTAGTCTGTATATACATGGATGTGATATTTTTATTTCTAACAATTAAAGAGTGCATATATAAAATGATTATAATTTGAAAGTAATAATCATGCTATAATAATGATTTTTTTCATTATATAATTCTTTTTTACTATCAATTTAAAATGTTTATGAAAAATAGAACCCTTCATTTCTGGAGGGGTAGTACGCAAACATGAATGATGATGTATTCATTTATTAAATTTTTTTTTAAGGAGTTAGAGAATTTATATTTCATTAACATAAAAAATTATAAATATAGTTATTAAATATATTATATTACTCTTATCTATAGATATTTTTTTATATGTGTAGAGAAAGAGAATGAATAAAATACTAAGTAGTAGGAATTACTCATATATAGAACATGAGCCTCACCACAGTTGGTGAGGACTCCCTAAGTGCATCCAAGAGACCCTATATCAAATCTAGGTGGAGGCTAATCTCTGGGTACTGTAGAGGTACTGTAGTAGCAATATAGTGGGAATTGTGTAGAACTGTAGCAGGAACTATAGCAGGCACTGTTTAGCACTGTAGAAGCCGAGAATACTCCCCTGTTTGGGCCATTGGGCCACTGATTTGGTCCCTGAGTCATTTAAGGCCTTTAGGCCACCTAGGCCTTTAGGTTAGTAAATCCATCTAGCCACCTTAAGTGCAGATGCAAACAAGACAACATATAAGGAACATGCTTTAGAAGGTGGAGGAGAAGGAGCTTTCACCATAGAAGGAGATAAATGGATTGCAAGAATGAGTGGGTATGACACCTGCTATTGGGATTAGCCTGTTCTTGAACCAGAAAGGCTATCCAAACATCAATGTTAATGTGGGGAGCTTATTTCATGATGAAGATGCTGGGGAGGAGGAGTTCCAAGTATATAGACTGGGTTGTGTGTAATGTGTGAAGCCTACAGGCAATTAATTTTCTCTAAATTCAGTGGGCCATGTAATACTTACACCTATGGGCCTTGTAAAGGTTCCACCTCACCCCTTGAAAGGTGGATTATCAAAAATCCATAAATAATGATGGCCTTCAGGCCATTGGAAATACTAATATGAAGAGCATGAACATTATCTTAAAAGTATTATTTGAAATAAAGGGGTTCGGATAATGTCTAGAGACCATGGTATTGTATATATTAAACTAACTTCTAGGAGAGTAAATATTGTTGTAATTTCAATAATATTTAAAAATTATTGTATTTCATTGAAATGGGGGATGAGATCTCCTCTAATAAGTTGAGGAAAATTGTATTTTAGTAAAGAACCATTACATATCTGTGATAACATGACCCTATTGAATGGTATAAATCTCAAATGGTGGTCAATAATTGAGTGTATATAAATTTTGGTTGATCATACCCCAACAATTAATTTTGAAACAAGTTCTAAACATGTTTTTAGTACTTCACCATTATATTTTTACACTTTAACTATTTTTTTACTTTGGTGACTTGTTTTTTATAAAATAATTTATTTTTTACAATGATTATTAGATATAAATTATTGATAAATTATTTTTTACAAAAGATATATTTTTAATCTATTTAATCCAATTAAACGTTTTAAATATGAGAAATGTAACATTGAAATTTAAGAATATAATAGGTAGAAATATAATTTTTTTGTAGAAAATAATGTGATTTGTCCATTATGTTTTTATAGAATTTTATATTAGTAATCACCAATTAATTGAGGGATAATATTTTGTTATAAATGTGAAATAATCACATCAAATTTATTATATAATATAAATAAATTTATTTTATTAGATAAATATTACACAAAATTGATAAAAAAGTTAATAAAAAATAGCCCTTCTACCATTTTCATGGTCATTGACGTTGATCTTTATTATCATAATTTTATACAAAATATTTAAATTCACATTATTAAATAATAAAATATTTACAAGAATAATATTTAAGCAATTTTATTAAATTCATTTATATAATTGATGAAAAATATTTTTTACCAAAGACGAATGAAATACTTTTTAGATTAAAATATTACTCAACTTTCCAAATAGATTAACATGGATTTTATAAGTAAAAACAAAAAATGAAAATGATTTATTTTACTTTATTAATTTATATATATTATATATTAAAGGTTCAAAATTATTCATGTAAATATTATATTTTGATAATTTCATAAAAGTAACAATTTTATAAAAAAACTCGTCATTTACTATTGAACTAAAAATAAGTTACATAAAAAATAACCCAAAAATTTATACTAGGATATTTATGAAATGTAAATTTAAAAAATAATGTTCAATTTATCAAATTCAAATTCTAATATTTATAAACATGTATTTTAATATAAGATACAAAATATAATGAATTCTTCTTTTATAGAAAAATGAGTTTTCAGAAATTATGTGTTTTAATATTATTTCAATAAATTAATTATTAAATTATTGTTAATGTATACAGATAATATAATTTAACATCATTTAAACATAATATATTAAGTCTCTTAAAATATTCCTAGCATTTGATAAGATTTTTTTATAAAAATACATTTTCAGTATAAAACAATTTTAACATAAATAGAGTTATAATTATTTAATTATGTCATAATCATATAATTTTTTTAATATTTTTTATTTATTATATGCATTTTAATTTTTTAAAATATTTTTTTATTATTAATATTTTATCACATAAACATAATATATTGTCATTTGATAATATATTTTTATTTCATTATTATTACTTCTAAAATATATTTTTTAAACTCATTACAAAATATACATAACACTAGTATACCTATTTGAAACTTGTATATCCAAAAATAGTTTCTGAAACAACCATATATTCAGAAATTTTATTTCAAATGAAGATATTTATAATGGTTTGATTCTCACTATATATATATATTTTCTAAATTTATTAATTTTATTCTTATATCTTAAGTCATTCGTCTAATTTCAATAGTTTTCATTTTAGATCTCACAACATGATTTATCCTTTAATGGTATTATTTATCAGTATAGGTTTTTTATTCACATAGTGATTCATAATGGTTATTGTGGTCTAGGGGAGATACTATTTCTAATGATATTATTATCTTAAATTTATTGACCCTATTAATTTTTGAGTTTTGAATGGATGTAGTCCTGCATAATGGTCAATAATCTATTTTTTGCAATTCATGGTTTCATGTACCTTCATTATAATTTTACACTATAATGCAATAGTGTCATTATACTAGATTATATCTTTTATGGACTGACCTTGATTGATGTTTTAATTATTTCCAATGAATATGGACATATTATTTTTAATTTTTTTAAAATCTAACGGCTCAAGAAACCTATGGAATTACATCACCCCTAAATGAATTTTATCCTCAAAAAATTAATAATAACATGAAAATAGAAATATATTAAATAATATAAAGGACATAAATGACACATGATATAATTTATAGAGATATATAAACCTTACAAACATAGGGGATATATCATTTTTCCTAAAAACCGGTTTATCAATAATATTGTTTTTTCTATAACTATTTTAGCCATTATTTTATTATTATTCACTATCAATATCCATATAATATATTTTCCTTATAAATGGGTTTCATAATAATCCTTGTATTAATATACTAATATATATTGATATGAAATGTGGTTTCATTATTTTAATAAATAATTTTTCACTATTTAGAGTGTGAAAAACTAATCCCTTAAATCATGATAAATTTATGTAAAGGATGGATAATAAGACTTGCACAATAAACATTAATATAAAAGTATACACAGGATACAATAGTCATTCCACTATATTTTTTTATTAATTCGATATATAGTAATCATTGAGATGATATCATGTCCTTATTGAACATTCTACATACAAAAAACTGATTCAGATAAAATACAGATAGAACACTTCCATTTCATGAGAGGATTATGGGTATTCCTCATCTGACATGATTTTTGGAACTCATATTTGTTATCTTTGTTTTATAGTATTTTTTATTCCCAAGGAATTAAATGTTACATATTCCTATAATTCATGTTAACCCTAGTATTGATGTTGTGATTTGGGAAATTCACAAGTTTTATATTTTAGGACATTGATCTATTAGTGGTTCCTTAAGAAAAACTATTGTTCATTTATATCATGTCCACTCAACTCTTCACGTTCCTTTATAATTATTTTTTATATTCTCTCATTCACCAGAGAGAAATCTTCTTTCATTTCCATTGAGTCATTCCATGGGGTTCCCCTTCCCACATATATGACATGAGGGAAATAATATTTTTCATTCCTTCATTATCTTTAACACCTGAACATCCATGGAACTCTATTATTCTCCAATTTTGTCTATTTGGGAATCCAACTATATATACCATTTATATTATAATTTGTGATTTTTGGTTTATCATAATCACAAGGTTTCTAAATGTAGTTCATAACCTATTAAGATAGTAATTGGAAAAATATTTCAATTTTCTATGGAACCCATTAGTATAATAGTTTTTCGTAGGATTCATCTATTACTAGAAAAAAAATTATATGTGAGTGATGATAAATTAACATAATTATATTATTATATTATATTATCTCATAAATAATCAACTGTGATATGTATTTGAAACCGTCACATTATATTTTAGTTCAACCTAAAACATTCTTCTTTCAATAAAATATTTATTAATTTGACTGCCATCATAGTTATTTCCCAATTCCAAAAACTTCTAAATCCTTCATAACATATCATAAACTGAATGTAGTTAACCAAATCATCTTCATGGTGGTGCCAAAATAGGTGTATATTTATTATACTCTATCGTGAACCAGGAAACGATTAATTGAATACCAAATAAACATATTATAGTGTTACTACCCAAAAGTAAATATATGTTAGATCCTAATTCCAATTATAGTAATTAGAATTTTTTTTATTAAAATAGAACTATAAAATCAAATTTACAGAAATCTTTGGATGTTTGCATGTACTTAAACTTATCCCTAGGGTTTTCAATGATGTTTATTATTCATTATTTTTGAAAATAACCATATTTGTACATTAAAAACATTTCCCTCCATTAATAACAACTACAAAATAAGATGTTAAACATATATTTTTCATCATTACCATATTTAACCATTACATCTCATAATAATCTCATAGTGATCAGAGAATATTTTGGTTTAGTGTATTTCATGAATAGTTTCATAGAAAACATATTTTATAAAAAATTTGAACATTTCGCCAAAATCAAAATATTTTATACCGCTTCTAGACTTCTCATAAGTCATACATCTCTTAATAAAATGGGGAATATAAAGTTAAAATAGGGATGATCTCAAATAATTAGTATGGGAAAAATCTTCAAATAATCATCAACGGTTAGATCAACATCATCTGAGAAAATATAATCTCAAAGAAATGTATTATTAATAATAACATTGAATAATAACAGGTTTCCTTAAATTAGGATGGATGAACTTGTAATATCAAAAGAACAAACATGTACCATTACATACGATTGCGAGATTGGCATGGAAACAAGTCATATATAAGTGATATTAAAATGTAATAGAATCATTAATGTTTTGAAATAATAAGAAAAATTACACAAAAAGAATAAGTTAAGGATTCACACTTAGAAAACATAACATAAGTTTCATATGATAACCACTTGAGCAGCATAGTCATGGCTCACCATGAGAAAAAATAAAATAGTTTTCCTTTGAAAACAGACCATCAACCATACAAGGTATCTCAATAGATGAAAACAATACCCAATTAAAAAAATTCATGTGAAATTGAACCCATAATATTCATAATAAGTAAATTCTTACATGTTTCACAATTGTAAAATAAACCATACATAAGGAATAATCCTAATAAAAAATATATTAGATAAATGGGTTTCATTATCTTGTTTAAGAATGAATGTTATATCATAATTATTCCTAAGAGAAGAAGTAACTAAAAAATTTTCTATGATCATATTTTAATAATGAATTATAGTTCATGAATATTTGGTTTTAATGTTTATAATTCATGAGAAGGATCAATGAGAAGTAAGAATAAAATTGAATATTGTACATGTTGTGTTTAGAAATGAGAAAATAATATTTTTAGGAAGTAAATATCTTATTATTTTCCTTTAGACCATGAATTGAAATGTATGGTTTTACATATAATAATTTGGGTTTTTGAAATCTATTTATGGTGAAATAAAAATTATCAGGGTTATACAAGTTGAGAAATATGGATTTTAAAAGGTCCCTAAAGATTGATTTATGTAAAAGTGTGAATTTTATAGGGGACATTAAACATGTATTATCCCAAAAAATAATTAATACATAACAGGTTATATAGTTTTTTAATTGATATAAAAAATATCAAAAGACAAATTTTGGTAAGATATAAAAATTGTTGTAAATAAAGGGAATGTTTAACCCAAAATTAACAAGGATAGATCATAACACCCTTTATATATTTTTGAACACATTTTTTGAAACTACAATTCTAAAATGAATAATAAAAAATATTCTAAAAATATGGGAATGTAAATATGAATGTCATGTGAGATAACACATAATTCAGAATCTAATTAAATAATAATAACTTTGGTATTACTGCAAATTACAGATAAAGAGGGGAAACTATCGGTAAATTGGTTAGGAATTATTATCAACAATGATATGATTTTTAGGGAATAACTTAATCAAGTTTAAATATTAGAATTTATAAATTCATAATCCATTGAATGGAATTTATGTTTTAATGAAATAAAATCTTAGGGAAGAAGAATCCAATTAGTGAAGTAAGATTTTCAAGATGAAGGATAATATCTAAAATAAAGGGGTTTTAGTAAAAAAACCATACATCACCGTAGTTTATTGAATTAAAAATAAATGGATGTTAGAATATGAGATGGAATTTTTAGATACCCAAGATTTTATTACATTTATGATAAAAATAAATCCATTTTCAATAATTACAGTGAGAAAGAAATTATTCATTTATATGAATTATATGTTAGTTAAATAATTGAGATTAAGAAACCCAACCCTTGGGTGCTGATTTAATATTTATTTGTTACCAAAATCCTAAATAATTAATTTAATTTAAACAAAATATTTTAAAATACCTTCTTCATATATATTTTATTTGGTGTCTTCTATTTTCATCATTTGGTTTTCATTCAATAAATAGTTTTCATTTAGGACTATTACCTGAGGTTTATTAATATTGTTTTCTGAAATTTCAAAATTATATTGAGTATAGTAAAAGTGACGTAAAATACCTTCCTAATATTAATAATATAGTATTTATGAATATTTTTTATTTCATTAACTAAAAAATTATACATTCCCATGGTATTTACTAAGATGGACACAAAATAAGAATGATGTCTTAATATGTCCATTTATTGTAGTGTAATTAAATATAACTATTTAATATTAAAATCAACTATAGAATGTAAACAATTGTCATTACATTATATTAATAGTGTGATAAATATATATTTTTATAAATTAAAAATATTTTTAAATTCATCCATCCTATTTGGTATGGGTGAAACAAAACACAACATTTTGTGTAGGTGTTAGTCCACACATACACAAATGCTATTTTCTTTTACTGTAGATTAATAGGGATGGTATAAAAAAATTAATTTCTATTTTAGAATCATAATATTATTATAATAATTATTTACTTTCATCAAATTAATCTCTTATACTGAACATGTAAATGTTTTTAATGAATATAAAAATTAACGTTCATGTATGTGGTAGTATTCAAAAATTCATTTTGAGTTTTTTTTTCTAAATGGGTTTTAGGAAGGTTGAAGAGAGATGATTCATGAGTTAAATAAAATTTTGTTTATTATTATTAGTAATTTCATATTAGATTAACGGATAGAGATTATTTTAAATATATAGTAATATTAATAATTAAATACTTAATAGTAATAATTACTCGTGTAGATAACTTCAACTTTCCAATAAAATCCTTTTTATAAATGGAGGGTATAACATTACATATGAATAATAGGGTATTCAGGAAGTGATAGGGAATTATACTAGAGGTGAATTATATATAGGTTAATGAAAAGTTATAATGGTAATTGTATCATTGAAACACCATAAGTGGTCTCCTTTTAGAAGTGGAGGACGATACCAATGAAAATTACTAATACAACCCAATGATTTTAGGACACTATTCAAGTTTCAAGGGCTCAGAAGTTTACCCATAAATGATTAGAGATAATCTTGGTGAAATATTTACTCAAACAAAATGTATAAATGATTTTTTTGAAAAAAATTATGTGTTTCTCTATTATATTTTACACTTTAAAATTTATTTGGTTACCTTCGTATAAAATATTTTACTAAGTAATTTATTTATTACTAAAAAATAAAGATAGTAGATTTTAACAAATTCAGGAAGGATTAAGAAAAATTTACCGTCAAATTAATAGAAATCAATTTATAAAAAAAGAAAAAAATAACTTTTCAATTAGAACTTATAACATAGAGAAAAAACAATTTTTGTAGAAAATGATGTTTTGATCATTAAATGTTCGTAACCATATATAATATTATTAATTAATTAAATGAATAATAATATTTTTTTATTTTTATTCAAAAATGATTAAAAAAATTCATTATATTAAAATTAGTAATTTATTTGACTATATAAAATTTTCCAAACTTTTATAAATCAATTCTTTTAAAATAAACAATTCACAATTATAATTGTCATTAACCTTAATATTAGTAATCGTACTTATACTCCAAAAATTGAAATTTACCTTATTAAATAATTTGATTGTGTTTTTTGTAAAATAATGAATTTATTGGGTTAGATTTAATTTCAATAAGGGATTTAAACTAATTTTTAACATAGGTTAATAAATACGTAAGTTTCCAAAAAGGTATACATGTATCTCATAAATACATAACATTATTTTTAACTGAATATTTTTCTAATAAATATATACATATTATATAAAAAACATTTTTAAAATATTTGGTTAATTATTTTATTATGATAACTTATTTGAAGTTAATGTTTTAGAATAATCAATTTTTTCCACTATTCACCTACAATAAATTACATCTAAAAAATGAAAAAATATATATATTAGGATAATTTTTATTTGTGTAATTCAAAAATATAATTAATATTATCAAATTAAATCTAATAATTTTTTAATGTTGTATTATAAAGTATGATAAAAATTAGAAAAAACTCATTAATATAAGAAAACAATTTTCTATAGTTTATGTGTACTTAATATTATTTAAAGTAAATTACTTGTTATACAAGTTGTTTATGTTGCATTCTAATTTGGGCATAATATACCATGCCCACGTGTTGGGACACTCATCTGGATAGTTCAAATTTTTGCCCCGCATTCCTGCTTTCTAATGGTGGGCATCATCTGTCACCTCTTGAGGGACGTTTTCTCCTTAACTGAAATAAGATGATGGGACGTCAGTTCTTCCTTCCATTGATACCTCCTTAGAACTCATTACCTTTACAAGTCTCCCTTATATATTAAGATGTTGGTTTATTAATCTCCTCCCGATTCGATCTCTTTATGGCATCGGTCTATTACACTGCTTCTGTCATGTCATTCCAGAGGGTCAAGTTAGGGCAGCAACCTTTGGCTAAGAGAGTAGTCACCTTGGGCATTGATGGAATTTATGGACTTTGAAACACTAGTATATCTGAATTTTCCCTTATGATAGGGAATCTTGAGGGTCCAGAAGGATGGGTCATACAATATCGAGTGCAGGGAATCCTATGCTGGTGGTACGTCTCTAATGTTTTCCTCAACTTCATATGTTTAACACTTGGTATATAGCATGTTTAACATCTAGTGGTGTTGGATTAAACTTATTGGAGAACTGATAAGATTAGATCAGATAGGCACATCCCTAGGACAGAGTTTCTAGAAGTTTTACCATTTGGATGGATCAGAATTCCCATTGAGGGAGTACCTGGGATTGTGTGTCCCAAAAATGGGAATATTTTACACCCTGAAGGCTGATATGGACACCACAAAGGGTGGATCATAGTGGGGGGACCCCCATAAAGGGTGAACAAAAGGTTTACCATTGACAAGGATTGAACCTCTTAGAGGCTTCCCACGTACCCTATTTAGTAGATAAGGTTCAAAACCCATGTATTTAAAATGGGTGAGGTATATAATCATGGTGTTCCTCAAGGACAACGACCTAGAGATATTATGGGGCGTACACAGGGTTTGCAGCTCAGGTTCAATAAAGGGTGATGGGATGGATGGCATGATTCCATAATGATGTGGTAGGCAGGGTAAAATTAGGATGGGTATGGAGAATGTTTTAACGGGTGAGGATGAGATGGAATCGATGTGGTGATGAAAATTTTGGGATTGAATCTCAAGGAGGCTTTCTACCCATCCTAACTGGTAGGGAATTGAAGTCCAGATTGTTCGGGAATAAGGCAATGAGTCCTCTGAAGAGGTGTCTTGTGAGAATGGAATCAATAATGGGGATGTAAAATAAGTGGAACATCCAGGTTAGGGAATGATAGTCTCGAAACAAAAAAGTTCATGGAAGACACAATGATGGGACATGGATGACAGGCTTAAACCATGGGAGGATTACTATGTACCTTGATCATAAAGTGTAGAGATAAAATTCCACATAGTTCAGGAATGAGGAAAAACATTGGAGTGTATGCAAAGTAAAATGACCCAGATCTATATTGGGCATTATGCATGGTTAGTAGCCAATCCCATGATGGAAACTCTTGTTTGGATTATTATGATGAATTGTGAGGGTATTATGTATGATTTGCTTCCTAAGAAAATGGTACAAGAGGCTGTGGTATACCAAAAGGAAAAAAACCCGAATGGATGTATCGAAACACCCCAACGAGGTGGATATGGGTGATGTGTCCCATAAAGGGATGAATTCACATGTGCAGGGTACATTCCTAGGAGGGAGCACCAATGTATAGCATTGATCTTGGTTGAACCACAGACAGGTGTCCTACGCACCCTGTATAGAAGACAAGGATCAAAACAAATGTAGTTTGGTTTGGAGATACATTTTAATACCATGTGTTATGAGGGTGAAATGGCATCAAGTGGTTGAGATTGATGGGTAATGGACATGAACCTCAAGGAGGCTTCCTACGTACCCTGTATAGAAGGAAGTGATCAAAGATCACATAGTTTAGCTAGGATATACAATTTCACGTCATGCAGGATGAGGGTGAACTGATATGAAGTGGTTTCGGACTGATGGGTGACGGGCTTGAACCTCAAAGAGTGTTCCTATGTACCCTCCATAGAAGGAAGGGATCAAAGTACATGTACTTCAACCGAAGAAAGGGTATCAGTATTATCCATGGTTACCAAACCAAATGGATGACTTGGCCATTACTTTCTCTAACCCTGCATTAGTCATGCTTGGTGTGAGAAACAAGAGGCCACAATAGACCAAAAGATCATGTCACGAAAGGTACGTCTATGAGGGATTGTGTGGGGATTATGTGTGGCTTGCAGCCCATGGATATGGATATTGGAACTTATTCTAGGAGGGAAGTCTGAGGATGATTTCGAGATGCTTGAGGAGGATATGGACATCGTACATGGAGAACCCTATCATGTTGGGTTGGGGATTACATAGAGACAACCCTAGGTGGGTATGGAGACAAAACACAAAGGGAGAGGGGGAGTGAGAGGGCATTGTTTCCCTACCCCTTCAAGGTCCTCTCAGGTTTTTCACTCACATGATGGTCATAGTTTAACGTAATGTCTCGATGATATGGGTGCTTGGATGTTTAACGTCTTGTATCTTGGATGTTGAGGACTCAATCCTCATCCCTTGGACTTACATAACTAGTTCCCTTATTCACTTATTGAAGGGATGGTACTAACGATGATAGGTGTATAAGGGGAAGCGGAGTGGTCAATTGAGGGGTCGAAGTTAGTGTTGTTGTGAGAAGAATCAGTGGATGTTAGCGTACCTACGTGAAGAAGCACAAGGTAGGGAAACATAACTTTGAACACCAATTGAAATAATAGGAAATCACTACACAGAAGCCTGGAGGGCCGTACAGAGGAGTTGCATGAAAGATAGGTGTGTTTCAATTAATATGAGGTTGAACATGGCGCCTTTGGGTTAGGATAACACATGGATCACATTGGAAGATGTTCATGAAAGATCTAAGATGAGTGTACAGGATGAGGGGGTATGGGAAAAAGATTCACTACATAAGATAAATATTGCATGTAAGAAGGATATTTTGCATGAAATTTCCTTGGTGTAAAAGAAAATGGGTGAGGTCCAAGGCTAAGTGAGGCCACGTGAAGGAGGACCCTTGGGAGACCTGTCTCATGAGATCTAGTACCATGAAGCCATATCATTCGTGTGGTTGAATAATTGGCGTCTTAAACATACAAGAGTGATGGATCATCTTTAGGATCCTTCTTTTAATGGTGGGGGAGGGGTACCCTTATGTTTATAGGAAAAAATGTCAGGTACAATGTGCAAGGAGGCCGACATAGAATTGGAATTTGACATTGCATTGGGTGTGCTAGTTCTTTGCACATGACTTTCTTTCTTGCTCACAAACCATGTTTCTTTAGCTTAGTTGACTTATCTATTTTTTGTGACATCGATTCAAAGGAATTAATTTGACATCACAATAGGCATGCAAGTGTCTTTCACATGGATTCCATTACTGCACGAATCCTTCAAATCTTGCATGCACCTCCATTGGCATTCCTTAAGATCGTTTGCTGATCCAAAATATGCCTTTTGTTTTTTCAAATATGCCAATTTATGGCCTAAACCAAAATTCAGTGCAAAAAAAATCCCACCCGTGGAAATAGAGCTGAAAGGGAACCATAAGGTCGGGTTATAAGGGTAATGCTAAAAGGAATAGTACATTTCTAGTGGGGCATGCGAAAAGGAAGACATACCATTTAAAACTCTTGCGCACACACCGAAGACCCAATCTATTCCTATAAATTGGGGGGGGGGGGGGCAATGATCTTACCTAGAATTTCCTCTGCAACAAGATTTTTTATCTCATGTGGAATGATTATCCATTCTTTACGAATGGTCATGAATTCATTTTGTGCCTTATGTGCAATTGTTGGTTCATTCACACCGCAGTCAGATCTTGCACACATCTAACTTAGATGGAATTCTTGTGCCTCTGTCATCCATATTTCACGCAACTACCTATCCTTCACACCAAACATCCATCTTTCATGTTGGACACTTTATGTGTTTTAGAGTTAATCAAGATGGCTGCTGAATGGACTCATCCTGAGAGGGGGGTTGATGATGTTTCTAGGAGGGCTACAATGATTTCAAAACCCCAAATTCATCAGGTGAGAAGGGTTGTATTAGACAAACAGATTATTGTAGGCCTACAAACCAAGGCATAGTAGGATTATTTATTATGTAATAGACTCTAAAAATGGTATTTTGGTCTTCTAATATAGGTGTTGATGCTAGGATTTGATAAGTACATTCCACGATCTTGGGTGACATGTGAGAATAACGTCATGTGGTACAACATCAAAAAATGGTCACCCAACTAGGGAAAACCAAGACATAACTATTTATGTCATGAATCTGAAAACCAGGACAGATGTGAGAAGTGATCCAGTTGTTGAGGAATTTCTGACTCGCTATGTTAGAATCATTATGAGTAGAATCACCGATAAGAATAAGGGCTAGTAGTAATATTGGGACTTGAGGTCTAGGGACACTTTTACAAGTGAGTGGTCTTGGGAATACTGGGTATGCCAAACATGCGAGAAGTTCAGAGAAGAGATGTGATACATCATGTTATTCAAGGTTGTGTGGATATCATAATTATATTTCTTCTATCAACAAGACCTAGTGTTGGATCTCTTCATCTGGTGGTCCCCTTACACAAACAATTTACACATCCACCATGGGTAGGTTGGTATAATCCTTTTGAATGTCCACTACATCAGTGAAATCCCCTTGGAATGGTACTAGTATGACAAGTTCCTTTCGATAGAGAACGTTTGGGGAGATATGCACATATTCCCATTCCGACATTGAAACTGTTGGATTTGGAAAATGAGAAGCTTGGAATCAAGTAAATTCTAAAGGGAATATCTTATCTGAAATTATTCAATCTACATCTAAAGAAGTAATAGGTGGGGAAAATGTTAGGTCAAGGGAAGTAGTTCCCAAACGCGTCCTAAAGGGGAAAGACATGATCTTAATGGATTATCCTAGAAGTAGGTGAATACCAATCATGAGGATTTAGTGTAAAAGAAATATTATATCCAAATTCTTGATATGATAGGTTCCATATTGCATTAGTGAGTGGGTGGATACTACTAATATGGGACAAAATAATGGGGGTACACCCAGGGACATTGGTGATGGATGGGGTAATGGTATCCATCTATAGGGTTAATCTAGGAGTTTCTATATTAGCATGTCAATAAAACATCTTCGAATGTATTTCAAGAGGTAGTATTCCTAGTTGAATCCTTAGACCATTTCAGATCTTTCATGGATGGGTCACAACTCACTGTGGTGTATATGACTTCCCAAACACCATCCTTCCCCAGGTGACGACCTAGGACCATCTGTACTAGATATTTATTGAATTCGACCATTGATTCTTACTGAGAAGGGGATCAAACTCAAGATTGGAAACCCTGAAAACATTAACTTCCACACATTTCATACCCTGGCTGTCTAGATGGTGGATGATGGGTGAATACCACTTGAAAAGAGGGAATATCTGGAAACTATCAGGGGAAGTATGCCGGTAGCACAAATTGATGGAAAGATATTTTGTGAACCCTAGGTTCAATCAAGGGTTCATAGACAGTTTGGGTGAATGTGGAATATGACAAATAAAGTGTACACATAATTCTTGGAGAAGAAATATCCCTACATCCTTCAGCAATTATGGCTCATGTTTACAACTGTCGGCTTTGGTGAAGTAATTAATTTCCCTCCTACTGATGTCAACACTTGCCTATCAATGTATTATTGATACCAATGGGTTGTAGAATATCGAAAGGTAATTCTGTGGAAACACATCCAAAAAATGAAGGCGGAAAGTGTAGTGTTTCGATGATGAGTTAGTAGGTGAGTTTATTCTTGGGGAGTGAGATTAAGAGTTAGTCGGGTGGCTGGGACAACATAAGCTGGAACCTCAGTGGAAGGAGCATCACAAGGTGTAGTCACGCCTCTTCTATATGAAGAGAGGTGGTCTCATGGGTGACCTTGTAGATAATATTGGGACCTCCTATGGAGTATGATAAGGTACCTTATCCAACATACTGCAGATGAATTTTCCCTACATTCTGGTTGGCCAAGACAATCCTATGGCAGTCAATAATTCAGAAAGCTATGTGGAAAAAATAGATGCGAGATGGGATCTATCTTCTAGAAATTGCGATCGTCAGGGTTACTAAAAATGTAAAATTTCACCGATGATATGCATATCATTTGACTATTGATGTATACGCGTGACAATAGGGGCAGTATGAAGATCCACATCTCTTGGTGATAGTGATTCTCATCAAGGAGCATGACCTAGAAAAATAGATGTCTCAGGATGACGATGATAAAGAAGAAGAGGAGGAGGAAGAGGAGGGGGAGGAGGAAGATGAAGATGAAGATGGAATTTAAGAGTAAGAAGAATAGGCGGAGGCTGAGGTTCTTGGAGTCGAGGACCTTTAGGGAACAATGTCCCAACAAATAATCCCATGTGATAATGGTGAAATCACATATTCTAGTGCGGAACTGGCCAAACACCTTGAGGTAAGCATCAAATCTTATTTATTAAAACCCTTTATCCTATCATAATTCATATACATTGTTTAGAATCTACCCAGTTCAGGAAAAAAATTGGTAGTTGTGATTCGAAATCACCCTATACGTGTTGGGGGTCGGTTGGAAATCGACTAATGGATGTGGAAGGGAATATCCATGAACCCACATCTAGGACTGAGTGAGGCAGAGGACTAATCACGACTGAATAAGGAAGAGGACCAACCATGGATAAAGTGTCCTACTATGAGCCAATAGAAGTGTCAAACTCAGAGTCTCATGATATTTCTACCATCTAGAAGAAGAAGGTTCCTATAATTGATTTAACAAGTGGTGAGGGATCTCTGGTGGTGGAAGCTCTAGTAGTGACTAAAGAACTATATACCGCTGTAGTTGGATGTTGAAAATCTATAACTATAGACCTGCATCTATTATTAGAGAACTCAGCGGACCAAGGTACTACTTCTTTATGAAATTATCGCAATATTGCAGGCTTGACAAACTATTGAGTCTGAAACATCTACAAGATATCCACTAGTGATTGTTCCTATCCGTGAGGAACCGACTATCCAAATTGCCCAACCCAAGCACCCAGTGGACAAGATTTTTTTTTCATAGGTGATTCAACTACCAGGGCAGAGCTTGAATATAGTGAAGGCGATGTTGCTGAATAAGATACATGTGAAGAGGGTCGCCCTCATGTCATGTATCCCAACCTTTCAAATAGGATTCCAAAGGAAGACCCTACAACTAAAATTCAGGAAATTGTCCAGGAGCACTGGCCAACAGATCTAAGGGATATGAACGATTCTGACTCATACACTATCCAAGAGAGTCGTATGACATGGTGCAAGGCATTGAAGTGCATAAAATTCTTCTTAAGTCAACCTAATGCAGAATGGATGAGTTGTATGGGATCAAATTGAATGTGGTGTATGATTTCTCAACACTGGAGGGGTGTATGCTTTCCATATTCATCTGATGATTTGTGACTATTTGGATGAGAAAATGTAGAAGAGCATCCAACGCTCCTATAATGAATAGTGATGAAAAAAATAAGAATATCCAGAAGCTCTGTGAATCCATGTAAGAGGTCTGATTCCTTGAAGAGAAGAGAAATGAACGAGTTGTGTTCTTATCAAGCTAATCTAAGCCCACCAATCTATTTAAAGCCTAGCTTGCAATAGCCTTGGAGTAGTCAGTGCATGCAAGAAGTCAAATGGATGAGATGAAAGCTAGGCCGGAACGGATACAGATCAAAGATAATGAGATCCACTCTGTGGCTACTAATGAAGAAAGAGATCTCAGGGAGAGGTAAACAACTTTGGGGACTACACAATATAATGTTGCAGTACTGAAAAAGTCAATTGAAGGGGCTGATCCGTAAGGTCCGTGTTTTGGCCAAACATACGAAAGATATTTTCCTCCCATTTTACTCATCCTAAACTGCATGCATGGATTTATTACTTTCTTGTTTATTTTAATCATCACATCTTAATAATAACTAAAAGAAACTATTTGTTAATCCATATTCTCAAGTGGGGTATACTTGGTGTGATAAAATAATGATAACCACTATATTATCCATTTTGTGTATGAGAGTTATGTCTAACCATCAAATACATGGGGTATGTTACTGCTGATTGAGCATCAGAAATTTTCCTATTGAGAGAGTCTCCGACTAGAGGATGGGGTTATTGGAGCATCCAATATGCCTTTACCAATGTTCCTTAGTGCATGAGCGAGGTAACAACAGGGGTTCTAGGATTAATCTAAAAAAGGGGAATGAGAAAAGCTCATTAAAAAACCCAGAATCCAGAATACAATGATGGTGGAATGACGATGGAGGATAACTATTGACCTAATTTGAAACAAAACATCCATTTCATGTTAACCAGAAATGAGAACAAAAAATGAGGGACAACCAGTGACTGTATTCGATAACATGGGACCAAACTCTAAATTACATCCAATATCTTTAGGAATGTTGGCCCAAAACAGTATATGATCCATAATTCATAGAATCCATAATGCTAAGAGTATATTTTTTATGGGAATGTGAATGAGGATCCAAATAAAGGGAATGAAAATAATGTAGGGGAGTGATGGGATTTTCTAATGGAGGCCAACACTCATGAAAATATGTCACCATGATAACATCACATTGGGTGGGCGTATCAGTCTAAATCAAGATCAATCCTTCCCCCATAAGGGACCTCTCTTTTGAGGACCTGGGATTGATGGTATTTTTATGTCACTAAAATGAAATGGATAGACATGCAGCTTAACATTATATGGTAGGGTTGATGAATGAATTTGTTTAACATAATATATCTAGGACATTTCACATAGTTAAATTCATAATACCTGGACCCTGTCCAATAGTTTAAAGTCATGTTGCATAGACTAGAGACTCCTTTCTTTAGGTCATAGTGTTTGGACCATTATTAGAGCCCTACGGGGTTGGCCTGTGCCCATATAAAAAACATCTGAGCATCGTTGTGTATACCATAAGAATGTAAATCAATATGTATGGAGTTCTAAAAATATAGCATGGTGGGAGACCAATACTTTAGGAGGAAATCCTATTTGACGAGGAAGAAAAATCATCCCACAATTTTCATGGGGAATCATGAACTCATACAGGGTAGGTGTAACGCCCCAACCCTAATTACCCAGAGTGGGTTCATTATTTTAATACACTGGCATGATTTCAAGGAATCAAGTCCCGAAGGACCGATCGGTTTAGTAGTCTTGGAAAATAGATTACATACATGAATTTTACATTACACTTTATATCATACAACAAAACATAAATTATCCTTTATGAATGCCATTATTCCCTTAGCTTAACCCTACATATCAATCACAATACACTTCTTGGAATCCTGGGGCCAAAAACATAGAAAGGGTTGAGCTAAAATGCTTATTAAGGGTAAACAATACAGTCGAAGATAACACAAATATTAAGCATGGTGAATAATTGAATCCACATTGCATTACAAATAATAAACACGAATACTATTTTGGAAGGAATATGAGATAGGTAAATAATTCTATAATAAAACTTTATCATGGGTATTCTACTAGTCGAACGACCAAATGAACCATTAATATTATTTTCATAATGGGGAACATATAATATGAGACTTTAATTTCAATGTCAAGGAATTGTTCTAGGACCTATGGGCTAACTGTAACCGGACCCAAACCCGGAGAGCCTCTATAACCAGACTCCATCCTGGAGAGCCTCTGTAATCGGACTCCAACCCGGAGAGCCTCTATAACCGAACTCCATCCTGGAGAGCTTCTACTATAGGACTCCAACCAGGAGGGTCTGTTGTAACTAGACCCCAACCCGGAGGGCTTACTTTTACTGGTCCCCAACTTAGAACAAACTAGTCCAATACATTCATCATAAGAAAAAGTTGAAATATAACATAAACATTCACATTAAAACAATAATAAGAAATTTTAATATTTTAACCATAATCCTTAAATGGTATATGAATAGAACATTTATAGTCCAACATATCAAATAAAATCAATACAATGTGGAAGTTTTTTATCATAATAAATCAACTTCAAAGAAACTTAAAATCTATCAAAGGATTTTGACATAGATGAAATCAAAACCTCTTTTTAGAGAAATATCTCTTTCTATTTTGAAATCATTTAAGAGTCACATATTTATAATGAAAACATTTATTTTGTAATTATTCTTATAAGATTGTAAGGGAAGATTTGATGATATTATAATGGTGGAAAATATCCACACCCTCCGAATAAGTTAAAAAAATACATTCTTATCTTAATTTTTTCGAAAAGGATAAAAAGTACCTTGTTTGGAAAATGACGGAAAGATTAAGTTAAAACCATTTTATAAAAAGTTTAACAAGTGTATAAATGAATTTCACCCATAGTCTAGTAATTGGTAAAAATGTTTCGGAATATATTTTTACGAAACATGGATGTGGATGATAAAGAGGTCCCAGTAGATACTTACATAAAAACAACCTCAGATAATAAATATATTGTGAAATTAACCCTTACTAATTTGGTAAGTTATGAAACATACACCCCATGAAAGAAGTATTATACAATGAATTTGTAAATACACATATATTAATGTGTATTACACAAAGAATACAATTATGGGCAGTACATACAGCACATAAAAGGTAATAGTCGAAATATGGAATGAATCTCACGAGATTAAAGAGTGAGATGAAAACCCCTTACCACGTGTTCGAGTTGACGAGTTCATTATTTAATATCCTGAATAATAAAATAAAGTTAATTTATACTTTCTTAATATCGTTTTCAAGTTTATTATTCCTTTTATATCACTTATTACCATGTTATAAATATTATGTAATAATTCAAGTTAATAACCTTCGGTTTTACAATATTTGGCACTTGAGTAAAAAATGAACACCTTATAGTTACATGTTGTTCATATGGTCAAACTTTCATTATATCCAGAATGATATTAATGATTTAGATATCATATATATCATCTATATGCAGTATATACATGTATTTATAACAGTACATATCATTTTGGGGTAAGAAATGAAATGCACCGTTCATGGAGACGGTAAGCCGTACGTACGCATGAACGTTACTTTCATTTCTATTTCTTATTTTAATGGAATTAAAACATAATTATAAATAGTTATATTATTATTACAGTATAATATCATATATAATATCATTAAATCTATCCTTTATTTGTCCCACATATGGTATTAACGAGTCATATCACTTTGAGGGGGCGGTAGTCCGCACTTCCTCAAATGAAATTATCACGTATACCTATAATGGAAAGCATTATGTTATGATAAAAAAGAAAAATAAATAAGCATGAAGCAAACATAAACATAATATATATAATATATAATTATATTTCCATCATAATGGTCACCATGAGAGGTGGTGGGAGGTAATTGAACAATCATCGTTTTGTGAGGCGTTAGTTTTCCATCCACAGAAACATTATGTTTTTCACCCATTAGATGGAGGTCTGTGTATGTGTAGTTCTAATAATTCTCATAACAATATACTAGTATATTGAGGATACTATTTTTGTTATAAAATAAAGGAATAGAATTATTTTATAATCTAGAGAGGTAAAATAAAAGGAAAGAAGTTAAGAGAAACTGTTACCTTTAATTTTGGTAACTTCTGTTGGTTTGAACCAAAAGGACTTCTTGAAGTGCGTTATGCCTAAGGTAAGGATTCTAATAGGATTAAAGGGATGTAGGGAGATTACTTTGGCAGAGTTTGGAGGAGCCTAAATGCTTGAGATGTGTGAGAAAATGGGTTAGAAGTGGTCTTTTTTTATAAGGGGGAGGAGGGGCTCTTCAGGAAAGTGTGAAAATATTATTTTATTATGTAATGATATTCAGTTTATAAAGGTCCAAAAATCATTATTATCGATGATTATATGATGCATGGTTGAAATAAAATCATCAAATAATAATTGGACAGGTTTTGGATATTATTTTAATATTTATAATCTAATTTATTTAAAATCATTTATTAATGAGGTAAATACTTCATCATTATTTTTTCAGAAATAAATTAATTTATTTGATGTCTAAAAATTATATAAAAAATACCATGATGTATGAAATATGTTTATCATTACAATTAATATTTATAGTCTATAATATTACTTTTATAACACCATATAAAAATTATTTACTAAAATATTTTTGTTTTTGGAAATTTTTCCTTCACTTTAAATTATTTAATCTAAAGTGTCATTATCATTCATAAGTGGATCCATGGGGTCCTAAAATAGACATAAAGATGTCCATGGTCGTCCATTACTCATAAAATAAGGTTAGGATATGTTTTACGTTAATTTTGAATTATTAAAATATTCTTTTTACCTTGAATTACCCTATTTACCTTTAACCGTGGTAAATAAAAGTCAAAAGGTACTATTCACAAAATATTATTTTCATCTAATTGAATCACATTTTAATTACTGAGGTTAACCATGTCTCTCATATTTTTTAAATTCAACTCAAAAAAGCTGTAAATTTATTTTTTATTTAAATTTGCAAATACTCCTAGGAGGGGGTAAAAGACGGTAAAAAGTTCATTAAAATTTTTATATATCTAAAATTATTATAAAATGACTCCAATGAATTATTTTGAACATATATAGGTATTATGTATCTATTTTGATCTGAAACTAATTTAAATAAAATAAATAATTATTTAAATAAAAAGTCGGTTTTGACCAATAACTCAGTATTTTTCACTATTCATAAAAAATTGATGTTTCTCAGAAAAATACCAAAAATTCAGCCTAAGATATATATGATATTACAAATTCAAAAATAATTTCTCTTTTACCAAATTAAAAACAAATAATTTGAATTAATTAATTTAATATTTATTCCCATTGTCAAAATAAATATCGTGTTTTTAAGAAAAAATATCTATCAAAAGATTGATACATTTTTATGTCCAATTTCAATATGAAATTAATTATAACGACCTAAATTGTATTAAATGATAAACATATAATCTAATAATACTTAAAAAACAATCAAATGCATAATTTAACACTACAAATTAATTTGATTAAAAAATTTGTTTTTAATTAAAATTTAGTATTTTTCACTATTTAGCAAAATATAAAATTTATCAGAAAAATACCAAAAATTTATCAAAAATTAATTTTTTTTTCTCCCAATTATAAAGAAGATGTTTATTTTTTCAAATTTAAT
Source organism: Viscum album (assembly GCA_963277665.1). Taxonomy (NCBI): domain Eukaryota; kingdom Viridiplantae; phylum Streptophyta; class Magnoliopsida; order Santalales; family Viscaceae; genus Viscum; species Viscum album. Next base: position 1,692,122,075 of record OY728153.1, on the reverse strand, counting down.
ACATGAAAGTGTCAAATAATGGATTTAAAAAGGGTTCTGCCTCAAAAGGTGATGAAATTTCATTTTCTAAAAAATAATTCCCTTATCTAAAAAATTGAATTTGTTCTTATATTATGTCTAAGAAACACATAATATAGATGTTAAAATTATATAGAGTATATAAAATTCAAAATGTAGTTAAAACTATTCATAAACTCTTTTGAATGACTAGATTATAAAGTTGTGGTGCGCCTGAACTCATTGTTGTGTGTTGGGTAGTTATTAAATTACTTTGAAGAAATAACGTACTATGAAATCTAGGGGGGTTACATTCTTCCCTACTTCAATAAATTGTGTCCTCGCAATTTGAAATTGTTATTCACAAATAGAAGGTTGAAAATATAGAATACCTTTGTGGGAAAACCCACATCAGGAATTGGGTTAATAAACTTTAGTCTTAAAAACATGAAAAGGGGAATGAAATATCCATCAAAAAATTATGATCTCAATTAGTAGAACATTGGTAGAAATTAGAGACACATAATTGGAGGGAAAAATTATATATTTATAGGGAATTATTGAGGTCATCACCCACAAACAATTTTACAATTGAGGGCCTCAAAGCCATCAATCTGTGATGATTTAAAATATCATTGGTTCAATAAAACATAAGGTATTAGGATAACACATTTTTAGTTTTAATATCCCATACCTAATGTATAAGAATTATTATTTTCATAGAATAAGAGAAGAAAAATATATATAATTGACAAGTAGAGTTCAATCATTTAACTAATTTCAACCATAAACTCATCTTTCACTCTAAAGGATAATAGAATATAGAGAAGTATTCTATTTATCCTATTCATATAGGGTTCAAAAAATATGAATTTATAATTAACCTATCAGAACCTTTAAAAAAATAAATTACATTATATAATCTAGGGACTTCACATAGTCTAGTTGTAGGAGATAAATAAGAATCACACTATGGTTGTTGTTTGGATTCCCACAGCTTTGTCTGACGCGGCGGGTTGTCACACGAACTGTGTGTTTTCCTTTTTATAAAAATCTAAAAATAACCTTAATAATAGTATCTTAATCCATTCCATCCTTCAGACTTATCCAAAATAAATCTATCCAAACTTAGATTCCAAAATTTATAGAGATGTCAAACACAATGAAGATCCATTTTTCCATGTAATAACAAGTGAAAACCTTCATCATGTATTATTTGAAAACTTGGTAACACCCTGAATTACCATAAAAACTAATTGATTATATTCATGCTCCCTTATCCCTTATATAATACTGGATATATTCTTTATATACAAAAATTTTGAATATTCCAACAATGATGAAATAAAAAAACTATTAATCAATTCCAAGGAAGTCAAAAATATCCAATATAATTTATCCAAATAAATCATATCTTATTCAAAAATCAATACATCGGTATCAGAACCATATTATGGATTATATTTCTTTGAACCAAATATTTTCCAAAAAATTTAACCTACAATTGAGTCACTTTTCTTGGTTCCATAGAATCTCAGGTCCTTAATAAAATATTACTGCAGTACAATCCTTATATACTATATAATTCTTATTACATGTATGTCATTAATACAATATTCGAATGACACAATAAATTAATAAAAACATAAGAAATCTAATCATTCCTCTTCATATTCTGTAGTACCATAACATTATTATTATCCAATAGCAGTATTTGCGGTATACTCTAATGATTTGGACATTGATTCGTGTGTTGTCCCAACTCCTTGCAGATAAATCATTGTACATTGGAAACTTTTTTCTTACCCATTCAATTATGTACTTGGGAACCATTTTCTCCCCAATTATAAAAATCTCACACTGCCTTCAATCATTTACCAAGGTGATTCTTTCCACAGTTATCACATATAGAAAAATCATTCTTTTCCCTCTTCCCTTTATCCATCTTTCTCTCTTATATCATTTTATTCTCTTTCTTCCCTTCAAATCCATAGGACTCAGATAATTATTTACATATCTTATTAAAACATGATACTATTTCTTCATATGTTGAGAATACATGGGAGAATATTTCCCATATAAATGTTGGATTAATACCATGAAATATATGATCCTTATTACTCATTAGATCATACGTATTGCTGGAGTTCACATTCCTTCTACTGGGCCCCATATCTATAAAATGGAATAAACTAGATTACTTTATGAATAAAAATATATAATTCCAAACATGTAAAACAATTAACATAAATTGAACATTTTATAGATATAATCCATAATCATAAAAATGTTTTCTTTAAGGAAGTATATACTCATAAACCCTTCACAATGATTTTAAATGAAAATGAGAATTATTGTAAGCATATCCCCCAGGAGTGTCGTATCCAAGAGTGCAGCAAGACCTGTTGTTCTGCACCAGTTCCCGTTTGAGTCTAGCTCAAAGTGGTGTTTTTGGGGTTTAACGCTAGTTACATATATCCTAGAGTCACCTCTACCTACCCGTATCCATACATTGATGTATTTTCTTGGAAAACTCACAAAATCTCTACATTACCAAAAATCAAGGAAGTTATTCTATACTAATCATCAATGTCCTTCTTAGAGCTATGTGTTCGAAATATATTTTATCTAAATCTAGTTTCTAAGGTTATTTCTAAACTTCCTCTGATACTAACTGTAACTCCCCAACCCCAATTACCCAGAGTCGGTGCATTATTTGAATACATTTTCATGATTACATGGAATCAAGTCCCGATAGACTGATCGGTTTAGCAGTCTTGGAAAATATATTACATACATGAATGTTACATTACACTTTATAAAATACAACACAACATAAATAATCCTTTATGAACGCCATTATTCCCTTAGCTTAACCCTGTATATCAATCACAATACACTTTTTGGAATCCTGTGAAAAATAAAACATAAAAAGGGGTGAGCTCAAATGCTCAGTAAGGGTAAGAAATATAGTAGAAGATAACATAAATATTAGGCATGGTGAATAATTGAAACCACGTGCCTTTACCAATATTATACATGAATACTTTTATGGTTGGAATATGAGCTGAGTAAATAATCCCATAATAAAACATAATCATGGGTATTCTATTTGTCGAATTACCACATGAACCATCAATATTATTTTCATAATGTGGGAAAGTTTAATACTAGACTTTAATTCCCGTGTCAAGGCCTCGTTCCAGGACTTATGGGCTAACTGTAACCGGACCCAATCCCGGAGAGCCTCTGTAATTGGACTCCATCTTGGAGAGCCTCTGTAACCGAATTCCAACCCGAAGATCCTCTGTTACTAGACTCCATCCTGGATATCCTCTATAACCAGACTCCATCCTAGAGGGTATGTTGTAACCGGACCCCAACCCAGAGAGCATACTATTATCGATCCCCAACCCGAAACATACTAGTCCAATACATTCATCATAAGAAGATGTTAAAATATTACAAAAACATTCGTATTAAAACTATCATACAAATTGTCAATACATTAACCATAAAACATGAATGGTATATAAATAGAACATCCAGAGTCAAACATATCCCAAAACCTTCAATACAATATATTTTTTTTGTATCATAATAAATCAATTTTATATAAACTTAAAATCCATCAAAGGATGTTGACATAGATGAAATCAAAACCTTTTTTAGAAAAAATATATCTTTCTATTTTGAAATCATTTAAGAGTCACATTATTATAAAGAAGACAATTATTTTGAAAATATTCTTATAATATTGTAAGATACGATTTTATGATGTTATAATGGCATAAAATAGCCACACCCTCCTTATAAGTTAAAAAAAGACATTCTTACCTTAATTTTGTAGAAAAGGATAAAAAGTACCTTGTTTGGAAAAAGGGCAGGAAGATCTCTTTAAAACCATTTTATAAAAAGTCAAACAAGGGTATAAATGAATTTGTCCCATAGTCTAGTAAATGTTAAAAAAAATTGGAATAAATTTTTAAGAAACATGGATGTGGATAATAAATAGGTCCCAATAGATACTTACATAAAAACATCCTCGGATAATAAAGAGATTGTAAAATTAACCCTTACCAATTTGGTAACTTACAAAACGTACACCCCATGAAATAAGTATCATACAATTAATATTTAAATAAAAATAAATTAAATTTTATTACACAAAGAATAAAATTGTGGGTAGTACATACACCACATAAAAGGAAATAGTGGAAAAATGGCATGAATCTCACGAGAATAAAGAGTGTGATTAAAACCCCTTATCTCATGTCCGACTTGCCCCGTTCGTTCTTTAATATCCTGAATAATAAGCTAAAATAATTTATAACTTCTAATGAAACCTTTTCAATTTTATTATTCCTTTTATATCACTTAAAACCATGTTATAAAAATTATGTAATCCTTTAAGTTAATAACGTTTGTTTTGTCGATATTTGGCACATGAGTCAAAAATGAAGACCTTATAGTTACAAGTTGTTCACATGGTAAAATTTTAATTATATATAGAATGATATTCATGATTTAGATATCATATATATCACATATATACAGTATATACATGTATTTATAAAAGTACATATCATTTTGTGGTAAGAAATGAAATGCACTGTTCATGGAGACAGTAAGCCGTACGTATGCATGAACACTACTTTGATTTCTATTACTTATTTTAATAGAATTAAAACATAATTAAACATTTTTATATTATAAATATAGTATTATATAATATATAATATCCTCAAATATATCCGTTATACATCCATCATATTGTATTAACGAATCATATCACATTGAGTGGGCGGTAGTCCGCACATCCTCAAATGAAATTATTGCGTTTACCCATAATGGAAACCATTAATGTATGTTGTAAAATAAAAATACAGAAGAATGAAGAAAACATAAACATAATATATATCATATATAAATATAGTTGCATCACAATGGCCACCATGAGAGGCGGTAGGAGGTAATTGAACAATCATCGTTTCGTGAGGCGTTAGTTTCCATCCATTGAACCATTATGTTCTTCACCCATTAGATGGAGGTGTGTGTAAGTGTAGTTGGAATAATTCTCATAAAAACATATTAGTATATTGAGTATAATTTGTTTGTTATAAAATATATGAATAAAAATAGTTTTGGTGTTGGAGAAGTAAAATAAAAGAAAAGAAGTTAGGAGAAACTGTTACCATTAATTTGTGTAACTTCATGTGGCTTGAACCAAAAGGACTTCTAGAAGTTCCTTATGAATAAGGTAATGCCTCTAAGTGGAGGATAGGTATTTAGGGTGCTTATTTCGGCAGATTTTGGACGTTCCTAAAAGCTTTAGAGGGGTGAGGAATTAGTTAGAATTGGTCTCCTTTTATAAGGTTGAGGAGGGGATCTTTTGGAAAGTGTGGAAATATTATTTTATTATATACTGATATTCAGTTTCTAAATGTACAAAAATTATTAGAGTCTAATATAATATGACTCATGGTCTAAATAAAATCATCCAATTAAAATTGAATATGTTTTGGATAATATTTAAATATTTATAATCTAATTTTTTTAATTCCTTTATTAATGAGTTAAATACTACATCATTATTTTGTCATGAATTATTTAATTTATTTGATGTCTAAAAAATATAAAACAAGAATGATGTAGGAAATATTTTTATCTTTCCAATGAATATTTATAGTCAAAACGATTACTTATATAACACAATATAACAATTATTTACTAAAAGATTTTTGTTTATGTCTATTTTGCATTTCCTTTAAATTAATCTAAAGTGTCATTATCATTCATAAGTGGATCCATGGGGTCCCAAAATTTATCCAAGGATGACCATGGTCGGAAATTACTCATAAAATAAGGCCAGTACATGTGTTAAGGTAATTTTGAATTTTTACAATATTCTTTTTACCTTGAATTACCCTATTTATCTTTAACCGCGGTAAATAAAAGTCAAAAGTTATTATTCACCCAAAATTATTTTCATTTTATTTAATAAAATTTTACTTACTGAGGATAACTTTTTCTCTTTTATTTTTTTAATTCAACTCATAAAAGTGGTAAAATTATGTTTTATGCAAAATTGTAAAACCCCTTAAGAGGTGGGTAAAAGATGGTAAAAAGTTCAATAAAATTTTTATATATCTAAACTTATTATAACATGACCCCAACAAATTATTTTTAAAATATATTTTTATTATATATCTATTTTTACCTAAAATAAATTTAAATAAAATAAATAATTATTTAAATAAAAATTTGGTTTTAACCAATAACACAACGTTTTTCATTATTCATTAAAAATTGATGTTTCTAAGGAAGATAGAAAAAATTCAGCATAAGAAATATTTGATATTATGGATTAAAAAATGATTTCTATTTTACCAAATTAAAAACATATAAGTTTCATTAATTAATTTAAAATTAATTATCTTTCTCAAAATAAATAGCGTGTTTTTAAGCAATAATATCTATTAAAATACTGACACTTATTTATGTTCAATTTCAAATCGAAATTAATTATAATGACCTAAATTGTATTAAATGATAAAAATAAAATCTAATTATACTTAAAAACCAATCAAATGAATAATTTAACACTATAAATTATTTTGATTAAAAAAATTGTTTTTAATAAAAATTTAGTATTTTTCACTATTTACCAAAATTTGAAAGTTATCAGAAAAATTCCAAAAAATTTTAAAAATTAAATTTTTATCTCCCAATTCTAAAGAAGAAGTTTATTTTGTCAAATTGAATTCATAAAAGTGTCAAATATTGGATTTAAAATGGGCTCGCCATCAAAAGGGTGTAAAGTTGCATTTTCTGAAAAATAGTTCCTTTATCTAAAAATTTGAATTTGTTCTTATATTATGTCTAAGAAACACATAATATGGATGTTAAAATTATTTTAAGTATGTTAAATTCAATATGTAGTTAATACTATTCACAAGCTCTTTTGAACGACTAGATTGTTAAGTCATGGTGCGCTAGAACTCGGTGTTGTGTGTAGTGAAAGTTATTGAATTACATTGAAGAAATAACGTACTATGAAATCATGGGGTACTACAGTAGGGTCAAAATTTGAAGTCACATGCTGAATGCATAAGCATCCCAAATGGGAAGTTCACAGTGCGGTACATAACCCGATGTGGATGGGGACTGGAATATGTCTCAACCACACTATGTAATAATGGGAAAACTCTGGCCAAAAGAGACCAGAATGATGAATGAGGTTGTCGGTGGACCATATAAGGAATTTCAAAGCATCAATACAAATCTCTTGATGATGAGAATCATGCAAAACATTTTTATGGAAGGTGACATGGAAGATGGACAATACCAAAAGGGGTGATATCCTCTCAAGAGAGAAACATCATAGTTGTTATTCCGTTTAATGTCACGAAAACTTAGACACTAATAATTCTAGTTTAGATAGTAGAGTTTAGACCGTAAGGTTCCCATTTTAATTTTATATGCACCGTACATTCATGTGTTGCTTATCATCATGTAGTAAGGATGAATACAATGAGAGAATTTAAGGGAGGCACATGATACATTAATTGAAAACCCAATGTGAATGTGAAAAAATATGTATTTGCGCCACACGACATAATTTTATGATAAACCAATGCCAATAAAAAGATAAAAATGCTCATGATGATGCAATGAAAATTAGGAAAAAATGTATTGGTGTCACTACATATCCCACAAGTGTGAGAATCATGAAACATGTAGTTCTTGAAGATGACATGGTAGATAGACAGTGCTAAAAGTGTAGTGTTTTCTCTAATGAAGACACCATATGACTGGGTAGTTTATCATTGTACAACTCGGATGTTTGAGATCGTAGTTTATAGTCATAGATATCATATCGTACATGCACAATTCTACCATGCAGGTATACACCTTATCAAAACCCTTAATCTTGCATGATCTATGCTCATTGCGGGAAACAAATGGTGAAGATAATTAATACTGCAAATGGAAGAACATGATAGAGGAATGGAGGTGTTTGAGCCAAGGCTAAACTGACCATGCCAGTAAATCCTCTCAATACAAAAAGATGCTTGAAGGGATAACATTGAAAGTGTTTAAATTCCACTTGTACATAAGGAAGTGGAAAGGGATGTTAATCATGATACCAATATTTGGGTCATAAATGGGGTTTGTGTAATGATGTAGGATAAATATTTACCATATTCGAAGAAAAACAATCATATTGTGTGTCCCAAAGCGGGGATTAAAATATGAGGGTCAGCTGGTGACCATATTTGAAATGTAGGAGCTATCTCAAAATGTTGTTTAAAATCCTATGGGATGTTTTATTGAAGCCATTGTTTAGCCATAAGGCTTATAATCCAAACCACTATGTGGTCCTTTCTGATGTGAATATTATAGAAACAAAAATAATGGAACTCGTGAAGTATGGAAATGGAATGAAAGCCTGCACATGAAGAATCCAACCCTCTAAGTCCTAAACATCAGGGAATTTGAGAATGTTTATGTGGAATAATAAATGTCATGGGGTCCAGTTATAGGTGGAATATTTGAAAAGATGAGCATAGGAAAGGGTAAAATAGGTTGATGAAGATGGAGCTGGTCCCAAAGAAAAAATATTTAGGCATTCTTAGGTATCCCATACGGATGGGAATCAAGTCATAGGTAGTTCTGAAATTCCATACAGTTTAACATCATATGGTTAGGATGAAGTAGAGGTATCCCAAAGGGGATGTGCATGGTGCGACAAAATAACATGACATGAATGTGAAAAAAAAGTCGACACCACATCACACACACTCAATCACCAGATGGAACTCATGCCAAGGGGCCAGAAAGAAGAAGCATAAGAACCTGGGGCTTGACCCGAAGAATTTTTTTTCGGGAATTCCTATGTATCTCAGAAGGATGGGAATCAAGCCACATGTAGTTCTGAAAATTCCATGTTGTTTAAAATCATTATGTAAGTATGTATAGGGAATGTAGAGATCCCTGAAGGGGAGACGTGATATGGTAGTTGTAAGCCCAATGTGAATGAAGAAAAAAGAAGTCCACATCATTCCACATGCTCCCAGGACACTTTTTCCAAGAGGCCAAAAAGAGGTTAGAATTTATGGTACCTAGGGACGATCTTAAATATGAGATGTTTATGAATTTCTATATATCCCATAAGGATGGGAATCAATCCATACACAGTACATGGATGACATGTAGTTTAACATAATGGGGTAATGACGTAGAGGAAAGGGATGCATTCCAAAGGGAGCTAGATGGTTTGGTTATTGCATACCTAATTTTAATGAGAAAAAAAGAAGTACACATCATTCCATGTGATCCCAAAATAAATCTCAGGCCATAAGACTGAAAATAGGGAATTGGTGGCTGGACCCGAAGACTAAATGTCATAGTGTTCCTATTTATCTAGAAAGGATTGGAATCAATCCATATGTAGTTCTTGAAATTCCATGTATTTTAACGTCATGAGATATTGATAATGGGTTACAAATAATTCTCTGGGGGAGTGGCACATGGTTTTACCACTGTAAAGTCAACAAGAATGAGTAAAAAATAAGTTCACACTACACCATATGCAAACCTGGAGGAGAACTAAACCCAGAAGGGAAACCAAGGGGATGTGAAGATTTTCTAGGCTGCACATGAAGACAATGTGTTTGGGTGTTCCTATATATCTTGGGATGGTGGGAATCAAGATATACATAGTTCATGAAATTAAATGTAGTTTAATGTCATGCGGTAAGGATGAAAGTGATCTTAGTTTAAGGGAATAGAGCTCAGACCATGGGGATTGATTACTGTTGGAAGTTTATCATCATGCTAGAAGAATGATCACTGCTTCCAAGTACATCATGAGGAATTTGGCATTGGTGAGAGGAGTAATTTTCTCACCCTCCATGGTGACCGAAGATTATGCACCATTGTGGTTAACCTTGTGGATAACATAAGGTCCCTCCCATTTGGGCTACAACATTGGCGGCATCCTGCCTGGTATCGTCAGTGTCCTCGGTGCTAATACTATGTAACATTGAATGAATGTGCAATGACAAACACTCTTATTGAAATATTCAGTTATATTTTTTGGTGCTGCTCCATAATGTGAAAGGCCCAAAGCCTATTCTCATCGAGGGGTTCCAGTTCATCCAAATATACTTATGCTACTTTATCTGACATATATTGATCATAGACAGCTGTGAGGAGTGATGGAAACTGGATATCGATGAGGAATAATACATATGTTCCATAGACTAGGGAATATGGGGTCACCTGGGTGGAATTACGAGTCATCATTCAGTAATCCTAGAGAGTGTTGGGTATAATTTCTACACAACCTTTCTTGTTCTAACCTACCATATTTTTGAAAATGTCATATATAGTCGTATTAGAAACCTCAATCTTCCCATTCACCTGCACAAGGTAACATTAAGTATGATTGGACCAGATAATGTACTTGGTGTACAATTTCCTCAGTTTAGTTTCTTGAAAGTTGGTGCCGTTATCTGTGATGATATCATAGAGAACTATGAATTGATGGATGATTTTAGTGCTCATTAAATTAATTATAGAACGATCCTTAACTTCCTTAAACAAAATTGCCTCCACTCACCATGAGAAGAAATCTGTGGCTATTAGGATAAACCTGTACTGGTGAGCTGTAGTTGGTGGATATGGTCCTACAACATCATGTACCAAGACTAAAAAGGGTCATGAGTACATAGTAGTATAGAGAGTCTCCAACGGTCGATGTAAAAAATTGGAATATACCTAACATTAGTGGAACCTCTTAGAAAGCTATATGCAGCCATGGACTATTTTTGGCCAAAAGTAGCCCAACATTTAGATCTAATGAGAGAGTTTTGTCTCTTGATGATGATCTCCATAGTATCCGACATAAACTTTTGGAATAAACTAGGGGATCTCATCTCCTTGAATGAAATGGAGGATAACACCCTCAAACCCATGTCTATAGAGGATTTTATCATGGCTTGGACCACTATAGAGAGTGAACTGGACTATGAACTGAGAAATTTTCTCACATTAGGCTTTGTGTGTCGAGATATTTCCATGTTGGAGGTATTTAATAAAGGGTGTTATCCAATCAAGGTTCTCTTCTACTATGGCAGGGGGACTCAGAGGTTCACATGTGCATACAAGGACAGTAATATGGCTTACCTTTTGACTATCATTGTCGTCCAGAGTGATAGGAGCGATGGATATTCTATGTGACACATGGATGATCAAATTCTCCTAGCCATTCTCTACAAGGGATGGGGCAAGGCTAGACAAAGAATCGAATCGACCATTCTGTGATCGAGGAACATGAGTAACCTATTTTCAAGAAGGGAATTGAGTCATCAGCTGATGAGTGCATTCTAACAAGGAAACGAGTTCTGGATTCCTAACGAAATAATCACTTTTGATCTATTTGATAACCAGAACGGAGTCCCTACTCACATGTAGGTGGGGAATATCAATATCTAGGGCCAACATGAGACCAGTAATAAGAGTTTGATACTCTACCTCATTATTGGTGAAACTGTATGATAAAAATAATGAGTAGGGAAAGATAGCCTATGTAGGTATGAAAAATACAATACCGAGTCCCACCCTATTGAGTCTAGGATCATTGATCCTCTTACCAATCAGTCTCAGTCAGGAACCATTGAAGTACATCTTCCAACATGGAATGTCTTGAACCACTGAGTGGATGGACTCATCTGGAATGTCATGGTCTAGAGACTACTCTAGGGAGGAAGGATGGGTGGTGAGGAAATATATCAGCCCTATAACTTTGATAGAATTCCATGGGAGGAAATTGATGTCAAACTATAGAGGGATCAATATCCAACAAGCTAGAAAACCTGCCAACATGGGGAGTTTAATAAAATTATTTTTCAAATTCTCATCTGGCACTAGTTGTATCTCATAGTGTTGTAGATAATGTCCTAAAATCTACACTGTAAAGACCATCACAAGATAAATCATCTCTAAAGAGGAATATCTTGTCACTGTACCAAGGAGCATGCAGCTAAGGTTGTATAAACTCTTCCCCATTCCTTCATTGTTCATATGGGTTAGAAGGGCACCAAGAGATCATTCCAGGGGAGTCATATAAAGGAATAATGTCTTCCTAGAAATGGGTGGCATCAGAACCCAAGGATGGAGCATGTACTTATTAATTCCCTCGAAGGTGATTTGGCACTCCTCATCCCACTAGTAGATGACACATTTATTCTTGGACAAGTAAAATCAATTAAACATTCCATCCATATTCACAATGAATAGGTGTATATTGGCTATGTGGACTGAGAATCATCTGAGCTCTTTGAGGTTGATCGGAGGAGGAATCTGACTAATGGCCTTTATCTTTTCTGAATCGATCACAATTCCTCTATATCTAATGAAAAAATGAGAAACATTCTATAAATAACCCCGAAGGAAAGATTCAAGGGGTTCATCTTCAAATGGTGAGCACTGATGAATCCGATCACTTTTCCAAGATCCCTGAGATGGTACTGATGTTGGTGATATTTGACCACCAAAAAATCCTTGTAGCATTCCAATAACGTCCATAGGATCATATAGAATATCTGGTTCATGGATCGCTAATAGGTGGCTCGTACATTCTTCATATTGAATGAAATTACATGGTAACAGAAGGTACCTTGTGGTTCTCTAAAGGTGGTGGATTCTTAATCCATGGGTTCCCTTCAGATTTGGATATACCAAGAATACCCATCCATAAATAAGAGATCCTAGAATCCAATATTAGTGTCAATAAAAATCTCCCTTGTGGAAAAAGGAAAATCATTCTTCATACAATGACTATTGAGGTCCCATAAGTCGATAGAGACTCTGATATTTCTATTCTTATTCCTGACGGTCATGTTGTTAGCTAACCATTTGGTGTACTGACTTCCTTGGTGAAGTTGGATTTGATGATCTTATCATCCTCGACCTCGACCATGGCACCATGAGAAGGGTGAATCTTCTAAGGTGGCTATTTGAACCCACCGTGACTTACTAGAAGACCAAGATAGTGAAAAAACAAAGGATCAAGTCTTTGAATCTGGTAATAGATCTAAGAAAATATTTCCCAATGTTGCTTCCGACAATCCACATACTTCTATTGTTCTTATGCAGAAAAGGTTGCACTGATCAGGTTTAGTCAAGAATCTTCCTCAGTACTGAGATTCACCTAGACCAATCTATCGATGACGTTGTAGACACATTCATAAAATGTTGGGGAAGAATCATAAAAATACCCTTCATTGTCTATATTGAAAGGATCATTAGGAGGAGAAATTACCCTGAGTTAGGTGACCCTAACAGAATGCTGGCACTGGCCTATGTGGTGGTGGAATCTCCATCAGGGTACTCCCATACTATAGGAACCTTGGAAATTAAGGTGTTCGATCTAATCCTATTAGGACTTCAAACTCAGGGGCCATAATTGATAATATCAAAGATGTAGTGGTGCATCAGCTCAATTCTATTCAACGCAGCCCATTGGAACAAGAAAGTAATAAGTATTAATATTGTCATGGGGTGAATGTATCGATACATTTCAGGGGCAAGGGGCTATGTAATAACATGATATTTATTCATATAGGAGTAATAATTAATCTTCCAGTATTCCATGCACCTGGGAGGACACTTTACTCTTCACCCATAGATGAAAAATAAATATACCAAGTCTGGGGTTGTGGCATCCAACCAATGAATTGGGAGGATGGAGGTGTCATCCATGTCTATCCTTAGGTCGGAGAAATCAGTATCATGCTCAAACCCAATGTCTAGAACAAGTTCTCTTTGATTTTTTAGTACTTAGAATCTAGATATTGGGCTTCACAAGATGAAAAGTGAGATAAATCACCATGGAGTATTCACCCTCAACCATTAAGTGAGTACTTGGGGAATTGGTGATATGAAGAGGGAACTATTTCATGCATATAAAGCTAGGTTTTACCCATCAGTGCATTATAAGAGGTGTAATGTTAGACAACAATATACTGGATTCTGCTAATTAGGCCACCAAATTGAGTCTTCAAGAGGATCCTTCCAACGAATTCATACTTTTTCCTATCCTAACCTTGAATATTTGGGTAAGAGGGATTAAGATCTTATTCAGATAGTCCCATCTTGTGGATCATTCGGGTCAAGATGAGATTGGTAAAAGAATATATGTCTAAAAGAGAGCGGTGGACTTCCACACCATTTAACTATTCAATGATGTATAATGAGATGATGTTCCCCAAGATGGGGTAACCTACATTGTCTCTTGAGAAAAAGATGACAGTCATAAATTTTTCATGACCAACTTCCTCAGCATGGAAGGACTCTGCAGTGTAAAATTCTTTTTCAAATTCGATTGGGTCTCTCAAAGCCTATATAAAGGGTCACACTTATATTTAGAAAACATGAGAGCTTAGATAATCAAGGTATTTTATGTATTTATTTTGAGGTGCTTAAGAACATCATTTTTTTTTCGTGAGGTGCACACTTCTACCAATAGGAGGCTGTCTTGTTGTAGGATGTATGATAGGCACTATTTTTCGAACTAATAGATTCTAGTTTGTGCTATTGATATCCCACTACTTACTATTCAAACCATGAAAAATTAATACAGGATTATTATTGGATGATTGAGGTTTGACCATAGCTGGATGCAGCGGATCACAAGCGGATCTTCTTAGTTGAGTAGAAAAAATAGCGATGGGAAAGAATATGACAAAACAAGATGAGAAGACTGTGCATGCAGAGATTTGTGCTGAGCTTATTGTCTCATCTCTGTGGAATTCATGGCTTGGTTAGAAGAATTGGTTGATGCATTTTAGAAATTCTCATATCCATGGCTTCATCAATACTGACACTGACTAGGGACATCATGAGGGTCTTCCTGGTAGTCCTCGTCATCGAGAATCATGTAATGGTCCACCAGTTCGATAGTGCCTACTAAGGTGTACTCCTGGTTGCAACATGAAGAGTCATCTATTATTGTGTGGACATTGGGGGTGATTCTAATTTCTAGAGGCATGAAATATCCAAGATCATGGAATGAATTCGACATCAGCAAAGCGCTTTGATCTACCTTACATCATCTGTGCTTTCTCTCCTGAGAATACGAAGGCTGAGATGTCAATGTAGAAGTGGTAGCTGGTGGTTGCATGGTGACTTCAGAAGGATTGGGTTGCTTCAAATTATCATAGATTGTAACAAGCTAACGTTCAGAATGTAAATTTCCTTCTTATGATAATGTCATATAATCACATAAAAAACAACATAATGAAATAATATGTTCTATGTGACCTTTTGACATAATTCTATAACTTCTATGATTTGAATTTCAAAAATATGACATACACAGTTGCGATCTTTAAGTTATTTGGTGTCTAATATGTTCGGCATAATTTTTTGTGAATAGTAACATAACCTTATGAATAGTAATGTCACCCTTATGAATATTTTAATAACCTAATGAATAATAACCTTACTTTTGACATTATATAAATAAGATTCCAGTGGGAGTATGATATACCTATATCGTGGAATAAGAAAAAAATGTTTTCAAATTTTTATTTTTTGAGTAAATTGTTATTTTAATTAAAATTTAAATTAATCAAATTTATAAAATTATTTTTTAAAAATGGATTTTATTTTTGGATTCTACATAGAAAATGTTTTAGGGATATTTTTATGGATTTTTATTAAATACTTTATTTTTTGATGAATACTAAAATACGATAATTTGCGATAAATGCTAAATAATTGATTTATTGAGTCATTGATGTTGATCTTCTGAAGTAATACCAATTGGTTAGAACCCACATGCACTTATTACTATTTTTTCCATGTAATCATCACTATTTCTAGCCTTTAATTAAAATAATAATCTAAGGATTTAAATATTATGAAAACCCTCATCTTCTCCATTATAAATACCACCCTTCCTTACCTCTTCCCTTCAATCATCTCAAGCTTTGTTCCATAGCTAGGTTCTGCCCAAATATATCCCCAATATCCTCCCCCACGTCTATCAGCCCTTGATCTCCTAAAAAGACCAAATCCTATATCTTTAACAGGCTCTCAAAACAGATAAACTCAAGAGGTAAATTCCACTTTCCAATTCTTTTATGTTCTTTTCTTTTCATGTTTCTTTCCTCACATACCTTCACCCAAATGGTATGAAAACTCCATTAACATAAATTTTGTTGAATTATATTATTTTAATGGGATAATTCATTATCATCTCTCCTTTCCCCACCTTTTATTAGAAATAATTGAAAACACTATTTGAGATGTATTAATTTAGCACAATCAAGGACGAAAGGTTATCAATTACTATTACTATCTTCAATTTTGGTAATGAAAATTTTTCTATGGTTGAAGCAGACTATTATATGTGTACTTTATCTTATTTAATTTTATGTAATCCTTATTCACTCATGATTTAAAATAGTGTTACAAAACAAGTTAATTGTGATAAAAATCATTAAAATCAATTCAAGCATATATCATTAATATTTTATATAATAATTCAAATTCGCTACAAGTAACCAAATTAAATTTACAACCATTAAATCATTATTATTTTCATTAATTTCATATAACTTCAATTCTGGACAATCACTTTCATCTTACATGTTTATCCATTCATGAAAATAAGTTAACCCATCAAAATAACAATGAAAATAAACATACACGAACAATGAAATTAAACCACTTAACCCTTAAAAAAGGTCATGAATGAACATAAAATGGTTATAATAAATATTTTACATATAGAAGTGGTTCTGAACATATTTATTCATAAGAACAATTTGTTTATTTGGGTCATTAATAAAAAGTGGATAACACCAACTAACTTAAGGTAAGGGATCCCCTCTATTTCACTTTTATTCAAGAATCTACACTATGTTCTTACCTTCTATGTGTACTTAATAATGATGGGGTTTGATTTATCACCTCCCCCATAATACCCTCATGATATGTAAAATATGGTAAACCCCTTTATCTCTCCTTAATACATCATAAGTACACCCGATTCTATGTCGATATTTAGTAAGGGATTCTACCCGAACTGCCTTTATTCCTTCGGGTTTCTCTATCATTATTTTTAACCAAATGATGTAGTATTTTATTTTTATTTAAAAATTTAACCTAATATTTATATTATTTAAACACATGTTTCAATATCCATCCCTCATTCCCTTCTTGGGATATACATTATTTTATGTGATTCCCTCTTCGATACTTCCCAATAAGAAAACTCATTTTAAGGGAACATCCCAATTTTTACCCAATTTCAAGTGAAATATACCATTTGTTTTAAGAAACCAATTTTTATAAAATCAGTATTTTTACTATGAAAACATGTTTGTTTAAATTATAGTTTTATATAAAATATTATTCCCTTTTTGATTTTAAAATCTATTTAGTATTTCCCTTAAAACTGTACTAAAATGTTTTAATGCTATGAATTTCCTAAATACTCTTCTTAAATTTCATCGCTTCTATTTGAAATCACTTACCATGATATATTCATGTTTTAAATTAATAATTTCCATGTCTGTTTTAATTCATTTATCTCATGGACACTTTTATTATATGCCCATTTATTATGCTTTAAGACATGAATGTGATACCCATTTTGCTCAATGGGTTTCCTTACGTTTTTGTATGATTGATTATTTATAATTATATATGTGAAAAGAATATTCACAAACATGTTAAGATGTTTGTTCCCATATATCACTAAAATTAATTGGGTAATGTTTAGCCTCGTAATACATTGTGTGCAACGGTCTTGGCGGTTAACCCTGAACCATGCTACTTTGTGCATCAATCGTGGTGGTTAACCTTAAATTGTGCTCCTATATGTGAAACGATCCTTGAATCATAATAATGTTGTGATATATGTTTCTTCCACATTACTATGAATTCATTATGATATGATCCCATGTTTTTATTTTATGATTCTACATTCCATTTTATATCATTATGTCATTATCTCTAAACCTTCTGTTAAAGCCTTGTTCTTATGTTTATTCCCTTACTGGGCTTTTAGCTCATCCATTTTTTCATGTTATCCCTAGGTTATCCTATAATGATTTATGAGAACATTGGAAGATATAATATCATTATAGAGATTCAGTAAAATGTTTTTTACAATGTTTTACGTTTTATGTACCTAGTCATCAGACACACTAGACTTAACGAACCTTGGATTAAACTCTGATGTTTAATTATTCCTAAAATCATGTAATGTTATGTGTAAAAGGCTAGGTTTACTATATATATAATACCGTTGGTGAAAGAGACAACCTTAAGAGCAATCCGGTCATCATAATTTTGAGACCAATATCAAGGGAGCTACTACCATTCTCCCTCGTTGTTACAATCATGCCTTACAAACACACATTCCACCTGAATTAGGGGAAAATCCAATATATATATGTTATTGTTGACCAAGTTTTGGATCTATTCACTAAACACATATCATTTCTTGAGGGTGTGTCCCAAATACATGTGATAGGGGTAGTAATTGGGGCGATTAGTGAGATCTGTCACTTCAGTCCTCCTGTATTCTGGAAATTATAAGATTCCATAGTCTAAGACACTCTGAAAAAAGTTAGGTACCTGAGATTCATCAAATGAGTAGGTCCAATTTCTCTGATCTAAGAAAGGGACCCTACGATCCTGGCCCTGGCGAAGGGATTAATCCTTTTGAGGAGGTGGAACCTGGTTTTCTTGCTTAGGTGGTGGTGGTGAATTTCGCAGCGGTGCCTGCCAATTCTAAGACGGGTGATTCTGAGCCTGAGCTTGAGTTTGGAGATATATCCCTCTACAAGGATGCGTAGGGGGCTCTGTATATAAAAATTATAGTTGTTTTGGGGCCTCTACCAGTGAAACAACGTAATTATTGACCTTGGTGAGTTTTATTACCGGAGCCGTAGGAGGCAACGAGTGTGAATTCTTGGGTTGCAACAAGGATTCCTCTAGGAAATGAGCCTTATTAGAGAAATCCCTTAATCTACATAGAATGTTATGAGTGATAATGGAAGGAACCAATTCAGTCTTCACATTCCCCATGCACATCATTAGTATTTTCTCTAGAGTCAAAAACATTTAGAGTAAATATGTGAGGACCTTCCACCTGGAAACAAATTTTGTGACTTGCTCATCCATCTTTCTTTTCACTTGATGAGGTTGTAAATGCTAGTCTTATGGTTGGTGGAACTGAACTGGTAACAAAACTGCCTATAATGATCCTCCTAACCAGCTATGGACCCTTATGGGAAACTGATTATACCCGATGAATGCAGTCCCTTCCAGAGTCTGCACGAATCAATAGAGCTTAGTGGCATCTTACTGCACTAGAGTCCCCAGCTTGGGTCCACATCATGAAATGAACAGGGATATATGTTGTAGTGGGTCACCCATCCCTTTGAAAGAGGAGATGGTAGGATTACCAAAGCCATTGGGTGCTATCATATCATCCACCCACATTAGATATTGCTTTCCAATAGGCAGGATTTCCACATATCAGGTTTCAAGGTAATCAAGGTGATAAATGAGTGTATGCATCAGACCATTTTGATGAGGATTACTGACCACCAGTGTGTTAGCAGGATATATAATATGGTAAGATGGATTAGAATATCATGGAGTAGCTGGTGGAATGACCTAGGGGACTTCTAGAGGAGCCTATGGGGTGGCCTGAGGAACTAGTGGAACCTTTAGAGGAACCTATGATAGGTCCCAAGGTAGACTGTTTGCTATTTAGTTCGATTCTGTGATGCATACCATGGTATTTTTACACAAACACCAGCCTCTATCCGGTCAAGATATTCCATGTTTTCAAGACTAATTGGTGTCAAATGTCATGAACTAGACCGAGTACCCTGGTAGCCTGATAACTGAGGTTACCCTAACATAACCCAAAGGCCATTCTTGATCCCAACGGTTTGGTGAATAGCACCTAGCATTATAAAACATACAAGTGGTAATGATTATTCGACAAGAATGCAAAAGAAAAATGTAAACGAAAATATTCAAATCAATTGTAAAACTCCATTCGGAATAAAGGTACCAGAATACATTGAGGAATAAATGTCAATGTACTATAACTCAAAGTACTAAATAGAAAAATAGCCTCATGGTCCCTAAGTAAATAACTCACCAGGTCCAAAGTCAAATAGTTTAATCCACCTCTGTAATATCCCTACCCTTTTCTCAAGCCTGGAAGAAGAAAGTTAATAAATACCTATTTAAAAAATTAGTGTGTGGGCCTAATCCTAATTGGATACAACTAGAGATTCTATAACAGATGTTAAATATATATAATTTAATGAAAAACATTCAATTTTCAAAATAAATAGGTTTGGATATTAAAAATCATATTTAAACAAACATGTTATGAATTTTCAAAATGATGGAAATATACTTTCAAAGTAGAAGATTTTCTTTACAACAGATAGAATATTTCTAAAATTTTGAGTTAAGTAAAACATTTATATAATTTAGTTTATATAAATTCAGCATGCATGTATGTTTTAGAATGTCGTAATTGTATAGAGTGTATCCAAATAAATCACTAACTACCTAAGGTTTGTATGCGCTCTCACATGATGGGAGAAATATTTTTAGTCTTCTTAAAATACAGTAAATCACATTCTACCATTTTAAAAACTCAAATTTCATTCCATTTAAAACCAAAATTGGTTTTATAAAAAAATGGGTTTTAAAAAAACATAAAACCACTGTGTTCCTATCAAATCGTTTTAAGATATTTTTATGATTTTGAAATCCAATCAAAACCAATTCCACCCTTTTCAAAATTCATTTTTACGATTAAATTAAACAATATAATTGAAAATACATCCAATATAATCCACCTTTTTAATTCATCAATTTAAATCATTTAAATTTCCACAAACCCACCCCAATTCATTGGAATTGGGGGTTTTCCAAATTAATGTTCCAAAACCATTTCAAATAATCAAATTCATGGGAATTAGGTTTCATTAAAGCAACTGAAATAACGTTTCAAGCAATTGAATTTGAATCATCAATTAAAACAAACCAGGAAAATCAATGTTGATAAATTAGGGAAATTGGAATGGAACCAACTACCTCTTTCCCGTAGAATGACACTCCCAAAAACACCCATCAATGAGATCGATGGAGAATGAGATCATGAAACTCAACCTACAAGCAATATACAACATCACATGATGTAGACCCATAAATCCCTAGATGACCTATCAATACCCAATAGAGGAGAAAGATAGAAACCAGATGAATGAAAGAGAATACCTACTTGAAAATCATACCACAAGAGAATAGATCATGGAATGATTATTAGATCATTCAGAAGGGATGGGAACCTCTAAAAATCACCTTGGAAGAGTCTAGGTGATTTTTAGAAACAATGAACTAATGAATGGAATGAAGGGAAATAGCCACACATGTGACTTAGACCTGAGCACTACTATATAATAATGTGTACCCAAGGGTCCTGATATGTAGTCTGTGCTAGATGAGTATGATGAAAAACCCATTACCTTTGATTATGAACTGACATTTAACCGTAAATGATGTGTACCAACCATTAATGATGTGTAATGGATCAAAAAGTTATCTCCCCTTTCAAGACATGTATCCATCAATCTGTACATGATGTGTACCTCAGGTACACGATGTGTACCTATTCTACATCCTGCAGTAAACCCCGAAAATGACCTCTAAAAACTTTGAACCAAAAAAAGTAACTTTTAAAAAGGGAAATAATACCTGATCGTGGTTACAGGATGTTACATCCCCCACCATAAAAATGTTTCCCCTAATAAATCCATAATGAAGCTTCCATGTCAAAGAAATGACTCCACTATTCTCTCATCAGTGTCTCATGTTCCTACATCTCATGACTATCAAGGATATGATTCAAAAAAACACGAAACAAAGGTATCATACTCCCATGAAGAACCTTGGCCTCAAAATCAACTATCCTGACTAGTCTCTCAATCAATGATAAATCAGTCTCAATATCAAGATCACTCCATCTCAAAACCTGAGATATCTCAGCTAAATACTATCTTATTTGTGATACATGTGAAAAATTTTGTATCCACATCAGGTGCGGTGGAAGTTCTAAATGGTACGCAACCTTCCCTACCTTCTCAACCACCTCAAAAGGTCCCACAATGTGAGGAGAAAGCTTCCGATGCCTCCCTAGATATCGATAAACCAACTAGGTTGAAACCATTAATAAGATCAGATCACCAACTGAAAACATCAAATGTCTACAACATTGATCAACATAAGACTTATATCATATTTGTGCTGTCAACATCATCTGATGTATTAGATGAATCTTAGATGCCATTTCTTGCATTAATCATGGTTAAACTGGATAACGTTCATTGACCTCTGACCAACAAAACTGATATTTACAAGGCTGACCAAACAAGGACTAAAAATGTTCCATTTGGATCGTGGATTGATAATTTTTATTGAATGAAACCTCAAATATCTCTAAGTGATCATCCCAAGCCCCTCCAAACTCGATAAACCATGCACGAATCATTTCCTCAAGAATATGTATAGATATTTCTATCTAGCCATCCAACTGTGGAGGGAAGGATGTGCTTAAATGAAACTGATATCCATGTTCTTCCTGAAGGCCTCTCTAAAAGATAAAAGTAAACCAAGGTTCCCCATAAAACACTATAGCATAGAGAGCTCTGTGAAAAAGAACAATATCATTCACATAATGGTTTCCTAACTCCTCAACTTTAGTCTTATCATGAATGGGTATAAAGTTAGATGACATGGTTGGACTATCGACCTACTATCATATTTTATCCTTTTCTATTTTGGGTTTGAGCCAACCCAACCACAAAGTCCATAGAGATCTTGTGCAACATCCATGTTGGGACTGGAAGTGGTTGAAGCAAAACCCAAGGATTATGGTTCTCGGCATTCACCTGTTGGAACATATCACAATGAGAGACAAACTCAGCACTGTCTCGTCACATACCTAGCCACCATATATGCATACGCATGCCATAGAATATTTTTGTGGTTCCTGGGGGCATATCTCACTGAGAATTATGGAAGCCCCCTGTCACTGCCTTTCTTGCAACTAACAGCACAACGAAGTCATTCTGATAGCATAGAACACCCTCATTAGAGAACAACCACTAGAAAATTGTCTCCCCACTGTAAAGGGATTATCTAATGCTACATAAATCATCATAAAGTGGTGGATCTTGAAGAATAGTCTCTAGAAGTGTATTCTTAAATAGAAAATTGGATAAAGAAACCTCATCCCCTTCCATCTAAACTCTAATATGAAATTTTGTAAATAGAGCCATAAAATTATACTCTTCTGAAGACACTTTCACTGCCTATGTTAAAATTTTCCTAGTCAATGAATTTTCAATAACATTCTCTTTACCTGATGTATAGGTGATGTAAAAGTCAAAATATTGTATGTAATCCACAAATTCCATTGCCAAAGATTCAAATCATTTTGAGAGGATATATAACCTAGGATTTTGTGGCCTGAATACACCATACACCATTCTCAAAAAAGGTAGTGCCACCAACTCTTATGTGAGTGCATCACTGCTGCTAGATCAAAGTCATGGGTTGGATAATTATTCTCATGTGGACAAAGATGACAAGATCCATACACCACTACATGATCTCCCTATATAAGAATGCAACACTAGATTGAACATGATGCATCAAGAAAGAGCACATAGCCCTACTCAACTTATGGAAGTGCTGAAACTGGTGTGGTAGTCAATAGACATTTCATCCCAACAAAAGAACTCTGACATTTATCATCCCATGAAAGCATCACCCCCTTACGAGTCAAAGAAATCTTCAGAGAATCTAGCATCGAGAAATTCTTCACAAAACTACGGTAATATCTAGACAAGATCAAGAATCTTGGAATCTAAAAGACATTTCATGGTCTCTCCCAAGTCATAACACCCTTTACCTTCTCATGATCAACTGATAAACCCTACTCTAGCATCATGTGTCCCATGAATTTCAATTCCCAAATCTAGAAATCACATTTTGAAAGATTGTTATCAAGGTGGTGATTTCTTAGCAGGCTTAAAACTATTATTAGATATTGCAGATGATCTTCTTTGGACATAGAGTGGACAATAATGTCATCGACAAAGACTATGAAAAATGAATCCAGATACTTATGGAAAATCTTATTCATTAAAGCCATTAAAACATTAGGAGAATTTATTAGACCAAAAGGCTTAATGACGTGCTCATAGAGGTCGTACATACTCTTAATGGTAGTTTTCTAAATGTATGATTCTTTTATCCTCAACTAATGGTATCCATATCGAAGGTCGATCTTTAAAAATCACTTTTACCTTTCTTCTGATCAAACAGATTGTCAATATGTGGAATCAAATATTTTTTCATTATTCTAACTCGAATGAGATTTTTAAAGTCCATGCATAGGCAAAGAGAACCATTGACTTTCTTAGTGAAGAGAACCAATGCTACCCAAGGTGACACACTTGGGTGAATAAATCCTTTTTCCAAAATATCATCCAATTAATACTTCACCAAATTCAACTAAGATAGTTCCATGCAGTAAGAGGGGATAAAGAACTGTTGAGTTCTAGGTGATAAATCAATGGAAAAATAAACCTCTTTCACTTGTGGGAGACTAGAGAAATCTAATGAAAACATATCACGAAGCTTGATGAAGACTAGAGTAATATCACAAATCATTGAATCTTTCTCTAGATAAAAAGAAAAAACTAACATCACTTTCCCCAAATTTGGATAAAAATGTCAAGATCTGCTAAACCATGGGTCCCATTCTCCTTGAAAGGTAAGAGGCACACTAATGGGTGTAGTTATGTATAATTTTTGAAGATAAAAATCACTTAATGAATTGTTGTAAATGATACAATCCATCCCAAATATGAGGTGAAGATATTATATATAAAAAAACTAGAAAAATCCGAGATATCTCAGCATCTAATAGAGAGAATAAATTGGTAGGACTATAGAGAACCTTATATCTCTTTATACCAAGGGGTTTAGTAATATACACTGAATAAGATTGTCTATCCATATAAATATTAACAAGTTTAATGATGCAGGTCTATTTAAAATAGTGATATGCACCATTATAAAAAATAACATTCACTAATGACAAAGCAATAGTAATGGTATCTCTCAGAGAAGCTAGACCTGTGTCTGCTTGCTCTAGAGTCTATTACACTGAATGAAGATGATTTATTCCATATTCAAGTGGATAGAACCATTTTACCATTGAAGAATTTTATTTCCATTAGTTTTAGAAGGATTTGATGATCTTGCCCAATTCGTGGAGTATAGAAGTGATGTAAGAATACCTAAATGTTCCTTAAACATCCACAAGAGATACAGTGTTTGGGTGCCTAAGTGCAAAACCTCCTAGAATATCTGGGACTACCACACTGATAGCAAGTCAAAAAACATCCTCTTGGAGATATTGAAGGTATTGAATGACTCTGTCACCAAGAAATACTACGATAATCATCATGCTTCTATTTTCCTTTGATGGGAACATAACTACCATTTGGGGAAAAAAGTACTCTTGTAAACCAAGACATTCCAGCCAAGTCCATCTCAACCATCACCACCCTATCCAGCACATTAGTATAAGTGTAAAACATAAGAAACATAACATAAGAATGAATACCTAAAAAAACTCCCAACTCGAACAGTTGAGCCTTCATCCTCTCATTAGATAAAATCTCAGGAGAAAACTTCACCAACTCAGAAAAGATATTTTAAAACTCAGTGACCATTTTTCCAGCCTACTCAATCTTTAATAACTCCAAAGACTTAGCCAAAACCATTGATTCTGGATAGAGATAGTTGGTGAAAATAACCCTTATTTCTATCCATGGTAAGACCTCATGTTTCCCTACCAACATCATTGTGTTCCATCATCTCCTGATCGATCCCTCTAGTATGAAGGTGCCACACATTACCATGATCCCTTCTAGTGTCTCCAAGAACTCAAACACACTTTCTCTCTTTCCCAACCATTCCTCATCATGTTGAGGATCATTGGATCCTTTGATGACTAGTGGATTATGGTGAAGGAACTCTTGATAATGATTCCAAAGAACATCCAACTGAGGATCCATAGCTAGAGCCTAATCTGGAAATGGTGGTGGTTCTTGTCCTAGAGATTGGATTGTGATTACAATAAGCTCAACTATATTTGGATCAAAAATAGAATTTTCTTACTGAGGTTCTACATTAGTCTTTTCCTACATCTAATTCATACATATATTTAGAGGTATGATGCTTCCAAAAATCATTAGACAAAAGAATATGACATTATATAAACGCTCATAATAAATAGAAAGAACAAATATTCTCAAGAAAAGGGGAAAAAAGATTTGGATTTCTCTGTATCCAAATATCAATAAATAAATGGCTAGAAATTATCCACATGATGTATTTCTCTAACCACCCATTGTGATATAAGGTTCACTGTAGTAAGATCTGGTTAGACACCTAATCACAACTACCTCCTATGTCCCAACGAGATTTAAAATATATATTTTTACTTCAAGAAAAAAATTGAACTACCTCACATCTAATACCAATTTTCGAAGACCCAACCCAGGTACCCTGGTAACTTGATAATCATGCCAGCCCTTACATGACCAGAAGGTCATTCCCAATCCCCATGGGTTGGAATATAGAACCTGGTATTATACAACATCCAAGTGGTATTGATTTTTCTATAATAATATTCAAGAAAATGATAAAAGACAATATGAATATAAATAGGAAAATATATTGAGAGTAAAAGTACCATAATAAAATGACGCATAAATTCCAAAGTACTACAACCCGATGTACTAAATTGGAAAACAACCCTAAGGCCCATAAAGACACAACTCACCAATTCCAAAGCTCAACAAATGGATCCTCCTCTAATAGATCCCTACCCTTTTCTCGACCCTAGAAGAAGGAAGTCTACAAAAAAACCAAAGGAAAAAGTATTATGGGAACCTAAGCCTAGTAATATACCACCTTATATTACACAATATATTTAAAATATAGATTCTCCAATGAAAAGAATTGAATTTTTAAAATCAAACGGTTTATAAATTCAAAATCATATTTAAACAAACATGTTATGCATTTTCAATATAGTGGAAAGATACTCTAAAAGCACAAGATTTTCTTTACAAGAGATGGAATATTTCTTAAACAACAGATTAAGTAAAAAATTTATATAAATTAGATTTTATAAATTTAGTAGGCATGTAAATTAGTTCAAAAAAACATTGACCTATATTTATATATCAAATATAAATAAAAAAGTAGAAACATGGTTTTCTTCCAAAAGGTATGTTATTATTAACAATATATAGGATTTATCACACTCCAAATGAACTCAGAAAAATGGGTATACACAAGTCTGTATGACACTATACAAAGAACAAATTTCACCAACCCATCGGAGATGTGACCCACTGCATGTATGTTTTAGAACCTTATAATAGTGTAGAGTGTATCCAAATAACTCACTAACTACCTAAGGCTTTCATGTACTCTCACATGACGGGAAAAAAAATTTATAACTTCTTAAAATATGATCAATCCCATTCTTCCATTTCACAAATTCCAATTTCGTTACAATTATTCCCAAAACATGTTTTATTAAAAAAATTCCTTTTTCACAAGATAAAACCTCTAGTTTTCTATGAATTCATTTTTAACCATTTTAATGATTTTGAGATCCATTCCAAAACAATTCCATCATTTTCACAATAAATTTTCAAAATTAAATTAATCAATTTAATTGAAAACATTTCAATAAAAATCCACCATTTAAATTAAAAAAATTAAATCTGTTAACTTTCCACAAACCCTCCACAATTCATTGAAATTGGGGGTTTTCCAAATTTTCATGCCAAAACCTTTTAAAATCACCCAAATCATTAGAATTTGGTTTCACATAGGAAATTGAAGAAATTTTAAGAAATTTAATTTATATCATAAATTGAAATAATCCAAATAAAATCATTGGTAATCAATTTGGAAAATCGGAATTGAACCACCTACCTCTTTCCTGAAGAATGACACTCGCAACGACACCCGTCAACAAGATCGAATGTGAAGAAGATATTGAAAGTAAGCCTAGAAGAATGATCCAATACCACATGACATAGATCAATCAATCCCAAGATTATCCATCAAAACCCAAAAGTGGATAGAGAGAGAAACCAGAAGAATGAAAGAGAATACCTACTCAGAAATTAAAATGCATGTAAAAGGATAATCGAAAGATGATCAAATAATTATGGAGGGAGGGGAGCCTCTAAATATTTACTAGGAGGAATCTAGGATTGAGAGAAGCAAGGAGTAGACGAAACTAATGATGATAACGGTCATATATGTGAATTATACCTGGGTGTGGGTCGGGTCACGACATATGTGCAATGGACTTGACTTGTAGTCTATGATAGATACGTATGTCGAGAAACCCATCACCTCATATTAAAAATTGACATTTTCACCCTACACGACATGTGCCAACCATTGGGTAATGGTATGTTACATCGACTCACTAGGGAGAATCTATACTTGACCTTACTACCATAATGAAGGATGGATGAGATCATATCAGGGATCTCTATAATCCAGTCAACTTTCTACAATGCATTGGGGAAGGAGTTCATCGATGATACTCTTATGTTCCACGAGCTATTACAAAAATGCAGACGTCTCTAGATCATCTCTATCATTTTCACTAAAATATATAGGTTTCAGGGCTTAATAGTCCCAGGGTGTTCCTTTACCCTGTTGGAATATTGACCCAAAGGAAATGACTCGTTGGGTTATTTGTGGCTAAGTGTCTGCCTTTGTTGATGAGTGTGGAGACCTAAAGGAACTTCTATGGTCTATACTACCAAAGTAGGTAGTTCATCATCTCCAGACCCTATGTTGACTCCCCTTTTCGTGTATATCTCGAGGATAAACATGTCTTCTTTAAGGATACTTGAAGGAATATCCTCAATATCACTAGATAAATCAGGTTGGTGTAGGATGAGACTGAAGCAAAGGGGTGCATACTGACACTAGACACAAATTTGGATACATGGGGAAAACTCATTAATAATAATGATGAGAACAATAATGCTATGGATTCATCATTCATGGAGATTCTAATGATAACTGGGTGATACGGGGTGCTGAGCAGAGAGTTGTGCTGCCAACTCAAATAGGAAGCACTATTGGATGATGTCATCAAAATGCACTTGGATCATGTGATAAGGCAACTGATGATGAATTATTTTTAAATGTATGGCCCAAAGAAAATGGTGATTGTACATGATCTCATCCTGGTAGAGGGACTAGAATGCTGAATCCTATAGATGAAATATGCCAAAATATCTTAGGAAAATGGTCCACTGTCGGGACGTTCCACAAACTTCTCTACTCAAAAATAGGATATGACCCTTGGTTTACCTATAATTATACTAGGGGAAGTTGAGGCACTAATAATTACATTCACATGGACTATAGTTGTGGTGGACTTGTTGGTGGTGAAAATGGTGTGCATGATTACAAACTGCTACATACTTGGCTATGTCCGAGTGACTGTACTGACAATATCTCCACAAATCTATAGGATATGGAAGTAACCACTTATTCCTTTGAAAGGATGACGGTCATCGGAGGTGAATTAGGATTGTTCTCTTCATCTACCGATCCATATAACAACTCTCTGTGATCTCTAACTGAGGTAGAGAATGATCCTGGTTATGATAGAGAGGATTTCACTACAAGACCCTGGAAAGGAGAGAAATATTTATCCTCTTATGTGTATCTATGGATACATTTAGGGATCATGTACATCTCACTTTTTGGAGGATGAAGCTAATATCTTGGGTACTTACCCCATATCCTGACATAGAGGGTTGAGGTGAGGAAACGATCATCAAGTTACACTCTACATCAGAATCTAAAAAGCATATGGTATTGAATACTATCGGGGGAATCTTAGGATAGATCCTTTGTTGGCGGAAATTCTTCCTCCTACCCTTGGGAGGTTCTTTAGGTTGTTTTAGGTCCTCA
The DNA here is from genome assembly GCA_963277665.1 of Viscum album. Classification (NCBI taxonomy): domain Eukaryota; kingdom Viridiplantae; phylum Streptophyta; class Magnoliopsida; order Santalales; family Viscaceae; genus Viscum; species Viscum album. Next base: position 1,692,091,910 of record OY728153.1, on the reverse strand, counting down.
ACATGGGGATTACATCCATGAAGAATGGTGTTGGGGTGGGAAGGACCTCCTCTTGGATGAGATGGGGTGTGGGGAGCACCTGAGAAAATGTTGAATGGAACCTGGGGAGCCCTTCCATGGTTCAGAGTGCTAGAGTGGGGATGACCATTCTGTCGATATGATCTGGTAGAAGTGGAATGAGGAAAGACTTTATACTAAAATAATGGACATAGGTAGGTCTTCTGAGGCTGAGAGTTCCATAGCAGGGATGACCTCTTCCTCAAATAGATCTGACAGTGGTGACAAGAGGAGTATCATCGTACTGGGTGAAATGGTCATAGGGAAGACATTCGTGTCAACCATCGGTGAAGTGGGGAGGATCTCTTATAGATATGGTGAGAAAATGGGGATGACCTCCATGTTGATAGGGGATAGGTTAAGGAGGAACTTTAATCTGGTTGATACCCCTTCAGGGAGGGCCCCCACTTGAGTTGGTGAAGAGGTGAGGAGGACCCTAACACTGAAAACCAGGAATTTCAGAAATAATATATATCTGGGATCATAGGCATGGGGAGGACCTTTGTGGTGGTCGTAAACAAGAAGGAAACAACCCCCTCTTTGATTACTGATGGTGACATGGGCATGACCTTCATTCTAAATGTGATAATGGGGAGGACCTCCACCCTATCTTAAGAAGGAATGGGGAGGACCTCCATACTAAATATCATCATTTTGGGTCATCCTGGGATAGATTATGCTCACACCGGTGACTGGAAAAGCTGACCCAGCCTACCTAAAGAGTGGATGTGATCTCATTCTTAATCAGACATAGAGGTGACCCTGCTCAATAGTAACAGTGAGATGTCATTGCGCTGTAGTAATAGAGAGAAATTAGAATGCATCGGTTGTGGCATGTGCCACTATAGCTATGTAGGATAACCCCCCCCCCCTCCCCTGACGGGAAACATCTTGAGATTGTTCTCGACATTGGTGTTAGGTTCGCCAAACTAGGGTCGGTTGTTCCTGGGTATGGACCACGTATTCCTTGACCTATGAGACCAGTTAGTAGCACTGAAGCGAACTGGCGGGTTCCATCCATGGTGGCTCCTTGGCTGAAGTTGAAGCCGATGTGACTCGAACATTCTTTACGTCATTTGTATAAGGGATTGAGCCATAAGAGAATTCTTAGAAGGGGCTCCCAAAACTGTTGATGATTAGAGTTGATAGAAACAACTCTTTGTACAACCCTTGTGGGCGTCGATGATAGATGGGTACTGAGGCCTCCAGATCTTAGCAGGTCATATCCCTCATCAGGATGAACCATCATATTCGTTCAGTCAAACAATGATTTCCATCACCCTTCTTTGAAATATTTTGCATGGTGAGATGTGGAGTGGACTCCAAGTAGCTATGGTATCAGATTATGTCATGGCGGAGGTGAAGCCATATGAGATTTACACATAGGAATTTCTCTGTCCCCTATGTTTTTTGGCCATAGCTGATTGGTTTCTAGTAGCTGTAGTTCAGATCCTGCAAAGTAGAATGATTCAACCATCATTAAAAATAGTAGGAAATCAATTCCCAGTGACCTATAATCATTCAGTCATCTAAGGTTAGATATAAATATCAATGCTAATAATGTCACAAACTGGGATGCCCAATGATTAACATCACTAAATCCTAGTGAGTTTCATGCCATGCCCACTAAATTCTTTGTGGGACCTGGTTCTTGATATATGAATCTGGTGAAATGGCCATCAACTGATATCTCTAACACTTCTAATCCACATGTTGAGGAGAAGGGTTTCATGTTGGGTTCACCATTTATACTTCAGATTATTTTATACTAGGGTGCACTTTGTAGTGTCTAGTTGTTGGGGAACTTGGCTGGACAATTTACATTATTTCCCTGCATTTCTTACATTCCCAAGGCACGTGACATCCATCACTTCTTAAGGTATGTTTTCTGCTTGATTGAAATAGGATGATGGGATTTCCGTTCCTCATTTTTTGGATTCCTCTTCGGAACACATTGGATTTTTTGGGTCTTCATTATAGATTAATATGTTTGTTCATGAAACTACTCCTAGTGCCATCTCTCTATGGAAACTGGTTAATTACACAGCCTCTATCACGAAATTCTAGAGGGTCGAGTTAGGGAAAAAAACTTCGGTCAAGAGAGTAGTCATGTTATGAATCACAGACATGTTTGGAAACTAAAACACTGGTACACCAACATTTTCTATTATGATAGGGATTATCAAGGGTACAAAATCCTATGTTATCACATGTCGCGTGTGGGGAATCCTATGATAGAGGCATGTCTTAGAGGTTTTCCTTGGTTTCCCATGCTTAAAATGTGGTATGTTAAACGTTTAAAATCTAGATGAAATGAATTAGACTGATTAGAGCACTGATAAGATTGGATTATATAGGTACATCCCTATGAGTGAGCTCCTAAATGGATTACCAGATGGACGGTTCAAAACACCCAATAGGGATGGACCCAGAATGGTGTGTCCCAACAAATGGAATATTTTAGACCTTGGAGGCTGATCTGGATGCCACAAAGCAAGGATCAGAGAGGGTGGACCCCCATAGAGAGGGAACACCAATGATTACCATTATATGGGTTTGAACCTTGTGGAGGATTCCTATGTACCCTATTTATAAAATAGGGATTAAAACCCATGTAGTTTAAATGGATGAGGCATGGAATTAGGATGTACATAAAGAACAATGTATTAGGGAAATATGAGGGCTTATGCATGGTTTGAAGCTTGTGTGCTACAACGGAAAATGGGTACGATTGCATGATTCCACTTGGACGTGGTGGTCTGGTTAAAATGATGAAGGGTATGGAAGAAGTGTTGAAGGATGTTGATGATATGGAACTGGCATAGAGATGATGGTTTTGGAGGTTCAATATTGATGAGGCTTCCTATGCATCCAATTTGGTTGGGAATCAAAAGACACGTGGTTCTAGAAAGAGGTGACAAGTCATCTGAGGAGGCAAATCATGAGAAAGGATGGATGGATGGTGACCCGAAGGATGTGGAACCTCCAGGTATGGTCATGATCTTCCCGAAACAGAAAGTTTTGAGGAAGAGGCTAGGATATAACATGTATAAAAGGATTTAACGTATTGTATGATTACATGTTATCTTTCTCATAAATGGAAAATATCAAATCCTATAAATTTTAGGGATGAGGCACATAATTGGGGTGTACGCGAAGGACGATAACCCCAAGATATGCTGGGGATTATGGATAGTTAGAATCCATCAAAAGAGGTACACTCTTGGTCGGATGAGTATGATGAAGTGTGTGGGTCTTTTAAATGATTAGTTTTCTAGGAAAATGGGACATGTTGTTTGGGTGTACTCAAAAGAAAATGACCTGAATGAATGTATAAAAACACCCTAAAAACGATGATGTAGGTGATGTGTCCCAAAAAGGGATGTTGTAACATTAGGAGGGTACATCCCAAGGAGGGATCCCCAATGTTTACCATTGATTGGGGTTGAACCTTATAGGGGTGTCCAACACACCATATATAGAATACATGGATCAAAACCCACATAGTTTAGTTAGGATATCTAATTTAATGTCATACATGAAGAGGGTGGATCGATGTGAAGTGTCGAGACTAATGGTTTATGGGATTGAACCTCAATGAGGAATTCTATGTTGCCTGCATAGAATGATGTGATGAAATACCTTGTATTTTTTCTAGGATATACATTTTATCATCATGAGGGACGAGGGTGAATCTATGTAAAGTAGTCAGGATTGATCGGTGATGGTCTTGAACCTCAATGAGGCTTCTAAGGTTCACTATATAGAATGTAGGGATCAATGTCCACATAGTTTGGTTGGAGAAAGTGGATGGGTATTATGCATGTTTAGAGGCCCAAATGGATGTCTTGGTCATTGCTTTCTCTAATCCCAACTGAGTCATACTGAGAGTGAGAAACAAGAGGTAGTAACAGGCCTGACGATCGTGTGGTGAAAGGTGTGACCATGAGGGATAGTATGGGGCTTACATGTGGCTAGTAAACTTGGGAGATGTATATTGTGACATACTGTAGTAGGGAAACCATATGAGGATTTACAGATATACGAGGATGATATGGTTATCGTACCGGGATCACCCTATCAAATTTGGATGAGGGATACACAGAGACCACCTGAGATGCGCATAACGACCAGGATTAACTGCGTGTAGCATATTATTAAATGATGTTTCATTGAAACTCATTGTTGTGTTCAACCTAAGCTAAGACATTGTCATTTATATCGCAAGATTAACTGGGTGTAGTTTCTAACACAAGACATCAGATTAATTTATTTTATTTGAAAAGTTTTTAGAGACTTGGGTTGTGACATTAAACCACCATTAAATGATTTTTTCTCTTAATGTTCATCACAAAGATACAAATAGTTGAGGATACTTATGCCTCATCATATCCTCAGGTTCCCATGTCACTTCCTCAAATTAGTAGTTACACAACAATGGTTAAACAAGATGGGTGGTCCTATTTAGTATAATTGTATGTACACGATAAAAAATATTTACCAATTGTTCATTATAATGATGTTATTATTCCATTAGTACTACCTATGAGTTTATTACTTGTGAATGACCAGTTATGTACTTTCTTAAGAGAGATACATAGAATATATCTTTAACATGAGAGGGATTTGATGGAAGATCCAATCAATAAGCTACCATCCTGATAATATGAATAATTAAAAAAAGGACTCATATACCTAGGGCATAGCTTTCTATTCCTTAAAAATATCATGACTCTCTTTTATAGAGATATTCATAGAAATACCTTGTCACCCACTTCAAATTTAAAATATTTCCCATGATTTTCATCATAAAATTTTTATTAAATTTGAGCTTATAATATGTGTTGTTGAATGAATATAACATTTTATACCGTTTCCTCAGATAGATCTTGTACCAATATTTTTCTTTCCCCAACATAATTTGATTACATTGGATTCCTTATGTTCTTAGCATATATGGTTTAATAAGGATCCATCTGAATGATAGAGTGAAATCTATTTTTTCGGAAAACTTCAACCAAATAAATGTGTATCACCCCCGAATGATAAAGGGTTAAATGACTAAATGATATGACTCATGTCAACAAGGTGCACCTTCCTTTTCGTGATCCTGTATGATTAGAACTCCACAGTTAAGCGTGCTTCACTCAGAGTAGTGATCAGGATGGGTGACCTTTTGGGATGTTTCTTAGGGTGTGTGTGACTGAGGAAAAAGCACACTAGAAAGGACATGTGTTGGACTATGGGGACTGTCATTAGTCAAATGACTTGTTCAGGAATGTGGGTGGACCCCGGGGTGGGGTAAAAATCCCAACCTTGTTTAAATTTTTGACTTGTTTCCAAGGAAACTGGAGAAAATGGGAAGTTTCTAGAAATTTACAGATTAAATGCCATGTAATTTAAGTACACACCATGTATGTGTAGGCGAGTGACCGACCGTGTGATCGCCGAGTACATGACGTGCAATGACCGTGTAGTTGTTTTTTACTACCAGGCATTTAGTTTTGAACACGCCGTGTATACCCCCGGCTGTGTGAGGCCATACATGGCGTGTAGGCCGTTGGCCGGGTGGAACCAGGAACACGCCGTGTCCCAATTGGACACGTCGTGTAGTCTAGCCGTGTATAAGGAAAACACATGGCATGTGAGTCCATCAGCGTGGAAAGGAAGAGGAACCAAGTACACACCGTGTAGCCTTAGATACACGCCGTGTACTCATGTCGACAGGTTCGGAAAGTAAGTCTGTGGAATATTTTAATCTTATGAATAGTTAAATGAACCATACACGGCATGTAATCCCAAAGTACACGTAGTGTAATTTCCTTTTTTTCTTAAAACGGGAAGTAGCCTCATTTTTTTTGCAGAACTCATCTCCTCCGCCTGGATACGTGAACTACGCTGACCGAACCCCTTTTCTCCACCCGATCGTTCGTCTGAGACCTGTTTTGAGCTTTGATTAGTGCATTGGAACCCCCTCAGTAAGGCCTTGATTCCTCTTTGGCCGTTTTGTTTGATTATCATTCTAGAAAAAGTTATTGGCGTTCGAGTGGGTTTGAATAGTATCCCGCCACCATGTGCCTCCTGACAACTCGTGTCTCAAGTACCGGCGTCCCGAAGGCACGTCCATTACCTGAAGGCTCCTCACATCCCACGTGGCTTTCTATGGCAAGGACCCCCAACCAGAAAACCTAACTGCAACTACGGGGGACTCTACCCACACGAGTGATCAAAACAACCTCATCACTGAGTATTTCTGTGTGCACACTACTCAAATTCCCAATGAGCGGTAATCACCCAAAATAGTTCCTAAGCCACCAACACATCTGACACCACATGTCCCTCTGACCATGTTACTCCAGTCCGATGGCATCACAACCCTAGTAACCCGGGCCATGCCTAACCAGACAGTCGTACTGCCTCAAGACGACGTCCATGACGCCCAATCCCGTGGTCAAAACCACCCATTATAACCCGAGAAAAGCCCCAAAATGTGATCGGTTTCACTCAAGCGTAACCAGGCCAAGCCCAACACAACCCAAAAGGGTCCAGTAGATGCAATCCATCAATGGTATATATAGAATATTTAAACAGAACACATGAACCGGAAAAACAAACTAAACTGTTGAAATGTACTCTACCAGGTGTTGTCCCAAACCAGCATTGGGGTCTTAAATGCCTCTAACAATTTATAACAGGCATTAAAAAATTAATCTAAACAGTTTACAACAATCATATTTTGATTAATACCATTTTGGCGCTCCCCAGCCAAAATGCCCCGATGAGCAACGACCCCTCACTCGGCCCTGCTCACGCAAACATGTAACCGGGCATACCAAAAAGCATCCCAGAGGTCCTATAAGAAATACAGTATGAAAAAGAAGATAAAACAGGTCCCTCTCAAAATACCCGAAAACGCGTCGTAGGCCGCATTACCGAAACAACCACAAAAACACAAAAAAATATATGCACCGCCTACCTGAGACTCGCACGATGCTACTCCTCCGGTAACAACTACCAATTTGGTCTAAAATGCGGTAAATCTACAAAAGATTAAAACACACTCAAATTACTATAAATAATTCTAGAAAGAAAATCAAACAAAACGGCCAAAGAGGAATTGAGGCCTTACCAAGGGGGTTCCAACACACTAATCAGAGCTTAAAACGGGTCTCGGACGGACGATCGGGTTGAGAAAAGGGGTTCTTCCAGCCAGGTTTGCTTATACAAGAGGAGGAGATGAGTTCGGCCGCAAAAACGTGGCTACTTCTCGGTTTAAGAAAAAAAATAAAGTACACTCCTTGTACTTTGGGACTACACGCCGTGTATTCCAACGAATTACTTTCCGAACTTGCTGACATGAATACACAACATGTACCTAGGGGTACACTATGTGTACTGGGTTCCTCTCCCTTTCCTCACCGACGGAATCACACACCATGTTTTTTCCTCATACACGGCTAGACGACACGTCGTGTCCAATGGGGACACGACTTGTTCCTGGTTCTACCCGACCAACGGCCTACACACACGGTCGGGGGTATACATGGAATGGTCAAAACTACACGCCGTATAGTAAGAAACAACTACACTGTCATTTCACGGCATGTACTCGGCGAGCACACGCCCGGTCACTCACCTACACATACAAGGCATGTACTTAAAGTACATGGCGTGTAGTCTCAAAATTTCTAGAAACATCACATTTTCTCTAGTTTCCTCAGAAACAAGTCAAAAATTTAAATAGGGTCAGAATTTTGACCCGTTCCAAAACCTCGGGTTCTTACAAACTCCCCACCTTAACGTAGCTCATACCCGAGCTACCAAACGAAACCCGGAGATGGCACCAAACATGCTCATCCCAGTTAACCAACCTGGACTACCCCAGTCCAAAGGTTTTGGATAAATTTTTCAAGGGGGATCCCCACCATCGGAATTTTCTACTCGGTCTCAACCAAAAAAATTTAAAGAAAACAAGGTTTACTAACATGTATTCCGGATGCATAGTCCTCCCATGACGCATCTTCACCCATGAACCACATTGGTGCTCCTGTGTCGCTTCTGACACCGAACGTAACCTGCACCGCATCAGTGTCCGCCTCCACGAGGTCCTGATGCCTAGAACCTCAAGTAACTCGCATCCCCGATACCCCAATGCCCAAAGCACCTCAAGTAACCCGCATCCTCGATGCCCCAATGCTACACATCTCAAGTATCCCGCTGAACACCATAAATGGTCAGAAAGCCCATATATATATTTATATAACAATATATTCTACGTAGAGAAGGAATGCAGTAAAAGGCAGTTCATAACAACTACCCTTACTCCCCCTCACCGCAACCCATGTCTCACGGCATCCTGGCCTCATGGACTCCTTACCCGCCCTCAACAGAGCCAAGTATCAAAGTACCTCGGGCCATTCCCATCTCAACAACTCACGGTGCCTCAAACCGACGATCGAGTCGCCAAATCCAGACAGTTACACTGCCTCACCCATAGTACCTGCCTTCTCTCATAAGAGTCAGACCCAAATATCCTACAGCATGCAATTCTACAAAATATAAAGCATGGAATACATATTTTCACAACTATCAATTCTATCATGAATTTCACCAATTCTCATTTTAAAGCATATACATCATGTCATTTGATATTTAATTCACATGGCATTATCACTTCACAAAGCATGCGTTCAATTATGAAATTAAAATACCCTAAAATGTGCCTATCGAAAGCCAAGAAACTCAGCCTCGCTATACTGGGCCATGGTCCAATTCTCCCTTACCATACCCGGTCAAGGGTCACAAATCACAATCAAGAACATCACACATCAAGTGAGCCACCGAGGTGGAAATCATATCAACTGTAATCTGAGCAAAAGAAAACAGCAGTTCCCACCCATGGAAACTTGGTCCATCCCTCATACCTGAGGCTGCCAGCACCCAAGCACACACTATAAACCCAGTCCCTATGAAAAACTATCTCCAGTCTCGAGCTCTGATTAGTGCGTTGGAACCCCCTTGGTAAGTCCTCGATTCCACTTTGGCTGTTTTGTTTGATTTTCATTCTAGAAAGTGTTATAGGCGTTTGAAAAGGTTTGAATATTTTGTAGATTTATAGTGTTTTAGACCGAATTGGTGGGTGTTACCAGAGGATTACCATCATGTGTGTCTCAGGTAGGTGGTGCATACATCATTTTGTGTTTTCGTGGTTGTTTGGGTAACGCGGCCTACGACGCATTTTCAGGTATTTTTGGAGGGACTCGTTTTATCTACTTTTTCATACTGTATTTTTTGTTGGACTTATGTGATGCCTTTGGGTATGACCTGTTACAAGTTTGTGTGAGCAGGGCCGGGTGAGGGGTCATTTCTCGTCAGTGCATTTTGGTCGGGGAACACCAAAATGGTTTTCACTGAAATGATAATGTTATAAACTATTTAGATTAATTTATTATTGCCTGTCATAAACTGATGGAGGAATTTAAGACCTTAGTGGTGGTATGGGACAACACCTAGTAGAGTGCAATTCAACTGTTTAGTTTGTTTTTCCAATTTATGTTTTCTGTTTAAATATGTATATATGCAATTGCTGGATTTCATCTGCTGGACCTTTTGGGTTGTGTTGGGCTTGGACCGGTTATGCTTGAGTGATGCTGATCACAGGTTGGGGCTTTGCCCGGGTTACTTTTGGTGGTTTTGACCATGTGATTGGGCATCATGGACATCGTCTTGTGGCAATATGACTATCTGGTTGGGCATGGCATGGGTTACTAGGATGGAGATGCCATCAGACATGAGCGACATGGTCGTAGGGACATGGGGTGTCAGATGTGTTGGTGGCTTTGGAACTATTTTGGTGATTACCGCTCACCGAGAATTTGAGTAGTGTGCACATAGAGATACTCCGTGAAGAGGTGGTTTTGACCACTCGTGTGGGTATAGGCCCCCGTAGTTGTGGTTAGGTTTTCTGGTTGGGGGTGCTTGCCGTAGAAAGCTACGTGGGATGTGAGGAGCCTTCAGGGAATGTGTGCTCTATCAGGTAACTCGGCAAAACGTGCCACCTGACACCTCATGTCTCAAGTACCGACATCCCGAAGGCATGCCAAAAAATAGTAACCTGGCACCATGTGCCTCCTGACACCTAGTGTCTCAAGTACCGACATCCCGAAGGCATGCCCATCCCCTGAAGGCGCCTCACCTCCCACGTGGATTTCTACGGCAAGAACCCCCAACCAAAATACCTAACCACAACTACGGGGGTCTCTACCCACACGAGTGGCTAGAACCACCTCATCATGGAGTATCTCTGTGTACACACTACTCAAAGTCACGATGAGCAGTAATCACCAAAATAGTTTCTAAGCCACCAACACATGTGACACCATGTGTCCCTACGACTATGTCGCTCAAGTCTGATGGCATCACCATCTTAGTAACCCAGGCCATGCCCAACCAGACAGTCGCACTGCCTCAAGCCGATGTCCATGATACCCAATCCCATGGTCAAAACCACCCAAAGTAACCCGAGAAAAGCCCCAACCAGGGATCAGAATCACTCAAGCGTAACCGGGCCAAGCCCAACACAACCCAAAATGTCCATCAGATGAAATCGAGCACTTTCATATATACATATTTAAACAGAAAACATAAAATGTCAATCCAAACTAAACAGTTGAATTTCACTCTACCAGTTGTTGTCCCATACCAGCACTGAGGTCGTAAATGCCTCCAACAGTTTATGACATGAAATAATAAAATAAACTAAACAGTTTAAAACATTAACATTTCAGTCAAAACCATTTTGGTGTTCCCCGGACAAAATGCCCCGACGGGCAACGACCCCTAACCTAGCCCTGCTCACGCAAACTGCTAACAGGGCATACCCAAAGGCAACCCATAAGTCCAACAAGCAATACAGTATGAAAAAGCCGATAAAATGGGTCCCGATCAAAATACCCAAAAACGCGTCGTAGTCCGCGTTAACCAAACAACCACGAAAACACAAAATGAAGTATGCACATCCTACCCAAGACACGCATGATGTTACTCCTCCGGTAACACCAGTCAAATCGGTCTAAAATGCGTTAAATCTACAAAAGATTCAAACCCGCTCAAATTCCTATAACTCATTCTATAACAAAAATCAAACAAAATGACCAAATAGGAATCGATGCCTTGCTGAGGGGGTTCCAACGCACTAATCAGAGCTCGAAATGGGTCTCAGATGGATGATCAAGAGGTGAAAAGGGGTTCGGTCGACCTTGTTCGCGTATCCGGGCGGAGGAGATGAGTTCTGCCTAAAAAATGAGGCTACTGCCCGTTTTAAGCAAAAAAAGGAAAGTACACAACGTGTACATTAGGACTACATGTCGTGTATAGTTCATTTAACTATGCATACGATGGCATAATTCCACCGACTTACTTTCTGAACCTACTGACATGAGTACACGGTGTGTACCTAGGGGTACACGACATGTACTGGGTTCCTCTCCCTTTCCTCACCGATGGACTCATAGAACATGGGTTTTCCTTATACACGGCTAGACTAAACGGCGTGTCTAATGGGGACACGACATGTTCCTGGTTCTACCCGGCCAATGGCCTACACGCCATGTATGGCCTCACACTGTCGAGGGTATACACTGCGTGTTCAAAACTACACGCCGTGTAGTAAGAAACTACTTCACGGTGATTGCACGACATGTACTCAGAGAGCACACCGTCGGTCACTCGCCTACACATACACGACGTGTTGTCTGGAAAATTCCAGAAACATCGCATTTTCTCCAGTTTCCCTGGAAACAAGTCAAAAATTTAAACAGGGTTCCTAAAAAACAAGTCAAAAATTTAAAGAGGGTCGGGATTTTGACACATTCCAAAAACCCGGGTTCTTACAAACTCCCCACCTTAACGTAGCTCATCCCCGAGCTACCAAACGAAACCCAGAGATGGCACCGAACATGCCCATCCCAGTTAAACAACCTGAACTACCCTGGTCCCAAGGTTCTTTCTAAATTCCTCATGGGGGATCCCCACATTAGGAATTTCCTACTCGGTCTTAACCAACAAAATTTAAAGCAAACAAGGTTTACTAACCTATTTTCCGGACGCATAGTTCCCCCGTGACACATCATCACCCCTTCACCACATTGGTGCTCCTGTGTCGCTTCCGAAACCCAACGTAACCTGCACCGCATCGGTGTCCGCCTCTACGGGGTCCTGATGCCTGGCCCCTCAAGTAACCCATGTCCTCGATGCCCCGATGCCCAAGGCACCTCAAGTAATCCTCATCCTCGATGCCCCAATGCTACGAATCTCTAGATACCCACTGAATACCATAAATGGTAAGACATCCCATATATATATATAACAATATATTCTACGCAGATAAAAAATGCAGTAAAAGGCAGTGCATAACAACTACCCTTACTCCCCCTCACCGTAACCCATGCCTCACGACATCCCGTCCTCATTACTTCCTTACCCACCCTCAACAGAGCTAAGTATCAGAGCACCTCGGGCCATGCCCGTCCCGACAAATCACGTTGCCTCAAAACAACAACCGAGTTGCCCAATCCTGATAGTTACACTGCGTCACCCATAGTACCTACCTGCTCTCATAAGAGTCAGACCCAAATATCCTGTAGCATGCAATTCTACAAAATATAAATCATGGCATACACATTTTCACAACTATAAATTATATCGGTAATTTCAAAAATTCTTATTTTAAATCATATACATCATGGAATTTGATATTTCATTCACATGGCATTATCACTTCACAAAGCATGCGTGCAATTATGAAATTAAAATACCGTAAAATGTGCCTATCAAAAGCCAATCAACTCAGCCTTTCCATACCAGTCCAAGGTCCAATTCTCCCTTACCATACCGGGTCAAGGGTTACATATCACAATCAATATAATCACACATCATGTGAGCCACCGAGGTGGAAATCATATGTACTATAATCTGAGCAAAAGTAAACAAGAGTTCCCAACCATGGAAACTAGGTCCATCCCTCGTACTTGGGACTACAGGCACCCAAGGACAAGCTAGAAACCTAGTCCCTGTAACAAACTATCTCTAGTGTACTATATCCCAAATAGTAAAACCATCAGAAATAAAAATTGAAGTCTCAAACTCATTAGTATCCAGTAAAACGCTGCTACTATATCCCTGTCAAGAACTTCTCTGATACCACTTTGAAACGACCCGGACCCATCCAGACACCAGAATAGTGCCGAACGGGTCGGGTGTTACTACCTTAGGAACTCCTCCCCTGAACTCCAAAGGCTTCCGACTAGCAGCGAGGGTCTATTAGGTATGTTGGGGAGGCTATACCCTCTCCGAGGATCATAACAAGGGTACTGGTCCAAGTATAACAGTAAAGATACAGCGGAAAGAAAGACTCAACAGACTCAAACTAGACCCACAGAGCGGAAGCATAATAAATATAGATAAACAAAGGAAGCAGTAAATATAACAATAGTAGCGGAAATAAACACAACATCATGCTAATAATATGTAACTACAACTGAACAGTAAAACATGCATCCATAGCATGTCATACACAACTGAATATAATAGTGCGCCAATGGCTAACCAACATTAGCTACAACAAGTATGCAGATATTAAAAAGTAAACAAAGCAAAGTAAACCCCAGCTAGGCATAACCTCAAGGTCCATACCATCTCCGTGAAATAACCAACAAAACCCAGCTCCAAAAGCTGGCCTCATTCCTACACATAAATCCATAAAGTCTGCACGCGTCCCGAAGGGCCCGTGCAGGGTGTGATAAAAATATCAGTAGGATACCACCCAACTGTGCGTACCAAATATAATGGTTTAAGTATTCATGCATTTACAAGGAAAACAGTAAACAGTACAATTCAAAATTAAACACAAACTCCACTGGTGCTCAGCAGCCCTCATGGTGCGTCACCTGCTTCAGCCAACGCCGGAATCTATGTCGTGTAACCCGGCACTACGTGCCACCTGCCACCTCGTGTCTCAAGTACCGACGTCCTGATGGCACGCCCAAGAATAATAATCTATCACCATGTGCCTCCTGGCACCATGTGTCTCAAGTACCAACATCCTGAAGGCACGCCCAAAAATTTAACCCAGCACCATGTGCATCCTGACACCTCGTGTCTCAAGTACCGATGTCTCGAAGGTACGCCCAAGAATAGTAACCCGACAATATGTGCCTCCTGACACCTCGTGTCTCAAGTACCGACGTCTCGAAGGCACGCCCATTCCTAGAAGGCTCCTCACCTCCCACGTGGCTTTCTACGGCAAGCACCCCCAACCAGAAAACCTAACTGCAACTACGTGGCCTCTACCCACACGAGTGGTCAAAACCACCTCATCACAGATTATCTCTGTGTGCACACTACTCAATGTCCCGGTGAGCGGTAATCACCCAAAATAGTTCCTAAGCCACCAACACATCTGACACCTCATGTCCCTACGACCATGTTGCTCAAGTTCGATGGCATCGCCACCCTAGTAACTCGGGCCATGCCCAACCAAACAATCATACTGCCTCAAGGCGACGTCCATGACGCCCAATACCGTGGTCAAAACCACCCATCGTAACCCCGGTAAAGCCCCAACCTATGATCGGCATCACTCAAGCGTAACCAGGCCAAGCCCAACACAACCCAAAAGGGTCCAGCAGATGCAATCCATCAATAGCATATATAGCATATTTAAACAGAAAACATGAACCGGAAAAACAAACAAAAAAATTGTATTTCACTTTACCAGGTGTTGTCCCATACCATCACCGAGGTCTTAAATGCCTCTAAAAATTTATAACAGGCTTTAAAAAATAAAACTAAACAGTTTAAAACAATCATATTTCTATTAAAACCATTTTGGCGCTCCCCGACCAAAACGCCCCGAGGAGCAACGACCCCTCACCCGGCCATGCTCACGCAAACTGGTAACCGGGCATACCCAAAAGCATCTGAGAGGTCCTATAAGCAATACAGTATGAAAAAGATGATAAAATGGGTCCCGCTCAAAATACCCGAAAACACGTTGTAGGCCGCGTTACCCAAACAACCACGAAAAGAAAAAAAGAATTATGCACCACCTACCTGAGACTCGCATGATGCTACTCCTCTGGTAACACCTTCCTTGTCTATGCTATCACCGGGACTCGGTTGTCACATTTGGTATCCAAGGAGGAACCCATCATTAAGTGCGGTGCACTTCTTGGGTTGAGATATAGGGCCCACAACGAGGGAGTTGTACTCTAAGGGGGGGGGGGTGATTGTAACACCCCAAAATGATAAAGGGTTAAATGGATAAATGATATGACTCATTTCAACAAGGTTCACCTTCCTTTTCAGGGGCCTCTCTAATTAGAACTCCACAGTTAAGCGTGCTTGGCCTGGAGTAGTGATCAGGATGGGTGACCTTCTGGAAAGTTCCACAGGGTGTGTGTGAGTGAGGAAAAAACACACTAGAAAGGACATGTGTTGGCCTGTGGGGATTGTCATTAGTCAAATGACCCATTCAGGCATGTGGGTGGAACCTGGGGTGGGCCCCACGTGTCTGCGAGGGAAACTGGTGGTACCTGGTAGGCTAGGACCTAAAGGCCCTGTTAAGGCGGGGTGTCTGTGCTATCACTAGGACCCGGTTGTCACAAAATGTGTTAATCCCAATGACATTTGAAATTAATTGATAAAGATATCAACATTTATAATAGTGTTTTAATTTTCCTCTTAAATTTACCATATTTATATGGATGATAAGAAATTTTAAAACATATCTCTATACAATTAGCCTACTGAAAGCAGCACTAGTACATCGAGGTAAACCACAGATCCTAATCAGATACAATGGATAGTCATAATCCATGAAATCTTACCACTTCTATAATATATATCCTGTAAAGATAATCAAGATATAAGACTCCTCTAATATAAATAACTTTTGTGTACTTTTTAAGGTGATCAACTATAACCCATATAACAATATTAACTTTGGTTGTTTTGGGAAGTATGATAATAAAATACAAGGTGATATTTTTTCCATTACATTTATGTATGGATAATTAGTGTGACAACCCATTTTATTTCAATTTATCAACCTTAACCTTTTGAAAAACAACTCACCATGAAATATATTCTATAATATCACTCCTCATTCTATCAATCCATAATCATTCTATCAAGTTTCTATAAAACTTTATACTTCTAGGATGAATACAGAATGATGAACTATGAGCGTCGTGTAATAATTCTATCTTCAAATATGGTATTACAGAAACACATAAAAGGATCCTAAAATGTATTATTCCATCACAATCATGCTTGAGCTTGTGAACATTTTTCATCTTCTTTCGCTGCACCACATATTCTTTATGTGCCTCTTTAATCTTTACTTGGATACATGGTTGAAATATCATTTGGACCAGATAATATTTCTACACTTACTATATGATTTCTAGATCCCTCATTTTAAAATCAAGAAATTTTGACTCTTTTTTATCTTCATCAAAGATAAGCTAGCATGGACCTTTCAACTCAAAGCATCTTCTACCTTGTTCTCATTTCTAGGGTGGTAATGTATTGATTAATCATAAGCATTATTAAATTAAAACCATATTCATTGGATCATATTCAAATCCTTATATGTGAATATAAACTTTTATATTCTTTAATCAGTATATATATACCAAACATTTTTTTATAATTAATTCCCCCAGGTATGTAATTCAAAGATTACCAAAACTAACTCCAAATCATGATTTGGGTAAATTTTCACCTTAATATTTAGTAGTCATGATGAAAAATCTATAACCATGTCATTTTTCATAATAATTTATCCCAATCACTTCATGAATGAATCGCTAAAAATTTCATACATTTCTCTATTTTAGGGTAACGTATGAACATGGGTAATGAATAATTTTCTCATTAGTTACTTAAAATTTTCCTCACATTAATTCATCTAGATGAACTTGGAACCCTTCTGAGTTAACTTGGTGAGTTGATTTGAATGTCTATATAAATTCTAACAAAGCACCAATAATATCCGACCGAACCAAGAGAACTATTAATTTTAGTTACTACAATTGTCCGTGGACATTTCTCAATAAATTCTGTCTTTGAAGGATATAATGATATACCCTCACATGATATAATATGACCCAAAAATGAATATTTTAAATCCAAAATTTACACATGGAATTTTTTTCATAAATCTACTCTTTTCCCAGTGTCCTCAACACAATCCGCATTTTATATTAATGTTCTTCCTTTATATATATGAATGTTCAATAATATCATATATAAACACTATGAAAAAACTAATAAAGATAGTCTCTATAGAAGAATTCATCAATTACATGAAAATGTTAGGTGAATTAGTAAAACCAAATGGCATCATAAAAAATTATTATTGTCTATAAATTTTTTGTAATACCTTCTTGGGTATATCCTAATTAATAAACCTAAATTGATAATATCTATAATGAATGTCAATTTTAGAAGATTATTGAGATACATTTTGTTGATCAAATAAATCATCAATATAGGGAACTAATACTTGTTATAAATTGTTTTTTAGGTAATCTCCTAATAATTAATGAAAAAATGTTTTGAACCATCCTTAATCATAAAAAATAAAATAGTTTCACCACATAGTGGCACACCATTAAAAATTAATCCCTTATAATTATTCTCCTATATTTTCTTTATTAATTCCTGTAACTCAATTGGGGCCATTCAATAAGGATTCCTCAAAATATAAATATCACTAGGTATGAGTTAGATCAAAAGCACAACATTATGATTCATTAGAAGACCTTGAAAAGCTTCTGAAAAAACACCAATAAACTCCTGCACCATAGGTATATCCATTATATTGATTTTTTCCCCAACCAACTGAGATATGTATCATTCATGAATAGTAATTAATAAAAAAATATGCAAGAAATTTTTTTAGATGTTTATATTCATTATTACATTGATAAATGATCATATATTCATTAAGAACATGGAATTTAACTTCCTTTTCATAGAAATTAATATAATATACATATAATGAAATCAAATATATGCCAAGAATCTCATCAAATTCAACAGTACTTATAATCACAATATTCCAAGGATGTACTTTACCACAAACATCAATGGAGAAGAACTGTGAATATGAGATGTGAATGTAGTTCCATTAAGAGTCTTTATAGATAATTAAACATCTAATTGTAGAGGTGATATTACGATAAAATTATTAAATTATTTATAAATAAATGATTTGGTGGATCGAGAATCATTTAATAAATTTTCTATTTTAGAGTGGATGATAAGTGAACCTTTCACCATGTTGTTGATATCTCCCAATTTCTATGGGATTTGGGGGTTGTTTTCATTTATAAAAAAATATTTGGATTCATGAAATGATTGTATTAATGTCCATTATTCTTTAATTTATAGAATTGAAGCAAGGGTGGTACATCAATTGGTTCTTATTTTCCACCATTTCATTAACTGTAATATTTATTGTATTTCAACATTCATGGGATTTATAAACTACCTTTACACATTTAAATAACCCCCTAGTTCCTTTTAAACACTTCCCTTGATGGTTCTTCCCATATTTCTTGCATGTATATGGATTGAATTTCTTTCTGCGAAGTGATTTATTTGAGTTGACATAAGAATTTATCTTGATTTTATGATCAAATCCATGGGAATGTTTTGTATCTCAAATTTCCATTTTCACCTTAGGATTACATCAAACATTTTCTTCTTCGCTACCGATGTCTCTTATGGAGAACTCCCTTTGGGTAATTTGTTTTAATCTAGTAATAAATCTGGAATGAAACATTTTAGGATGGATTATAATAATAGAAGAATACCTCAAAGGCCTTTTATAATTCAACTTATAGGTACCAATAGATTTATTATCATTTTTTTGTATCAAGGAAAAGATTTTCTATATACTTATTGTTGGTCGGAGTGGATACTCAAGTGGGGGGGGGGGAGAATTGAGTTCCAATTAAAATTAATATTAAAAAGAATTGTATGAAATCTCCTCAAACTAAATAAAAAATAAATTGTAGTAAATTTATAATTCTTGAATGGTTACAATTAGTTTCTCAATGAGTGATTATATCTCATTTAAATTTATCTAAATATGAAGTTATCTTTCGAAACTAACTTACAAACTAACAAAAATAAAAAACACATTCTTGTTTAACTATCAAAGTTACATTAAAAAAAACTTTGAATTTCAAAGTAATTAGTTGCATAATATAAGATATAGTTTTAAATGAAAAATGATGCACATCAGTTTTAACCAAGAAGTTCAATATCAAGCCGAGACTTAGTCCTCTCAAATAGTTTATATAAAACTTTGATCCACACCTTGGATCGGGGATTATAACGGTACACAGACTGTCTAGGTCCTCATACCTCTACCGAAGTTCTATATGGGAAATAAATAATATAAAAGGCTCACAGGCTGTCCAGGTCATAATTATCCTCTACCACTATCCATATTCGGATATAAGAGTGTAAGGGAAAGATTGAGTGAGGATTTATAAATCCTCCAGTTCAGCACAGGAGACATGGTGTGTTTAAAGTACATGACACACACTACTCAAAATTTAAATAAATGAAAACACAATAGAGCTAAACAAATAGAGATGAGTTTAGAATTATCTATATGTTTTGAGTGAATCTATGGATACCTTGAATTGATACAGATGAAGCTTTGAGTCCTTATCTGGTTTTTGGTCAAGAAAAACAGAGTGTCATTTTTGTATTTGACCTTCATGTCTTGGTTGATCTATCTGATGATCTTGAGTATAGGTGAAATCGTTAGAGCTCTTCTCTCCTTGAATGATTAGGTTTTAAAGACTTAGAATGTATTCTTCCTTTTTCTTATATGCATGTAATTCCTTGTGTATCTCCAGATGGATGTTTCGTATGTTCATGAAAAGACTGATCGATCTCCTTATGTATCTCTAAAAGGTTTTTTGTATGTGCATGAAAATATTGATCGATCTCATTATGTATATCCAGAAGGTTGTTCTATATATGCATGGAAAGACTGATCAATAATCCATTAGAAGTTCAAGGTTCCCAATTATATATATCTTTTTCTCTAGAAATGGGAATGATTACCTTTTTACAGGTACGAGGTACGGTTTCCTCACATTCAATAGACATTAATTAATTAACATCTGTTTCATTAAAAGCACCAAATATTATTGTTGTTAATAAACAATCATAATTAGGGTTTATATATATAGTTACGGGTTTCCATTGGTATCTCTTAGTACAGTGAGCTTGTATCAGTGGACTTGAGTAAGTAGGTCTGTAATGGTAGCTGTTACTATTTATAAGGGTAGACTATGTACCAGTGAAAGTGACTCTGTTTCCGTATCTCCTCTTATCAGTGGCTCTTCTATAAAGGTATAATTATTGTATTAGTGGATTTTTCCATCAGTAACTCACCTATATCAGTTTCTTCTTTTATCGGTGGATCTCTATGCATATCAGTGGCTCTGTCTGTATTGGTAGACATCATATCGGTAGCTATCTGTTTGTATCGTTAGACTTCATATCAGTAGCTATCTGTTTTTCTGTAGCTGTAGCTCTTGATTATAACAGTATACTATTTCTATTAGCGATCTTTGCTTATTGGTAGACTATGCCTGTGTCGGTAACTATGTATCAGAATGTCTATAACAGTGACTCAAAAACATAATACTTTTTTGTTGTATGAAAATCATTTCCAGAGTGAGTTAGTATTATTTCAAGATATGTATAAAAATATATAAACATTGATTAACATATTCCATAGCTTATTTTGATATTTATGTCAACTCAATTGAAGGATGACATAATTTAACATACATATAGGATTATCAAAACATATTAAAACAAAATTGATTTTATCAAAACATGTGAAGTCAATAATCTCCCCCCTTTTTATAATCACAAATTATGGTATTATAATCCAAAATAATCATTAATATATCAATATAAAATACATTGGGTCTCACTTCTCAGTTTGAGAAAATACATATTCAAATTTATGAGAGAATAGAGTATTACATTCAAATATATCAGAGGTAGGAAACAACTATATCAGAGGTAGAATTACAAAACAAATGTACCAGAGGTAAATTTAAAAGAGGTAAAATTGATTATGCTCATATTTCTCCCCAATTGTGATTAGAAAAAATAGTAAACAATGTATGAGAGAAGTAACAGTTAAAATAGAATAAGATCACACATATTTCTTGGTGAAAAAATACAGAGAAATACAAAATTGATGCAAAAAGAGTACACATGATTCCTATAAAAAGTCCAAGCCACTATTCAATCCACTATCTCGGCATGTGATTTGAATTTTCCCTTGGAATCAGAAGAGGATTCCAGCTGGGTAGATATAGGTGGAGGCTTGGGAACACCAATGATAATCAGAGGAAGCTGAGCTATAGATACAGTGTCTCGCCTATAATGTGGATCCCTCTGGGTGATCATAGGAGAGAGACTTCTGATTTCTTGAGATGGTGTCATCTGAGGAATAGAGGCAGAATGAGTAGAGGTAGGAAGAGCTGGAGGTACAATGATAGGAGTACTGTCTACATGCAAAAATGGTAGCAAAAGATTCCTATAGTCCACAATGATTCCTCATCCTCTTTCCATTGCAAAGATAAATTCATACTTGTTCTCCATAAAATTGTCTAGAGTAGGAGTAAACTCCCTGATCTTTCTTACTTGTTCTCTGAATGCTTGAGTGACTGGAGGTATTTTCATGTTCTATAATAGAAGCCTGAAATGATTTTTCAACTGATGTTTAATGTAGACCCTTTTGAAATAGTAATAAACTTTGCCTTTTACCTCTTTCTAAGATGTAGTGACCTCTCTCATAAAATTATGAACAATTTTCCATATATCCCAGTGGTAGTCACCACTTGGGTCAAGGCAGTATAGTCTACAGAGCCACTGGTGGAAGACTGTCCAATATCTTCTCTCATCGTAGCTCGAATGTGATCAATATCGAATGAAGTCCTAGTATTACTTAGAGCTGCAAGAGTAAAGAATAATGTTTCCTTAAAAGATTTAGTCAGCCCACTAATGAGATTTTTCACAACAGAGTCATGGGTGATGACATGATGCTCCATGGAAATCTTAAATTTCTCAAAAACTGATACGATCTGGCTAACTACAATTTTTACAAATTCCAAATCCTAGTCTGCTTGAGATTTAGAGATCATATAAGATTCAAGAGAGACAACAAATTTCTTTAGGGATTCAACTTCTACTGCCAAGCTTGAAACTTGATTCTCAAAGGTCTTGAGTTCATCCAAAACACCAGATTCCGATTCAATCATCACAGATTGAATAGATGATATTAACAAGGTTTCCATTCTTCTCATTTCATCTACAATATAGGTCTTAAGATCAGATATCAGTTTTTTAGATCATATATTCTTGATATATCCTCAAGTAATGTTTTAGAAAGTAGATTATAAGAGGAAAGAGTTCTACTGATGGGTGTGTCAACTTCTGAATCTGGATAGTCCAACCTAAAAAACAACAAAACCTGGGTCTTCAGCCTAGTCTTCAATATCATGAGATACTGAAATAGTACCATGTTTGGTGGGATTCTCCCCCTCAATCTGGGTACTTTCCAGTACATGTACAACAGTTGAAGCTTGAGCAGGCAGGTCTTCCTCAGAAAAGTTTTTCACAACTATATCTACATCAGGTGTCCCAACCTGGGGTGAATGAGGGCTAGATGCAGGTCTTCCTATTTCATCAATTTCCTTAGTAGGCATTGATGAGTACCCAATTAGTTGACTGAGACTCATGCAGGAAGAAACATATACTTCATTTTCAGATTCTGGTTCTTTCACATTCTCTGGAGCAAGCTGGTCTTCCTCATCAATAGGGGATTTTCCATTACATACTCCAAACACTGTTTCCTTTCCAGATGATACAACTTCAAAAACTAGACTTGGATGCAAGTCTGGATCCCCTCTATCAGTTACATAGGTATCCTCCCCATCAGTATCATCATTATACTGAGGTTCCTCTTCATCAAGTCCTAGACTTGGATCTCATCTGTCTCTTGGACTATTTGGATGGTCAACAGGGTTGAACTTATCATACACCTTCTCATCATCAATAACCCATTTCCTTCTCTATGGGTTCCATCTAGTCTTCAAATACATATAGATTGTGATAGTGATGTAAAAATTGTTCCTCACAACTATTGTCTCATCCTGAGACACAACTACTCCTTTCACCTTTTCTATTACCTAAATCAACATTACGAAGAATAATTCATTGGATTTTCACTTAGGCCTAGTCATATCATCAATTTGAATCATCAAAAGCCTACACATATTTACCTTGACACCATGCCTTAGAAGATGAAACAAATAAATAGGTTGGTATCTCAGATTTTCAAAGTCTTTGCTTCTTGGACATAGCACATGTTGGATGAATTTGAATAACTTCATGTTTTCTCCACCCATCTCAGTAGCCACTACATTTCTTTGATTTCAACTACTGGTGATCTCTTCCAAAGAAACCTCATAGTCAAAAATGTAACTAGTAAGAGGTATTTTCGTTGAGGTATACTCAAATACACTCTCATGTCAGACTTTCAGACATTCCGACCATTCAATAGATGAAAAAGAAATTTTCTTTCCATTCGCTAATGAAACCATTCTTTTTTCTACTTTAAAATTCTCAAAATGAAAAAAAGAATAAAAATCCTTAATCAACATCAGATAATGAGGTCCATTGTTGTTTGAAAAGCATTAAATCCATACCTATTCCTCAAATACTCTTATAACCAATGAATTTCTAGGCAAGAGCCATTCCTCACCGAGTTACTTTACTATTAAAATTTCTCTATTCTACAAATGTGGGTTTACTGCATGCTTCCCCGACCTTGTTCTACTTTCACTGCCACTACCTTCAAGATCTGTTTTCTGCTTCTTCGCACTTGAAGAATCACTATCATCCTTGACTATTGAGAGTTTTGTTCTTTCCATCTCCAGTTGAAGAACTTAGGGGTACAAGTAATGTGGGGGTTCAAGAGGTGAGGATTGACGAGAGGAGAGATTGTGGTGGATTCAAATTTGACTAAGTCATAGTTTTTATCTTTTAGGAATCAAAATGTAATAAAAATAATTATACTAAAAACAATAAGAGTTTTTCTAAAGAAAACGAAAATCAGACAATGCTTGATATATCGGTGACAATTACCGGTGAGAACCCTTATGGTGATGTTTATCTATCGGTGATGTCTCTAGCAGTGAGGTGTCTCTAGCAGTGAGATTTTATAGTGGTGAGGTTTTTAGAGGTGAGGTTTCTCTAACAGTGAGGATTTATAGTGGTGAGGTTTCACTAGCAATGATGATTTCTGGTGGTGAGGTTTCAAGTGTTGATGTTTCTCTAGCGGTGAGGATTTCTAGAGGTGATGTTTCTAGTAGTGAGGATTTCTAGCGGTGAGGCTTCTAGCGGTGATAATTCTAGTGGTGAGGTTTCTCTAGTGGTGAGGATTTCTAGTAGTCAGGTTTCTAGTGGTAAGGTTTCTCTAGCAGCGAGGATTTCTAGTGGTGAGGTTTCTAGCGGTGAGGATTTCTAGCGATGAGGTTTGGGTTAATGGTGAGGATTTTCTTCTACAAAGTCTATCATTCCTAACTCATGTCTAATGTACCTTAACCTATATGAACATAAATTCATGGTGAATATGTCAGCTAATTGATGTTCAGTACGTATAAATTCAAGAGTAATATCACCCTTTTGGTAATGGTCTCTCAAAAAGTAGTTCCTTACATCAATGTGTTTGGTCATAGAGTGAGATATTGGATTTTTAGAAATATTTATCGGAGTAGTGTTATCACAGTTTATAGATACATGTCTAAACTGATATCCATAGTCCAATAATGTATGTTTCATCCATAGAATTTGTGCACAGGAACTACCAGCACAAATATTTTATGCCTCAGCAGTATACAATGAAACATAATTTTGGGTTTTTACTACAACAAGTTATCAGGGACTTATCTATAATATGACATGTTCCATAAGTTCTCTTTCTATCTAGCTTGCAACCAGAACATTCTGCATCTTAATAACTTACTAAATCGAATGATTGTCTTTTTGGATAAAATAATCCTATGTTAGTATTATGTTTAAGATATTTGAAAATTCTTTTAACAGCAACCAAGTGTAACTCTTTTGGATTAGCTTGAAATCTTGCACAAATAAACACTAAAAATAATATCTTTTTGACTAGAAATAAGATATAGTAGACTCGCTATCATACCTCTGTAGTTGGTTTGATCCCCTAGTTTTCCAGTTTAATCATCATCCAACTTACAACTGATAGTCTTGGGTGTGTCATTACCCTTAGTACTATCCAAACCAAAACGTTTTAAAATATCCTTTGAATTTTTAAATTGATTTAAGATAATACCATTTTCATTTTGAAAATCATGAAATCGAAGAAAATATTTGAGTTCTCCCCTTAAACTCATTTCAAATTCTTTTTCCATACTCTTTGAAAAATCAATACAAAAATCATTTTAAAAGATCCAAAAAAATATCATCAACATAGATTTGTACTATCAAAAAATCATTGGAAATTATTTTAATAAAGAGAGTTGGATCAGCAATCCCTTTAAAAAACATTTTGAAATAAGAAAACTACTAAGTCTATCATACCAAGCTCGTGGGGATTGTTTTAAACCATATAATACTTTAGAAAGCATAAAAATCGATTTCGAATATGAGGATTAGTAAATCCAGGTGGTTGTTAAAAAAACATCTTCAATTATAAAACCATTTAGAAAAGCACTTTTAACAACCATTTGATATAAAATGAAATTCAGATGAGCAGCATAGGAAAGTATAATCCTAATAGATTCTAATCTAGGTACAGGTGAAAAGGATTCTTCATAGTCTATTCCTTCCTCTTGACTATATCCTTGTGTAACTAGTCTTCCTTTGTTCCTAACTATATTTCCAGGCTCAACAAATTTATTTTTAAAAACCCATTTATAGAATATGGTAAATGTGTCCTTAGGTCTATTAACTAATTTCCAGACTTTGTTTCTTTCATATTGATTTAATTATTCTTGCATATCCATTACCCAAAATTCATCATTGACTACATCATGGAAATTTTTAGGTTCTAACTCTGAATGAAAGGCTTGATGTTCAACCGGGTTTCTTAGAGAATCTCATGTCTGTGTCCCTCTATCAATATTACCTACAACATCATCTAATGGATGATTTTATAGAATCCTAGTTGATCTGGTAAAGGTAGGACTAGAAATTTCAGGTACATCTCTAGGTTCGGGTTCATCAGAAGTAGATTGTCGAATATTTCCAGAACTAGTTGTCTTTACAACCAGTTCACTAAAATTATCACTAAGGTTCAGAATAGACAAATCTTCTTCAAGATTTTAGAGAGAAGGTTTAGGTATATGTGGATCAGTTTTATCAAATTTCATGTGAACAGATTCTTCCACACATTTGGTTCTTTTATTAAAAACTCTATAGGCCGTTCTAGATAACTAATAACCTAGAAATAATCCTTCATCACTTTTGGATGAAAACATATCAAGAATGACTTCAGTATTGAGAATAAAGACTTTGAAACCAAAGAATTTGAAGTAACTAAATTTAGGGTTTCTATTATTCCATAATTCATAAGGGGTATCTTTAAGAACAGGTATAATCAAGACTATATTTATAATATAACATGATATATTGACAGATTCATCCAAAAAATAAGCTGGTAAGTCATATTCATTTGGCATAGTCCTTGTAATTTCTTGAAGTGTTATATTTCTTCGTTCAACTACACCATTCTGTTGAAGTGTCCTAGGGGCAGAGAAGTTGTGATTATATCCATTTTGTGAGTAGTATGAATGAAATTCATGATTTTAAAACTCACAAACAAGATCACTTATCAGGTTTTTAATCTTAAATTCACTAACCATTTCTACAAACATGGAGTATTTAATAAATTAAAAACAAATTTCACTTTTGTGAGCTAGAAAATATACCGAAGTATATCTAGAAAAGTCATCTACATTGACATAAACATAGTGCTTCCCAATTAAACTAGAAATTTGGATGGTATAAATATATCCATGTGAACCAAATCGAGAGGTTCAGAAGTTGAATCTTCTTTCTTTCATTTAAAAGAATCTTTATGTTGCTTTCCCTTTTGACAGGGAGTACTAACTTTTTCTGATGGAAATTTATGTTGAGGTAGTTCTATAACTAAATTTTTCTTTGTCAGTTTCTTAAGTGAGTGTATATTACAATGTCCTAATATTTTTTTCCAAATCCATGATTCTTTATGAAAATCATTTAAACAGGTAATAATTTTATTAGCTAAAGATTTTATATCCATAGTATAAACATTTTCATTTCTTAAGGCAGAAAACATTAAAACATTTTTAGAATTAAAAACATTACAAGAATCATTTTCAAACATAACATTAATCCCATCATAACAAAACTAATAAATGCTTAACAATTATATTTTAGTCCATCAACAAGTAAAACCATAGAAATATAAATTGAATCAGTGTTACCAATATGGTCTATGTTGACGATTTTTCCTTTTGAGTGATCACTAATGGTGACATGTACTCCATCAATAATGATTAAACTTTTGAAAAATGAGTAATCTCTAGTCATATGCATTAAACATACATTTTCCAGGTACCATGTCTTTATATAGGAACTTTTTAAGCAGGTTTCCTACAAAACAGGTTTAGACAGAATATATTATTGGTACCCAGATTTTCATGGGTTCAGAAAAGTATGCAAGAAAAACTTTTGCTACCTAGATTTCTCTAATGGGTTTCATATAATCAATAGATACAAACGACTTTGAAAGATAAACGTTTTTTGACCTATAAATTTGTGAATAACTAGTTGAGACAGAAGAATTTCCAGAACTGGAAGTAGCAGCAAACTGTCCAGATTTAGGAATAAATATATTCATTGTAATCTATCACTGTCCAGGTTGATAGCCTAACCTAGTGGTATAAATTGGTGCTACATGATTGGCTAGAATTTTTGTAATAGTGTTCTTTCCATTACTAAAATTTTCCAAATCTGTCCTGATTTTCTCATTATAAAGTTTTAGTTCAGTATTTTCTTTAATAGTTCAACATTCTTTTCCTTTTCTACTTCTAGTGCAGATTTAATAGTGCTTGTTAAAGCATGCTGCTTCTTTAAGGTTTTATACATGTCTTTTATCCCATTGAAAGTATGTTCTAGAATGTTAAAATATTCAAATAACTCTTCACTAGATATGTTTTCAGAATCAGAATCAGAATCATCTCCAGAATAATTAGAATTTAAAGCAGGATTATCCAATGTTACCTCAGATGTTTTTGTCATGGTACATATATTATCATTCTGAGATTTTTCATCCTGGGTGGAATTTTAATCAATTGAACTGTCTTCTGATGCACTCCAGGTTGCTTTCATAGCTTTCTTATATTTGTTTTCCTTGTGGAAATATTTCTTCTTGTACTTTAATTTTTGAGATCCATCATTCACATGTCCTTTACTCTTGCTGTCATAGTAGACTATGTCATCACTTTTGTCTGTTCTTTTCAAATCCTTCTTCCAATGACCATTATTATCATACTTTCCCTTATAGTTGGATTTTATGAAAAACATCTTCTTTCTATAAAACTTCTTGAATTGTCTAGCTATCTGAGCCATTTTAGCATCACTTTCACATTCACTCTCTTTACTACATGAACTATCACTTTCACTTGGAATTTTCCCTTTGCCCTTATTTTTTGAAGCAGATATTTTGAATGCTACGTACTTCTTCCAAGGTTAATCATCTTCTTCCTTGTTTACTTTCAGTTCTTCTTCATACATCATTAACTTACCAATGAGTTCCTTCATAGGAAAATCACCAATATCACAAGATTATCAAATTGAAACCGATGTGCCTCTCCATCTGTCTGGCAGACATCTAAGTATCCTCATGATTTTCTCTTTTGTAGGAACAACATTAACATGTGAGCTCATTGTATTTTGTATTTCTTTGAACCTGAGATAAATGTCAGAAATCGGTTTATTAGGCTTCATTTTAAAATTATCATACATTATAGTGTAGGTATTCAATCTCATTTCCTAAACATTGGTTGTTCCCTCATGGGAAATAGCCAAATTTTCCCAAATTTCATAAGCTGTCTTACTGGAAGATATTCGATTAAATTCATCATCTCCTAAATCACAATACATAGCATTCTTTGATTTACAATTATTATTGTAAGAAACTTTAGTAGGTTCTTCTTAAGTAGTTCTTTCAGTTTTTGGTATCTAATATTGAGTCTCTATAGTAGTCCAGATATCAAATCCCTTACTTTCAAAATGAATTTTCATTTCTAGTTTACATTGGGCATAATTAACACCATTAAAGAAAGGTGGCATGTTGGTAGCTGCACCTTCTAGTCAATTATCCATAATTAAATTGTAGCTAATATATTGAAAATGATACAAATTTAGAAACAACAGAAATTTTGAGATTTTTAAGATACAACTAATATCAAAGATAAAAACTCTTTCACAAACAGAGTGTTTTGAAAAACATTCAACCTCTTCTGATACAAAATGTTGGTCGGACTGGATACTCAAGAGGGGTGGGATTGAGTTAAAATTAAAATTTCTATTAAAAATCATTGTATGAAATAACCCCAAACTGAATAAAAATTAAAATGTGGTGAATTTATAAAGCTTGAAAGGTTTCAATTAGTTTCTCAAATATTGATTATTTCTTAGTTAACTTAATCAGAAGATAAAGTAATCTTTTGAAACTAACTTACTGACTAACAAAAATTACCAACACTTGCTAGTTTAACTATCTAATTTTCTTTAGAATAGATTTGATTTTCAAAGTAATTAGTAGCAGAATATATGAAATAGTTTAAAATGAAATAGGATGAAAAAAATGTTTAACCAAGAGGTTCAGTCTCAAGCCGAGTCATAATCCTCTAAAACAGTTTATATAAAACATTGATCCACACCCTGGATCAGGGTTTACAATAGTACTCAGCCTGTACAGGTCCTCAGACCTTTACCACAGTTCTACATGGGAAATCAAAAATAACAACAACTCACAGGCTGTCCAGGTCACACATGACCTCTACCACTATCCAAAATGGGATACAAGAGTGTATGGGAAATATTGAGTGAGGATTTATAAATCCTCCAGTTTATCACAAGAGACAGGGTGTGCTTTAAGTACAGAACACAAACCTCTCAAAATTTAAATAAATGAAATTACAATAGAGATAAACACATAGAGATGAGTTTAGATTTATCTATATGTTTTGAGTGAAGCTCTCAACTGCTTGAATTGATGCAGATGAAGATTTGAGTCCTTCTCTAGTATTTAGTCAAGAAAAACAGAGTGTCGTTTTTTGTATTTGACTTCTAGGTCCAGGTTGATTAGTCTGATCAGCTTGAGTATAGGTGAAATCACTGGAGCTCTTTTCTCCTTGAATGATCAGTATAGCGAACCTCCTTTTTATAACATAACTTTTCATTACATTTTACAAAATCTAGGATCTTTAAGGATTAGTGTCTTGGAAACCAGGAACATAATACATGAAAACAACATAAAACATTCTTCTTAAACACTTGAAAAGATTCTCCTTATGTTCATCCTAGATTCATTACCACATCTCATAACCTAGGGACAAACATCAAAAGAAAGGGTGAGCAGAAGGCCCAGTAAGGGAAACAAGGGGAACATTTAACTTGTGAACTTGAGATACATCGACAAAGTCATGAAAAATAACTGTAAGGCACGATAAAGAAATCATGAGGCATATCATAATAAAAATAACGTATTTCATAACTTGAAGACGTGGCTATGAAATTTAACACAGACAGTCATGAACATATCACCAAGGTCTATCCCCAAGGTGTCATTTAAAATTACCAAGCTAAACCCCAAGGTATCGTTAAAATTGTAATCTCTAGTGGTTACATCATTACCCAATGCAATGGGGCACTATCAGGGTGCACCCTTAAATTTGTAATCTCTAGTGGTTACATCAATACCCAATGCATTGGAGCGTTATTAGGGCGTACCATTAAATTTGTCTTTATTATCATGTGATCCACATATATCATTATATAAATTTCTTAAATAACCCATATAGCATAAAATAAATGGGTTTCATTTCATAATCATAACATTTAAAAAAACTGCTTTTAGGACATGATCTTTATGTCACTTTAAACCCACCAAAAAAGGAAGGCGGGTCTCATGTATGTAAATCCCAAAATTTAAAATTGAAAATAATGATATATATTTGAATACACCTGTAGAAGAAAGATCTTTGAGTATTCACAAAATAATATAAAATAATTTGAGAAAAAGAGAGAGACATTTTGAGATGCAAATTCTGCAGTATAATGGCTATGTTACAGGGTTTTAAAAAACATTGAAAAGAGAGGGGAAATGGGTCACCCACTCATAAATGATATATAAAATAGAAGATGGAAATAATGTAAAGGATTTAAGAACATGGTAATGAAATTTTAATGATATAACATATGAAACGAAGAACTTTAAAGGAAGACAAAAATAAGATTTCTCTTATGAAAATTCGACAGCCTAAAGACGTCACTTAAAACATAAAAAAATGAATTGAAGAGATAAAATAAGGTCTCTAATCATATGAAAATAAAATATCCATATGATAGATATAGAGATAATACCCCAACAAAATAAAAAGGAACTTAAAATACTTGACATGAAAATAGAACTTGAAAATGAGAAGGGTGAAAGAATCCCTTAAAAATTCGGTAGCCTAACGGTGCCACTTAAAACGTCAAAATACTAAATTGAAGAGATAAAATGGGGTATCTCATAATATGAACATAAAATATCTGTATGATAGATTTAGAGATCATACCCCAACATAATAAAATGGAACTTGAATGACTTGACATGAAAATAGATCTTGAAAACCAGAAGGGTGAAAGAATCTGTTACAAAAATATCGGCATCCTAACAGCGCCACTTAAACATTCATAAAACGAAATGATGAGAGTAATAGGGGATATATCATCATATGAACATGAAAAGGGAAGTATGAGAAATATAAAAGAACATATTCCAACATAAGAACATGGATAATAAAAGAAATCACTTAAAAGAGAGTATTTGAAAAGAAAGAGAGAGTTTGGATCCCTTACCTTAAAACGTAACTCTTAAAACTCAATGGTTGGGACCTAGAGGGATTGGGGGAAACTTGGGAGGACTCATTGGGAGGTAATGAGACCAGATATTCGTTGGGGGAGAGTTGAGAGTCTAATGGATTAGAGGATGCTTGGTATTTATACAGAAAGTGAGGGGACGAGGCATTAATGGCCAAGGGACACCTCATTGGTGGTTTTGGAAAAACCATGGGCCTGCCCATGGTATTTGCCCATGGTATTGGCCACTTGGGACACCTCATACCTTATCTTACTATTCATAATTCGACTATATTGATTACATGTTTAATACATCATTTAATGATGTCATTAAACACTAGTAACTTAAAAATTGTATTTTCACTATTCATCAAAAATTCATCTTTCTTAGAAAAATACCAAAATTTCACCTTAACCAAATATAGATGCTATGATTTCAAAAATAAACTCCATTTTATTAAAATAATTTTCTAAATATTTTTAATTTAATTTTTCAATATATACCCTATTCACCGAAAATTCATTTTTTTCAGAAAAATCCCCAAACATTACCTTAGCATAATATCGATGTTCTGAATTCAAAAATAAAATCCATTTTATAAAAATAAATTTCTAAATATTTTTAAATTAATTTTTAATTAAAAAACATTATTCACCTAAAAAAACTAATACTTGACTAATAATTTATGAAACCATTATTTAACCATTTTATTGAATCACATTACTTAATAGAGGTGCCTAGATTATATTAATACTTTCTTTAAGTGAGATTAATAATCCATTTGGTCAAATTACTAATCCTGAGCATAAAATCCCTATTCCTAACTTACTATTCATAAAAAATTATGGTGATCTTATTAAACTCTAAATTTCATACTGAACATAATTGTAGAAGACCATTTTTTAAAAATCATTACACATTTTTAATTATTTCAGGTTTACATAAACATTTTCAAAATATCCTTTCTCTACAATTCATCAAAAATATGCATACTATATTTATCCGGACATTTGAAAAATTTATAAACTTCATCATAAAAAGAAATCCAAATTTTATTTAAAACAAAGGATCACACAATGCAGTTACGGTCTCCTTAAATAGACCTTTATAACCCCAGCATAGGACCTAAGTGTAAGGTGTGCTAAGGTGAGAGAATATTAGGGCGGCTCAGCCAACATTGCACGAGTAGTAATTTAAATCAGTCTGAACATCGCGCAAAGGTGATTCGGTTCTAGCTTCACATGATGAAGTCTGACTTGGATTTGGTCTAGAGCAAAGCCCAGTGGTGCTACCTCCTTCCCAAGATCCGTTAGATGGGATTTTATTGGCCCGAGACTACTGGATGAGGCCACCGAATCTTATTTTTATATTAATTAACCAAGATCACTTGTATTTAGAGATAATAATCGAAACGTTTAGTTTTCAATGGTCATATTGACCAATGGTCATATAACAGTAAAAACTAAACGGTCTCATTTTAATTATACTCTTGTTATCAAATGAAAAAGTTTTGTTGAGTATAAAAAATAAAATAACACAAAAAATTAGGAAACAAGATTTATTCAAAATTTCGGGTCGTTACAATATTCCCCATCTTAAGAAACTACATCCTCACAATTTTTTATATTGGGATTGGAAATTTCATTGAAAATCCCATATTAGAAAATGAGTCTGTAAAACTATTACTTTAAAAGAAAGAAAGGGAAGTACAAAGGTCACCCGAGTTAACCCATACGAGGATTCCATGAGGGAAAATATGGATATGGAGGAAAAACAAAGGGTCAAGTTCTGAGGGAGAGTGATAGAAAACATGATTAGTGGAAATTTAACTATAATAAGTCACAAACTTATGATGTGTGTAAATGGTCTTTGATTACCCAGTAGGAAACGTAAACCAATAATGGTTTTGTTTTACGTAACTTTTCATAATTTTTAGGAATTAATTTACTACATAGAATAAGAAGATAAGGAAATATACTTACCTTCAAGAATAGTTTCATCCATTAATAAATTTCTACCAAAAATAATCTTTTCTCCAAATGATGAGAATTCAAAACTACTTTGTCTCATCAAAGCACAAGAATCGCATAATCCACAAAACATTAACTATCTTTTTATTCTATCTTTAAACATTATCCCAAAAACATAAAGGGTAAGATAAAACAACTCTTCAAAAAGAAATAATCCCATAGGAAGGGAAACTTCTTTAAATCATCAAAATTCCATGGTAGTACCCAAAGTTCATCATAGAAAATAATTGTCCTTAAAATTCCTCAAAATAAACCAAACTAAGATTGAACCCCAATTATAAGAATGATCTCATAACATAGACTTCCAAGATTGACTTTATCGTTCATCTTCAAACAACATCAACCACTCTAATCATCTTATAACAAAAGTAACTAACCTAATCACATTTTCCCCAAGATAGTTTAATCATTCCCATAAGTAACCTATATTACCATAAGTTTACCTTAAATTATTCTAGTCTTAAAAATATAAGTCAACCTTTATTCCTCAATGAAAATACCATAGTAATCTATTTACCTCGATCATATAGGGTTCCCAAAATAGTGAACATCCTCCAAAATAATAATCATATTTAAATCCCCTAATCAACATAATCAGATGAACACCCTTGAGACTTACTCTTCTTCTACCTTGATGAATTTGGTCATTGAACTAGGTACAAATTATTAATTGTGATTTTTGATAGCTGGATTGGCATAATCACAATTTGTTTAACTTGATCTCTCGTCATCTCTATCATATTAATAGGGTAATCGTCACATTTCATATCAAATTGGTTATTGGGAAATGTTCTTCCATTTCCCTCCATTAACTAAAAAAAGAAAGTATAATTAGTGGGATTAAATACTTAGCCAATAATAAAGAAAAGGAAACATAAAGCATAGAATAATAAACTTATAGAAGAAAAGTATACCCTAACATGTGATCCTGTAGGATCCAATATAAGTTATCCGTGATCATATATTCTTATGTGAATATTTATTTTATTTTATCTTTGTTGCTTTAATAATGGTTCACACTAAGCTTATGAATTTACCAAAGCATAACCCCCAGGAGTTTCGTAACCAAGAGTGCAGCAAGGCCCATTGTCGTGTACCAGTTCGTGTTCGAGTCTAGCTCAAAGTGGTGTTTTCGGGTTTTACCACTATGTACATCTATGCCAGAGCCACCACTACCTGCTCGTATCCAGACAAGGATGTATTTACTTGGAAACCCCTTACTCAATACTCACAAAAATACCTGGAAGATTTCCTATATTTAAACTTCTCTATAGGGTTCTTTCTAAAATTTTCATATCCTAATTTCCAAAAATAACTAAACCATCCTTTGATACCAACTATAGAGACTCGCCTTTTTATAACATAACTTTTCATTAAATTTTACAAAATAGAGGATCTTTAAGGTTTAGTGTCATGGAAATCAGGAACTTAATACATGAAAACATCATAAATCATTCTTCTTAAACACTTGAAAGTCTTCCCCTTATGTTCATCCTAGATTCATTACCGCATCTCATAACATGGGGACATACATCAAAATAAAGGTTGAGCAGAAGGCCCAGTAAGGGAAACAGGGGGAACATTTAACATGTGAAGTTGAGATACATCAACAAAGTCATGAAAAAGAACTTTAAGTCATGAGAAAGAAATCATGAGGCATATCATAATAAAAATAACGTATTTCATAACTTGAAGATGTGGCTACAAAATTTTACATAGACAATCATGAACATATCACCAAGGTCCATACCCAAGGTTTCATTTGAAATTACCAAGGTAAACCCTAAGGTATCGTTAAAATTGTAATCTCTAATGGTCATATCATTACCCAATGCAATGGGGAGCTATCAGGGCGCACCCTTAAATTTGTAATCTCTAGTGGTTACATCATTACCCAATGTATTGGAGTGCTATCAGGGCACACCCTTAAGTTTGTCTTTATTATCATATGAGCCACATATATCATCATCAAAATTTCTTAAGTAACCCATATAGAAAAAAAGGAATGGGTTTCATTTCATAATCATAACATTTAAAAAAACTGCTTTTAGGACATGATCTTTATGTCACTTTAAACCCACGGAAAAAGGAAAGCGGGTCTCATGTATGTAAATCCCAGAATTTAAAATAGATCATATTGATATATATGTGAATACCCCTGTAGAAGAACTATCTATCAGTATTCACTTAATAAAATAAAATAATTTGAGAAAAAGAGAGAGACATTTTGAGATAAAACTTCTGCAGCATAATGGCTATGTTACAAGGTTTTAGAAAACATTGAAAAGAGAGGGGACCTGGGTCACCCACTAATAAATTATCTATAAAATACTATAGGGACATAATTGATAAGATTTAAGAACATGGTAATGAAATTTTAATGATATACCATATGAAACAAAGAACATGAAAGGAAGACAAAAATAAGATTTCTCTTGTGAAAATTCGGCAGCCTGACGACGTCACTTAAAAGTTCAAAACAGTTGAATTGAAGAGATAAAATAGGGTCTATCATTATAAGAATATAAAAGACCAGTATGATATATATAGAAATCATATCCCAACAAAATAAAAAGGAACTTGAAATACTTGACATGAAAATAGAACGTGAAAATGAGAAGGGTGAAAGAATCCCTTAAAAATTTGGTTGCCTAACAGCGCCACTTAAAACGTCAAAATAGTGAATTAAAGAGATAAAATAGGGTCTCTCATCATATTAACATAAAATAGAAGTATTATAGATTTATAGATCATAACACAACATAATAAAATGGAACATGAAAGACTTGACATGAAAATAGATCTTGAAAATGAGCAGGGTGAAAGAATCTGTTAAAACAATTTCTGCAGCCTAACGACGCCACTTAAACATTCATAAAGAGAAATGATGAGAGAAAGAGTTGATATCTCATCATATGAA
Source organism: Viscum album (assembly GCA_963277665.1). Taxonomy (NCBI): domain Eukaryota; kingdom Viridiplantae; phylum Streptophyta; class Magnoliopsida; order Santalales; family Viscaceae; genus Viscum; species Viscum album. The sequence goes on along the minus strand of OY728153.1, from coordinate 1,692,054,640 downwards.
CATTAAAAGGGCAGAAATATGAATATAAAATAACATCCTCCAACATAATAACATGGAGCATAAAATAAATCACTTAAAAGAGAGTATTTGAAAAGAAAGAGAGAGTTTGGAACCCTTACCTTAAAACGTAACTCTTAAAACTCAAAAGTTGGGACCTAGAGTGATTGGGGGAACCTTGGGAGGACTCCTTTGGAGGTAATGAGACCAGATCTTTGTTGGGGGAGAGTTGGTAGTCTAATGGATGAGAGTATGGCTTGGTATTTATAGGGAAAGTGAGTGGACAAGGCATTAATGGCCAAGGGACACCTCATTGGTGGTTTTGGAAAAACCATGGGCTTGACCATGGTATTTGCCCATGTTATTGGACACTTGGGATACCTCATACCTTATCCTACTATTCATAAGTCAAACATATTGATTACATGCTTAATGCATCATTCAATGATGTCAGTAAACACCCGTAACTTAAAAACTGTATTTTCACTATTCATCGAAAATTCAACTTTCTCAGGAAAATCCAAAAATTTCACCTTAACCAATTATAGATGCTATGATTTCAAAAAAGTTCTCCATTTTATAAAAATATTTTTCTAATTTTATTTAATTTAATTTTTAAATAACACACTATTCTCTGAAAATTCATTTTTTCAGAAAAATCCGCAAAACTTACCTTAGCATAATATCAATGTTCTGAATTCAAAAATAAAGTCAATTTTATAAAAATAAATTTCTAAATATTTTTAATTTAATTTTTAATTAAAAACAATATTAACAAAAAAAACTAATACTTGTCTAATAATTTAGGAAACTGTTATTTAACCATATTATTGAATCACATTACTTAATAGAGGTGCCTAGATTATATAAATACTTTCTTTAAGTGAGATTACTAATCCATTTGAACACATTACTAATCCTAATCATAAAATCACTATTCATAATTTACTATTCATCAAAAATTAATTTCATCTTATTTGACTCTAAATTTCGTAATGAACATAATTATAGAAGATCATTTTTTGAAAATCATTACACATTTTTAATTAGTTTAGGTTTACATAAACATTTTCAAAATATCCTTTCTCTACAATTCAGAAAAAATATGCATGCTATATTTATCCGGACATTTGAAATATTCATAAACATCATCATAAGAAGATATCAAAATTTCTATTTAAAAAACGTATTACACAAGGCCGTTATGGTCTCCTTACATATCCCCTTACAACCCCAGTATAGGACCTAGTGTAAGGTGTGATAAGGTGAGAGAATATGAGGGCAGATCAGCCAACATTGCACGAGTAGTAATTTCTATCAGTTTGATCTTCTTGCGAAGGTGATTCCATTCTAGCTTCACACGATGAAGTTCGGCTTGGGTTTGGTCTAGAGCAAAGCCCAGTGGTGCTACCTCCTACCCAAGTACCGTTATATGGGCTTCGATTGGCCCGAGATTACTGGATGAGGCCATCGAATCTTCGTTCCATATTAATTAACCAAGATCACTTGTATTTAGAGACAATAATCGAAACGTTTAGTTTATAGCGATCATATTGACCTATAGTCATATAACAGTCAAAACCCAACAATATCATTTTAATTATACGCATGTTATCAAATGAAACAGTTTTGTTGAGTATAAAAAATAAAATAACACACAAAATTAGGAAAAACATTTATTCAAAATATCGGGGCATTACAATCAAGTTTTACATATTAAGAATGTAATCTTCCTTCATATTATATGCATGTATGTCCTTGTATATCTTCAAAAGGTTGTTTCGTATGTGCATGGAAAGACCGATCGATCTCCTTTTGTATTTCCAGAAGGTTGTTTTGTATGCTTATGGAAAGACTGATCGATCACCTTGTGTATCTCCAGAAGGTTGTTTCGAATGTGCATGGAAAGACCGATCGATTTTCCTTTAGTACATCGAGGTTTTCTTTTATATATATCTTTTTCTCTAGAAATGGGAATGATTATATTTTTATAGGTACGAGGTATGGTTTCTTGACATTCAAGAGAAATTAATTAATTAATAGCAGTTTCATTAAAGGAACCAAATATGACCATTGTTAATAAATAAACATAAGTATGGTTCAGAGATATTGTGACTGGTTTCCATCAGTATCTCTTATTATTAGTGAGCTTGTATCTTTGGACTTGAGTCAGTAGTTCTGTAATAGTAGCTGTTACTCTTTATAATGGTAGACTATGTATCAGTGAAATTGACTCTAGATCGGTAGCTCCTCTTATCAGTTGCCCTTCTATAGAGGTAGAATTCTTGTATCGGTGGAATTCTCCATCGGTAACTCGCCAATATCGGTAGCTACTTGTATCGGTGGTTGTCTCTGTATATCAGTGGCTCTGTCTGTATCAGTAGACATCATATCAGTATCTGTCTGTTTGTATCAGTAGACTTCATATCAATAGCTGTCTGTTTGTCCGTATCAGTAGCTCTTAATTATAATAGTAGACTCTCTCTATTGGAGATCTTTTCTTATGGGTAGACTATGTCTGTGTCGGTGACTATGTATCGGTAGGTCTGTAATAGTGACTCAAAAAATTAATACTTATCTATTCTAAGAAAATCATATCCAGAGTGAGTTAGTATTTTTTCAAAACATGTATAAACATAGATAAACATTGATTAACATATTCGAATGGTTATTTTGATATATATGAAAAATCAATATAAGGATTAAAAAATTGAACATACAGATATGATTATCAAAACATATTAAAACATAATTGAGATTATCAAAACATGTGAGGCCAACACTTATGAAGAATAAGAGGAAATTACTTACTTAAAAATAATATTTCGAACTCATCCATTCCATTTATTCAATTTCATCCTCTTACATTATATTCATGATAAGATTCTACAATTGTTATGATTGACCTTCCAAATGATAAAAAAATAGGAAAAATTTATAATATCCGGACAATTAAAGAATAAAACATATTTTCTTATTGGTTTTGATCCATATCTCAGCCACTATTGGGTGAGAAGATCCACTAAAATGAGGTGTATGTTTCCTCATAAAAGATTAAATAGTTTTATTTTCACTTCATTGATCATTAGGGAAATCATTATGATCTATATCTAGAGAAAGTTACATTTTCATGGAAGCTTGGTTCAATATTCTAGCTCCCTTAATATTTGATTGATCTTGTGTAAAATCACTTCATTGAAAATCACATTCATCATTAGCATGATTCTTTCATGTTTCATCCATTGACTAGAAAAAAATCATACTATGAGAAATAACAACCACATCAAGGAATCATGAAAAGGAATATATAAAATTTCTAAAATCACAAATCCATCTATGAAACATTAGGTTTTATCCTAGTTCATTCCTAATAATTACGTAAACTATAAGATTTTATCATATTCATAGACATAACAATATGGTTATTTCTAAGGATTCCTCATCCTATTTTCCATAGGTTAACTAAACACTTTCTCTAATACCAAATATATTGAACAAATATTACCATACATATATATTACATCTTTTTAGATGAATAATAATTTAATTATAAAATAAAAACCTAATGATCATATAGGTATAGTGCCTTTGTAATCTCAAGAACATAAAAACATGGTTCATAATTTATCTAGATAATCACCCACTTATTTATCCATAATTACATCCCATTTATCATAACACACTTAACATCTTTCTTTATATCCTATTAAGAGGAAACAGAAGAAAACAACGATCTCAGATGCTCAGTACGACTAAACATGGAAGATATCAATTTATTATCTTTTAAATGCATAAGATGAGAAATATGGTTATGTGATAATGAACATAAAATAAAAAGTTCATACCAAACCTATCATGTATCATAATCATGAGTTATGGTATAAATCATTACCATAAACCATAACAAAGAAACTCCATCATAACTCATTTTTGAACTATATGTTGATGTCATAAATGTGTGTAGCATAATAATAAGTATAGAAAACAATTTCATATGACAATTTTAACATCCAAGACACTTATATCAGTCCTTATCACCCGTTTTTTAAACAAATCATGCACATCAACTTGTTTCGCATCACAAATCAAGAACATTGACTAATTTCCCATCATCTATATAGCACATCAACTTGTTTACCTTAATTATCTAATAAGATATAATTAATTTCCAAAAGAATGTTTTCTAGATATAGTTTTCACCCATAATATAATGAAAATAATACATATTCGTGCCACATGACCATAAATCAATCATCACGTTATAACACCTACAGAGAAAAGATTTTCACAAACACTTCAACTTAACCAAACTCATGGAAAAAAATTGGTTTCATAAATATTATGCCTTCATAAACATAAACCATTTAGATAAATAATATTAATGTAATACATGGTCCATATCTCCAGTAAACAATATATAGCATCATATAATTTCATCTTAGATGTAAAATTATTTTTGAAATATTACTTGAAATAATTATTGAGGAAGAAAATCATTCTTTTATGAAATCATTTTTTATTGAGATGAAGAAATTAAAATAATTTTTTTTATAAAAATAAACTTATATGATTGTAAGGGAATCATCAAGTAAGTATGGATTCATAATGGTGGAGAGATCTATTCATGTCATATAAGTTAAAATCATTCATTTCTTCTTTTTGTTAAAAAATTCATAAAGTACCTCATCTGGAAAATGAAAAAAAAATCAAGGCATTTATAAATTATTAATACATGGGTGAAAATAAATTTAAATATTCATAGGTGAATATTTAAAACCATTTTTAGAAAACATAGATGTGGGAGATGAATATTTCTAAACAGAGATTTATAACAAAAAATCTAGAATATTGATTAGATTATGAAATAAACCCTTACAAAATTGTAATTAATATAATAATATAAAATATGTACTAAAAAAATAATATGAATATTAAAATACCATAATATTCAGAATAAGACTCAAAAAGGAAATTCACAGTTAGTATAAACACCACAGAGAATAAACAAGTAGTGTTTAAGGCATGCATCCCACAGAAACAAAATTTAGACAAAAATATCACAACACAAGTATTTCCATTACATGTTAACATAAATATATCATGTATAATAAATATGTCTTTATTATATATTTATTATTTAATCATATAGAAATAATACCATGTATGATTTGTTTATAACATTTTATCACCTATTTATTAATAATTTAATTCATAATTAAGGTGATATCTGCTTTGTTTTCCAAACTTATTTTGGTTTGGTAGTCCTGGACCATATACATCGATCAGGGTACCATCATTTCAAGAATAATGGTTATGTTATATATATGATATATATTCATTAAATTAGTCCTTATTAACACCAATGATAAATATATTAGAATAAAAAATCACATCATATCGTGGAGATGATAAGTCATACGTATTCACGAGCGATGTTATCATTTCCTAAAGGATGAGGTGGTAAAATGGTAGATATATTATTATAATTATAAATGAATAATTATGTAATAAGTCTCATTTAAAAACATTAATATCCAAATAATTTAATCCCATAAAATATGGTGATTAAAAATGAATTGTATCTCAACGTGGAGACGGTAAGCCGTACATATACACGAGCGATACTTTCACTTCTTTATAAATGGGAAAGGCGATGTATAATGGTGTGTTCATAATCATAATAAAATTTCAAGGATATTTCGATTGATTAAGTTATTATTTTATAATATATATCATATATTTATATGAGTTATGGATGAGTAAAAATTAGAGTGATCTGTTACAATGATTACATCTTCTTCTAAATACCTCCTCTCATTCTCCTCTATGTGAATCTGGAGTCGACCCTTTGGGAAGACTTGAAAGTCTATAATATGGATAAAGAAGTAGAGAATATATTTTTTCAGAGATTGTTTGATATATAATACCCTATGTTTTGATATGGGATGAGGGAGGTGGTGTTCTTTTATATTGAATGTGAGGATTACTTTAGGAATTTATCAAAAGATTAAATTATAATAAATGAAATATCAATTAAAATACCAATAAATGGGAATAAATTGGAATATAATGTGGTTTAGGGTGGTAATAAAAAACTATTGGATTTTTGACATGTATAGGTGTAATTTTATACCATCTCATTTTGATTGATCATTCGTTATCTAATTTTAGTTTTAACTATGGTAACAACATTAAAAGGTGGATATGTTTAACAATAAGGTTTCAATTGAACCATAAATTTAAAATTTATCATATTTTAGACAATAAATTATCACATTTTTTCTTATTTAGGATTTTTATAAATATATATATATTTTAAAAAAATATTATCTTCATAAAATATCATTAGTGTCAATTTTGAAATTATTCATTACATTGAATTTAAGAAAATAAATAAAGAAAGATAACATTGAAACGATTTGATTAATATACCCCCATTTCATCATTGTAACCTATAAAATTATTGTATAACCTTAATTGTGTAAAATTATATCTATTTTAATATTTTTAATATCAATTAATTAAATTTTTTATTTATTGAATAATTACTACATCAATATTGGGGAATTATTTATGATTATTATTTCTTCACTAAAATAAAAAAATTAATTTTTTTATTGTATATAAAATTTTTATATCTCGTAATAATATATATAATCTATAATATCTTTTATTTATCTAAATATTAAAAATATTATACTTCTAAAATTAAGAGTGTGACATTTTTTCATTCTCTTTGATTTTAATAATATCCATGTATGTATGCTTGAAACGATTCCATTAAATCATTAAATTTAGAAAATTATGTGATATGGTTTGAATTAAATTCATCCAATAACATTTTTGGATGTTTCAGGGAAATTTTATAATATTTATAAAATTAATTTTACCCTTAATTACACATTTGACCCATTAACGTGATAACAAAAATTACTAATGTTACTGTTCATAATGTCCAGAAATATAAGCAAACTATTTAATAAATTTACACCTTCTGATTCTAAATATTGAATCAATTTTTTCAATTTAAAAACACATAATTGGATAAAATTAATTTAAACTTATTATAGTTGATGTGAGGAGAAAAATGGGGTTTTAATGAGAAAAAATTCAAAAGACAAAAATGTTATTATATTAAAATATGATGTGAAATTGATTCATTTTTAAATAAATTGTATTAAAATATATAAAAATTATCTATTTATACTTTAAAACCAGTTAAAAATATAATTTAACAATATAAATTATTTAGATGAAAAAGATTTATTCAATGAAATTTCATTAATTTTTGATTATTTATCAAATCATGAAACCTATAATAAAATTACCAAAAAATCAACAAAAGTAAATTTTGATATCCAAATTTCAATGAGGGATATTATTTTTTCAAATAAAATTTATAAAAGTTTCAAAAAATTATTTAATAGAAGTGATCCTTCTAAAGATGACTTTTTAGAAAAATATTGTTTTTTTAAGAAGTCGTGTTCGAGTAAATGAACAAAACACTAAAATTTTATTGAAAAGAAATAGAATTACAGAAGTCTGAAATAGGGAATTTTTCTAACATCCCTAACATAGAGCGGGATAAACTCAGGAGAGAGAACATCACTCCAATGTATCTCGTGAGTAACACCTATGTTTGCAAGACCATCGAAAATCTTATTAGCTTCACGATACGTATGGGTGGCGATGGCATTGATATATGAAAGAAAGTCAAGGCAATCATTCCACCGTGAGGTGAGCATCCAAGCCAAGTGAATAGAACCATTCCAAATTGCCTGAATAATAGTAGTAGAGTCACTCTCTATCCAGATATTTTTCCAATTATGAAGCCTGGCAAAAGAAGTCACGTGAATAACAATCATCATCTCAGCTTCCAGTAATGAAGAAGTACCACAAGAGCTATATAAGCATCCAAGCGTTCGGTCGAGGTGATTTATGAAGATGGCCTCACAACTTGCTGGGCCATGGTTTCCTTTGGAGGCACCGTCCACATTGAATTTAATACAGCATGGAGGTGGGGGTCGCCAAAATACTTCCATGGTATGCTTCGGACAAGGGTATTTCCCGTCCACCCCAATGCATCTGAGAATCCCAAAGTCATGAACAGAGTTGTTGCAATGATCTTTTTGAATTGAAGTGGCTTCACGAAGGGTCATTAGGATTCTGGTTTCCCCTGCATTAAACTTGAATGAGTTATTACAAAAAATACAACCATTTATACTATACCATATTACATGTAGAAGTTCCGCAACCGCTGTGGTGAAGAGATTTTTTATTTTCTGTGAATCAGCAACTTTCAAACAACGTTGAATCTGCAAGATAATGGAACTACAAAGAAACCATCCGCATTTAAAGATGTCAAAGATATAATGCCAAAGTGTGGTTACCGTGTCACAAGAAAGAAAGAGGTGGTTCACATCCTCTCTATGTTGATTAAACATGCGACATTTGGAGCAAAGAGTAATCCCAAATAATTGAAGGCATGTATCCGCAGTGATTCTATTATAAGAAATATTCCAAACTACTGTAAATCTTGAGGGTTTTAACCAGGCTTTATTGAAGATTTTTAACCAGGAAAAATTGTTCTCTGCATTGTTGAACAAGTGATTATAAAAAAATTTAGAATTTAGTATTCCATTATGCATCGGTTCTCAAATAATATAATCCTTCATGTTAGTGAAAGGATAGTTATCAACAATCTTCCTGACATTCTCAGGAAGACAGGAATTCTGCATTTGCAAAACGTTTTTTATAGTATCATTTATGTGTGGAGGGGGATGGTTATTGTCAACCAAAGAGATCAAGGGATAAGCCTTCCAGTTATCAAACCAAAAATTAAGATCTGAGTTCCTATTGACCATCCATCTAGAGTAGTTCATAATTGACGTGAAAGTGTTTTTAATGGAAGGCCATATAGAGGATGTAAGAAAGTACGCATGATTGTTTTTAAGATTATGAAGAATTCGGGCCTTGAGAAACTCCTTAGAGGGAGAGTTGTTATTAATGAGGTTCCATGTGAGTTAAACATGAAGAGATTTTTTAAAATATTAATGATTTTTAATTCCAATACCACCTTTGTCAATAGGTTTACAACAATTAGCCCAAGGAACTGTAACCAATTTTCTCTCCAAGGTACTCCTTGTCTAAAAAAATTTCTTAATAGCCACATTGTTACGCATGATAAGACTCTTAGGCCATTTATAAATCATCATGTATTGAGGATAGATGTGGAAAATTATAAATATTTGATTGAATAATTTATATATATAATTTATTAATATAATCCATCAATATTAGTTATTTTATTTTATAGGTATAATACACATTTTTTCACATGTAAATATGTTTTCATAAAATGATTTCCATTTAATTTCAAAAGGGATTTACATGTTTAAACCATAATTTTATAAATTAGTTAATATTCTTCATACCCACCATTATAATGGATTTGTTATAATTTTTTTGTTTAAATAATAATAATAATATAATGATTTCTCTTAGAAACTCAATATTTCATGTAATGAAATATAAATCAGTATTATGTATAACGTAAGATTAACACAGTGCAGCGTATAACACAAGATATAAAATAAATTTATTTTATTCAAAAAAATTCATTAAAACTCTTGGGGTTTCATTCATTTGGGAAATACTACTATGTTTTGAATCACCCCCGGCTTAGGTACTGTTGTTCTTTTTAGATGTAATCTACGGAGACATAGTTAAATGAAGGTTATTTGAGTTCTTTAGTGATTCTTCTTTATATGGTGGGTGTTATAAGACCCCAGCCTTAATCCTTACTTAATTTTGAGTTATTACAAGATTACACATTGATGATCTTTTCAAGTTTAGAGTTTTAGAGAATTAGATCATAAAACTTGCATTACATTCCACATATAATCAAAGTGGTAACATAAAGATAGTATTCTTCATTCCCATCAATGGAAACACATTTAAAATAAAACATGGATTATTTCTTGACACTTCCTTGACACTATCATCATAACATGTACCTTTCCCTTGACCTGTGAAAAACATTTCAAAAAAACTTGGGATGAGCATAAAAAGCTCAGTATGGCTTATAAAAACATGGAAAGGAAACATGAGTTCATATATACATAATAATGAAATCATACTTTACCCATAAAACATAGGAACTTTAATATACCTCATAAAATCATGAATAAATCATAGAAATCATAATACATAAAGGTAACTTGAGGCATTCATAACATTCTTACGTAGGGAGTAACCCTCTTGGTTACGTTTGGAATACCCATAATAGTATATTCCCTAAATCTCTTTGGAGAAACCTTAACGTTTCACTCATTCACGTTACCCAATGCATTGGAGAGCTATATCGGGCTCACCCGCCCGTAGTTTATCACGGAACTACCCATCTTCATAATAATTCCCAAGAACCATAACATAATCGTATCAGATAAAACATGCATAAAGGAAACATAACATTTCCACATTTCAATCACAAGATATCAATACAACACAAAAAACATTTTGAAAACCATTTTCAATACCAAAATAAAAGAAAAGTAAAACATGGTATTTATTTTTCTTTTAAAAAGAAGGTATGACTTGTAGAGGAAGCCGAAACACAAATAACGGTCACGACGGCGGAGAAGTCGTTGTCACTGCATACATACGACAAAAACATTCCCTTTTGTCGTTTAGTAAATGCTTCGTATAAAAAATATTCCTTTTGAATAAACCTAAAAGTCAAAGGGGTTTATACACCGTATAAAAGAATGTTGTGTATAAAATAAAATATGCCTCAATGAAAGGAGATTGAGACGAAGTCCCATACCTCGTATCCGACTTGACCCGACCATTCTTTAATTTCCTGAATAACAAACTTGAGTTAATCTCTACGTGCTTATGAATCTTTTCCAAGTTCATTATTCCTTTTATACCATGTTATGAACATCATGTAATCATTTAAGTTAATAATGTTCATTTTGTCGGTATTTGGTTCTTAAGTCAAAAATAGACTTCTTACACTTACATGTTGTTAATTTGGTCAAAGGTTCGTTATATACAGAATGATATTAATGATTTGGATAACATATATATCATATATATTCATCATATACATGTATTTTTAATATTACATCACATTTAGAGGTAAGAAATGAAATGCACCGTTCATGGAGACGGTAAGCCGTACGTACGCATGAACGCTACTTCCATTTCTATTTCATATTTTCTGGAATGGAATCATAATGATATAAGAGTATATTATAATTCCAGTATAATAACATATATAATATCATTAACTTTATCCTTTACACATCCCACATATGGTATTAATGAATCAAATCACTTTCAGGGGGCGGTAGTCCGCACTTCCTAAAATGAAGATATCGTGTTTACCCATAATGGAAACCATAAAGGTATGCCCCAAATGAAATAAAAAAGAAGTATAAGGAAAACATAAATATATTATATATCATATATAAAAATAGTGACATCATAATGGCCACCTTTGAAGGTGTTAAATGAGTATTGAACAATCATCGTTTCGGGAGGCAGAATTTCGCCATCCACGGAAACCGTGTGTTCTTTAACCATTTGATGTAGTTGTGTGAGAGTGTAGCTCAAATAAATATTATAACAACATCCTAGTATATTTATGATACTGGTGTTATTACAAAAGAAGTAAATAAAAAGGGTTTATGGGGTTGGAGAAGCAAAATAAAACAAATGAACATTAGAGAAAGAATTACCTTTAAAAGTGTAACTCCATTTGATTTGTGCCTAAAGGCTTCCATTGAAAGGATTCTGCCCATAGGGAATCCTCTAGGATGAGTATAGGTATGTGGAGAGAGTAAATGGGCAGGGGTTGGCCGAGCCAAAGGCTTGAGGAGTGTGTGAAATGAGGTAGAGGTGGGGGCCTTTTATAAGAGGAGAGGAGGGGCACTTTTGGAAATTAAAGAAATATTACTTTATTTGAAAATGTGTTTCGGTTTTAAAAGGCCCCACATTGATATAATTCGTGGATAAGGTTATAAGGGTTCGAAATACACTCATCCAATAAGTTTTGGACATGTGTAGTTCATATATTTTACATTATCATTCCATTTTATTTAAATCGTCAAATAATGATGTCATCGCGGCATCATTATTATGTCATAAATAATTTAATTTATTTAATATCTAAAAATTATAAAAAAACTACTATGATGTAGGAAATCATTTTATCTTTCCAATTACTATTTATAATCAAAAATCTTATCTTTATAACCCCATGTAAAAATTGTTTTCGTAAAACATATTATGTTTGTGTCATTTTTACTTTTACATTAAATAAAAAGTAACTTATGTCATTTCTCAACCAAAGTGGATCCATGGGGTCTCCAAGTTTACCCATGGCTTGTCTTGGTCGACCATGACACAAAAAATGAGGGTAGGACATGTTTCAATCTCATCTTATTTTATTAAAGCATTATTTTTACCTTAAACAACACTAATTACCACTAATCGCGATTAAGAACTTAATAAGTTACTATTCACCAAAAAATTATTATAATCTCATTGAACCAAATTTTACTTCTTATTGACAACCATGTATGTCGGATTTTTGAAATTCAAAACACAATGATGGAAAAATTTAATTTAAATGGAAAATCAGTCTTTATAAGTACCACTTAGTGGTTTCACTATTCATCAAAAATTGAAGTTTTTCAGAAAATTACCAAAAATTCACCATAAGATATATTTGATATTACGAATTAAAAAATGAAGTCTATTTTACAAAATCCAAAACATATAAGTCACATTAATTAATTTAATAATTAATTCCCGTTGTCAGAGCAAATAACGTGTTTTTATGACAAAATAATTATCAAAAGATTGACACTAGTTTAAGTCCAATTTCAAAGTGAAATTGATTTCAATGACCAACATTGGATTAAATGGTAAAAATATATTCATATTACACATTAAGAACAATTCAAAAGATAATCTAATCATATAAATAAATTAGATTAAAAATCAGTTTTGATGTAAAATGCAGTATTTTTCACTATTCATTAAAAAATGAACATTGTCAGAAAAATACCAAAAATTCACACAAAGTAAATTTTGATGTCCTAATCATAAAGAATACGTTTATTTTGACAAACATAGTTTATAAAATTGTCAAAATATATATTTAAAAAGGGTTTTCCATCATAAGGTAGTAAAACAATCTTTTAAGAATATTAGTGTATTCCATGCTTAAGATTGGATTTATTTTCATTTTAAGCCTCTAAAACACTCTCTTAATCATTAATAGACATAGATAAAAATATATATTATTCATTACTTACTTGGGATTTTACATCCTTCCCCCCTTTAGAAAATTGCATCTCCGCAATTTATTTACTTATCGAATAAATGGGGGTACTTATCCCTCATTGTATTTTCAGATTCCCATGTTGCCTCTTCAATCATGTGGTTTTTCCACAAAACCATTACCTGGTGAATCACCTTATTCCGTAACACATGATCCCTGTGGTCAAGAATCTTGACCGGTTGTTCCTCATAAGATAGGTTCTCTTCCAGCTGAACTACCTCTGGGCTCAAAACATGAGATGGATCTGGCATATACTTTCTCAACATCGAAATGTGAAAAACATTGTGTACCTGAGATAAAATTGGAGGTAAAGCCACTTGGTATGCAATTGATCCAACTCTCTCCAGAATTTCGTATGGTCCAACGAACCTTGGACTCAACTTTCCTTTCTTACCAAATCTCATCACATTTTTCCAAGGAGAAACCTTGAGAAAAACATGATCACCTACCTCGAAAGATAGATCCTTCCTCCGGTAATCCGCATAACACTTCTGTCTGCTCTGAGCTGTTCTCATGTGTTTCTGAATCAGCTGAACTTTTTCTGCCATCTCTTCTACCAATTCTGGTCCCATCAATTGCCTTTCACCCACTTCATCCCAGAAAGTTGGAGTTCGACACCGCTTCCCATATAATGCCTAAAATGGTGCCATCTGTATACTGGAATGAAAACTGTTATTATATGATAATTCAACAAAAGAAAGATGTTGGTCCCAACTTCACTGATAATCCATAGAAAAAGCTCGTAGCATATCCTCCAATGTCTGAATTGTTCGTTCTGACTGCCCATCTGATTGAGGATGAAAAGCTGTACTAAAATTTAATTCATTACCCAACGACTTCTGAAGGCCTTTCCAAAAGATAGAAGTAAAACTGGGATCACGATCTGATACAATGGAGAGATGAACTCCATGTAACATGACTATCTCTTTAAGATACAAACGGGAATGCTGATCAAGAGAGAAAGTATCTTGTATAGCAAGGAAATGAGCAGATTTGGTCAAGCGATCAACAATAACCCAGATTTCATTATTACCTCGAGATGTCTTCGGTAATCCAACAACAAAGTCCATTGATATATTCTCCCATTTCCACTCTGGCACTGGTAAAGGCTGAAGCATCCCTTTCGGTAACTGCCGCTCTACTTTAACCTGTTGACAGGTCAAACACTTCACAGTAAAATCAGCAATGTCTCTTTTCATTCCATCCCACCAGTAATACTCCCGCAGATCTCTATACATCTTAGTACTGCCCGGATGAACTGAAAACGGAGAACTATGACCTTCACATAACAACTCTCTCTTCAACTGTTAATCACAAGGCACACACAATCTCTTCCCAAATCTCAAAACACAATCATTATTCATGTTGAATTCAGGCAACTTACCTTTCTGAACCAGCTCTACCTTTTTCTGCAACTCACTGTCTTTCTTATGTGCTTGCTTGATTCTATCTAATAGAGATGATCTCACTGATACCTGAAGCAAAACAGAAGGACATCCTGCACCAACAACTTCTATGCCAAAGTTCATCAAATCCTTAACCAAAGGATCACGTTCCAAAAACAACATTGTTAATGAAGCATTACATTTTCGACTCAAAGCATCAGCCACTTTATTTTCTCTTCCCGGATGGTAATGAATTGTACAATCATAATCCTTGATTAATTCTAGCCATATCCTTTCTCTCATGTTTAACTCTTTCTGAGTGAATATATACTTTAAACTTTTGTGATCGGTATATATTTCACACTTTACTCCATACAAATGATGCCTCCAAATTTTTAAAGCAAAAACAACAGCAGCTAATTCCAAATCATGTGTAGGGTAATTTACCTCATGAGTTTTCAACTGTCGTGAAGCATAAGCAATTACCTGATCATTCTGCATTAGGACGCAGCCAATTCCTTTCAATGAATCATCACTGTATATAACAAACTCACCATTCGTGGAAGGTAGTGCCAAAAACTGGAGCATTCACCAATCTTCTTTTCAATTCATGATACTACTTAATTCGATAGCCCAAAATCTCCTAAATTAGTTGCAAAGGATTTCACCACCCCTCTCTACTTGTAGTCTAACTACTTCCCATCACTCAAGATCTTTGTCAGACACTTGTTTGCATAGTGACCCATCTCATTGCTCTTATAACATTTCACAAACTGTAAATCAAATTTGTTCTTACCTTCACCTTGATCCTTTTCAGTGCAATCACGAGCCTTATGTCCCATCTTACCACATCGGTAGCACTTTCCAGAATTCAGAAGACATTCCCCATCATGCCTTTTGCCACATTTATCACAAACTAGAAACTTAGTTCTCTTACCATCAGACTTTTTTGAAGAATTCTTACCTTTCTCCTGCCACCTCGGTCTCTTCTTCTGTTGGTTGTTATAGAACACTTGGTCATCGGCAAACTCCATTTCCACCTTCTCAGCACATCGAACAAGCTTTTCATAACTTTTAAACTCATGAGAAGATAATGCCCTTCGATATTTTGGCTTTAATCCTGAGTAAAAACGATTGATTTTACTATCAAGGTCTCGGATAAAATTTGGAGCATACCTTGCCAATCAAGTGAACCTTTCTTCATAGGCAGCCACTGAGTCTTCTTCTTGCCTCAATTCCAAGAATTGATTTTCCATCCTAAGTCGAACAACCTTAGGAAAATACTTCTCAAGAAACATACCTTTGAATTCATCCCAGTCAAGAGCATCAATCTCATCGGCGTCCCTCATATTTTTAACCATAGACCACCACTGATCTGCTTCACCCTCCAAACGGTAAATAGAAAGACTAACCTTTTGATTGTCTGAACACCCCATGACATCAAAAATCTTCTCTAGTGATTTAATCCACCCTTCAGCTATCACATGGTCAGATGATCCTCTTAATGACGGTAGATGTTGCCTCATGAAATGTTCCACCACTAACATGTTCCTCTGCTGTTGATCTGGCTGATCTCGTGCATGGATACCACCACCATTTATCACTTGAGTCAACTGCTCCATTACTGCAACAAACTGTTCAGTTCCAATTCCGACCATTTCTAGATGCTGATTAGGAAGGTTATTTCCTTCTGTATGCCTTCCTAGCAGTGCTTCCCTGTTTCCTCTGCGGAAAACCATTCTGAACAAACATGTCTTAGATGAAGCAACATGGTAATCTTCAAATGCTATACCATTTCAAAGAATTTTTTTTGGATAATCATTTAATAGAATTCTAACCCCTAAAGTTATCTAAACCGACCTATAATACCAACTATAAGGCCCCAACCTTAAACCTTACTTAATCTTGAGTAATTACAAGATTACACATTGGGGATCTTTTCGGGTTTACAGTTTTAGAGAATTAGATCATAAAACTTGAATTTCATTCCACATATAAACAAATTGGTTACATAAAGATAGTATTCTTCATTCCCATCAATGGAAACACATTTAAAATAAAAAATGGATTATTTCTTGACACTTCCTTGACACTATCATCTTATCATGTACCTTTCCCTTGACCTGTGAAAAACATTTCAAAAAAACTTGGGATGAGCATAAAAAGCTCAGTATGGGTTATAAAAACATGGAAAGGAAACATGAGTTCATATTTACATAAGAATGAAATCATACTTTACCCCTAAAACATTGGCACTTTAACATACCTCATAAAATCATGAATAATTCATAGAAATCAAAAGACATAAAGGTAACTTGAGACATTCATAACATTCTTACGTAGGGAGTAACCCTCTTGGTTTCGTTTGGAATACCCATCACAGTATAGTCCCTAAATCACTTCGGAGAAACCTTAATGTTTCACTCCTTTGCGTTACCCAATCCATTGGAGAGCTATATCGGGCTCACCCTCCCATAGTTTATCACAGAACCACCCGTCTTCATAATAATTCCCAAGAACCATAACATAATCGTATCACATAAAACATGCATAAAGGAAATATAACATTTCCACAATTCAATCACAAGATATCAATACAACACAAAAAACATTGTGAAAACCATTTTCAATACCAAAATAAAAGAAAGGTAAAACATGGTATTTATTTTTCTTTTAAAAAGAAGGTATGGCTTGTAGAGGAAGCCGAAACTCAAATAACGGTCACGACGGCGGAGAAGTCGTTGTCGTCGCATACGTACGATAAAAACATTCCCTTTTGTCATTTAGTAAATGATTCGTATAAAAAAGATTCCTTTTTAATAAATTTAAAAGTCAAAGGGGTTTATACACCGTATAAAATAAAGTTGTGTATAAAATAAAATATGCCTCAATGAAAGGAGATTGAGACGAAGTCCCATACCTCGTATCCGACTTCACCTGACCATTCTTTAATATCTGGAATAATAAACTTGAGTTAATATCTACTTGCTTATGAATCTTTTTCAAGTTCATTATTCCTTTTATACCATGTTATGAACATCATGTAATCATTTAAGTTAATAATGTTCATTATGTCGGTATTTGGTTCTTAAGTCAAAAATAGACTTCTTACACTTACATGTTGTTAATTTGGTCAAAGGTTTGTTATATAGAGAATGATATTTATGATTTGGATAACATATATATCATATATATTCATCATATACATGTATTTTTAATATTACATCACATTTAGAGGTAAGAAATGAAATGCACCGTTCATGGAGACGGTAAGCCGTACGTACGCATGAATGCTACTTCCATTTCTATTTCATATTTTCTGAAATGGAATCGTAATGATATAAGAGTATATTATAATTCCAGTATAATAACATATATAATATCATTAACTTTATCCTTTACACATCCCATATATGGTATTAACGAATCAAATCACTTTCAGGGGGCGGTAGTCCGCACTTCATAGAATGAAGATATCGTGTTTACCCATAATCGAAACCATAAAGGTATGCCCAAAATGAATTAAAACAGAAGCTTAAGGAAAACATAAACATATTATATATCATATATAAAAATAGTGACATCCTAATGGCCACCATTGAAGTTGTTAAATGAGTATTGAACAATCATCGTTTCGGGAGGCAGAATTTCGCCATCCACGGAAACCGTATGTTCTTTAACCATTTGATGTAGTTGTGTGAGAGTGTAGCTCAAATAAATCTTATAAAAACAGCCAAGTATATTAAAGATACTGGTGTTGTTACAAAATAAGTAAATAAAAAGAGATTAGGGGGTTGGAGAAGATAAATAAAACAAATGAACATGAGAGAAAGAATTACCTTTAAAAGTGTAACTCCTTTTGATTTGTGCCTAAAGGCTTCCTTTGAAAGGATTATTCCCAAATGGAATCCTCTAGGATGAGGAGAGGGATGTGGAGAGAGTAAATGGGAAGGGGTTGGCCGAGCCAAAGGCTTGAGGAGTGTGTGAAATGAGGTAGAGGTGGGGGCCTTTTATAAGAGGAGAGGAGGGGAACTTTTGGAAAGTAAAGAAATATTACTTTATATGAAACTGTGTTTCGGTTTTAAAAGGTCCCACATTAAAATAATTCGTGGATAAGGTGATAAGGGTTCTAAATACACTCATCCAATAAGTTTTGGACATGTGTAGTTCATATATGTTACATTATCATTTCATTTTATTTAAATCATCAAATAATGATGTCATCGCTGCATCATTATTATGTCATAAATAATTTAATTTATTTAATGTCTAAAAATTATAAAAAAAATACTATGATGTAGGAAATCTTTTTAGATTTCCAATGACTATTTATAATAAAAAATCTGATCTTTATAACCCCATGTAACAATTATTTTTGTAAAACATATTATGTTTTTGTCATTTTTACTTTTACATTTAATAAAAAGTAATTTATATAATTTCCCAACCAAAGTGGATCCATGGGGTCCCCAAGTTGACCCATGGCTTGTCTTGGTCGGCCATGACACAACCAATGATGGTAGGACATGTGTCAATCTCATCTTATTTTATTAAAGCATTATTTTTACCTTAAACTACATGAATTACCACTAATCGCGATTAAGAACTTAATAAGTTACTATTCACCAAAAAATTATTATAATCTCATTGAACCACATTTTACTTCTTAATTAAAAACATGTATGTCGGATTTTTGAAATTCAAAACACAATGATGGCAAAATTTCATTTAAACGGAAAATCAGTCTTTATAAGTACCACTTAGTGGTTTCACTAATCATCAAAAATTGATGTTTTTCAGAAAATTACCAAAAATTCACCCTATGCTATATTTGATATTACGAATTCAAAAATTAAGTATATTTTACAAAATTTAAAACATATAAGTCAAATTAATTAATTTAATAATTAATTCCTGTTGTCAGAGCAAATAGCGTGTTTTTATGAAACAATAAGTATCAAAAGATTGACACTAGTTTAAGTCCAATTTCAAAGTGAAATTGATTACAATAACCACCATTGGATTAAATGGTAAAAATATATTCATATTATACATTAAGAAAAATTCAAAAGATAATCTAATCATATAAATAAATTATATTAAAAATCAGTTTTGATGTAAAATGCAGTATTTTTCACTATTCATAAAAAAATGAACATTGTCAGAAAAATACCAAAAATTCACACAAAGTAAATTTTGATGTCCCAATCATAAAGATTAAGTTTATTTTTACAAACACTGTTTATAAAATTGTCAAAAGATAGATTTAAAAAGGGTTTTCCATCATAAGGCAGTAAAACAATCTTTTAAGACTATTAGTGTATTCCATGCTTAAGATTGGATTTATTTTCATTTTAAGCCTCTAAAACACTATCTTAATCATTAATAGACATAAATAAAAATATGTATTATTCATTACTTACTTGGTATGTTACAGGTGTGGTTTATAATTTTGGATCATAATATAGGTTAGGAGTCTCTAGTTTTAATTATTTGATAGTTGGTTGTATTTCGGTTTCATAGGATTTTGTCTTTAAGTTTTCTCATGTATGTTGATATGGCTTTTGTTTTGGTTTGGTTTTGTTTGGAGTTTTAATTTTATACTCATGAATTGTATAGTGTTTTTTTGGTTTAGATGTTTATTTTTAAAATTTAAAATAATACCCCAACTCTTTATGAAGCTCAATGAATTTTTTTGTAGCCATTGGTGTCTAGGAAATGTCACCTTAGTCCTAGTAGCGTACTTCCCCCTTCATCCTATACCAATAGGTCAGGGGACGTATGTTACAGATAAACTAATGAAATACATAATAAAGGGCTTATTTATAAATCCCGGTAAGGGAATAAAAAATAATAACATAAGGTAAAACAATACATGTGATACAATTGGAATATCATGGTAAAATACATGGGGAATGAATCATAACCCTAAGCTGTGAGGAATGTAATTACATGATAACATATGAATAATATAAGAATTTAGAAACAAAATAAAACATGACGTTATAAAAATATGTCGAGGATTACAAACAATAAAAATAATATAGTGTAATTTTTATAAAATCCCATGAATTATAAATGAAATATTATTTGATAAAATCATTAACAAATGTATTGGAGGGCTATATAATTCTTGGCCTACCAATCACATTCATATCATGTACATTCATAAGTGTCTTACATAAATCATATAATATATGGTTGTATTTATCAATTTTTACACCATTATTAATGAGTGAAGATTATATACCTAAAAATACTCAATCAATTTAGGACATCAGTAACTTGGTAAATACTGATGACTGGACATGGGAATGGGTATTCACTATAGGAATGATTTTCATGGAAAATCAAAGGATAATTTTAGTGTCATAATGTGTGTTCATAATGGTTTATAAAAGTATAGAATTAGTGTTAAAGGGGTCTCTAATAACACTAAAATCATAGAAATGGTTAGTTTTTTTTTGAAAAAACATATCCTAGTTTGACCAATTGGAAATTATAATGCATGATTTGAAGAAGGTTCTTGAAAAAGATGAGAAAGATATTATCCGTTACATTATCTCAGTAATGGCTTAGTCAAAGGTTATAATGAGACTAGATAAATGATCTCTCAGTTTTTTAATATAAATCGGACTATAAATGGTTTTTTATAAATACATTAAAACAAAATAAATTGAGATTTAGAAGGTTAAATACAAATAAGGGGCCCGAATGGATATGAAGATATAGAGAGATACCTTACCTTGAGAGGGAACTTCCTAATACATGGGAAGACCTTCTCAATGGATTGGGGAACCTTAGGAGGGATCTAGAATGGAATGTTTATAGTAAATTAGTTCTATAATAGTTTTTTTGTTACAAATAATTGTAGGATGAGTGGTTTTATATAGAAATATTGAAGATAATTCTTTATTAATTTCCAATCATCGTTTTTGGACTCTATATGATAAATTAATCAAAAAAAAACATTCCATTAGTTTTATCAGATGGTTTCCTCTAAATAAGTGTGTTTTTAATTATTTTATAAGTCTATGAACTGAAAAAAGTAAAATAATACCCTTAGTGGCGTGTAAGTGAGTAATCTCTATACGAGATTTAATTTTAAAACAATAAAATATAATATAGGTTTTTGAGTATTCATTAAGGGTTTATTAAATTAATTAAATAACATTTAAAACAAATTATATGAAATGGGAATCATAGTTTCTATCATGGATACCATTTATTTTGTTATTAAATCACTTTTTGGATTTTATGATGTCACAATACACACAATATATTTATAGTGTATTTATTTTTTACAAAAAAATCAACTTTCATTGAAAATTATGAAAAATACATCAGTGGATAATTTCAATGTGATGATTTAAAAAATATTATTTTTTATATCTAAATAGATATATAAATATGATTCATTATCATTTTAAATAAAAAATTCATTTTTATCAAAAAATTGTGCTATATTGATAATAAAATTTTTATAACCCTTATAAAAACTACATTTGACGTTATAAAATTAAATTATACCTTATATTTAATAAATTTTATTTTATGAAAATAAATTTTATTTCAATGTTATTTTAATTCATCAAAAGTAGTGACCTGATTGAAAATATATATTTCCCAAAATTAAAATATGTGTTTCATCATATCAAAATATATTTTTTATCAAATCCATTGTTTATTCATGTTAAAAGTAATAATAATAAGGGAATAATTATAAATATTATTTTATTGAAATAAAATATATAAATTTAAAATTTTAGGTTCTAGATACCAAATAGTTTATTACATTGGCGAATGAGCTACGGTTATTGTGTGTGATGGGGATATTTTCTTGGGGTGCTTGAGAAAACAATTTTTAGATCATGATACCAATGATATTCAACTTATAATATAAACATTCTCACTCGTGATTCAGTTTTTGAATCTCACTGTAGGATTGGTCAAAGGAAAATCTGATATATTTTTTCTCTCTCTGAAGTTGTGATGAATTGGATTCTTCGGTACGATCCAAGTGGTTGAGGCCACCACACCAATTGTCTTTATAAAATGGAATTTATCGTATCCAATAATATATAAAAATAATAATGATTATTGTATAATTTCTATATTATAAATGGATTTTTTACTTAATGTAATTTTAAAATTTCTTAGTATATTACTTGTAATAGTCCAAAATAACCAATAAAATGCATGTTCATTTAATAATTACATTACATGATAATACATTTATCTATTCAAAATGTTAATCAAATGTATAGATGTTTGGGGAATTTCATCATTCCACCCTTTTGAAATTTTACCCCCAAAATTTTAATTTTATACAGTAAAACCGATAAGGGTATGTTTTTCATTACCTCTACCAGTTTCTATGTCACTTCTTCAAACACATGCTTCTACTTCAACTCTTTGACCGAGTTGATTTTCTGGTTTCACAGAACATTGTGTCTATGATATAATATATTCATTAGATACTCCATGTATAAAAGATAATTTTCCAATGGTTCCATCACTTGATTTAGTTCTTGTGACTGGTTTGGTATTTGCTTCCTCAAGGGGGATACATGAAACACATCATGTACTTGTGATTGGGTATATGGGATTTCTAGTTGACATGACACCACTCCTACGTGATCAAGGTTATCAAAGGATTCAATTTATCTTTGAATAAGATTTAATTTCATCCCAAACATATTCTATTTATCCCATAATGCTATACCAAAGAATACTTTACCTCTATCACTAATCTCTTGACATCGTCGAAGATTGTCAGCAATCATTTTGAATATTTCATATTATTATAAATGGTTTGACCATACTATTTCATATATTGGATTGGATAATGTTTCATCATCTTCTACTCCCTTGATTACTAAAATCATATTAGAGTCTAAAGCAACTTCCCATTTAGAGAATTATATTGTTCCATTTGAGTTATATAATTGGAATTATTGTTATATGATAATTCCACTTGAAAAAGCTGTTATTCCCAACACCGTTGGAAATCTATTGACCATGATATCAACATATACACCAGAATTTGAATGGCCCTTTCTAATTTACCATCCATTTTAGTGTGATAACCAATGTTGAAGCTCAGTTCTACATCAAATGCTTACTAATGGATTCTTTAAAACCAAGAGGTAATCCTAGGATCATTATCAAATAAAATAGAGAGTTGAACTCTATGAAATCATTCCAATTCCATTATGTATATCATTGTGAGTTACTCAAGAGATAAATAATAAATGATAAGAATGAAATGTGAAGAAATTGTAAGGGGATAAACTAATTTCTAGGTGGATTAATTTCCATTAGATTTCTTAAGGAGTCTTATGATGAAATCCATGGTTATGTTCTTGCTTCAAATATATATTTTTTTGAATTTTCTAAAATCCACTTTATGGTAGTGGTAACCGTACAACAGGATTACAAATTTCAAATTTTCGGATTCAAAATTCAAAAATTACCCAAACAAGATCCATGAATTCAAAATAATGTGATACTCAAATCCAACCAAATCCTCTCCTAGAAGGCCACGAGATCCACTACATGGTCTGAGGAGAGGCCTATGAAGTCGCATCCACATAGTCAACACCATTATCACATCACCTAATGCACTAGCCCTTCACCATCATCCTATATCCATGCATCGTCATCATGAACTCCACCGGTCGTCAGCTAGAGGAACCGCCGGCCTGTATCAGTACCACAGAACAAAAACACTAGAAAATTGATGAAGGAAGAAAACCAATATACCATCACCCCACCATTCTCATCACCAAATGAACTCAGCACCATCATTTCACCGACATCCCAACATAAAAAACATCACTGAAATTTTTTCCTTAAGACTTCACAAGATACCACCATCGAACAGAGAAAATATTGAGAGACACAACCTGATGATGCCACTGTCACCACTGGATCATCTTCATGCAACTAATGATCAACACCATAGAATGAGACCACCACTATAGATCATGAACCACCATCGAGGAAGAACATAAAAATATAAATGAAACTGGGGAGTAACCCTAAACTAAATCGAATAAGTAGATAACTAGGAATGAAACCCAAAAAAAGGGAAACAAAAGAAGACCAACTTGGGGGACTATGCGACCACTTAACCTCATGGCTCAAAACCCATGTGTATCCATCTCTCCAAATCCAACCTGGAGAGGTGTTGTGGAAAATTAGTTCATAGAAAGGTAAGATGGCCAAGAAAGAAGCCATACGAAGAAATCCTATGAAGAAATCCCAACATCATAAGTACGAAACTATGGGAAAGGATTCATCATACCCTTATACGTCTATAATTTCCCCTTAATTTATTGTAATCCCAAGCATTGATCTTGAAAATCTGTAATCTCCCACAATATGTTTTCCCAGTAGGTGTTTTTCGTCTAATCTCAAAACATCTTAGTGATTTATGGATGAATAGAAAAGGATGAGCTATGCACATCATCCAGATTATCCCTTTTAATTTTTGGATTTTATAAGGAAAATATTCAGGTTCGAAACCTTATAACGCCATATTCAGCAATGATGGAATTCAGAATATTCAATACCTTATAATATAGAAACTCATCATATTTTTGGGAATCCTTGATCCTCTCTAGTGTATATGGTTAGGTGGTTATTTGGGGAACGTAGGATGGATATCCCTTTATTATTCCAATATCAATACTTTTCTTATCAAAGAATAATTTATTCCTTTTTTATCATAATTATCGATATGGTTAAAAGATTCTTTATACCCATTAAAACTCTTAATTATTTCCTTTCCTAAATAATAATGGATTGAATAAAATATTCCTTTATCATAATTAACAAACCTAAATGAAAAATATGAACATATTTTTTGTGAATATATATTTGAGTATTCTATGATCTATCTATATTCAACACTTTTCACCATAGGGATAATGGCACCAAATCTTCAATGTGAAGATCACTACCACCAAATCCATATCATGTGTATTGTATTTTGGATCACCAGTATTTAATTTTTGCGAGGAAAATGATACCACTTTTTCTTCTTTAATGAGTACAAAACTCAATCCCTGATGTGGATGTATCACCATAGGTCACAACTCCATCACCATTGGTGGGTAATGTGAGAACACATGTAGTGATTTTACTCTTGTTCAACATGTTAAATATTTCATCTCATTCATCATCCTAGAAACACATTACTCCCTGAAGTGTAATATTAGTTATTGAACATGAAAATCTAGATAATATTCTCCAAAATGGATTATAGTACCTATTTAATAAAAGAAAACTATAAATTTTCATCACATGTGATGGTTTTTTCATCCTGTAATTACCTAAAATTTTAAAGGATCTATATATATCCCTTTAATTGTGACAACATGACCCAATAATAGTACTTTCTAAATACAAAACTATAATTTTCTATACTTTTGAACTACATTTTTATTTTTCAAATTCTTCAATAAAACATTTAAATTCTCCTCATGCTCCTCCTCGATTTTGGGGTCGGTAAGAATATCATATATAAGAGACTATAATTTTTTTCAAGGTAATGCCTAATAAATCAATTAATTATATACTTTAATGTTTGTAGATAACTAGTGAGTCCCAATAGAATCAAAATATAGTCTTACTTCCCAAACTATATATGAGTATCATTCTTGGGGACATCATCATTCTTCTTCTTTCCTTGCAAATATCCTGACTATAAATCCACCTTAGACGAGTAATAGTTTCCACTAAATATATCAAATATGTAATAAATATATGGAAGAGGATATTTGTTCTTTATTGAGATCTTTTTTAGCTCATGATAATCAATGTCTAGACACATTGACCCATTCTTCCTCTTGATGAAGAGGACCACGACACCCCTTGGTGAAGCACATGGGCATATAAACCCTTTATACCTATTTTCCACATCTTTTTCATTAGATCCTAAATTTCAAAGGTGGTTATTCTAGATGGTTTATTGGAAATTGGAAAAGATCTGGGTATAATATTGTTCAAATATTAATCCTCTTGTCTAGGAGGCAGATCAGGTAATTAATAGGGAAACGCCTCAATGTATTCCCTCACAATGGGTGTGTCATCAAGAAATATCTTTTCCTTAGTATCAATAATTATAGGATGATATGATTTCCCATATTCAAATAAAATCAATTCTTGGGATGATGAAATAAATAGATATCCATATTCCTCGTTTCAAGTATATAGAATCATATGACGATTTGTGATATTTAGGGTAATTTACTCTTCCCATAAATTTATGTTGGCTCTAAATAAGGAAAGACAATACATAGTTATAATTACATAAAATTCCACTTGTGTGGGTATTATATGTTTTTTGTGATGTTAATTCAACAATGATTGTTAAGTAATGAGTTATATTCTTGGGATGAAAAAATTTACCAATTTTTCATCTTCACTAATAACTCGACTTCAAGGTTTTTAGGTTATTTTTGAATATTTCTAGGATGTGTTCATGATATGAAAGAATAGATAGAACCAAAATAAAATAGAATGTTCCCTATACTTGAATAAATATCCCGCATACCAGCCACCCCTTCATGGTTGGGATCCACCTCAATAGTTGTTATGTAATACGACCAATGTTACGCTCTGGGATATAAATGTTGTTTTCATCGAAGGACATAGGCTTAGTTCATTGATTAACATATATTGATTATTCTTTATAGTTAAAACATTTGAAAATGGTATGAGGTTTGACCATAATGTTTATTTCTTCCATTAAACTGGTGAGTTTCTCCCCACAACAATTGATATATTGATTCCCTCCCTCATTATAATTAAAAAAATTTCTTATACCTTTAGTTAATTTTAAGGAATCCTTTTCCCGAACTGTTGAAAGGTTGGATGATGGTCTTTCTAACCCACCTGATATTTTTACATTGTTGTACAATAATTAAAATCCAGTATCTACTTAATATCTCCAATCCCATGAGACACTTGATATTCACTTATCACTATTATAACTATAACGGAATATCAGACACAGTAATCATAGTTGTGAGAGTTTCAATTTCAAAATCCTTTCACAGACATAGCATTTTCCCTTTAGAATAGTGTTCAATATTAAATTTTTGGGTATTGAAAAAGATGAATATGTATCATTCATGACATTTTTAGTTTTATTCATACTCTACAAAGGATTGTTAATCCTTTTTTCTGAGGATTATGAAATAACTATCCATTTAATGTTTGAGGGTTAGAGGAATATATTTTTTGATTTTTTATGGAATTATGTCAAATCCTTCACTTCTCTTCCTTGGGATTATTAATTTTTGTCAACATCCTCTATTAATCGTCTTCTCCCTTCAAATGATAAACAACCAGAACAACCTTCTATTCTATAGGTAATTTAATGATTGAAAAGAAAATTTCAATGGTATCAATACATTGTTCTATAAATAAGATATGAGAAGTTACATTGATATTCATCAAAAAAAATTCATCAATATTTGAATTTCAACATTAATTTTATAGGGGGATTTGGGAATTCCTCTGGATTCAGGTTTATATTCAAAACCAAATTCAATTGAGAAATAATTATTAAAATTTTTATGATTCTTTATCCCATCTTGTTGGGCTTCCGATTTTGTAATTCAACACATTTATCTCACATTTGTTGTTTACTTGGTTCCACCAATTTTTGATAAGTGACTAAATATATGTGTAAAATTAGAAGTGATATTTTTTATCTTTTAATACATAAATGGGAAGACATAAACATTAATGAAATACCTCATAAATGAAATTTATTCTATAAATTATGAATTTATATATTTCTATATGTGTTTTATCTGATGTATTTCATAATTTAAAATCATATGTTCATTGTATTCCCTTTATAATGCTTCATAAAAGTTTTGTGAATTTACAATCCCACATCAATCAAGACTCTCAATCTTGGTGTGTTTCATGGCCTATTTTCATGAACCATGTAATGATTGAGTCCATATCTATGAGCCCCTTATAGGGTTACTAATATAAGGTACACCTGTACCAGGGACACACACATATTTTGTATCCTAAAAGGGGTGTATTTTATTTGAAACCACTTAATCTATGCCTAACCAAGATTTAGGGTTTTTTTCCTTTTTGAGGATTTTCCCTAAGGCTTTTACTATACATATTCTATTCCTAATCCATAGAATAAGTATTATTTTCTTTGATACCAACTTTTAAAACACATATATCTTATACACATTATTTTATGATTTATTACCTAAAGTTACAATTAATAAAATACTAAAATAATGCGAGTCTAACTGTCTTTGGGAAATTTGGTTTATAGAATAACAAAATAATACAATAGTACTATAACATTAATTAAAACTCTATAATGGGATCTTAAAATTATACTATTCTTCTAAAACATCACATGATAACCTAGTGGTATATATAAGAATATGGCTATTCATAAACACTAGTAAGGTAATAAATAGAGAATGTCATAAGGTAAAGTAGTATATGTGATCCAAGAGGTAAATAAATGTAATATAAGCCTGTTGAGTATTGTAAGCCATCAAAAACGAGTAATGAAATAATATGATAACATAAAATTCAATATAGGAATGCATAAAAAACATTAAATCATTAACATAAGTAATTGATAATCTATAAGACAATGTAAAATAGTGTTATTTGGATAACCACTAATTCACCACACATCTCATCTCATTATATAAAAACATTACCCAATGAATTAGAATAATATATAATTTAGGTCTCACCCATCAATTTCATATAATGTACATGAATAAGTGTGCCACATAGATAATACAAAATTTGGAAGAATTTAATAAATTTTAACACCATGGTTATGGATTGGGAATTGTATACATGTAAATCTCCAATCCATGAAGGATTTTTATAATAATTTTAATACACTAGAGTTGTAATAGAGATGTGTAATCATTAAAGAAATATTTGGCACTAAAAATCACAAGATAATTTTGAAGTCAGAACTGAAGTATATAGAAGTGGTGAATGAGAGTGAAAGGGGTGTCTAATCACATTTAAATCATAAATTCATTCATAGGGATGAAAAAAATATAGCCCAACAAGAAAAATTGGAAATAAAAAGGTGTGACATAAAGATAGTGTTTGAATAAAGAGGAAAATGAGAATATGTCGTACTTCAGTATAAAAACGACTTAGGATGAGGTTATAAGGAAATGTGATAAATAATATATCATTATTGAAAACACCAATTGGATAGTAAATGGGTGTTTATAATGACATGAAAACATAATTAATTGGGATTCTAATGATAAAATACAATGAAGGGGATTGAATGGAAAATGAGATAGATCCCTTACCTTGAGAGGGAACTTAATAAATATATAGAGGTGATTTTTAAAATATTTAAAGAATCTTGGGAGGGATATAGAGAGTGAATATTAGAATAACTTCATGATCCATGATTTTTGGGTGGAGAGGAATGTGTGATTGGGGGGGTTTATATAGAGAAAAGGAGCAGAATTATGAATTAATTTCCAAACATCAATATTGCACAACATATGATAAATAAATAAAAAAACAAACATTCACATTGTTTTCCCAAGGAAACTATCAAAGAAAAGTACTATTCATTATTTTATAATGCTATGGTCTGAAATTTTTAAACTAATTCCCTTGGTACTATTGAAGTGAGTCATGTTTATAAAGAATTTATTTTAATATAATAAAATGTAAAATACATTTTAGAGGATTCGATAAATATTTATAAAATCAATCAAAATATATAATAAACACATTTTTTTAATGTGGAAACATATTTTTTTTCCTTGATACCATTTATAGTATTTATTACATGACTTTTGTCCATTCATTATGTAATAACACACACCATATATTTATACCGGATTTATTTGTTATATATAAATTTGGCTGTTTAAAAAAATTAAGAAAATTTCCAAGATGGATAATTTCAATGACCCGATTTAAAAATGATTATTACTTAAAACAGAATATTTCTATAAATACGATTATTTAAACTTTTAATTAAAAATCCCCATTAATTTAATATGATATTTTTCAAAAATAACATTTTTATTCTCCTTATAGAAATTATATTTGAGATCATGAGATTATATTATGATTTATATTTAATAAATATTATTTTATAATATTATTTTATTAAAATAAAATTTACATGTTAAATTGATGAATTTATCAAAAGAGGTTTCTGTATTGAATTTAAGTAATCCCCAAAATAAAATTTGTGTTTCATCATATCAACATCTATTTTTTATAAAACTCAATATTTATTTATTTAAAAATTAATAATAGAAATTTGATAAATATTTTATCAATTATATTTTAAAAAACTATACAAATTGATATTATTAGGGTATAGATACGTAGACATTTATTACACAAGATAATTCCCATAGGGTAAGACGTGTGGTGGTGATATTTTCATTGGGAGGTTCAGATAACATTGTTTGAGATATTATCTTAATGAGTATGAAATTCCCCTATAATCAAATTTATCATCCCTATGTTGTTCATTTTCAGCTTGCTATTGGTCAAGAAAAAATCGTACTGTTGTTATATATCTTTTAGGCTCTAATAATTTGGCTTCATATAATACAATCCTAATGGTTGAGGACAACACTATTTTTTCAAGGTCAATGGAATTTATCACAACCATTAATATATACTACTAATAATGATCATTGTATAACATCTATATTATAAATGTTTATGATACATAATTTTATTTTAAATTTATATAGATGTATCTTATAGTGGAAAAAAATAACAGAAGTAGTTCATGTGCTTTATTGGACTAAAATACCTGAAAATGAATTTATTCATTCAAAAATGGATTTTCATTTATAAAGGTTTTGGTCAAATTTTTTTATTACATCATTATTAAATAAAATATAACCAAAATCTATATAAAAACAAAAATTTACCACATTGGATTTTTTTTAATAACATTATCAATTCTAAAATAGATGAATTTTTTTATCTCTCTTTATCTTTTCCCCTCATTGATAATAAATAAAAATATAAATGATTCATACCCCTTATTAACACCATAAATATGAGGTAACTACTTCCCACTTTATCTTCTTCACATTCTTTTAGAAAATTTTCTCCACCCATTCAACATTATTTCTTAAACTAATTTTAAAAGAGGGATGATGTCATAATTTTTTATTAAATTTACCTTTAGTTTTACAAATCATTTTCTACATGGGATAACTAGGTTTATAAAACAAGTGTGTATGACCATGGTGATTATTGTTGTCTATAATGAAACATTAATGTGAAATAAACATATAATCACTTACAAAATTTATCTCATAGGAAATAAAAAATGTTTTATCAGGAATTTCTAACTTGAAAGAAACTAAAAAATTCATTATAATGATTAAGTAAAAGATATAATAATTTCCTTGGGGTAATTCGACATGCTCCCCCATAAATTCATGTAATTTATACTTTATAATGGGTATTATATGGTGTTTTCTTACTTTAACTTCTAATTTTCCAATAGATATATAGAATGTAAATATTTTTAAAGAAAATATTTTTCTACACCATTCTTATCAAGTGAGATCACCCTTAATATATGAACCCATATTTCTTTATCTATGTGGTTAAACTATATTATTAATAAGTAATCATACAATAAGCCACATTGTCACATATATAGACCCCCTTAATTTCATCTCCTCGAATTCACCACATGTTAGTGAAAAGAAAAAAAATCAGGAGGAACCCATAGTTCCTTGAAAATAACAACATGACTTGACTATTCCTCCTAATACATGTTTCATGATACTTTATATATTATAATGGGGGGGGGTGGGGGTCCTCATTATTTTATTTCTATCATGATCAATTATATATTTTATTCTCAATTATAACTCTCAAACTTCTAGATGGGTTATAGTATTTTTTATCACCATAGTCATTATGGATAGTTTTGTCTGTCATGGTTGAATGATTTTTCACATCAATTATTATTGGTATATTAGTATTTTCATGTGTTTTCTCATTTGATTCCAAATTTAAATACATTACCCACACAAATATTATTGGATTTTCAATTTTCACCAATATAAGAATTATCATGTTCATATATCATATCATGTGTCCTCACATACATTCCTATTGTAATAGAATTGGTTTTTAAAATTTTTATCTATTTATCCACATCCAACTAGTGTATCCGAATATTAA
This sequence comes from Viscum album, assembly GCA_963277665.1. Classification (NCBI taxonomy): domain Eukaryota; kingdom Viridiplantae; phylum Streptophyta; class Magnoliopsida; order Santalales; family Viscaceae; genus Viscum; species Viscum album. The sequence continues at coordinate 1,692,021,673 of OY728153.1, read as the reverse complement.
AGAACTATTTCATTACATGATCAATCTTCCTTAATTCTTTATATGTTTCAAATAGATATTAATAATAATTTCTTAACATCTTATATTCCTAACCCTTCATGCCATAGGGAACTAATCAAAGTAATCACAAAATTATCTGCTTATATTTTTGTCCCTATCAGTTATATGTACCACTAAAATTTTCTTAGATATAAATTTTTTCTTAGATGGATTGATTAAATTATTTTCTTGACACAACATAATTCCATTGAGAATTAACTCATATTTTATTAGTTTAAATACTCCTTAATTCATTCCACTTCCATGGTAAATACATTTTCTTCCATAAATCCTAGATGGTGTTTTCCAACCTTCAACAAAATCATCAAAAACCTAGGAACTCAGATCATTAAAATTCATAAGAAATATGTACAAAATTTTCTAGTTGTTGTCTTAATGAATTTTGAGATTTCATTTTCGAAGGTTATAGTTGTCTTATTTTTACATTTTCCCATCCGTTGATAGGAATTAATTCCTTTATTGTTTTCATTTGGTCTACAAAATTATAGGTTTATTTTTAATTATTTCTCTGTTAGTATTAACAAATATATTTTGAGTTTTATTTGGACCAGATTATACCAAAATGTTGAGACACTAATTGTCTCCATAATGAGAAGAATATACTTTAAAAAATATTAATTTTATATGTATTAATTTTACTTATTCAAATAATTTTTATGTCTCATAAAAATGGATTGTGTCTCTTCAAGCTCTTCCGTTTTTCTTGCAATATATTCATCAAGATCACATAAAATCATCTATTACTTACCTATATTTAATTTGTTTTTCACAAAATCCATAAATAAGTCTAATTATTTAATGACCAACACTTTATTTTACTAAAAAAATAACTTTCAAATGATTTCCATTTTTATCTTGAGTTGTGTAATTTTCTTAGGAATAGATTCCAATTCCCCTTTAAACAACCACTATTTATCTATAATTTCTTCAACATAGTCATTTATAGAAGTGTAAATATCTCTTTAAAAATGATAAATCAAATTAAATTAATTACTTAATTTGTTTCTTGAATCATAATTGTTATTTCATTGTATTATTATTTTCTTACTATTGGAATACTTCTTCTAGCAGTTATCATTTTTTTACTATTGATATTTCTCTTAATTAACCTTTGATTCACATTATTAATATGTAGTCTATATGGATTTACTCTAAAAAATGACATGAATCATTATAGTTTTTGTAATTTTTTATTTCTATAAATTTTCCTTCCAATTTCCATTATTCATCCTTAATTATTTAGGATAATTAATTTTTTTGATTTCTTAATCATCCTTAAAATTATATGAATTTTATAATTCTATAATGTCTTTTACCTTGAATTTTGTATTTCAAAGGGACTTAAAATCCATCTCATCTTTTTTATTTCTTATTTAAATCTTGTTACTTCCCATTTATTAGGAAAAGATAATTTTTCAAAACAAATCCAATGATAAATATTCTATATTTTCTAGGTCTCAAATCAAGGATTCAAATATATTGGAAATTTTCTCATTAGATTTTAATCAGTTTTTTAATCAACCAAACTCTCACCAAATCCTTAAATACTTTTCACTTTATAAATTAATCTTTTGAAATATCCATAAATTTTCTAATCATCATATATTTTAATATCATTAAACATTTTACCTCAAATTTATATCTTGGATTCCAAAAAATTTACATTTCCTTTATAATTTCTTGCCAATATATCTCTACATTCATTAGAAATCAAAATTCACTTTTACTTTGTAGATAACTTCTCAAAAATAGGAATTACGATATAATTTATACCTTTTTACCATATTTCATATTCCTCTTATCAATTAATGAAAAATGTGATCCTTTGGAAAAGATTTTAAATTCTAAACTCACGACATATTTAACATCATGTTCATATGATAAGAGGATGGGTAGAATCCTACTCTTCCAATAGGGAGTGTTCATACCATAAAATGTGGGAAAACCCCTTCTATTTGTTGATTTCATACCATCCATTTTCATTAATTTATTGAATAATCAAAGGGAACCCATATTAGTTTTGATACCACATGTGATTCCACATGCCCAATTGACTATAATGTGGGTGGTGAATCAGTGGTATTATTTTTGGAATTCAGATTACTGAACTCAATAAAATTGGATTGTTAATGTCACAATCTACTAAATATATTCTCACAAATGCACCTTATGTAATTGGTAATAAGGGAGTTCACATCACACATGATTTGAAATGTTCATAAAAAATACCCATTCAATTCAACAAGTGTTTAGTCATCTAAATCATGAATTCCGCACTCCATGAAAAATTATATACTCTATGAATCATCATAGTCTAATCAATAAAGATTCACTCTATGTACTATATTCTTAATGATAAAAAATATATTGTAACTTCAAATGAAACAACTATAAATGTTTGATCCAAAATAATGAACTCATCCTTGTACTTTATGTGATCTCAGTAACACTTAATAATGATCTTCCTACCTGAACATACATAATCAATCTAATCTATGCATGTAATCCTTAAATTTAATATATATATAAATATATTATCTTCAAAACATGGTAATATGGCTTGAAATTTTTTCTTGATCATCATGTGAATTAGTTATCCTTTTCTTTTTTGAATAATTGATCCCACAAGTCCTAGAATACTGGAATAGATAACATATTCTAACACTCTCATCCCTCTATGATACATTATTATATCAGGATTTATATTCTTTATAATTGTCACTCTCAATAATTTATGGTTTTGACTATAATTTTTCTTTAATAATAATATTTTTAAAAATTAACTATAATATAAATATTATTTTCAAGAAAGTTTTTGGTAACCTCCTCACCACTTTTTTAATATGATATATATTCATTCAATTCTAAATGATATTTATAGTCCACCTTTGAAATATCTCATAATCTCAATCATGTATTCCATTATAAATCTCCGCATGAATTAGCTAATTTAATTCATTGAATTCCCATAAAACCCAATAATTTAAATTTCTTCAAAATATCTATCCATGTTACCATGCATGTCTATATACAGAAGCATTATAATGTGGGACTTTTACATAAAATTTGGACCCCCTCCCATATAAAAGAATTATATTCAGTTTGATGTTGAAAATATAAATTCAAATCATAATCCTCATGAAGAATTGTTGTGTTTGATAAATTAATAATAGTATATCAGAATCATATGATATAGAAATAACCATAATATTCATTATTAATTTATTATTATTTTTACTAATAAATTACTCACTTATTTAGAATAATAAATCAAAAAATATAATAATTTCATCTCAATGATCCATGAATTTTTTTAAAAACTAAGGAACTCTTCTTTGGGTAATATGTAATCAATGTAGTTGTAAAATGACTCAACATTTTACTCTTACAACATCATTTTTGATGCTTTTTCTCGGTTTAACATCCATCTATAAGGGATGTGCAACTATTTCCCTGCATTCCCTCTTTCTAATGGTGGGAGATATCCATCACTTCTTTAGGTATATTTTCTCCTTGATTGAAAAAAGGTGATGGGATGTCAGCCTATCCTTCCAGGGATTTCTCATCGAAATTCATTGCATAATTCTGGTCTCCCTCAAATATTAAGACACTGTTCGTGAAAATATTTGAAGTACCATATCTTTGTGTACACGTGTTAATTATGCTACTTCTATTATAAATTTCCAATGGGTCATGTCTGGGCCACAACCTAGGGTTAGTAGAGTAGTCATGATGGGCATCACCGACATGACTGGATGCTGAAACACTGGTACAACTGGATTTTATTCCTCTTATTATAGGGATTGAGGGAGAAAAAGTATGAGGAATCCCTTGTTGAATGTGGGGAATTATATTAAAAAATCATGTCATAGAGGTTTTTTCTCAGCTTCCCATGTTTAACATAGGGTATGCCGCAAGATTAACGTCTAGTGGGGATGAATCATACTATTCAGAACACTGATAAGAGTGGATCAGATGGGTATATTCTAAGGAAGGATCACATAGAAATTTACCAAATGAAGGTCTTAGAATGCCCCCAAAAGGGGAAGACCTAAGGTGGTGTTTCCCAAAAAGTGAATATGTCACACCACAAAGGTTGATCTAAACACCACTGAGGGTGGATGAGATACAATGATGGGTCCACCCAAAGGAGAAGTTGAGGCTTACTGTTGAATGGGATTGAACCATAGGGAGTCTTCCCACATACCATGTGTGGAAGATATGGATCAAACTCCACATTGTGTGAATGGGTGGTTTGGGGATTACATGTGGTTAGTTACCCTTCACATGAGGGGTAATCTTTGTTTAGACGACATAGATGTGAGGGGCTTTAGCATGGTTACCTGCCCAGATGCAGATAGAGGAAGTGATGAAGTGGATTACATGATCTCACAAATATGTGTCACCCCAGGTAAGAATTAGGGTTGATGATGGAGGATTTGAATGAAGTCGGTGAGATGAAAGGTGTGGAACCAACAAGAAGATGATGGTGTTGGTCTTGAACCTCAGGGAGCATTCATACGTATCCCTGGGGTAGGGAATCAATGTCCATATTGTTTTAGAGATGGGGTAATGAGTCACCTAATAAGGAGACATGTCAGAATGAATTCATGAATGGGGTCTCGATAGAAGTATATAACGCCCCGACCCCAGAATCCAGGATCTGGTGCATTATTTTAATACATTGGCATGATTAAGAAGAATCAAGTCCCCAAGGGCCGATCAGTTTAGTAGTCATGGAAACAAGATACATACATAAGTTTAACACTAAAAATTTTAAAGAAAAACAATAGTAATTTATTCCGTTAGAAACATCGAAACAACCATGATTATTCCTGCAAGTCTGTCATAACTAACATCTTCATATCCTGGAAAATAAAACATGAGAAAGAGGTGAGCTCAAACGATCATTAAGAGTAATCAATACAGAGGAAGATAACATAAACATTATGCATTGTGAATAATTGAAAACGCATGCCTTTAAAAAAAATTAACATGAACCCTTTATGGAAATAATATGAGTTTAGTAAATAATTCACTAATAAAACAATGTCATGGGTATTATACTAGTTGAATACCCACAAGAAATATCAATATATAATCTCATAATAATGGAATGTGTAACGCCGGACATTATAACCACATAGTAAAGGCATCGTGCCAACACTACAAATAAGATTTTGTCAAGGAATTGTTCCAAGACACTAGTTTATCTCATGAGACCTAATGATGGCTTGAGGAGCTATAGTATGCCCCACCCATTACCTAATTTTTCCAATTCATTCCTCATATGAAATTGTTTAAACATAATATAAACATTCATATTAAAACCATCATATGAAATGTCAATACTTTATCCATATACCATGAATGTTAAAAAATTATCACTTCCACAGTCAAACAAAACTCATTCAATACAATATGGAAGATTGTATTATAATAGATTAAAATCAATCGAGAATAATGAAGGATATTGACAGAGATGAAAAAAAGCGTCAAAACAAATTGACAGAAATATCCCCCTTTTTCTTGAAAACATTTAAAAGTCACACTATTTATCAAGAAGCCATTTAAAAAATATTTCCGAGTCAATGTGTCCCACACAACATTGAAAACTTTAAAAGGAATTTTAATTTTAAAACATTAATTTCTATATAAATAAATCCTTAAAACCATTTTTAAAACATGGGCCTTAATGAGAATGATTTAGAAGAATAAATCTTTAAAAAATTTAAAATGATACTTTAGTATGAGTTCCTAACCAAATGAGAGACACAATAATAAAAATAATTGAGGTAATAAAAACATTAAAATATCAGGAGAATAATGGGATTCATGATATACTATTTCAAAGTACTGTATATACCCCAAATAAAATTGAATTGGTGCATAACTTTAAACAAGACTCAATGGATTGTAAGTTGAGATGAAATCCCTTATAAAGACCGCATCTTTAGGATAAGGATAAATCAATGACATGATTATGTGTGATAGATATAAATACACCTAATATGATAGGATATTTGGTGTTAAATCAATCAGAGAACATTCACACAAATTCTTGTAAAAACAACACCAATGAATTGGATGTTTAACTCAATGAATAGAGATTGAGTTAAAATTACTCTTATCAGGTTCATATTGATGAATTGAGAATTTATAAATTTGGTGATTATGTGTATCAAAGGTATATCCACATAATGGTGAGTGTAAATTACTAAATAAATAATAAATATTGATTCTGCACATAATCTTGGAGTAAAAGAATCAATGAAATATGAATAATGCTCGATGAGTGGAAATTGACATTTCAAATTCCCTAACTGATTGGTAACTTATGAAACATACACCCCATGAAAGAAGGATCATACAATGAAGATGTAAATACCCATAAATTAATACATCGAGAATACAATCATGGTCAGTACATACACCACACAAAAGTAAATAGTGGCTAATATAGGATGAATCTCACAGAACTGATAAGTGAGATGAAAACTCCGTACCACGTTATAATTAATTGAGTCGTATGACCCAAAGTTAATAACCATCAAATAAATCACATAATACCATGAATATAAATTGAATCATGATAATATATGTCAAATGTAAGTACAGAATAAACCACATGCAATTAATAAGTGGCGAACAATGGAAATCTCATAGAATTAAAAGTGAGATTAGAAACCCCTTACCTCAAGTCTGCCTTGTCTTGTATGTTCCTTATTCTTATTGAATAATAATAATACGTTAATTTATAATTGATTAAGAACATTTTAAAAGTTTATTATTCCTTTTATATAACTTATTACCATTCTATAACAATTAGTTATTTATTTGAGTTCATAATGGATATTTAATCGATGTTATGAACTTGAGTAAAAAATGGACTTGTTATAATTACTATATTTCCATCTGGTCATTAGTCCATTATCTCCAGAATGATGTACATGATTTAGATATCATATATATATATATATATATTATATCTAGTATATATATATATATATCTATTTATAATAATACATAACATTTGGAGATAGAAATGAATTGTACTGTTCATGGAGACAGTAAGCCGTACGTACACATGAACACTACTTTTATTTCTATTTTGTATTTTAATGGAATTTAAACATAATGATACATTAGTATATTATAATTCCAGTATAATGTATTATATTATATCATTAATTCCATCCCTTATTCATCCCACACAATGCATTAACGAGTCATATCATTTTGAGGGGGGGGGTAGTCTAAACTTCCTCAAATGAAATTATCATGGTTTACCCGTAATGGAAACCATAAAATAATTATATAAATGGAAAATACAGAAGCATAATTAAAACATAATCATAATATATATATCATATATAAATATATTTCCATCTTAATGGAAACCATGAGAGGCTGTAGGCGATAATCAAACAATCATCGTTTCGTGAGGCGTTAGTTTTCCATCCACAGAAACAATATGTACTTCACCCATTAGATGGATCTGTGTGTAATTTTAGTTCGAATAATTCTCATACCAACATCCTAGTATATTTAAAATACTGGTATTGTTATAAAATAAAGCAATAAAAAGTGTTTAGGGTTTTGGGGAAGTAAAATAAAACCAAATAAATCAAAAGAATATTACAGAAAGCATTACCTTTAATTTGGGTAACTTCCTTTGGATTGAACCAAAAGGACTTCTTCAAGTGCCTTATTATAAGGTGAGGCTTTTAGGAAGAAGAGGGGAATATTGAGATGTTATTTTGGCATGGGTTGGAGGAGCTTAGGGGCTTGAGAGTTGTGTGGAATGGGTTTGAACTGGTGTCCTTTTATAATGGGGAGGAGGGGCTCTTTAAGAAAGTGTGAAAATATTATATTATTATATTGTGATATTTAATTTATAAAGGTCCAAATCTTATAAAAGTAGAATATAAGATGACTCATGGTCGAAATAAAATTATTCAATAAGAATTTGACAAGTTTTGGATATTATTTTATTATTAATAATCATATTTATTTAAATCATTTATTAATGAGGTTAATACTAAATCATTATTGTGTCATAAATAATTTAATTTATTTGATGTCTAAAAATTATAAAACAATTACCATAATTTCGGAAATAGTTTTTTCTTTACAATTTTTATTTATAGTGGAAAATATTACTTATATAGCCCCATGTAAAAATTGATATACTAAAATATATTTGTTAATTTCATTTTAGTATTTACATTAAATTAATTAAAATAAAGTGTCATTATCATTATTAAGTGGCTCCATGGGGTCCAAATATTGTCCCAAGGATTCCCATGTTCGTCCTTGACTCATTCAATAAGGTTAGGAGAAGTTTTAAGGTAATTTTGTATTATTATAATATTCTTTTTACCTTAAATTACCCTAATGACCTTTAACAGTGGTATATAAAAGTCAAAAGTTACTATTAATCGGAAATTAATTTCATCTTATTGAACCAAATTTTACTTACTAATAAAAATCATATATCTCGTATTTTTGAAATTCAATTCACAGAAGTTTTATAATTTCCTTTAAATAAAGAAGTCGGATTTTTAACTATAACTTAGTGGTTTCACTATTCATCAAAAATTGATGTTTTTAAGAAAAATACCAAAAGTTCAGCCTAATATATATTTGATATTCCGAATTCAAATATGTTGTCAATTTTTACAAAATTAAAAACTTAAAAGTTGGATTAATTAATTTAAAATTAATTCAAGTTGTCAAACAAATAGAGTGTTTTTAAGAAACAATAACTATCAATAGATTGACACTTGTTTATGTATAATTTCAAAGTGAAATAAATTCAAATGACCAACATTGGATTAATGGGAAAAAATTTATCTAATTACACTTCAAAAACAATTTAAAATATAATATAACTATATAAATAAATTATATTAAAAGGCAGTTTTGAATTAAAATACATTATTTCTCACTATTCATAAAATAAATGAATATTATTAGAAAAATACCAAAAACGTACCCAAAGTAAATTTTGACGTCCTGATTCTAAAGAATAATATAATTTTTTCAAATGGAATATATAAAAGTTAAAAAAACATGGTTTAACGAGGGTTCTCCATTAAAAGGTGGTAAATAAACCTTTTAACGTAAATTATGTTTAAAATTTGATTCATTCACATTTTAAGCCTCTAAATTTTATTGGATAAATGTAAAAACATTTAACAAAAATATATATTCATTTTTCAGTTAGTTATTTTAATTCCATCCATTACAACGACTATGTGGTAACTACCATTTAAAATAATAATATTATATTATTATTGTGCAACCTAAGATTTCCATGAAACCCATTGGTGCGTCTCAGGTATAACATCAAACAAAATGTCCCCTTTAATGTAGAATTCATATTTAGTTCATAAATATTAATAAATATGAAAAATTTCGTGTTCTTTATTTACCTGGGATATTACAAACTTCCCTCCTTTTGCGAATTGTGTCCTTGCAATTTTAAAATTGTTCTTGGAAACATCATTAATAGTCCCACATCAGAAAAGAGTTAGTCAAATACCACATTAAAATAAAGAAAGAAAAGTACAAAGGTCACATAAGATAAACCATTTTGGGATTCCATGTAGTAAAACAAGGATATGGAAGATAAACTAAGTGTCAAGTTCTGATGGAGAGGGATAGAAAACATGATCAGGAGATAGTTAACAACAAGAAAAGTGTGAAAATGGTTAGTACAAGATCAGATGACTTGGTCACTCCAGAAGAGCTATAATAAAATTCATGATAATCACATGATCCAAAAAGGATGAACAATATACTTACCTTGTCTTTTAAGATTTACCACTACCAAAATGTTTAGTACAAGATTAGATAATCCCCAAAAATGATAATCCTTTTGAGAGATAAATAGTAATATTAATTTCTAAAATTAAACCAAAAATACCCCAAAGTTAAATAAATACTATTCAATAAACAATTGTCCTTAAAATCCATCAATATAATCTAAACTAATATTGAATCCCATAATGTAGAATAATTTGATTATGTTGTCATGCACATTAATTTGTATCTCTAAATGACATAGACTACACTTAAAGTCACATACTCAAAAGTATTTAACCTAATCAAATTTTTTCTATGATAGGTTAATCATTTCTTTAAATAACCCAAAATATAGATAAAAATCCACCATTACCCCTCAAATGAAATCCCATAGTATTCTATTTTCCTCAGGTATATAGTGTTCCCAATAGAGTGAACGTCTTCCGAAATAACATTTATCACTTCATCACCAAATCATTTTCCTATACTAAAGATATCCATTTGATTAGACATAATTTCTTAAATCAAATTATTATTGATCAATAAAATCTTTTAACTAAAAAGAATTAGTCACACTAACCAAGACCTCGACGTAGTCCATTGGTAGGCAATAAATCCCAATCGCACTATGGTTGTGGGTTTGATTCCCACAACTTTTTTCAACATGATGGGTTGTCAAACGGTCTATGTGTTTTCCTTTTTCCAAAAATATATAATTTTATAATATTTCCAAAAATTAGATAGATTCCTCAAAATAACTATAACATAATTTCATCACAAATTTTATCTCATTCCTCACATTTTTATTCAAAAATTTAATAACTTGCAACTTCCTCAAACTCAATGATCATATAAAACCAAATGGTTATTTATAATTATATCCACAAGAAAAAAGATAATTCTTCCTCAAATATCATTTTCACATGACAAACATTAGGGTTATAAATACAAGAGAAATGTCATCCTAAGTAATCCCATAAACAAATAGAACTAATACTTTTTAAACATTTCTCCATCCATTTATTTCAAAAGAGTTTCTTCCTTGACCAAGAGGATATCCTATCGAATAGGGCATTCACTCAGGTAATGGATAGGTCCACTAAATTTATGGAAAATGATAGTAAGTGGATTCATAGGACCATTATTTGTTTTCTTCCCTAGTACTCTTCATTTTTCCTCATCAATTCTTTACATTATGTCCTTCTTTCCCACACATAAAGCATTTCTTTGTAACATTAAGACACCTTCCTAGGTGTCTCCTTCCACATTTCTTGCATGATGTAAAATGAGCATTCTTTTCTCCATGTTCTTTACTCTTGGAGATCTTATCATTCACCACTTTTCACTTTGTTGAGTATGGGAGTTGGTTAATATATATGGTGTTGATCATATTTTATAAAAATTGATTTGGCATAAACACAATATCTTTTATGCCTATCAACATTCCATTTTGTATCTCATTTCCACCACTGTTCAAACCTTGTACATCATTCTCAATGTTACCATGACTTCCTTGTAATCCATCCATTGTCTAAAAAAATATAGCATTGTGTGAGTAATAATAGTCATAATTTATTTATAGAATATCATGACACATTATTTTCAATTTATAACACCGTAGGATTAACCAATGTCATTTATTCTCATCTTATATTTAAATCCTTCAAATAGGGTTTTAAATAGAATGTAAACTATCCTAAGAATATCCCCCAGGAGTGTCGTAACCAAGAGTGAAAAAGGCCCATTGTCGTGTACTAGGATACCCCGGGTAAGACCCAAAACCCCTTGTCAGAGTTTATAGTCCTAGGTACATATGTTTCAGAGCCATCTCTACCTGCTCGTATCCAGATAGGGATGTATTTCTTGAAAAATACACAAAATCTCTATATTACCAAAATTCTAGGAAGTTCATATATACTAATCATCAAGGTCTATCTTTGGGTAATGTGCTATAATAACAGTTTATCTAAATCTAGTTTCCATGTTTTGTACTAAACTTCCTCTGATACCAACTGTAAGGCCCCGACCCCAGAATCTAGCAAAGGATGCATTATTTTAACACATTGGCACGATTATAAGGAACCATGTACTAAAGGACCGATCATTTTAGTAGTATTGGAAACAAGAAACATACATAAGTTCAAAACTACAACTTGAAAAGAAATAGAACACTAATTTATTAAATTAGAATCATCCATGCTTCCAAGATTATTCATGCAAGTCACTCATAACTAACTTATTAATATCATGGGAAAATAAAACATGAGAAATGGGTGAGCTCAAATGCTCAGTAAGAGTAGGCAATACAGTGGAAGATAACATAAACATTAGGCATGATGAATAATTGAAAACACATGCCTTTACAAATAATTATCATGAACACATTATGGTAGGAATATGAGTTGAGTGAATAATGACATAATAAAATATAGTCATGGGTATTCTAATAGATGAATAACCACATGAAATATCAATAGCTAATCTCATAATGATGGAATGCATAATGTCGGACATCATAAACACATAGTCAAGGCCTCATGCGAGGACAAAAAATAAGATTTTGTAAAGGTCTTATGCCAAGACACTAGTTTGTCTCATGGGACCCATGGATGCATCTAGGATCTATAGTAGGCTCCACCCATCACTTAATAAGTCCAATTCATTCATCATATGACAAGGTTTATACATAACATATACATTCGTATTAAAACTAGCATACTAAATGTCAATACTTTATCAAGAAACCATGAATGGTATAAAAATAGCACAACCACAGTCAAAAATAACTCATTATATACAATATAGAAGATTGTAGTATAATAGATAATCCTCAATCATCAATAATGATGGATATTGACATAGATGAAGAAAATAATCAAAACAATTTGATAGAAATAACCCCCTTTTTCTAGAAAACATTTAAAAGTCTCATTATTTACCAAGTAGTCATTTAAAATAGATTTTTGAATGAATGTTTCCCATACCAATTTTAAACTTTTAAAGGGAATTTTAATTTTAAAACATTAATGTCTATATAAATAAATCCTTAAAACAATTTTTAAAACATTGAAATTAATGAGAAAGATTGAAAAGAATAAATATTTAAATATTTAAAATGATATTTTAGTTAGAGTTCCTAACCAAATGAGGGACACTTGAATAAAAATAATTGAGGTAATAAACAATTTATAATATCATGAGAATTAAGGAATTCAGGATATACTATGTTAAATTAAAGTATTTACACCAAATAAAATTTATTTGTTGCATAACAACAAAGAAGACTCAATGGAATATATGTTAAGATGAAATCCCTTATAAAGACTGTATCCTTAGGTTAAGGATAAATCAATGAAATAATTATGTGTGAAAAATATAAATACACTCAATATTATTGGATATGCAGTGTAAATAAATCAGAGAACATTCACACATATTCTTTTAAAAACAACACCAATGAATTGGATATTTAACTCAATGAATGGAGATTGAGTTAAAATTACTGTTTTCAAGTTTATATTGATGACCTGAGAATTTATTAATGGAGTGATTATGTGTATCAAAAGTTTATCCAAGTAAAGGTCACTATAAATTTCTACATAAATAATAAATATAGATTCCACACATAATCTTGGAGTAAAATAATCAATGATGTATGAATAAAGGAAAATGAGTGGAAATTGATATTCGAAATTCCCTTACTGATTTGGTAAATTATGAAACATACACCCCATGAATGAAGGATCATAAAATGAACATGTAAATACCGATAAATTAATGTTTATTACACTAAAAATGCAATAATGGTCAGTACATACAACACACAAAAGGAAATAGTGGCCAATATAGCATGACTCTCCCAAAAATAATAAGTGAGATGAAAACTCCTCACCATGTTGTAATTAATCAAGTCGTATGATAAAAAGTTAATAACCATAAAATTAAACACAGAATACCATCAATATAAATATAATCATGATAATATATATCAAATGTATGTACAAAATACACCACATGCAATAACTAAGTGGTGGACAATGGAAATCTCACGGAATTAAAAGTGAGATAAGAAACCCCTTACATCAAGTCCGACTTGTCTTGTATGTTCCCTGTACTTTAAGAATAATAAAATTAAGTTAATTTAAACATGATTAAGAACATTTTACAAGATTATTAGTCCTTTTATATCACTTATTACCTTGCTATAACAATTAGTTATTTATTTGAGTTCATAATGGATATTTTATCGATGTTCGGAACTCGAGTAAAAATGGACTGTTATAATTATTATTTTTCCATGTGATCAAAAGTGCATTATCTAAAAAATGATTTAAATGATTTAGATATCATACATATATATTATATTTCTTGTTTATATATCTATTTATATCAGTACATAACTTATGGAGATAAGAAATGAAATTTAACATTCCTGGAGACGTTAAGTCGTACGTACACATGAATGATACTTTAATTTTTATTATGTATTTTAATTGAATTAAAACATAATGAAACATATGAATATTATAATTATAGAATAATATAATATATAATACCATTAATTCCGTCCTTCATACATCACACATAAGGAATTAACGAGTCATATCATTTTAAGGGGCATGTAGTCTGCACTTCCTCAAATGAAATTATCGCGTTTTACCCATAATGGAAACAATTAAATAATGATATAAATAGAAAATAAAGAAGAATAAAGAAAACATAAACATAATATACATATCATATATAAATACAGTTCCATATTAATGGCCACCATGAGAGGCAGTAGGGGATAATCGAACAATCGTCGTTTCGTGAGGCGTTAGTTTTCCATCCACATCCAAGATCGATTTTTTTTAATTTAAAAGGAGAAATAACAAGACCCAGAATAAGGGGGAAAGAAATAGTGTAGGCCAAGGTCATCCCCTATGACAAGTTTTACACCCTCATGATATTTATTTTAATCATTTAATAATGAGGTAAATACTACAACATTATTGTGTCATAAATAATTTAATTTATTTGATGTCTAAAAATTATTAAAATATTATCATAATATAGGAAATAGTTTCATATTTCCAATGATGATTTATTGTTTAATATATTACTTATATAACCCCATGTAAAAATTAATATACTAAACGATATTTTTTAAGGTAATTTTTGTCTTTAATTTAAGTTAATTAAAATAAAGTGTCATTATCATTCGTAAGTGGATCCTTGGGGTCCCAAAATTTAACCAAGGATTTCCATGGTCAGCCATGACTCATCCAATAAGGTTAAAGGGAGTGTTAAGGTAATATTTTGTTATTATAATATTCCTTTTACGTTGAATCACCCTATTTACCATTAATCTCGGTAAATAAATGTTAAAAGTTACTATTCACCAAAAAATATTTTCATCTTATTGAATCAAATTTTACTTAATTATAACAATCATATATCTCAGATTTTCAAAATTCAATCCATAGAAGTGGTAAATTTTCCTTTAAATGAAAAAGTCGGATTCTTAACTACAACTTATTGGTTTCTCTATTCGTCAAAAATTGATGTTTTTTAGAAAAATACCAAAAATTCAGCCTAAGATATATTTGATATTCAGAATTCAAAAATGATTTCTATTTTACCAAATTCAAAATATTGAGGTTGGATTAATTAATTTAAAATTAATTCCCTTTGTCAAAACAAATACCGTGTCTTTAAGAAACAATAACTATCAATATATTGACACTTGTTTATGTATAATTTCATAGTGAAATTAATTCCAATGACCAAATTTGATTAAAGGGTAAAAATATAATCTAATTACACTTCGAACCCAATTTAAAATTTAATATAACTAAATAAATAAATTAGATTAAAGATATTTTTTAATTTAAATACACTATTTCTCATTATTAATAAAAAAATGAATATTATTATAAATATACAAAAAATTTACCCAAAGTAAAATTGGATGTCCCGATTCTAAAAAATAATTTTATTTTGTCAAATGGAACATATAAAAGTCACCAAAACTAGATTTAAATAGGGTTCTCCATTAAAAGGAGGTAAATAAACCCTTTAATGTAAATTATGTATAAAATATGATTCATTCACATTTTATTCATCTAACATTTGTTGGATAAATGTAAAAAAATAAAAAGCATATCTATTCATTTTATAGTTAGTTCTGTTCATTGTCGACATTATAATGGCTAAGTGTTAACTACTATTTAAAATAATAATATTATATTATTAGTGTGCAATGTAAGATTTCAAAGAAACCCATTGTTGTGTATCAGGTATACCATCGAACATAGTGTCCCATTTAAAGTAGAATTAATATTTAGTTCACAAATATTATTAAATATGAAAAATTTTGTGTTCTTTATTTACCTGGGATGTTAAAAATTAGAAACTCTAGGTAAAGGCATGATATTTTCGAAGCACGAAGTCTCAAGGGAAATGCCAGGATGGGAAATGGGAGATGGGATTGAACCTTGGGAGGCTTCCTACATATCGTTCATGAAAAGGAAAAAGATCAATGTCCATATAGTGAAATAATGGGGCATAGATTCAGGGTGGTCACAAAGGATAAAAACTCAAAGACATGCTGGGACTTATGTGCAGTTTGCAACCCATCACAAGAGGGACACTATTGTTTAGAAGAGTATGGGTTGATTGTGGGGCTTACACGTGGTTAGATTCTTGGGAACTAGTCTGACACTACTAAAGGGTAGAACAAGGATATGGGTCCCATCAAAGGTGACACAACATTTTTCCATTGTTTGGGGTTGATCCTCAGTGAGTCTTCCTATATACCATATCTTGGATATGGGGATAAAACCACATATAGTATTAACGAACACAGTTTAATATCATGCTTGATGAATGGTGCATATAGTTTAGCATTATTCAGGATGAAGATGAACCGATGGGAAGTGGTAAGGACCAATGGGTAATGGGCTTGAACATTGGTAGGCTTCATACGTACCTTTCTTTATGATGGAAAAGTATCGAAGTCCATGTAATTTGGTATAAAGGGGATTGGGGTTTACGTATGATTAAAAACCTAAAAATGATGTCCTAGTTGATTCTTACTCTTAGAGAACATGAGTCATGATCAATGTGAGAAACAAGTGGAAGTAAGGGACCTGACGATCATGTTGTGAGAAGTGTAGCCACGAGGAATGTGATTAGGATTTCACATGGCTAACGACCCAAAGAAAGGAAGGGTGGTACATACTCCAGGAGGGAATCCCAAGTAGGGATATAGATGTATGAGGAGGATATGGCCACTATACATGGAGCACACTTTCAAGGATTATTGGGGCTTACACAATGGCTGCCCGAGACGCACAAGGAGATAAAGTGGATCGGGAGAGGAGGAGTGAGAGGGTGTTGCTGCACATGCCCTTTAGGGTATCCATGGTCTTCTCACTCATGTGGTGATATCAGTTTAATGTTGTGTGTTGAGGATGTAGATGCTTAGTAGTTTACCATCCCGTAGCTCAGATGAACCAGATTCACTCCTCACCCCTAGGACATGCATAACATGACACTTTAACCATTGGTGATTGGTAGGAACCGAAAATTCCATATGGATATGTGGTTGTGGAGTGATCCATTAAGGGTATTATATTTGTGCGTCTATTCAAATAAGCAATAGCCATTCGTTTGTGTTAGCAAAGAATCACAAGTTAAGGAAATTCCACATAATTCAGTCCTTAGGGAATGTTGAAATCATTTTGTACAATCCTAGAAGGTGACATAGAGGAAGTATGCGCAAGACAAGGGTGTTTCACATAAGAGTGGCTCAGACATGGTGCCTTAGGATAAGGATGATATATGGAGAACATAAGGAGGGGCACATGAAAGAATGAAGGAATATGCTCAAGACGAGGGTCAGCATGCAAGATTTAATAGTTGTGCGCCAAATGAGTTGTTGTGCGCAATTGGGAACCCTGCATGCAGGATTGGCATGAAATATGGGAAAACATGAATGCATGAATAATATTTTTCATTTAATTTCATTGTAGAAATAGGAAATGGGTGAGGGTGATGCCCTAATGGGCCCACCTGAAGGAGATCCCATTGGAGACCTGTCGCGCAAGATCTAGTATCGTGAGACCATGTATTTCTTTCAATAAATAAAGGGCTCGACCATCATGTAGTATAGTGGATGTTTTTATTTCATATCTATCCCACAAAATAAGGGGGTTCATTTATATTTATATCCAAAAACAGTAGTGGAAGTGCGCAAGGTGGCCTGCACGCAAGTGGAATTTGATGTCGCATTAGGAACATAAGATCTTGTGGGCAGTTCATCTTCTAGCATGTCACCTGATTTTATTTAGTGCTTCTGACATGGCAATTTTTTAGAAGAATCCATTTGTTATCTCATTGGTGTGGATGATCTTGTGTACGGTTTTCAATCTTTCACGCAGGACTCAGATCGTGTGTGCGCCTCCATTATGTGTCTCGGGATTGATTCATGATTCCAAATATGCCTTTGGTTTGATAAAAACATTTCCCTTTCACACCCTAATCTAGAATTTGGAACAAAAAAATTTCCCCCTCGGAATCAGAGTTGAAAGGGGACCTTATGTTCAGATTTATGTGGAAACACCAAACAATAGATTTTATGATGGTCAATGCATGATGAAATTCCAATTCGGCATGAAAATAACTTCCAACCACGGGATGGTCCATTCAACACCTATACATATGCAGGGGGTAAGTCTCCACACTTTGACATTCATGTGCGATAAGCGACTTTGATCATGTGTACGAAAGATCCTCCTTTCTGTGAAAAAGATCCTGAATTTTTTCGGTGCCTTTCACGTAGTTGTGGATTCTATCGCACTCCTTCTAAATCTTGTGTGCATCAAACATGGTTGAATTTTCCAGGGATAACACCTATATTAAATTCATCCATCTATATTATGCACCAAATACCCATTATTTTTTACTAGCCCCTTTTTCAATTCTGAGGTCCAACTAAAATAGCTTCTCAAAAGACCGGTGTAGAGGAGAAAGCTGCTACTACAGAAAGGAAGACCATATGATCACAAAAAATCATATTTTTCATGTGAGAAGATTCATGTCTGATAACTATATGATTTTCAATATGGTTATGAAAGCTCAAAAGGATTACATTCTAAGTGAAATTTTATCGATATGGAACATCGATATTCTAGAAGAGGTGTTGATTCCAGGTTTCGAGACCCACCCCATGGTCATGGGTAACACGTGAGGAAAGCCTTCCATAGTACAACATCACAAGAAAAGGTCACCCATCTAGGGAAACAAAGAACATGTCTATTTAAATCGTGAAATTGAAGACTAGAACTATTGTGGGGAGCGATCCAGCTCTTATGGAATCTCTATCTAACTATACAATCACCTTCAGAAGCATCATTACAGATGAGACCAAATGTTGACAAGAATGTGACTTTAGGACTGGGGGAAACTTTACATGTGAATGTGTGTGAGTTTACTGGGTATTCCATACATGCATGGATTTATGGGATGATCTACATTCTATTGGACTATTTGAAGCTATATGGACATCGTAGTTCCATTTTTACCATTAGTTAGTCCGGATATCTAAGATGATCATTCGGCAGTCCCTCAACACCAATAGAATTCATATCAACCATGGGATGGTAAAAATATATGTTTGGGACATCCATTCCTTTGGAGGGATACCCATGGAAGGGTACCAGTACGATGAGTTCCTTCAAATAGAGAATGTTTGGGGGGACATGATGCACCCCACAATTCTGTCCTGGCCTCTGTTGGATTTGGACAGGGAGAAGCGTAAAATAAAGTACATCCTAAAGGGTATATCCTATTTTGGATGGTTTAGTCTATTTCCGATGAAGGACTAGGCATTGAATATTCTAGACAGAGGGAAGAAGTTCCCAAACACATCATAGAGTGGGGAGGCGGTATCATACACGATTGTCCTGGAAGCAGCCGGGTACTGATCATGGGGCTTCAGCAAAAATTAATTCCAAGACCCGAATGTATGATATTCTAGGTTCCTTGTAACATTTATGAGTATGTGGATACTACCAGGGAAGGACACATGGATGTGGGTCCATCCAGGGATGCAAGTGATGGCCGGAATAATGGTGTCCACGAACATGGTCAATCTGGGGGTGCCTGTATTGGCCAGGGTGTACAAAATTTAGGGATGCATCTCCAAAGGATGTATGACAAGGAGAATATACAGAACATTCAAGATTATCTATAGCCTAGTGGTAGCACATTGTAGTGGGTATGGCTTCCCGAAGTCCATCCTTCATACAAGTGATGGTCAGTGACCATCCCTACAGAATATCACTGAAAATCACCCATTGACGCTTAAAGAGGAATTGATCAAACTCAAGATTGGAAACCATGAAAAATTCAAATATCATCTGTTCCAAACCCCATAAAACCATATTATATATGATAGGTGATTCCTATTGGTGTATAGGGAATAATTGAAAATAATCATGGTCGGTGTGCTGGTAGCTCTGATCAATGGAAAGATCTTTTAGGAACCCTATGTTCCAATGATTATTTTCATGCAATTCGGGTGCCTATAGAAGATGCCTAAGAATGTATATATAGAGGTTTGGGAAGTGTGATATCCCTATATCCTTCTCCAATTGTGGGTGATGCTCATGAATACAGGATTTGGTGAAGTCATCACTTTGCCCCCTACTGATGTCAATACTGGCCTATCAATGAAGTATAAAAACAATTTGATAGAAGTGTATCTGAAAGTGATTCTGTAGAAACGCATTCAGAATATCAAGGGAACCAACATGGAGTTTGCAACATGTGGGAGTATACACGGTACTTCTGGGGATGTGAGACCTGATGTAAGCTAAGAAGTTGGTACAACATGGGCTGGAACTTCATCGGTAGGAGTGTCATAGGGTGAGGACACGCCTCCCCCTCCTACAGAGAGGTGGCCTCATGGGTGGCCTCATAGTCTAGCTAGGGAACTCCCTAGTTTGATAGTAAAGAATCTTTTATAGAAGACCAGTGTCATAGTTTTCCGATCTCCATTGTATTCATGGAGGATGTTGTGACAATCTATGTCCACTAAAAAGCTGTGGGGAGATTGGTCTGCACTGGGCTTGACCTACCAGACATAGGGAGCATTCAGGTAGTGGAGAGGGTGAAATTTTATCACTGACATGAATTTATAACATCCATGGATATTTATTCTTTCCAATTGAAAAATTATGAAGAAACACATATTTTAGTGAATGTGATTCTTGTCCAAAAGAACAACCCAATAATGATGATGTACGAGGATGATAATGATGAGTAATAATAAAAAGAAGAAGAATGAGTGGAGGATGGGGTAAAAGAGGAAGAAGAGGAAGATGGAGAAGAGTAAGAATGATAAGGGGATATTGGGGCTGATGATCCTAGAGGTGAGAGACCTCTGGAAACAACCATTCGCTATTGATTCGCACGTGAGGGTATTAAAATCATAGGTTCTAATGCAGAACTAGATGAACAACTTGAAGTGATTCTCAACTCTTATATATACTGTTATTTCTCTTCTTATAATATGAATCCACTGACCAAACATTTCCATGTTCAAGAAAACATTGATGGCGATAGCCAAGAAGCTCCCCCTATAACGAATGAACATGTACCCATGGATGTAGATGAACACCCTAATGAATTTTCATCTGGGATCGAGATGGGTGGAGGGACGATCAATGTTTAAGCAGTCAAAGTAACAACCATGATTGAAATGGTCATCGATAAGCCATTGGGATGTGTTGAAATGGAGACATTAGAGTCTCAAGAAATTTCTGCTGTTCAGGAGCCAATGTTAATAATTGAATTAACAAGAGATATGGGATCTCCTATGGTGGTTTCCCCAACCATGACATAGGAACGTGACACCACTGGTCTTGGATATTATAGGTTTTCTACCTTCATCGGGTCACAACTCTTATTGTGGAACTTGACTGATAAATATATTGGTTCCCAATGTAGTGATCGCAAGGTGGGAGTCTCGACAAAATTTTGAGTTTGAAACATATGTAGGAGCTCTACCAGTGATTGCACCAGATCTCATAGAGTTAATCATTCAAGATAGTCCAACTATAGCACCCAGTGAGAAAGAATCTATAATCATGGGTGATGATAATACCAAGGGTGAGCTCCAAGTTGGCGGGAGTGAGGTCGCTGAATAGTAAAGAGTGCTATAAGAGGACCCTAATGCTAAACTCAAAACTATTTTCATGTGTATAGGACTGCATATCCTAAGGAGATGGACGAATCTGACCATGAAGTGGCTGAGGAGATTCATATGAAATGATTCAAGGCATGGATGTTCATCAAAAGTTTCCTCAGTTGATCATATGTTGAATGGCTAAGCTGAATGGGGTCACTTCGCACATGTTTATGCTTTCTCTGCGCTAGAGTGGTGGATTATCACCATCTTCATATAATAATCCATGATTATATGATTGAGATGATATGAGAGATTAGCCAATGGTCCAATATTGAATTATGTTGGAAGGAATCAGAGAATATGCATAAGTTTCATGAGGATGGGTAGGACGTCTAATGCCTTGAAGTGCAAGCAAATGAAAGAGTGGCATTTATCACGACCCAATCTGAGCTCGTTGAACAGTCGAAGGCCCTACTGGAAGATTACTAGGAGAAAATAGTGCATGAAAGACATCAAATTATTTAATACCATGTTGAGTGGGATAAAATGAAGGTTAGAGCCAATGAGATCCATTCCACAGCTACTGATGAAGAGAGGGATATCAATGAGAAGGATGTTTTCTTGGGGGATATGATCCAAAAGATGGCAGTACTAGATAATTCCATCAAAGGGGATGATCCCTAAGGGACATTTTTTGGCCAAACTCATAAACAAATTTCCTTCATTGTTCCCTTATCCTGAACTGTGTGCATGGAATTATTATCTACTTTCTTGTTTATTTTATTGAACCTCAATAATAACTATGAAGTAATTAGTTATTAATCCCAAAGATCATGTTGTTCATTCCCAGTGTAATAAACTAGAGAATACTACATAATTATACACATTGTGTATGATATTCCGTGGTAAATAGTTAAATACATGGGGAATGAATGACTAAATAGAGATTTATAAGTAAAATAAGGGTCCGAACTGGAGAATATGGTTCTCAAAACAGCCAAAAATCTCTTCCCAATATACTCTAGTGAATGAGAGGGATGACACCAGGGGAGTTAGAATTAATCCAAACAAAGGGGGATATGAAATGTGAACCATGATACCCAAAATTGAGAACTCTTTATGAGGTGGCATGATGATGGAGTATAGTTGTATACCATATTCGAAACATAGTATCCATATCACGTTAGCATGAAATGGGGACAAACAAACAAGGTACATCTGGTGACTATTTTTTAATGCACATGGCTTATCTTGAAACATCATCCAATATCATCCAGATCATTGGACCTTAACGGTAGGTGAGCCAAAATTCCATGACTCAATTCCATTTTTTGTTTCCATTCAGTTGTGAAAGAGGGTGAGGATCTGAATAAGGGACAAACAAAGTGTGTGATGGAGTGATGGGTTGTTCGAATGGATTCGAACACTCATAGAATTACTCCACAGGGACAAAAAATGGATCAGGTTAGCGTATTGGTCTGAATTGATATCTTGACTAATTCTAATAGGAACCACTCTTGCGAGGGTCGAGGACGATTTATGGTTTCATGCCTTGAAAATGAGGATTATAATCATGTAGTTTAATATCATATGGTGAGTAAGATGAACATAATATTATAACATAGTATGATTACGATGTTGCACATAATTTATGGTTATATTTCCTAGACCCTACCCAATCATTTACAGTCATGTCACGTTGAATGGGAACTCTAGTTTAAATTATTAGAGTTCATGCCATGATTTTGGGAAATGAACTTGGAAAATTAATGGTCTTAAGGATGAGCATGATATAAAATGTCCGGGAATCACTACGTATCTACTAAATATGAGAATCAAGCCAATTGTAGTTCTAAAACATGGCCCAAAAAAGTCCAATGCTAGAGGGACCATGTATTCTTGAATGAATAAATCATATGGCTGGGTAGTTATCAACAAACAACATAGATAGAGAAGGTGTATATTATCATCGTACAATACGGATGTTAGATATATTAGTTTATAGTCATACAATTCAGAAAAAGAGACGTGTGGTTCTTCCATACAGGGAAAATCCTTACCCATATCCCTAAGACAATGTGAGTTGTGCTAGGTGTGGGAAATATGGGCGGTGAAGATCTTTACAACACATTGAATACTTAGTTGGGGGAGATAGTGTAGAGTCAACGATGAAGCCATGACACTGATTCGTCGTCTTAATGTGAAAAGCCACATAGATGGATAACACCAAGGGAGTATAAATTCCTCTTGAACACGATGGAGTGTAAAGGGATGTGAATCATGAGACCAATATTTAGGTCATAATGGGGGAAACATAACGACGGAGGATAGCTATTGACCTTGTTCGAAAAATAGCATATATATCATGTGACCTAAAATAGGTATAATAAAACAGTGTCAACCGATGAAAAAATTCACTAAAATAGACCTTTCTCATAATTTCATTCAAAATCCTATGGGGGCATTTCCCCCAATCGGATGGCCAGCCATAAGGCCAAGCATCCATACCATTTAGGGGTCCTTTCAGATGTGAAAGATGATGGAAACCCAAATAATGGGTGACATAAAGCACAAAAACAGATGAAAGCATGTCCATGAAGAATCCAAAACATTATTTCATAAACCATAGTGCATCTAAGCACATTGGTGAGTCATAAAAGGGGTCAAGGTGTCAAATTAAGGGTGGCCAACTCGAGTTTATGAGTGCAGGAAAAGGGGAAAGATGAATTGATGAACATAGGGATAGACCCTAATATGAAATGTTTGGGAGTTCCTATGTATTCCATAGGGATTCAAATCAATCCACATATATTTCTGGAAATCCATGTGGTGTAAAGTCTTGCATTAAGGATGCAAGGGGTAGAGTTTTCTCAATAGAGAAACATGTATGGAATAGTAGAATAACCTGAAAATAATGAGAACTAGAGATGATCACATACGACACCATTCATGATCCTTTGTGAGAACCCCGACCAAGGTCCAAGTGAAGGAAGAGATGAACCTGAGGTTGGACCCAAGGACAACATGTCCGGGCATTCCTACGTATCACAGAAGCATGAGAATCCAAACAAATGTAGTTCTTTAAATCTATGAAGTTTAACATCTTGAAGTAAGCATTCAAGTGGAATAATGAGGTTCTAAAGGGAATTTACATGGAGTGATAAAGTATAATTTATGTGAACAGGGACAAGAAAAGGTCCACACCACATCATGGGCAATCCCATGGGAGAACCCCATCCTAAGGAGCCAGAAAAGATCAAAGGACCTGTGGTTGGACCCAAATGCCAAATGTCTAGAAGTTCCAATGTATCCCATAAGTATGAGAACAAAGACACACATATCTCTTGAAATATAGTGCTGTTTAAAATCTTTCGGTGAGGATTATTAATCTCTTTATTTATGGTCATAGAGCATGGAACAAGAGGTGCATGGTTCAATGTCATGTGTGTGGGACATGATAATGCAGAGATCTCGAGCGAGGTATATGGTGTGGTTATTGGAAAACTATTGTGAATGAGGACATAGGACCGCACCATACTGCATACCCTCAAAAGTACATAAGAAAATAGGAAAATCTAAAGAGAAGGGTTTAAAGACTAGGGTTGGACCTGAAGACGAAATACCCAGGCGTTCTTACATATCCCATAGGGATGGTAATCTAGCTGAATGTAGTTCTTGAAATATTATGTAGTATAACATCGTGAAAAAAGGATTTTGAAAAAGGGGATATATTTATAGGGAGATCATATAGAGTGGATATTTTTAAACTAGACGTAAATAGGTACATAATAAGTCCACACCACATCGCATGCTTCCAAAATAGATTTCAGGGGAAATAGGCTAGTGAACATAGGAATAGACCCAAAGGAAAAATGTCTTGACGTTCCTACATATCCCATGATAATGAGAATTAATACAAATTTATTTCTTAAAATTCAATGTAGTTTAACATAATTTGAAAAGTACGTAAAAGATCTTAGTTTACTGTCTTAGAGCTCAAATCATAGATTCCGATTTTAATGTCTTGTGCGTGGGACAGGAGGGAAGAAAATGGTGAACTACCACACCCGATATTTGGGAGACTATGGTGATGGAGATAATGATAGAGTATTCTTATTAACAATGTTTTCAACATATTTTCCTTATCGTGTGACCTAGAATGGAAACAGATAAGCGAGGGTCGTCTGATGACCGTATTCGCAATGTCAGACCTGTCTCATATTGTCATTCAAAATCATCAAGGAAATTATCCTAGAAAGGTACATAAGACAGGGTGGCATGTTACCCAGACATTAGGGGGTTCATTCAAATAAGATAGATGTTTGTGGAAAAAATTATGGTCATTCTTGATGCATGGTGTCACTCAATATTTTTAACATATTGCTGTAAGAACGAAAAAGTTCTTAGTTTATGTTCATAGAGCTTTACCATTTTGCAATTTATCATCATGTGGGATGAGTTCTGGGTGGTTTTACTTCTTTCATACCTAAGGTATCATGTAGTATAATGTTGTGTGTTAAGGCTGAATGAATATATTCTTAATATAAATACTTCTTGAGAGACTTGGCATTGGTGGGAGGAGTAATATGCTCAACATCTATAATGAAAAGGGAAGATGAACTATTTGGGTAACCCTTGTGAATGGTGTAAGGTCCCTTCCACTTAGGCTCAAATATTTGTGGCTTCCTACAGGGTATCATTGGAGTTAGGAGGGACAACACTATATCACCTTGAAATAAAGAACATAGACAAACATTCTTGTTGACTGATATTTCTATCTTGTTCTGATACATCTCCAAGTTGTGTAAAGATTGAAACATGTTCCATCAAGGGATTCCATTTCATCCAGATGAACTTCTTCTACACTATCTGATGTATGCAGATCGTAAATGGATGTACGGTGAAATAGAAATTGAATATCTAGGTGGTGGTCTCCCTCTGTTCCATACAGCAGGGAATATGGAGTCAATAAGTGGAATTACAAGTTGTTTTCTGATAATCCCAAAGAGCATTGAAGAGAATTTTTAGAGAATTCTTATTGTGATGAACAACTATATTTTGAATGATATTAGAGAGAGTCTTATTTAAAGCCTTGATCATCCCATTCTCCTATGCATGATAGTGTGAGGTATGATTAAAATAGATTTTGTACTTGGAAAAAAATTTCTTGAGTTTTTCTGCGTGGAATTTGGCACCATTATCTATGAGGATAGCATGAGTGACTCCAAATCGAAGTATAATATTGGAACTCGTGAATTCAAAGATAGAATGGTCCTTGACTTCCTTGAGAGGAATCACTTACTCCCACTTGGAAAATAAATCCATAGTGGTTAGGATAAACATGCACTGGAGAGCTATCACTAGTGGATATGGTCCCCCAATATCAATCCCCCAGACCACAAATTGCCAAAAATTCATGGTAGTATGGAGAGGCTCTGGATTCATATTCCCAAAATTAGCATAGATCTAGCATGCATGACACCTCTTGTAAAACTTGATATAGTCATGGATCATGGTGGGCCAGAAATATCCCATCCTTCAGATTTAATGAGAGAGTTTTGGCCATGCCCAATGAGCTCTGTAGGAACTGACATGAACTTCCTGTATAACCTAGGGAATCTCATCTCCATGAATACAGTGGTGGAGAAATATATTATACCAACATTTTTAGAGGGTCTGTTGAAGATTGGGACCACACTAGAGGGTGAACTACGCTACGTGTTGATGGATACATCCACGTTCAGCACTATCTATCCGGATATTGTTTTACTAGAGATACTCGTTAAAGGGAGATATCCAACCAGGGGTTCATTACCTTACTGTGACATAGGGAACTGTGAGTCCTAATGTGGGTGTAGTAGCTGTAAGACTACTTACCTATTGGCTACCATCATCATTAGAAATGATGGGAATGATGAATCTTCGTTGTGCCACATGGATAATTAGATCATCATGGATGGGATCTACAGGAGATGCAGTAAAGCTAACCAAAGAATCATCTCGACCATTATACGACTAGAGAACAGGGGTGATATTTCATGGAGAAGAGAAATGGGACATCAATTGGTGAATGGAATCTTGAAAGGGTGTGATCCCTAGCATCATAAAAATAGTGTCACCATTGATCTGATTGACGACTAGCTCAGAATCCCTGTTCACATGAAGGTGAGGAACACCAATCATGAGAGACAGATTGTGGCCGATGATGAGAGCCTAATACTTCATTTCATTGTTGGCGAAGGATTACGACAATAAGAATATATATTGGAGGACAACCAATGTAGGTGTGATGAAAAAAATACACACACCTACACTTTTAAGGCTAGGATCATTGTGTCATCTACCAATAGGTCTTCGAGAAGAACCATCAAAGTGAATCTGCTGACATGACATGGATTGTTCCATTTATAGGAATGTATCATCTAGGAAATCCTAATAATGAGACTACTCTATGGGAGTTGGATGGGTGGGACGAAAGTCTCCCAGCACCTGTCCCTTGATAGCCTTCTAGGGGAATAACGTGATGTAAAACTATTGATGGATGACTTCCCACTGAGCTAGATGTCCTGTTAAAATTTGATTGTTCAGGATGTAATTTATTGGATCCATTCAGGACCCCAGATGTATCACATGGTGCAATAAGTAATGTTTCAATTTTTGCACTATGAATACTAGCACAAGGTAGGTCTTCTCGATAGGGGAATATCATGTCTCTGTATCGAGGAGCATGAAACTGAGATAATATTAAATGTTTTATTTACCTTCATTGATCTTTTGGGTGAGGAGGGTGCTGAAAAATCATTCTAGGGCAGTCACAAATGGAATAAAGGATTTCCAAAGACAGGTGGCATCAGAACTGAAGGTTGTAGTAGATACTACTCTATTTCCTCTAACGAAGTCTGACACTCCTCATCCCACTAATAGTGAGATGCTTTATTCATGTGTTGGGAGAAGTCATTACACTTTACATCTAGATTTGTGCTGAATCAGCGTATATAGGTTATGTGTCCTTGAAAGGTTCAGAGTTCCCGAAGGCTGCTCGAAGGAGGAATCTAGAGGATTTCACTAATATTCTCAGGATCTAGGTCAGTGCCTTTATATCTGCCAATGAAGTCAAGAAACATTCTAGAGGTGATCACAAAGTCACATTTCAAGGGTTTCAACTTCAAATGGTGGGAATTATGTAAGAAAAGAACTTTATCTAGATCTATGATATGGTCCTGACACTGGTAGGATTTGACCACAAGATCATCCATTTTGCATTCCCCCAATGTCCCAAGGATAAGATGGAATATGTGGTGCATGGAATGCCGATAGGTGGAACCCATAATCATTTGAAAAAAGGGCATTACCTTATAGAAAAATGTACCTTTTAGTTCCTTGGGGGCCATTTAGATTTTATGATATTCAGAATACCCATCCAGAAAGAAATGATCTTGGAATCTACCAGTAGCATCGATCAGTATCTCGGTCATGAGGAGGGGAAAATCATCATTCAGAAAGTGTCAATTCAGATCCTGAGAGTCAATAAATAATCATATCTATCCATTATTCTTCCTGATGGTAGAAATGTTTTCTAACCATATGGGGCATTGGACCTCCTTTATGAAGTTGTATTTAATGATCTTTCCATCCTCAGCATAAACTATGGTACCGCGAGAAGGGTGCATCTTTCTGGGAAGTTTTTTGAACCAGTGATGATTTACTAGGAGACTGAGATGGTGGAAGAAGACATAAGGGTTCAGACCTAGAATCACTTGATATCTACAAGAAATATTTAATGATTCTACTTTAGGAAATACATTTATTGTTTTTGTTCCTCTGCAGACATGGTTGCACTGATCAATGTTGGATTTGGATCTATCACGGTACTTAGATCCACGTGTACCGACTCATAAATAGTGGTGGATACAAGTTACCCAAATGAAAGAGGGGCATCTTCCAAATCATCATCATCGTTTGTAGAGTGAGGATCATCCATAGGAGGAAATTATTCCAAGTTGTCTAATCCTAACGGAATGATGGTTCC
This sequence comes from Viscum album, assembly GCA_963277665.1. Lineage (NCBI taxonomy): Eukaryota > Viridiplantae > Streptophyta > Magnoliopsida > Santalales > Viscaceae > Viscum > Viscum album. The sequence goes on along the minus strand of OY728153.1, from coordinate 1,691,991,596 downwards.
GGCCTGAGCAGTTGTGGAAACCTCATTGGGGAACTCCTACATTGGTGAAACCATGGAGATGAAATATGTCCATCCTATTCCCTCAGGCCTTCATCCCAAGGGGTCAAATTTAATAACATCAAATAAATAGAAGAGTTTCATCTTGATATGGATTATCCCATCCAAGAGAAACAAGAAAGTATGACATATTTTCGTTTCCATGGGGAGAACATCCTGATACCTCGTAGGGGTAAGGGAATCTGGGATTACTCGAGCCTGATTCATGTTGGATACGAAGTAAAAATCATACACTACTTATGTTGGGGAAAGATATTTCCCCATGTCCTAGAGATGACAAAGTAGTTCCCCATGTCTGGTTTTGTGGGCTCCAACCAGTGAATTGAGAAAATGTAGGCATAATCTAGGTCTGTCTGTGGGCTACCCTCAATGGTAGTATGCACAACCTCATTACCTTGAATCTACTTGTCCTTGCTCTTAATGTAGTTGGCATTCACATAATTGTAATCAAAACAAGAAAAGGGAGAGGCATCACATTGGATTATGCCTACTCGACCATTAAGAGTGTACTTAATGCAATGGTGATATGTGGAATAGACTCCAGCAAGTAGGTGGAGACATGGTCTACCCATTAATGCGCTGTAAGTGGTGTCCAGTGAGACAACCATGAACACAATGTTGGAAACTAGGCCACAAAACTAGGTCTTCAGGCGTATCATTCCAACTGGTGTACACTTCTTCCTATTATAACTTATAATCTTTAGGTTAATGGGACTCAGATCTGTTTCAGATATCCGTAATTTTCTGAGTGTCCGGGTCAGGATAGGATTGATCCCAGTGCTCGGGTTGACAAGACAATAGTGGATTGCAAGGCCATTTCACTAACCAATGATGTAACTTATAAGTATGTGACCCTATATAATAGAACCTTCATCTTTTCCTAAGAATGAAATGATTTCCTGACAATATATTGGTTTAAAATCCTCATCACAAAAGGATTCTATGGTTGTAACATCTGTTTCAAACTGCAGTGGGCTTCTTAAACCCTTTGTAAGGGATTCATGAATATCTTATGATAGGTGGAGAGCCTAAAGGATCACAATCTGGGTAGGAATACTATAAATATGCTTGATGAAATCCTATTTCCATGCCAGGCATTTAATTTTTCTAACAGGAGGTCGCCCAACGACATGAGGTATGACAGGCACTGCTAGTCCATCCGACAGATTCTGGCTGGTGCTGGGGATGTCTCATTGCTAACAAGTCCAAATGCATAGAGTGAATAATGGATGAAGGATAGATGATTGAGGTCTATCCATAATGGATCGTGACTGATCATAAAAATGTTCATTGTGGCTCTGCTTAGTCAAGAAGTATAGACGGCGGTGGAGGTGAATCTGAGTAAATGAGATGAGAAAGCTGCGAGTGATGACCTCTATGTTGGGCCTAATATTTTTTCTTGGTTGTGCGAACAACTTGGATATAAGATCTATCCAATGCATTCTTATGATTCACATACCCATGGATTCATCAATGATGGAAATGAATTGGGACATTACAAGGTTTCTCCTGGTGCTCTTCACCATCGGGAACCATGTAAGTGTTTTCCAGTTCAACGGTATTTACTGAAGTGTACTCCTTTTTGTCACATGAATAATTCCCCATTTTTGTGTGGGTTCTGGGAGAAATCCACATATTTGGAGGCATGAAATCAATATGATTATTGGATATATTTATCATAGGAATAGGGCTTGGTTTTCCTTTGAATTGTCGGTGTTTACTCCCATATGAAGATGAAGGCTGAGATGTTGATGCAGAGGTAGTTTTCGGTGGTAGAGTTGCAACATATGAAGGTTTGGGATATTTTAAACGTGTGTGGATAACACCATGGGCACAAGAGACATCCTTGAAAGATATATAATGATCATACTTTAGATACTCGTGGTTAGAAACATACTTCCATTCACCCTTGTTGTCACTATCCGGCTTCATAATCACAAATGCCACCTAGGACAGGGTTGGACCTAATATGACTATGTTGTTATCGACATGGTATTAGAGCCATTATATAAACACATAGCACGTATTGAGTTTGTTCCCAAGGAACCGGTGATAGGGGATGTAATTGGGTTAATCAGTTAGATCTGCCTCTTTGGGCCTCTTTCATTCTGGAAACCATATGATTCCTTGGTCTAAGGAACTGTGGAAGAAGCAGGGGACCTAAGACTTGTTGAATTATTTGGTCTAGTTTCTCCAATCTGATAATGGAGATCTCAAAGGTTGTCCTTGATGAGGGGATATCAGAGCCTAATGAGGAGGTGGGACCTTATTATCTCTCTTAGGTGGTGTTGGTGCGTTATGCGGGGACACCTACCGATTATGTGGTGGGTACTACTGAGCAGGAGGCTTTTCTTGAGGTAGTGGGACTTAGAGAGGTTGTAGAGGTGGATCCTCCAATAACAATTTCAACTACTTGGGGCCTCTATTTAAGAAATATAAGCAGTATCGTCCTTGGTGACTGTTTATGTGGGATATATAGCAGGCAACAGACGTGCCGTCTTGGATTGACCCAAGGCTTCCTCTAAACATCATGATTTGTTAGAGTAATATTGAAACCCACATGGGATGTTTTGAAAATGAGAGAAGTGTCTATTTCAGACTTCAAATTTCCCATTCACATCACTAGTAGTTGTTCATGGGTTAACAACATATTCAGTGAATATGTGAGGCCCTTCCACATGGTGAAAAATTATGTAATTCGCTCATATGGCCTTTAGTTGAATTTGAAGAGATCAGAAATTCTAGTCTTCAAGGTGGTGGAATTGAACTGGTAAAGAAACATCCTATGAAGATCCTCCAACTAGCTATAAACCCAAGGGGTAACTAGTTTTACTGGACAAATCTGATCTGTTCTAGTGTCTGTAGAAAAATACCATATTTTTCAGCTTCCTTTTGTTCTGGAGTTCCCAGCACGGGTCTGCATTATGAAATGATGTGGACCAGATACTACAACAGATTTCACGCCCTATTAAAGGGAGATAAGGTAGAATCTATGAAGCATGGGGCACTGGAATATCATCCATCCATGCCAAATATGTATTTTCATCAGTTAGGGTTACCACCAGTCGTGTTTCTAGAGCCTCGATTGAACAATATGTGATTCCATTAGATCTTCATGTTATGGATTCCGATGATGAGGAGGGCCTCTAAAAACCAATGCCTTAAAATTTTATTTAACATGGTAACCTGGCCTAATGGATAATGGGAATATTGGTGGAATTACATGAGGATCTAGGGGAATAACTTGTGGAGCGGCTGGTGGGACCTATGGAGTGGCCAGTGGAAACTAATTCGGGTGCTGATATTGGTTATTTCACGAATCAGGTAGATTTGGTAACGTATATCGTAGCTTTATTCCATAAACACTAACCTTTAACCTATCTATATGGGTAGGGTTTTTGAGATCACCATGAGGAAACTCACCTTGAGGATGTTGTGCCTTTCCCGACCCCTACTACCCCAGTCTAGGATCGCCGTAATCTGGCCCCCATTATGAGGAATGCCCAATGAGGAGCTCATCAAATATTATTTTTTGTTTGGATATCTGCTAGCATAACACATCCTTTTTAGGTTCATACTCTATCTTATTCATTGAATTAGATGGGTCGGGTTGTTTGAAGGTTCCAACATGATCTTTACCCTTACAAGGACCTCAACCGAGAGGCGATGACTCAAAATGTACAGGAAGGCCAAGAATTTTTTTTTCTTTGTGAGTATGGACACCTGTAGGGTCGGTCGGCTCTTTTAATGTCCTACTGGGATGTTCCTCTTCACCATGACCACTGAATGTTCAAACTTCTCGGTATATATTAGTAACGAGCAAGTTCACTATGATGATGCATGCATGAATATCATTGATACCACTTAGTGAACAAGGTTGATGCAAGATTGAACTGAAATGCAGGGAAGCATACTGCCCTCAGCCACATATCTGGACATGTTGGGAACTTCATTAATTACTCTACAGAGGAATAAAAATCACTGAGCACATCATTTCTAGAGGTTTTGATGATGACTGGCTGATACAGGGTGTTGTGCAAAGAGAATTGTAGCCAACTTGACTTGGAGGCACTACTGGTGAATGTCATTGAAATGTACCGAGATTTTTGGGTAAGATAACCATCAATGAAGGATAGGGAAATTTTTCATCCCGAAGGTTTCGAAAAATAATTCAATCTCAAACTGGGTGTGGTAGTTAAGGATGTTTAATTTTGTCATTGAAATTAGCCAGAACATCTTTTGGAAATAGTCCACTACAAAAATGTCCCACAAAATTCACATATCAGAGTTGCGATCTGGACCTTCATCACCCCATTCATCAAATGGAGGAGGTTGATGGACCAATAATGAAATTGATGCATACCATTTCAGTTGTAGGTTGGTTGGTGGAGAGTATGTCACATGAGTTGAAAAACCGTGGCATCTTGGCCTGCTTCTCAGAGAATGCACTAATTGAACAATCACTTCCCTATAAGATGGACTAATGACTGATACTTCTTATTCATGGGTGGTAGTAATTGGAAGTGGATAAAGTTGTTTCTTAATGTCAACCAGTCCCCAGAATAATTCCCCATGATCCTTTGTCGATGTGGAGAGTCATCTTGTTGATGACAAGGAGGATTTCATAGAAAGTCCTCAAAAATATTCCAAATCTTCCTCCTCTTGTATGCATATTTGGAGGGCTTCAAGGATAAAGTGGATCTCTCTTTTTGGTATTATGAGGCATATATTCCTAGTTCCTTCCCCGTTCACCAACACAGAGGATCCGGGTGAAGGATCCACCATCGAATCACACTCCGCCTATGAGTCTAAAAAGTGTTCATGCTTGATTGTGATCTGAGATTTTGCAGGGTTCTTCTTCCAGCGGTTAAGACCCACCCTCCCACCTTGGGATATTTATTCCAAGAAATAATGATCTTCGACATGGGAAGGACCTCCTCTTGGAAAATCTTGGGTGTGGGGATCACCTAGGTAGGTGTATAACAGAACACAGGGATGACCTTCGCGAGTGAGAGTGTTTGAGTGGGGAGGACCTTCATTTCGGTTGGCTCCAATAGCTCTAATTAGAGGTGTGTCTTCGTATTGACCTTACCTCATATAGTAAATATCATTGTTTTTGCCATTGGTGAAGTGGGGAGGGCCTCGTTGAGCTCATCATCATGTGGAGGAACTCCATGCTGATGGGTGACTGGGCACGAGGGACCCTTATGTTGAGAATCTGATTTCTGGGGAAAAGTTTCATACCTCATATTATTGTTACGGGGAGGACCTTCTTGCTTGGTGTCAACAAGATTGGGATAACCTTAAATTGGACTGGTGAAAGTGGCATCAGGAGGAACTCCATGATGGATATGAGAGTGGGGAGGACCTCCACTCTATCAGATGGTGGTTTAGGGAGGGTATCTTTACTGAATATTTTCAACATAGGTAACCCTACGATGACTGATACTAGCTCCTATAATGAGGAGGGTCAACCCAGCCTGGTCGTTGGGCGGCTGGTACCCCAAACCTAACCGAGCGTTGAAATTCTCGAGCTCAATTGTAGGAATGTTCCCCTGCTCAGTAGTAATAGGGGCCAATGTCATGGGTCGACAGTGGCTTGGGCCACTGGAGCTATGGAAGATGATGCATCCTGGAGGGAATCCCCATGAGTCTTTACCCAACATTGACATCAAGTCAGCCAAACTAGAGATGGTTGTGCATGGGTGCGAACCACATACTCTTCAACATGTAAGACTAGTTGGAAGCATTGAAATGACCTAGTAGGATCCCTCCTTAGTGGATCCCAGGATGAAGTCGCGGCTGGGGGGACTCGAATGTCCTTACTACTTCAGATTAAGAGATTGAGTCATAAGAACACTCCTCGGAGAGGCTACCAAAACTATTGTATGCTAATGTGGGGAGAAGTGGCTCCCTGTGCAGCCCTTGGGGGCTATGGTGATGATGGGACAAAGAATCCATTAAATCTTGGTGAGCCATATCCCTAGTCATGACAAGCTCCTCCTGTTCATATTGATGGACAGGAGTATCAATCACTATAATTTGAATAAATTCAAAGGATGAGATGGGGTGTGGGATACCATTATCTATGGTCATAGTATTTTTCATAGAAGTGGTGAGGATGTTTGAGATTTCCATTTTTCATTTCCCATACCATGATGTGTATGGGTGGGAGGTGGTTAGTTTCTTATAGATGTTTCTTGGGTCCTACAATGGCGAAAGATTCATACATCATCACAGATTGTCAGAAAGCAATGCACAGTACCCCAATGTCATTCAGTCTTCCATGGCTAGATAGAATGATCCACACTGACAAACTCACAGATTGGGATTCCAAATGATTAACTGAATTGAATATTGGCAAGTTTCATAGTAGGCCCACTATTGATTGGAGGGACTTGGTTCCAGATAGAGGTATTTGGTGGAATACTCATATGTAGATGTTTGAAATGTTACTAATCTCTTTATTGAGAAGAATAACATCACACCAGGTTCACCATTTCCATTTTTTACAATTTCACTGATGGTGCATCTATCTTTGGAGGAAGCATAGCTATTTCCCCCGCATTACCACTTTCCATAGGTGGGAAACATCCATCACTTCTTGAGGTAATTTTTCTCCTTGATTGAAATAGGATGATGGGATTTTAACCGGTACTTTTAGGAATATCTCCTAGAAATTCATTTCCTAGTCGGGGTATTCCTTAATGATTATGACGGTGTTCATGGAACACTTCCCTGGTGCCATATCGTTGTAGATTCTAGTTAATTACACTAATTTTTTCAAGTAATTCCAATGTGTTATGTTAGGGTAGAAACCTTTAGTAAAGAGATTAGTCACGTGGGGAATCACTGGCTTGTCCGGATTCTGAAACACTGGTACACATGTATTTTATTCGCCATATGATATGGCATATTGAGGGTGCAAAATCATGAGGAATCCCATGATGAATTCAGGAAAATAGATGCCAAAGGCATGTCTCAGCATCCCATGTTCAACACGGGGAATTCTGTGATTTTAACATCTAGCGGAGATGGATCTTATTGATCAGAACACTGAAGAGAGTGGATCAGATGGGTACATTCTGTGGAAGGATCACCTAGAAATTTACCATGTGAATGGGACAGAATTTCCAACCAAGGGGAGGACCCATGGTGGTGTGCCCCAAAAGGGAATATGTCACACTACAAAGGTTGATCTAGAAACCACTGATGGTGGATCTGAAACGATGATTGTTCCACACAAAGGGGACACCAAGGCTTACTGTTGACTGCGATTTAACCTCAGGGAGGGTTCCAATATACAATTTTTAGAATATAGGTATCCAAAAACATGCAGTTCAAATTGTTGTTTTGAGGCATACACATTGTTATCTACCCTTCACAAGAAGGGAACTCTTTGTTTAGATGATATTTATGTATTTGGAATAAGAATGGTTAGATTTGTGGATTCATCTAAAAGTAGCGATGAAGTGGATGGCATGATCTCACCGAGATATGACATACCACATAAAAATCATGGTGGATTATTTAGGATATGAATGAAGTTAGTGAGATGAAAGGAGGTGTAACAAACATGAAGATTACAGTGTTGGTCTTGAACCTCAGGGTGGTTTTATATGTATCCCCGTTCGAGGGAATCAATGTTCATGTTGTTAAAGAGATGATGTAATGAGTCATATGATAAGGCAACTCATGGGAACGAATGCATGAATTGGTACTCAAAGGAAGTAGAACCTCCAGTTTAAGGCATGATCGTCCCAGATCACAAAGGGTCCATGGAATTCCCAGTATGTGAAATGGGTGATGGGATTGAACCTTGGGAGGCTTCCAATGTGCCTTTCTTGAAAAATGAAATGATCAAAGTCCACATATGGTGATCAAATGTGGGGTATATGAAAAGGACAACATCCCAATGACATCCTGGGACTTACTCGTGGTTATCATCCCTTCACGAGAGGGACTCTCTTCATTGGAAGAGTATGGTTTGATTTTGGGGATTCTGCATAACTAACTACTCAAAAACATTTCTAAAACCCCTAAAGGATGGTCCAAGGAAATGGGTCCCAACAAAGGGGACCTTGATGTTTTCCAATGTTTGGGGTTGAACCTCATGCAAGATTCCTATATACCATATCTAGGGTACATGGATAAAAACCGACTTAGATAGAAATAATAATGTCTAAAATCATGTGGGATGAAAGGGAAATACAGTTTAACATCTTGTGGGATGAGGTTGAACTATCATGAAGTGGTCTGGAGCGATGAGTGTTGGGATTGAACCTTGGGAGGCTTCATATGTACCATTCTTGAAAAGGGGTACGGATCAAATTCCATGTAGTTTAGTATAGAGGGCCTTAGGATTTACATATGGTTAATGACCCAAAAAGTATGTCATGGTCGATGGTTACTTTAAGACCATGTGATTCATGCTTGGTGTGAGAAATAAGAGGCAGAAAGGGACATAATGATTGTTTTATGAGAGGTGCAGCCAAGAGGAATGGTGTGGGGCTTACTCATGACTAGCAGCCTAAAGAAAGGAAGGTTGGGACTTAATATAAGAGGGAAGCCCAATTAGGTGTCCAGATGAATGAGTAGGATGTGGACACTATACATGTATCACCTAATCAATGAGTGTTGGGGCTTACACAAGGGCTTCATGAGATGCACATGGAGACAAAGTGTAGCTGGAGAGGAGATATGATTGGGTGCTAGTGTACATCCCAATTGTTGTCCCCACCGACTTGTCACTCATGTGGTGATCAAAATTTTATTTTTGGTATTTAGGATGTGGATACTTGGATGTTTAACATCTTATGGCTTTGATGATGGTGATTCACTCCTCACCCCTAGGACTTCCATAACTAGAAAACTTTATCCCTTAGTAAATGAAAGACACCAACATTTTTATATGGAAATGAGGTTTTGGAGTGTTCCATTGAGGGGATCACATTAGCATGGGTATGATAATAAGAAATATCCATTTGCGTTCATATGAGATGAAGCACAAGGTAGGAAAATTCCACATGAATCACTCCTCTGGGAACTTTGAAATCACTACATACAAGCCTGGTGGGCTGCACGAAATAAGTATGCACATGATAGGGGTGTTTCATTTAAGAGGGGCTTGGAAATAGTGCCTTAGGATACAGATGACATAGTGAGTACAAAAAGAGGGACATGGAGAATACTAAAGGATTTTTTATATGATTAAATGGTTGTGAACAAAATGTGTGGATGCATGCATGTTGGAACCCTGCGTGAACGATTGGAATGACACAAGAAAAAACATACGTAGAAGAAGAATATCTTGCACAAAATTACCTTAGTGTAAATGGAAATGGGTGAGGGTAATGCCATAGTGGGCCCACTAGAATGAGGACCCCTAGGAGACCTATCGCACAAGATCTAGTATCTTGAGGCCATGTCTTTCATGCAGTTGCAGAAGGGGTAAACTTTCACCCAACTGAGTCGCGATTAATCTTCCATAACAATCCCCTGAAATAAGGGGGTCTGTTTCTATTTAAAGTTGAAAACATTATTAGTGGTGTTCAAGGTGGCATTCATAGAAGTGGAATTTGACATCACATTGTGCATGTAAGATCTTGCATATGGTTCTTCTTCTTGGGCACCAACTGATTTTCATTAGCGCTTCTGACTTGGATGTTTTTCAAAAGGTTGATGTGAAGGAACCCATTTGACATCACATTGGGAATGGAAGATATTGCATGCAGTTTTCAATCATGCACATCGACCTCAGATCATTCATGCACCTCCCTTGTGTGTCTCGGGTTTGTCCACTAATTCCAAACATTAATTTATTTTCAAAAAATACCCATTCATGACTTTAACCAAAATTTGGCACAACAAACACTATATTTATAAATCCACTATTTTACATCATTCACCAACACTATATGAAATAATGATCTATATTTTCTTTATATTAAACTCTACATTCATACCATTTCAATTTGAAGCATCTATTTCATATCATTAATCCTGATAAAAAAATATATATTCCCAGAGGACTCTACAATTGAACATTATCTTGAAATCAATATTCATCTTTCCTAAATCTCCTTCAGGATAAACTCTATATAGAATTTTTTCTTCATTTTATCTATAGTATATAATTTCAATATTCTATATAATTTATTCAAAATATATTGGGTTGATTATAAGTCTATCTCAAACAATATAAACATTTCTAAATAATTTTAAAACATTCATTAAATTGGTTTGGACCACTTTATCATATAATCTATTATAATCATCAATACTATGGAAAATTTCACAAAACCTCTATATTATCATAAATTTTTTTTCTCAAATATCCATGTACAAATTCAACCATAAAATTCAAAAATCATAAGAACCTATAGTAAACAATGTTTATTCCTAAAGAACATGTCTAGGACCTGAATATTATCACAAACAATCATCACATTTAAGGGATTCTATTGATATTTATAGTAATTTTGTCTAAGGTAAAAACAACTACTTCATTACCTTTTTTCAATTTATATTGGTATTATCTCAAATATACATAAGAAAAAAATTTACTCAACTTATTCCAAACATTATTGAAAAAAACTATATGTTCATGAATATCTCCCAATTTAATTCATTATTTTTCAATTTTGATTTACTAGAATCACTTGAATATGATGATAATCCTGCTAAATATTTTGTAATTATAACTGTTGTTGATACTAATATAAGTATTGATTTTAGAATTAATTATTTATCTAAATATTACTAATCATTTTAAAAATATATTCTTATTTTACTTTTCAATTTTTATAATTCAATTTAATAATAAAAAACATGAATGGGCATTTTAATATATTGGTTATGATTTTATAGTGGATATAATTATTAAAAAAATTAATGGTATCAAAGAAAAAGTTAATGGTTAAATTATTCCTTGATCACTTATAAATGAATGTGAGAAATAGTGTGGATCTTTTCTCAAGAGATCCATTATTGAGGATGATGTTCCTAGGGTAGCTTGAATACCACAAACACGAGGGATGAATTAGTGGTATATTTTTTATAATTTTTTTATTAAACCTATATGAATAATTTGAGTATTTATAAAATTAACATAAACTATATCTAAGATAATGTGAATTAAACTAATAAATAATTCATAGCACACAATGATATTACAATGGTCATTCTCAATTTTAGATGTTAATCCTATAGAGTTTCATATCATGTTCTGAGATGTGGATTATCACTAATATAATCATGATTACAAGAGAGGGGTAGTGTAAATATTTGAATATTTTTATGTTTTCTATGGATTTCACCATGTAATGGAACAAAAAATCCTTCATCATCCATAGAAACAATAATAATTTTAGTTGTTTATTACCCAAGAAGCGTTATCTTTTTATTCTAGCAAGTCCTCTTATTTGAACTAGATCATAAATGTAACTCAAAATTATTCATCATCAAATATTGATCTTCTTCAAGAATGAAATAGAACTCCATAAGAAAATTAGATAAGTAACAAAAAATAGAACTTCATATCATAGTTGTTTAGGAAGATCTTGTCACGCATCAGAGCACGAATGCATGAGAATTATCTCCTACCTCTTCCATATAAAGAATCTAAATCATCAGTGATATGAATAGCCTACCTCAAATTCTTTACATATAGTGTTTATCTCCCCATGATAAATAAATATTCAACTCACTATGAGTGTATCATTAGTTTCCTATAATCCTCAAATAACTCATTTTTCATGATTTCTGGATTTCATAATACCTTGTTTTATTGATATATAATTCCACAATATTTTTTTGGAAATATCTTGAATCTTGGTCTTGGTAATATTCCATAAAAATAAAATTATGATTTCCAAAAAAATAAATTTCAATGAATATAGTTTTATTTGAATGAATGAATTTTAATTTGAATTCAATATCTCCCTAGGAATTATCATGATATTCCCCTTCATAAAATTCCACTAAGATAAAATTTGTAATAGAGTTGAATTATACATTGAAATGGAACAAAGATATATTTAAAATATTCAAACCAAGATGAATTATATTTTTACTGAAAATTATTGATCCTTATGAATTAATGAAAAAACATGCTTATGAATTAATAATTAATCAGCCATACACTGATTAGAAAGATATTTATACCAATTAAACTCATGTTTAAAATGGTAAGATCATGAATTAACAATGGAATCATGATTGTGTGGCATGAAAATGATATTTTTTAAGATGACTCTCACATAAATGATCTTTATGTTGTCTGCCAAACGGAACAAAAATTCTATTATAAGTCTTAAATTTCATAAAGAAATTAATATTATGCATATGTATATCTAAAATAATGGTTAAACATAGTTATTTTCTTATAAAATATTAGATATATAGAACCTAAAATGGTTCTTATATAGAAACACCTTTTCATTTTCTTATTCCTATACATAATTTTAGATTTCATTAAAAAAGAACATTTTGAAACTCATCTTTGACCATTTACCATCAACTGAAAAACACATCATCCAAATTCACCAATATTCATATCATCTCCAAAAAAATGGATATCAAAAAATAAACCTCATTCAACAATTATAAAGAGAACATAAATTTCCCCCATTTGGATTTATTTCCAACAACCGTTTGACTCTTTCTAAATACATATTGAAACAAAAATTCTCATGTGACAGAAACAAAACTATATCCTTTATAATTTGAATAACATCATGTCACCACACAACCAATTTGAGTAATGTTTTTTTGAGAAATATATCATTATGTGAATATAACTTTTTGAACAACTATTTCAGTTCTCCACCCATCAATCTAGAACACACCACATCAATTAACATAAAATTTTAAAATATCAGAAAACCGAATATTCTAAAATCTTTCCAACAATGATCATTTATGTTTGGAATAAGGAGATATTCCAAGTCAAATTGAAATAAAAGGTGGTTGATTTTTCCCTCAAAAATGTGGTAGCACCGAAGAATATCTTTGTAGAGGTGATGAAATATGATTCCACCCTTTTTTTCTTATATTTTATACACCTCCACCTAGGAGGATCATTATGAAAGGAAGAGTTAGGCCTGTATTGAATAATCAATACGCTGTTGAATAATTGGAGAATCTCTATAGGTACTCCGTCATTTCATGTTTTCCTGTTTTAAATAGTGAGAAATTATAGAAATTTAAGGATCCCACTTGAGGGATAGTCGATATATGGGGGTTTGAGGACAAGAAATTGATGAATATGGTGATTGGGTATTATTATTTTATTTTTCCCTGTAATGAATGTAAGTGTGAATCACAGAGATTCTGGTCAATCTCCCTGAAACCATGTTTTTTAAGAATATAATAATGGTATAGGTACATTGATACTGATAATGTAAGGAAGTATAATGCTCATGACTGGAATCACATCTGTCAGCTTAATTTGTTTCACTAGCATCCATTGATCCTCTTAGATATTGCATCCTTGGCTAGGAAGCTCGTTATCATATACAAGAAAATGCATAATACAAGATATAAGATTTATTAATGTTTATTGTTATAGGTTTATATGTTGAATAATTTTATGTAGGAGGTGGTGATTACTACAAATGAAAATAATATAAAACACGAAATCCTATATGAATGGAAGCCGAGGTTATGTATGAAGTGAAGACTTTTTGTTTATATTTCTTCCAAATGAAAAAGGGACAATGAGTGTAGATACTACAAGTAAAGGGTCAAAGATAATGCTTATTATCATATAATGAAGGTTAAAGAGAGTATCCATCCTCAATAATAATAGTGTGACTTTGTTGTAGGACCCTCCATTTGTGTTGACAATGACAGGAATGATAAGAAAACTTAAAATACCACAGTTGACGATAGTCAGGTCTGAACACCTCTCAAAGATAAAGGGAATGTATTGGATAGTAGTATTATTTCTCCCATTTATATTATTCAATATGATGTAGAAATTGAGGTATTCTATGGATAGTATACTTATGATGATATACTAATTTCAGTGAGTCTTCTAGGTAATGTGTTTTCTCATGGTTTTTACACTGATTGCTTTCTATGTAATGATGATAGAGTATAAAAATGAAAGACATAGAGGGATATCACATGGGGTCATAATTAAGAGTCTCAAATGTTCACGAATGCACTGGAATCAAATAGGATGTTCCCTGTAAATTGATTATAGTGGATGGGAAAAAGGATCACTATAAGGATGTTGAAATTCCCCTCATTGAGAAGAGTTCCAGAACTACTATCCAATTTCCTTATCATCCAGATAATGACCTTGAATATCTAGATAATATTGTATGAATTTCTAAAATAATTATCATGAAATAGACTCTAGCAGAATTAAATGCAGATGGAAGTAGAGTGGGAGGATTGTTTCCCAGGTATTCTACTCCTAGACTTCCAGAAGGCTGGTTAACAGTAAAAATACCATTGAGCATATGAGATATAGAAATAAATTAACTCATTTGAGGGAATTGTTTGCTCTTATTATGTGGATTATTCTCACTATAATGATCATATTGAACATGATTCAAAGGAGGTAGATAATGAAAACTGTAATGCTTGTGAGGATCAGTGAATATTATAGAAAAATGATGTTGATTGATCCTCAAATTACAAATCATTAAAAGGAGGAAGGATGAAATGGAAGGGAAGGAAAAAATAAATCCCAAATATATGTGAAAAAGCAAGTAGGTACTCTAATAAGAGGAATATATCTCAAACAATAGGTACTCTATAATAGAATTTTCAAGGGCTAGGTATTCCCTAGTAGAGAAATCCATTTGACATTATATCAAGACCTATAAATCTGTGATTATTGGAATTACTAAACTAAAAACATTGTTTTAGGGAAAGAAGGATTTCAATGGGTATACTATTTTTATGTCATTATTGCTCAAAATATACATGATTCCATTATGGTTCATATATGGATTCTCAAGAATGAATGAATTCATATTGTTACATGCAGCAAAAGGACTCACAGAATCTCAATCTCTTTCAACTCCTCTGGTGGTAAATCCTCTATCTATTTTTTATATTCATCTGCATCATACATTATAATAACGGAGTTAGGGATGGATGTTTCAGTCATCTTTAAAAATATGGATCATAAATGGTTGATAATGGGATATTTCAACATATTCTTGAATCCGAAAGAACAAATAGGTTATACCTTTAGAAAAAAAACAGATTTAGAGTTCTCATTATGTTTTGACCAATTAAATTTTGTGTAATTACCACTTTTCATTGAATAATTAACATAGAACATGTATAACTTGAGTAGAAGACAAGAAATAAATATTTATATATTCATTGAACAAATAAATGATATGAGTTTGGAATATGGGGTCTTATGTGTCACCCTACCAATGGACCACTTAGATCATAACCCCGGTATCATGGAGATCTCCACTCAGATTAATAGTTCAATAAAGTTATATTTTCATTTTAATAATGCATGGCTTGTAACTCTTGGTTGTTGGGAGCTTATTCTTATGGTTTGGGAATTTAAACCAATTTACAATCACATTCAATTGTTTTATCTGAAATGAAATCACAGTAAAGGATTACTAATAGAATTGAATACGTAATCCTTCTTTAAACATGATCTTGAGATCATAGATGTTTATAAAAATCTCGAACAATGCACAATCAGGAATCAATATTAGACTTGTTATTATAGTGAGGAAATGAAATCCAACTCTAGGTTGGATGAGCTCCTGACTATTAAATATATTATGGATCATAATCAGATGAATTTTAAATGGATGAATTGAGGAAATAAGAATTATAAGTTATCATAACTATTATATAATGAAAGGAGAATATGAATATGTAATAATGACATCATCATTTATGTATGTATGCACACCTCTTAGGATGGAATATCCAATGTAGTGGTCAAATATTTTTATGGGTTTTACTTTGATGATGGAATGGATAGTACATCCAAAAAATATTGACAATACAGTTCCATGAAATTAGGATTACCAAAACCACGAACTCCTCATATCTCCTTCAAACAAAGAAGTTAAAATGGACCGCGTTTCTTTGAATATGGACAATTTAAGTAGTCCATGTGGTTTTATAATGATTTTATTTTTGTTTTATTAGGATATTGTTCATGTTGATATGATCATTGAAGTGAGATATTTTTTCATTCATGATTTTATGCCTTATGGAATCAATTCACATTTCATTACATTGAATTCAATGAAATAAGGTGCAATATATATCAAGGATTATTTGATATTTTCCATTGGGAAAAAAGATCAAAAATTTATTAGTAAAATAATCATGAGTAGGTTGGGTTGAATTGTGAAGTACTATATTATCCCAAATCAATTTGGGTTTGTACCAGGTAGAAGCAGTCAAAACTGTTTAATCATGGCCTCTAAAAGTGTCAATACGATGTAGTAGAAAATGAAGGAGGGAAATATTTCACATAAAATTTACATCTCTATGGAGTTTGAAACGTTGTCATAGATCTTCCTTATTGAAATCCTCAAGATTTATGGTTTTATATAAACATTAATAAATAATATCAATAACCTTTTCATCTATGAAAGATTGTTAATACTCAATAATAGACCGCCCATGGTATTCTTTCACGGCACAGGAGGTGTTAGATAAAGAGAACATATCTTAGGGAATTTGTTTGATATTTCTGAAGAATATATGATTATATTCACAAAGGGTTTTTAATTTTTTTGAGTTTAGCAGAGAATCAATGCTGGGAGTGGTGGCCTCACTCCATCACGTCTTTTATATAAACATGAAATCATCCTATTTGGTTATGATTCTTATGTTACCTCATTAGTTGTTATATCAATTTTCACACATTATGAATATGAGGTAGGATATTCCATCTACTTAAATACACCATTTATTGTGTTTGGATATGAAATAAATATTAGAAGGGAAAATAAGATCATAAGAAATCTTGAAGCTAGGAAGGGATCCATTCTATTTAATTATCTTAGTGTCCTGTTGTATTGGGCCATGGTGGGCAGTCCATATCATGGGAATTATTACATAGGAATTATTAACCAACCATCTCGATGTAAAGAAAAATCCCTCCCTCAAGGATGAATGGTATTCCATATCAACTTGGTAATTACATATAAATATTTATAATCCTTCCATCGATAAAAATTCATGTGAATAATTATCAATGAACTCCATGGATTGATATGGAATTTCATACGTACTTGATCTATCTATGAATATATGTCGATATCTATTACATGGAAAGAATTCCTCAAGCCTATTTAAATGAGAAGAAATGGAATTAAAGATAAGAGGGTCTTTAATAATGGTCTAATTGGGAAATTACCATATAATTACACGTGTTCTAATGTCTTTCATTGTGACTTCCTCTCAAACATATTTAAAACGAATTTGCTGGATGGATAAAATCATCATATTGCTTCATATTTTTTGACATAAATTAGGAAATCCATCAATAATATTATTCAAAATACATTATGTGTGGTGAGTAGACAGTCCAGTCTCAACTATTAGAGTATCTTATGGATTAATATCCCAATAAATCACATCATTAATATTCTAAATGATAGAGATAATATATAAATTAATGATCTAATAATTCAAGAAAATAGTTCTGATTTTTTAATTCCTCTAGAAATCAATCCACATATTTAAAATTATTCATTGATGGATTTCGAAATATTTGTTTAGAGACCCAACCCGAATAATAATTTTAATGTTAAAGAGTTTTAAGATCTGGTGTGTGATGACTATACTCTATCAAAAACATGGATTTCAAAATTTAAGTTATGTTTTATTCAAACCTAAAGATTTATTTTTATTTGGAAGATTCAGAAAAAATACATTACCTATACATGATCAAATAAGGAGGGATAACCAATATATTGTCTCAGAACATCATTTATGCTTCATGGATGAAGAAAATACACAACACCTCTTTATGGAATGTGGGTTTTTATATTATATTTGGTGGTACTTTGGTAACATTTTTGGATTTAAAATTTTCACTGGATTATAGATAGATCAATTTATGATATCAGTCGAATCATATTGAAGGATTGAGAAAGTATTAAACCTGTTGTTGGTAATAGATTCATCTCTTTTTATAGTTTTGTGGTAGAAAAGGAATTAAAAGTTAATTAATAACCATCCACTCTTAATTATTAATTCTATAATAGTGATTCACAAGGATATTTACGTAGCTTCAATGACAGAAGTCTGTTCCATGAACAACTCTGGTGAAAACCTAAAAAATCATAATACACTTGGTATTATGGTTGATACAAGAAACCTCTTATACCTATATTTTTACATTGGATTCTTTCTCTCATGTTGGGGATTAAATTCAATGTTTGTGGCGAATACTCTAGTATTCAAGTGCCCTTGGGTTTTAGAGGGGTCTTTCTAAAAAAATGGGATTTTCAAGGACTTATTTTTTCATTTTTTGAGCATTAGATTTTTTTATGAATATGAATTGTGGATTATGATTTATGGTTTTAAGAAAGATGACTAGAATAATTGGAAGTATTTTTAGATTGAGTTTGTTTATAAAGATACAGTGAAAAATTTAAAACAATGAACCAAGTATGTTCCTTGGAGGAATTTTCCACATTAGATTTAGTGCATGGACTAGGTAAATCATCTCAATATGATTGTTTCACATGTTTTCCAAGAATCCGACCAGGTGGAAGATTATTTTTCAAATAGAATAATCCTGGATTTGAGAACCAAGAGGTCTTTTAGAACTATATATTATTGTTCACCATTGGTTGATGTAGAAATATAAGGAGTGATTCAATCTCATATTTGTAAAACAACATGAAATGATTGAATTTTATTATATTTATTAATTATTTTCGAGGATAGAACATTGTCAGATCCTAGGCCTTATTAGTATGGATTTAAATACACATCACCCCATTGAAAATATACATCAACGACATATTAAATGTAATATTTACCTAATCATGTAAGGAGTAATTCACTTACTTATTCCCCGTTTAAAACAATATCCAATTATCAATTGGGGTTCTAAAAATTCTTTTTAAGAGATGGGGAGGGGATAAACACTAATTTTAAGCCTTAATGTTTCAAATTTATCCATGTGTAAAACCGTAGAGAAAAATATCATCCAATCATTCTTAGGTAAAAATGAGTTATATTTTTGTTTCCCCATTTCTAACCTATCTTTAATAAATTTGAAACATGATGATAAACTTATTAGAATTTTATTGTTACATTATATTTTTAAAAATTGTTGGGACCATGATAAGTTTTGGTTGCATTTTTTTTCAATATTTGATATATTTTATTTATTTTTAATAGATGATATATTCTTGATGTTGAGAAATAGAGTAGTTTTGGTTTTTGGAAACACCCTTTCAAACTAACCAATAAAATGCCCTAGACGCAGAGAAAAATTTGCACAACCAAAAGGAAACACCATTCTGGAACCCAAACTATAAACAGAAATGATTTGAAAAAGTTTCTAGTACAATTAAATCTTATGATGCTTTTCTACTTGATTAGTTATAAACTATAATAAGTATTATTAAATAGTTGTGATGTAAGACTTAATAATGAAAAGGTATAAGACATTTTTGGTAGGATATTATGAAAAAGGTGGGACAAGATGTATTTGGAATGAGTCGCAAAAATTTGTGCATCATAACTCTGCTAAAACTAATACATCAGATTTAGTTTCACATATAAATACCTATATTATCTGAGAAAGAGGAATGATATATTCCAAGCATATCCACTAAATCATCAGATGCTCTCTAAAACCAATCTAGCAAACATGGACTACCATTGATTTGTCATAATGAAATATGAAAATGATTCATTTTGAAAATTATTGGTAATGAAAGTGCATAGGATGTGGTGTTATATCAGAGGTATAATAAGAATTAAATATTTATTTATTGGGCGAGATTAATGATATGAGTTTAGAGACCAATCTATCTTATGGATCTAGATAATGATCAACAGGATGATGTTAAAAAATACAGTTAATCATTTTTATCATGTTGTATTGTTTAATAAGTGGGTCAATAGTCATCAGAACAAGACGTAGTGTTGATTAATTTGAGAACACATGAAACTGATTAATTGGATGGAAACAAATACTGATCCATCTAATGCATGATGATATTGATAAGATATTGGATACTGAACTTCATCGGATGAAGGATCATTATCACATGTAATTTTTATGCATTTAAATAATAGCAGATTGTTTTGAATAGATTTTATGATGTGTTTCTGAAGTATGTTATGGTTAGATGATGAAATAATTTTTATGGTTGAATTGTGTTAAATTTTCATCTCATGAAAAGCATTAGATTTGGAATTTTATTTATTTATTCTTTTATGTCATGTGAAAATGAAATGATTATATTTTAATTAAGTTAAGAGAAATTGTTGTTTAGTTTTGAAGAAGTCTTGATATTTTTCATCAGTTTAAATTTCTATAAGGAAGTAAATTAGATATAGACTGAGAAAGAAACATCCATCAGGGTCACAAAACAATTATGTATTTGGCTTAATTAATTAGAATGATGAATTTATTGTATGGTCAATGATTTCTATTTTTTCAAGAAGTTTCATGAATATTTGAGAAGGTCCAAAATGCGTTGATAAGATTTGAGAAAGTACAAGATGAATACTTAAAGTATTGTAAAATTTTGTATTCATTAATTTCATTGAGCGGGAAGTAGAATTAGGATTCCTACCATTACTATTTTCATATGACTAAAATTTTAATTCCACATTACATTAAACTAGTAAATTTTCATGTGCATTGAAAGATGATACTATGACATTTCTGTTATAGGTATTGACATTACATCTAATATTTTCCTTCATGTCTAATTGGAGGATGATCCAATAGAATGAGCCCACTGATGAGAGTTCCATCGGAGCAAGCACTATCACAGTGACATCCATCGAAGAAAGGTCTATCTTATAGAGTTCCAATAGATGAAAAAGTGGTGGGTTGCTCACTGAGTTTATAAATAATTAAATAAGGATGAGAATAAGTATAGTCAGATGGAATCCAATCAAACAATGGCCATCAAATATAGGTTGCACCACTGAGGCTAATCAAAATGACTTTTCTTATTAAGCTATTGAGACATAGTTTCTAGAGAATATTCTATACCAACAACTTATTAAGGTAATTATTTAATATATTTATGAATGTTCCAAGATAATTTTTGATTCATCTTACTTGTTGAGGATGTAAATACCCTTTTGATATTTATTATAAAATAATAATTAAATTGATGATTTTAATAGTATATACTTACATATTTATGAGAAGGAATGTATTTTTTACTAGGATGTATAATGAGCCCTGCCAAAGTGGATATGAAAAGGATAGTTTGGGGGGGTATAGCCAATATCTAAGCAAATTTTACTACTAGTTTGTTGAACTATTTTATACTAGTTCCATTTTATTCAGGAAATAAGATAGTAAAAGAAAATATAATTGTGGGAATATCCCACATGGCAATGAGTAGGCCTTTATAACCTCTAGAAAAAACATTTTTATTATCAGAAAACTTTTGAGGGAAAAGTGAGAAACCATAATGTTCAACCATAAATGACACCATCAAAGGACATGACATATTCATTAAAACATAATTTATTCCTATTAAAGACCATATGCCTAAATAATTTCCAAGATTACAAAGATAACTTTGTTGTTGTATATTCCCTTATAAATTCTTTAAAGTGGCCTTCCATTTTCTCCTATGTTTGATTGTACTCTATTTAGTTGAACCTCCCTTCATTAACACATCTAATCATAATAAGATCATGTTTATTAATCCATTCAGTTTTTTTAGTATTTCTCACAAAATGAATCTATCTTCATATCATTCTATATTATTCCTATCCTAGGACGTTGATAATAAAGAGGTTACACCTCATATCCTATCCCAAATTTTCTATGAGTTCCAATGGGTCCTTATTAATGGAATTCTCCATTTCTATCTCTAGAGGCTAATCTCGCATAGAATTATCTATCATTCCTGAACCTTGTCCATGATCGTCCTCCTAATACATTAAATGTACAAAATTAACATTAGTTATTAGGGGTTCCATTTGTTTTTCACTATTTTTTTTCATGACCTGGTCTCCATCAGTTTATGTAAGGATGAATAATCCTTGTTTCATTTATTAAACCTTCCCTTGTTTAAGGTTCATCTTCCTGAATCAAATTTAGATTTTGTACCTTTATTAATTATCATGCTATGAAAAAATTTACAATTTTTACCACCTACATGATACTAAGAAAAATAACTAGGGAACTCAACTACATAGTCAACACAAAAAAGAAACTTCCTCCTCTCCATGGACAAATCTCCGTTGGCCACATTCCCCATCATTGTCTACCCCTTCGATTTCCAATCATACTAATTAGTTTTAGGACAAGATGAAAACATAATCCTAACTGGTCTCACCATCATATTTTTTATTCACTAATCCTTATGTAGTACACTTCTTTGAGATGTTCTGACCCCTATCACCCTTGTTCATCCCAACAGTCTCAAAAGACAGTTCATGAGTCACTTCCAAATACATTGAGTTCAGAGTGATGATCATTTCCCCATTTCCACAGTTAATCTCAGCCTCCATGGTTATGGAGCCACCATATACCTCCATTTCTTCCTTCTCAAGCTATATTTTAATTTCTAGTTTTAGAAAATAAAGGACTAAACTCACCTGGTGGTCCAGTAGAAGATAGTGTTCATTCTTCTATATTGCGATATATCCTTATGAAGATTCTTTATTTCCATTAACTCCAAACTATCGAAATCTCCCATAATCCTCAATACTGCTTTGAACACCATGATTGAAAACCAAATCTTCTCTCTTTAAGCATTCACAAAGGTATCCAACCTTCATTCTAGCCCCACATCATCATTATTCACACTCGCATGCCAATATCCCATCATATCATGACCTAAATTCATATAAGAAGAAGAATAATACATCCATGATTGAAATACCACCATCTGTTTGTAGTAAAACTTTTCTCCAACCACAATACACAGAAAATTAGTCAGGAGTTCTTAACATGTCGAATTCAATTCAAACACGAGGAGAAATAAGATGACACACAAATTGAGTCTTACTATTCAAAAATAGGTAACGCCCCACCAGGTTCCCTAACATGCAAATGATTGAAGGATTTTGAAATGGGAAAGTTATGTCTGGGAATCATATGAAAATAGATGTTGTTGTGGAATCCTAACACATTTGAAATTTATAGCGCCACTTGAATAGAAAGTACCTGAATCTGTTGAATTTGTGAAGGGCCAAGGAACATGCATCAATTAGGTCCTATTTGGATGAAAAATGAATCATGATACATTGGCCATAGTGATGTCTCACTATAGCATGATCATGAAGTCCCTAATATATGAAAATAAACCTATTAAATGAGTCCATTAAAGGTTGATCAGCCTAGAATCCAGTGGGCAATATCATTTGAAGAAGAGACGAAGCTTCATTGAACTCTGAAATAGAGAGAGGAAGTTTCATACAACCCTCAAATAACTTGAGGACCTTAGTGAATCACAATATGTGAAAATGTAGGTATAATATAGGGATTAGGGAATAGGGAGAAGGAAAGAATCATATATCCCTTATAGGATGATGAGGTTCCCTCCCCATTGGGGGGGGGATGGGTGAAGCAGCCATTTCCATCAAGGGTTTAAGAGCCCCTACCTCTTGGTCCCATATAGGTATTCATACCAAACATTCAAAACATGATGTGATGATTCATATTCATATTTGATTGATACAAAATTTAAGCCTGATATGTTATAAATGAGTGCATCTCTAGTCTAACCATTTCAATGGTTAATATTTTTTACTAAATAAGTTAAAAAAATTCTTATAAAAAGAAAAACGAACCACTAAGGGAACAATAAGTGAAATTAGAGCAGGTTACCCCCTCAAATATCCATATATAAGAATGGAAAAATTAAATTCCTTAATAAATCGTGGTTTTCCTATTGTTTATGTCAGAGAAATCCATATTTTCAATAATATGCAGATACCTTATCGTCAATATCTCTTCCTTGAAGTTATATATGTAGAAATAATTGTATTTCCTCCCATTAAAGAATCTAGTATGATAGTTACTAATAAGATAAGATTATAAAATGATGGAAAATCTAAGAATGCATTGTTTTTTTGACTTTAATATTAATGTTTATTTAGAGAATATGGTTTTTCTAATAGCTAAATATATGTGGGATACGTTTATAAGTATTTAGGATAGAAATTAAAAATTTAATGAATCCCAATAAGAAATCAAGAGAAGCAGATTAAAGGATAGTGAAATTGATTATTATGAATGTTTTTATTGTTATATTACAATGATAAATGATATTGTTATTTACATCAAATGTTATGGTGATAATATGAAAGATTATAAAATTATTAACAAACTAATGAGAAACATTCATAATATATTAGATGCAAAATTTTAGCTTTCGATGATCATGAAGATTTATCATTGGATGAACTTTAGAATATTTTGGTGGTATATGAAATGAAGAAAGACCCTAAATGTATGAAAAATTATGATAGAGAACCAAATTTCAAACCCTTGTAAAAAGGGAAAAACACTTATAAAATACATTTAAAAAATCAATTGATTCTAAATAAGTGGAAGAAGCTGATGATTTTAACATAATTATTTCCCCCATTTCAAAGAAATACTAAAAGATAAAATAAGTAAGTAAATCTCTCAAATGTTGTAATTGTGTAAGGAAATATATTTTTTTCACAAACTTTTCCTCTGAAAAAGATTTTGGAGTATGAGTCCAAATAAGATGATAAGAAATCTCAAATCATAAGTGGAAGAAACATAAGGAAAGTTTTACTTATGAAAAGAGTAATAAATTTTATCTTCATTTAAGAAAGAAGGACAATTCCTCATCCATTGATGAATATGATAATTCGCTGAACATCATTTTTTTTCTTTTTATATGGATGTAATTCTTCATATTTTTATGTTGATGATGAAGATATTATTGAGATTGAGTGTATTCTAAAAAATTGAAAAATAAATGGAGAATAACACACAACTCAAGAAAGAAAAAAGGAAGATAAAAAAATATTCTTGGGACAAATCGATTTTGAATTATGAACAGATTAAGAAATAAGATAAAATATTAGTTTAATTAGAAAATAAAAAATTAATATTAGTGATAATTAAAAAAATTGAAATGTAGTGGTGAAAAATTAAATTTAAATGAGATTATCAGCATGATAAAATCTAAATATACTAAAGAAAGTCAGAAGAACATGTTAAGGATAGCTAAATATGAAAAGATGATATCTGTTATAAAAGATAAGTTGGATGAGAAAGAAGAATATGTGTTAGAAATATATTAAAAGTTCCATATAATATAATTTTAAATAATAAAGATGGGAGAAAACATTAATAATTTTTTTGTTAATGGTGATACTTGTAAAGATCATGAAAAGAATGGTTTAAAAATAATGGTGTGTGAGAAAACATATTTCACCAAGAATGACCAGGATTCGTTAGTAAAGTACCTCCTTAAGAAATGTTCTCAACAATTTGTGAAAAGAAACAACAATATAGTAATGACCAATTTTAGTGGCATTCATAAAAATAATTATTTAGAGGATACTGTTGGTGTTCAAGAGTATTTTGACACAAATATTACACATTTTGGTGTAGCCTGTTTCTACTACGATAAAAATATGAATCAAGGGGTAGATTTAATGAGAATGGAATATCAAATAATCCTAAAAATTATATAAAACCCTAATAGGAAAATAATATGATGAAAAAGATGATCATGTAAATAAATATTAAAATATGAATAAAGCTGACATTATTAAGAAATACGAGAAAAGAAAATGTGTTAATTCCAAAAAGAATAAACCGCGAGTTATTTGGATGAAACAATTTGACATGGATTTACATATAAAAGAAGATAAGAAATTATCTAATTAATAGAGGAAGAAAATGTTTTTTAAGAATGATAAAAAAATTATAAAAATAAATAAATTGAAAGTGATTTCAAGAGTCATAAAATATTCGAGTTTTGTGAGAAATATGGTCATGTTACTAAAAGTTGTATGACTATATTCCCAAAATAAGAGGAAGGCATGAAGAAGTTATGACAAACCCACTACAAAAAAAATGTTACAAAATGTGTTGTGAAGATGAATAACACATCCAAAGAGTATATATTTGATATGAGGCATGCCCAAAAAACATATAGGAATGATTAGATGGAATAACACACATCTAATGAAAAATATTAGAAAAAGAATAAAAAGACAAGATTGAGAGAAGACTAACAGTATAAATATTGATTTTAGGAAACTAATGAGGCTACTTCTTATTCGATTTTTCTGTATTTTTACTAAAATGTAGGGAATTGAAGTAGTTGATATTAAGAATTTTATAATTGAAAATTTTACTTTACGTTCAAAAGAACGTAGCATGGTTTAAAAATAATATGATTTGCGAAAGTTGTGTTTTACAAATTATATTTTCTAAATTTTTTTTATTGATATCGGTGTAGGTAATGGTTTATCTTAAACAAATTTTCTTATATTTTTACAGAAAATCAAATCCCAAAATGGTCATGAAAAGTTATTAAATGGATATTGCATTATGGATAACATTTATAAACTTTATTATACACGGTGTTTTATACCATGTTCACCGACATAGACCAAAAGTCATTTAGTTAAAGGGAGTTTATTATATAAGTCATTTTGTACAATTACTCTCTTGATGAAGAATTTCAAGAATGAGATATGAAGAGTTATAACCTTTATATGAGTTATATATTAAATAACGTAGTGAAACTTGTGATTATTGCCCCATTTAATTTGTTTTCCAATAAGGGGTGATGCTATATTAAGAGGGGAAAGTTTATGATAGGTGGAAAATAATTTTATACAAAGAAAGAGTTTAGGTGAATATGATATGGAGAATACATAATTATTAAAAATCAGTATAAATAGAGATATTTTTGGACCATATAATATCTTGGTTCTATCTGTTAATAATAAATTATATATTTTATTTGTAGTCAATTGATTATATATGTTCGAAGATGAGAAAAGGTGGATTTTGGGTTTCTAGAAACACCCTTTATGATTGAAAAAGAAGATTCAATAGACATATATAATTTGATTCACACTCAAAAGGAAACACTATTCTAGAAGCAAAACTACAGACCCAGATGACCATACATTGTTTCTAGACCATAAAAATATGGTAATGCTTTGTTGTTTTATTACTTCTATACAATTATATATTTTCTAAAACACATGTGAAAAATAATTATGAAATAAATAGGATAATATATTTTTGGGATGGTCTTATGAAAGAAATAAGGATAAGATGTGTTATCTGGGAGTTGAAGAAACTGGTACATCTAACATGTGCAGACACCGATGCATCAGATTTAGTTTCCATTGGGACAAATAAAAGATATGTGTTTAGAGATCTATCCATTGGACAGTATAAGAGATTGATAAATTATATGGTGTTCAAAAATGTATTCAATCATTTTCATTAGGTTGTTTTGTAATACAATTGGTTAAATAGTCAATCGATAAGTAGTCATGCTGATTCATTGGAATCCACTTGACACCAATTCGTTAGATAGAAATATAGAACGATCCATTAGATGCATAATGATACTAATAAGTCATTACACGTTGAACTAAATAATACACTGGATCATTAGACTACGAAATTATGATGATTTGAATTAAATAATATTTATAAAAGTGTTTTTATAGTGTTGTCCTAGGAGGAGCTTCTATATTTAGAAGCATCAACAATGTTTATGGAAAATGTGTCTTAATGTTTCAGATGGTATGGTGCATTGAAGTAAGAATTTGTTTTTATTTATTTTTGTGTGTCAAGATACAATTAAATGAGTATCAATCAATTGATTTAAGATAAATGTATGAATATTTTCTAAGAGCTATAGATATGTTCAATTGGATGATCTTTCGAAAATAATATCCATTGGGCTAAGACTGATATTGAAACAACAATTAGAGTAACAAAAAAAATATTGATCAAACTAATTTAACCAAACTATTTTTTTTGTAAGTTTGAAGATGTTTGTTGTTTTGAGATGTTTTCAGAAGATTCTATAATATCCGAAACGTATTGAGAATATTTTAATAATATAATATTAAGGGTTTAAGATGACCTGAAATTTGGGATTCTTGAATTTTGATGAGTGGGAAGTGGAATTAGTATTTCCACAATTCCCATTCAGGTTGACTATAAAACTATATTCATAGTATATTCATACTTGAAAAAGTTCATGTTCATTATGAGATGACACTCCAAAATTTGGGGGACATGTATTGATATTCCCAAAAAACATTTCATTCTGGTTTATGTGGAGGAAGATTCCTCGAAACGAGTCCTCCAAAGTGAGATCCATCAATGAAAGCACTATAAGAGTGACATCCATTAAATAATGTTCCATCAGATAAATATATATTTGATTCATAAGTAATGAGTTTATCATTATGTTTGTACACAATTCAAGTAGGAATAAAAGAATTAGAATCAGACCGAAGCCAGTTGAACAGTGGCCATCGGACGATGGTTACTGGACTAAGGTAGGAAGGATTAATTTTTTCTGAAGAATTTATATGGAAATAGTTTCTAGAGAAATTTTTAATTCCATCATATTCAAAAGATTATTTTTTATGATTTTTAAAAATGAAAATGTGTAGTTTTTTTATTAAGAATACTTATGGAGGAGGTGAGTAACCTTTAAAGTAGATCAGAAAAGAAGTAGGAATGTGAATCTTTTAATTGTGGATACGAACAAGTTTCTAAACAGGCTTGTTTATTTTTTGTGGAGTATATGTAGCATTGGGAGAGTGGACTCAAAAAATATACTTGGGGGTATAACCAATTACATAATAAATGTTGACTTCAATGTTATAGAACTATTAGGTGATTATTCCTTTGTTTTCTGAAAAGATGTTAGTGAAAGAACCCATATGGGTTATACTATACTACATGAAAAAAAGTTGGTCTAAGTTCCTAATATTATAAACATCATGTGTGAATCAAATTTTTATTTTTTCATATGAATGTTAAGGTTGAGAATTTATAAATAAGTTTATCTTTACTCAAACAAGTTTTATAGGTTAATAAATTTTACTAAATATGTTAAGGAACATTCTTATAAACAAGAAAAATGAACCAATGGTTCACACCCACCACTCTCAATAGTCTCAATCCTAAACAGGAACAATAAAAAGTTCAATGGAGCCATGAATATCACAAATAATTAAGTGATTGTCTCAAATTCACTCTTAAATCCACAAGTTTCACTTTAACCCATATCATTTAGGTTAAATCACTTGTAAAAGCCATATATTGAGCCATTATTTTTATAAAAGTAACTAAATGTTGCATATTTTTATTATAACTATCATAGGTATCTCCTATATAAAATATTCAACCTTATGTGAACCATCTATCATAAAAATATCATTTCCAATCTACATAAGCCAATATGGAAGTATTGAAATTGTAATTTTTTATATATATTAGCCTGTAGACTAATGTCCAGTACATGTATTATAGAACTATTTTGACTTTAATAAGACAAAAATATTGGGAAGAACTTTTATATCGTGAAAGAAAATCAGAACATAGATTACATCATGTTAAGGTGTAGTGAGATAGAGAATTATCCAAATAGACTCTCCAAACTCCCCTTGATTCACAAATTCACCTTCATCATATATTCACAATTTCCCCCCTAATTGAATAATTGTAGAAACATGTTTAGATCTATCCAAATCAACGTTATTTGTTAATTTTATGACTTTTTAATTATATAAATTAAAAATATTTATTTTTCATGCCTTTTATCCCTAATAAGAATTCCCACTTACTTAGCATGGACATCTTAATCCACTACATTATTTTCCTGGAAAACTATTTTCATAAACGTTCAAGGTCACTAGAATAGACGATTCCATCAACATATACAATATAAATAAGTGATCTTGACATCATATCCTTAATATTTAGGTTGTTCACCACTTTTCCTTTGATAAATTTTATATTTTTATAGATTCTTTATAGTGTTGAATACAAGTAATTTAGGGAAATTTCAGTATATATAATTCCTTCATTAGTTTGATAATCCTCAATACATCATTTTTAATCAGTAAACATTTAGAATTCTCAATGTATATATATTTTTCATCTCATCGTTAAATAAAAAATATTTGACATCCATTTGACAAATTTGGTAATTCATGTATGCTTCCATAACAGAAAACATATTAATTGTCTCTAGTATAGAAATTTTTGATGTTATATCTTTAAATTAAACACCTCAATCATGAGAATAACTTTTACACACAATTATAGACTTATATTTGTCGATTATTCATTTTTTTCTTAAATAACCATTTTCTATGGAATATATTTTTATTGGTTTTGGGAACAAGGTCCCATGAAGAATTTATTTCAATAAGATATTACTTCTCATCCATATAATTAATCAACTCATTAAACTAAAAACCTAGAAGATTGAATGTGTCTCATACTATGAAATTAAAGCTAATGGATTTTCATAGTACAATATTCTTTTGTTTTACCTGGTGGATGAGGAGGTTTTTATAATACCCTAGTTCTTCACAATATTCTTTAGATTTTGATACTTTTAATTTTCATTCTCATCATCATTATATTTATAACAAATCTGTTAAATATAAATATATATTATCTATGGATTGAACGTAACCAATTTGGAAGTAT
Source organism: Viscum album (assembly GCA_963277665.1). Classification (NCBI taxonomy): domain Eukaryota; kingdom Viridiplantae; phylum Streptophyta; class Magnoliopsida; order Santalales; family Viscaceae; genus Viscum; species Viscum album. Next base: position 1,691,960,659 of record OY728153.1, on the reverse strand, counting down.
TATTCACAGAACTATGCTCAGTCATTTCATTACTTTAATGAAAAATTATTTCACATGGACACTATTTTTATGATTATTTTCAATTATTTTCATATCGTAATAGACTAACTATTTTAATCCATTTATTCAAACATTTTATGAATTGCAATTTGATAGGTATCCTAAAAAGTACAATACAAATCATTTGAATAAAACATTAATAGACTTAAACTATTTATTTTAGAAAAAAGTATTAACTAGTTCCCTATATTAGTCAAAATATGGATTCTTTTGGTATAAAAACTCATAGGTAGTCATATTAGAGTTTGGTCTACACAAGTTTATACTTTGTATATGAAGAGTTGTGAAAAAAAACATCACTCTAAGAAAATTATTTTAGATTATATTATATTAATGTAAAACCCCATGATTTTAAAGAATATTTATTTTAAATAATTATAATCTCTCTAGTATCTAACAGTACACATAACCCTGATACTTTAAAAGAATAACATTTTTTTAGATAACATATAAGACACACAACACTGATATTAAATGAACCGTAAGATATATTATTTAAATATTAAAATTAAAAACTAGATGTAATGTTTTAAGGTGGAAATAGGGAAAAAAATTATGAATAATATATAGTGTACTACTATTCATTGGGTATCTATTGACCAGGAGAGAAAATAAAATTCATTTTAAAGATAATAAAATATTTTTAGAAAAACTATTTCTTCATGCCTTTTGAAATTATGTTAAAATTAGATTTTGAAACATTTATAAAAAATTATTTTATAAATTTATCATCTCATAATTTTCTTAGGGTGATTTATTTGTAATTTTTCTTAAAATATTCAATTTTTGATGAATAGTGAAACATATTGATTTTTCATTAAAAACATCCATTTCATGTAATAAATTTAAAATAAATATTTTTATATAAAATTATATCAAGAGTAAAGTTTCCATAATTATATTATAATTAATAAAATTTAGTTAATTTTAATGTATTTTATATTTCGTTTTGATATTAAAATGATTTATAAGAGAATGTTTTATTTAAAAAACCGGTTTTGCATCTTTTGTGTGGGATTAATTTTAAATTAAATTCTACCCTTTATTTGAATTGAATTTCATTAAATGTAATATATATTTTAAATTATAATAATTTATATTATATAATAATTTCAACAATATTTTTGACCATAATTATTAGTATATAGTGTAAAATTTATTTTTAGTAATTAAGGTTAAAAAAATGTTTTTCACATTACATGAACTTTTCTTCAAAATAATTTTCCACAGAATTGGAATAGTTAATTGATAAATTGGATTTAAAATTAAAAAAATCTGGTTCCAAATAGTCTAATATGACTCAATTCATTTTTGTATTAAATGATTAATTATGTAGGAAAAAAGACTAGTAATCCGACTGAAAATCAAAATGGTAAAAGATAGGAAAAAAGTTATGGAAAAAACTATTTAGAGAATTTTATGTTTATGGAGGTTTGGATAAATCATTTCGTACATAAATAAATATAATTTAATATTTTTGAGTCACATGGGGATATAGTGACTTCCCATTATTGAATAGTTTGAGGTATTTAAAAAAATCCGCTACACCTCAATTATAAATTGGAACTCCCTCCCATTATTTCATTACACCTATCAGTCTATTTGGATCTACCAAAATCTAACCAAATATCTCCCAAAAATACATATTCATAATCTAGATTTTATTTTATTCTTAAAAGACCGATACTGGATTCCTTAATAAGATATTCAAAGGATATTTTCCTAAGAGAAGGCAGTCGTCTTAACAAAGATCGTTCTTTATCTTTATCCTATTTCTACATTAAACAATTTCTTAAATAATAAAATATAATAAGAAAATTATAAGGCCCTAGACATAAACATTACATAATCTTGAGTTAAGTTAACAATTTGACATTATGGATCTCTACAGGAATAGAGTTTTGGAGAGTTATTGTATAACTATTACATTACATCTCAAAAATTATAAAGTTAACACTTTTACTATATCCAATTTTTTTATAAAAATAAAACCCCTTAAATAAACAAGAATTATATTAAAGATAAAAATATTCTGAATTCCTCCCATCTCTTACCATTATTTATACCCGATGAAAAACATTTCAAACACTTGGGATAAGGAAAAAAGATCAGTGTGGTATATAAAATAAGGAAATAAAACATTAGTCCATGAATACATACAAATCAAAGAAGTCATAATTTTCAATAATAAATATAAGATCATTAACATAACTAATAAAAACATTTGATTCATGAATAACACATAGAAATCATAAATCAAAATGGTAACTTGTGGGATCCATAACATACTTACATTGTAGCTTTCATAACTACATTGGGAGTTACGTTTGGAATACCCATCATAGTATATTCCATAAATCTCTATGGAGAAACATTAAATCTTACCTCCGCCATATTACCCAATGCATTGGAGAGATATCTCAGGTTTACCCTCCCTTGGTTTATCACAGAATAAATAATTCTCAAGAACCACAACATATTCATAACACATAAAAAAAGTATATAAGAAAGATAATATTTACACATAATAATATTAAAATATAATTTCAATATATTGACATAATCAATGCCTTCTAAAACCATTTTCAATACCAAAATATTTAAAAAGGTTATATGGTAGCTATTTTCCTTTTAAAAATATTATGGCTTGTTAAGGAATACAAATATCAAAGAATGCTCATAGTGAAAGAAAGGTCATTTTCACCGCATACATTAAAAAGAAACATTATTTTAGTTATTTAGTAAAATGATTCATAGAAAAAAGATTACCTTTGAATGATATTAAAATTGAAATGGTTTTATACATCGTATAAAATAAAATCGTTTATACATAAAAATATGCCTCAATGAAAGGAGATTGAGACAAAGTCCCTTACCATGAGTCCAGCTCATCACGTATGTTCCTTGTTATTCTCGAATAATAAACATAAGTTAATTTATAATTGTTTCACAACTTTTTTTATGTTTATTATTCCTTTTATATCACTTATTACCTCGTTATAAACATTACAAAATTATTTATGTTAATATCGGTCGTTTTTTGATATTTGGTACTTGAGTCAATAAATGAACTTATTATAATTAGAAATTATCCATGGGGTCAAAAATCCATTAATTTTAGATTTATATTCATGATAATATCATATATATCTAGTATATATGTATTTAGATCCATTATATATGTATTTAGAATAGTCCATTACATTTTTATATAAGAAATGAACTGCTCTGTTTATAGAGACGGTAAGTCATACGTACACATGAACAGTACTTTCATTTCTTTATCATATTTAATTTAATGAAAAATTAATGATAAATAGGTATATTATTATTCTAGTATCATATTTTATATATGTTACATATGTTTATTTACTCTATCCTTTATACCTTCCATGTATGGCATGAACAAGTCATATAACTTTGAGGTGACGGTAGTCCACACTTTCTCATATGAAATTATCGTATTTACACATTATGTAAGGAATGAAGTTATGATTTAAATAAAAAAATAATAATAGAGAAAATATAGAGACAATATATATCATATATTTAACACCATAAGCTTCCATGGTATGTTTTCCTTTGAATAATGCATCAACTTTCCTTGTTCACAACATATAGTTTTAACACACCACAACCAATCAAACTAGCCATTATGAATAGTAATATACAATTTTTTAAATTATATAATCTTTATATTTCAAAATGGATTTCATTTTTTAATATGGAATATTGAAATTATCTTATGGTGTATTTTTGGTATTTTTTTGAAAACATTAATTTTTTGATGAATAGTGAAAAATATTGCGTTATTGTTTAAAAATGAATTTCTATTTACTTAATTAGTTATTTTATTTTATTTTATTTTATTTCAAAATAGATACATAACACCTATATATTTTCAATTTAATTCATTGGATTCATTTTATAATAAGTTTATATATATAAAATTTTATTGAACTTTTTACCGTCTTTTAACCACATTCTAGGAGAATTTGCAAATTTTCATAAAAGATAATTTTTCCTTTTTTGGGAGTAGAATTTCGAAAATCTGAGAAACAAAGTTGACATAATTATGTAAAATTTGCTTCAATATGATGAAAATAATTTTTAGTGAATAGTAACTTTTGACTTTTATTTACCACGATTAAAAGTAAATAGGGTAATTAAGGGTAAAAATGATTTTATAATTACCCTAAAACATGTCCTAATTCTATTGGATAAGTTTAATTCGACCAAAAATAACCTTATTAATAAAATATGATCCTCTTTGGTCCACATGGATTAGATTAGGACATTTCATATTATTTTATTTAATGAAGAGTTAAAAGAGTTAATTTTAATGTTTAATAACGAAATAATTTTTAATATAGGGTTAAACACAATATAAATTCGACAGTAAATATTAATTAGAAAAATAAAAGGATTTCATACATAATGGTATTTTATTTATAAATTTTAGGCTTTATATAATTTAATTTATTCATGACACAATAACGATACAATAATTACCTTAATAATAAAATATTAAAATAATTGATATTATAAATATCCAATTAAATGTAAATTTAGACTTATTGTGAATTACACTAATTTTATATGTTAATATTACATTTTAAAGTTGATTAAATAAAATTTATTCGAAGTGATAATGTTTTTTTGGCTTTAAAAAAATCAAATACAAAATAGTTTCAAAATTGACATAATTGAGTTTTTAAAATAGATATTACATTATTAATTGATATAATACTTTTAAAGATCTAAGGTTCTACAAAATGAATTATATAAGGTTATATATATTAATACAGAACCACTCGGGGTTCTTTTGTCTAGTTGTAGTTTTTTATTAACAATATAATATAAAAATACAAAGAGACATGGTAAATGTCAAACTATTTATCTAAGAGTTAAATCTAAAAGATAAGGTTAATATGGTGACCTAAACCTATCTAAAACCTATTTGTTGATTTTTTGTTAACCCATACCTAATGTATCCTCGAAATTAATCATTTTGGAGCCATTAGACAATGGAAATTATTTTATTATAAAATAATATTTCAAGCTCTTCCTAATGTGACCCTCACCTCGCTTATAAAAGGGAACTACCACTTCTCTTAATTTCACACATCAAAATCCATTTTTCTTGTCCAAACCCTAGCCAAATATCCTCTAAACTATCCTCCATTCAACCTAGTGGCCATAATTGTGTTAAAATGATAACATAAGGATCCCTTTTGATCAACTCAAAAGGAAACACCCGATGAAGAGGTAATAATTTCTCCACCCTCTTTCATGTTATTTTATTCTTCCACTTCCTCATTATTTGTTATTTCCATACCAAAATAATAAAACCTGTAATTTATAAATATTATGATGTTATTATAAATATTGTTCAACCATATTCATTATTCTATCCATCCTATAAATGGAAAAGTCACTATACCTACGCATGTACGGCAAACCGTCTCCACGTCGTGGTGTAGTTTGTTATTCAAATACATCTTTAGTTGGATGGGTATAATAATGAGTATAAATAATTTCAATAATAAATATAACATGATAATGATTATTTATATATGATATAACAACCAATTACATATAATTTCACCACCAACATAACGATATTATCTCTAATGCGTACTTACAGATTACCGTCTCCACGAATACGATGAGACTGATTCCCCATCATAATCATTCAAGAATAATTTTCATGTTATGATTAAAAATAATGTTTATGAAAAAAATATCATCTGTATATAAATCAAATACATCATTTCCATAACAAAATGGATTACGTAACAAATCGTATAAAGGAAAATGAATCTGTTAAAACCCGAAATGATGATACAACTAAAATATTATTAACAAAGAAATATTAAAAGATCTTATATGATATCATATTTATGTATATGATTCTTGTTTAATTTAATGACAATTATTTAACTATTATAAAATATTTTAACATAACGTCGCCTATGTAAAAGTACATTGTAAGGGTTAATTCTACAATCTCTTTACTAATATGAGGTTGTTAATACATAAGTATCTATTGGGACCTCTTTTTCATCAACATCTGTGTTTTCTTATAAATGTATTTAAATTTTTTTTTACTATTTAATATACTACAGGTTAAATTCATTTATACCCTTATTTTACCACATATGATTTGAAGAAAATATTTTCGTCATTTTCCAAACAAGCTACTAAATGATCTTCTTGACAAATTAAGGTAAGCATGTCTTTTTTAACTTATACAGCGGGTGTGGCTATTTTCCGCCATTATAAAATCATCAAAGCTTCTCATACGAGCTTATAATAATATTTTCAAAATAAATGTCTTTTTTATAACTATATGACTTTTAATTGATTTCAAAATTGAAGGAGATGTTTCTCTACAAAATTTTTTGATTTCATCTATGTCAACATCTTTTGATGGATTTTAAGCTTGTTTGAAGTTGATTACTATGATAAAAATATTCCATATTATATTGAAGGTATTGTGATATGTTTGACTGTGGAGGGGTTATTTTTACACCATTCATGGTTTATGGATTAAGTATTGACATTTATTATGCTAGTTTTAATACAAATGTTTATGTTATGTTTAAACCATTTCATATGAGGAATGCATTGGACATAGTAAGTGATGGGTGTAGCCCGATATATCTCCCCAATGCTTCGGTAGGCCTTATGAGACAAACTAGTGTCTTGACACAAATCCTTGAGAAATATTATTTTTAGTCTTGGAAAAAGGCCATTACTATGTGGTTATGAATTCTATAATTATGCATTCCAACATTATGAAATAGGCAATTGATATTACATGTGATTATTCGACTAGTATAATATCCATGTGAATAAGGAAATGGCATTATTTGATTTATCTTTTCCAAATTATGATGAATTTTAAGTTTAAAAGGCTTTTGGTTTAGTCTTATACATTACCTTAAATTTTTATTCTTATTATTGAAAATTTTTCCTATATAATTTTCATTACTAAGCATATGAGATCACCCCTTTCTGTGTTTTATTTTTTCCCAGGATGCAAAGAATTATATTATGACTGACCTTCATGGATAGTCTACGGGATGACTGTGGTCATTGGAGACAATGTTGTGTTTTTTTTTCTTTTTATAATGTAATATAAAACTTATAAATGTATCTATTACTTCCAAGGCTACTAAACTAACCGGTATTTGGGGATTTTGATCCATTGGGATCATGCCTACTTTATGTAATAATGCACCGACTTTAGATAACTAGGGTTGGGTTGTTACAGTTGGTATCAGAGAAATTTTAGTACAACCATTGAAAACTAGATTTAGATAATCTTTGATTAAAGAACATTACCCTATTATAGACTTTGATGATTGGTATAGAGGGACTTCCTAGAATTTTGGTGATGTAGAGATTTTTTGTACTTTCTAAGCAATACATCTCTTCCTGGATACGAGTACATAGAGGAAGCTCTGGCACATATATTCCAAATGGTTAAAACACTGATATGGAGTTTCAGGCTTGACTCTGGATATCCTCATACATGACAATTGGCCTTGCGACACTCTTGATTACGACACTCCCAGGGCATATGCTTAGGATAATTCACATGTTCTTTACAAACCATTATGAAAGATTTATGTGTATTTTTTACAGGATTATGGATTAAATCCATATATTTTTCAATTTATGTTAAGTGATTTAAAAGTATATAATTATGTATTGTGATTCAGAAACAAATACAGTTTAGGACATTGTTTAGAAATGATGCCTAATGGAAGTAATAGAAACCATATAAAAGAATGTAATCCATGTAGATATTTCCCTCCTACTCAATATAATTATAGTGGATCTGGTGATGCAACTGGTGATGATCATCTTATCACCATACTGGGACAAATCACTTTGGTTATGAATAATAAATTTACTCGTATGGAGAACCCTAATCCACAATGTGGAGGATCAACATTAGACTTCTTAATGAGGAAACAACCACCAAAATTCAATTGGAGTACAAATCCATTAGTAGCTGAGCAATGGATAAGTTACTTAGAAAAAGTATTTCATACTTTGGGGATTAGTGAAAGGGAAAAAGTTTTCATTATAGATTCTCGCCTCACGGGAGATACAGATAAATTGTTGTCATTAATCCAAAAAACAACGGAAGATGAAGAAGTATCAAACCTGGAATGGAGGGATTTTAAAGAGATTATATTAGAATAATACTTTCCTTATGACCATCGAGCAGATATAGTAAGACAATTTCTAAGTCTGGGGAAAAAGGAGGTTGAGAATGTCACGGATTATGTGGATAACTTTACAAGATTATCAATGCATGTAATAGATTATATATGTAACACATGGAGTAAGATAGATCTATTCTTTCATGGGTTTAAACCATTTTTCTGTCAAGCATTAGTCTCACAATCTGTCTCATCGTACTAAGATGTTGTCTCATGTGCTATCAAGACCGAAAAGGAATTCTCTAAGTCTTATGACTTCAAAGAAAAGGAAGAGAAGAAGAGATCTGCATATCACTATAGAAATGGAAATAAGGGGATAAAGGGAAAAGTTGAATATCCATTCTATGGTAAATGTGGGAAGAAACACCCCACTACATTCCTAAAGGGAGTGAGAGTCTATTACAAGTGTGGTGAAAAAGGCCACCAAGCTTGTGGTCGCAAGGAAATGAAAGAGGCTGTCAATGTCAAATGGTAAAATTATAGAGAAAAGGGACATTTGGGAAATTAATGTCTTATGCACCAAGGGATCATAATTCAGAATAGGACAAGGGAGAAATTTCATGCTTAAGCGATCACTACTACTGAGTTTAAATCTCTGAAAGTCATGGTGGTAGGTAATCTAATGGTTTCCTTAGGTTTAACCAATGTTTTATTTGATTCTAGATCATCACATTGTTTCATATCTTCCCAGTTTGCAAAAAAATTAGATATTTTATATTTGACAAAACAAGGGAGTAGTTTTTCAAAACTCCTAAGGGATGTATCATCGCAACAATGTTTTGTGAATCAGTTCCCATTAGGTCATATAAATTTTCTTTATCTTCTAATCTCATCGTCATACCCATGATTTAATTTGATATAATTCTTGGACTGGATTTTATTGTGGCCAATGATGCAATAATTTATTTTAAGAAGAAGGAGCTTACTATTTTCAATGATGATAAAGAGTACCTTTTCTTTATAGCAAAAACGTCACCACCAGGTTCTTATCTAGATCCACACCAAGTAGCTCTACTAAGATCAATTATTTTGGAGGAAGTGAATGAAAAAAAATTCGGTGAGGAATAAAATGTTTGAATAGAGGACGTACCTATTGTGCAAGAATATGTATATGTGTTTCCAGAGGATTTACTAGGTCTTCCTCAAGAACGAGAAATTTAGTTTTCCATTTATTTAATTCCTGGTTCAAGGCCCATATCAAAGAACCCTTACAGAATGACCACTTTGAAATTAGTGGAACTAAAGAAACAATTATAGAAATTAAGTAATAAGGGATTTATTCTCCCTAGTGATTCTCCATGGTGAGCCCCTATCCTTTTTGTTAAGAAGAAAGGCAGATCTATGAGATTGTTCATTGACTATAGAGAGATCAATGCTATAATAATAAAGAAAAAGATGAATCTACATCTCATTGATGATTTATTCAAACAACTTCATAGAGATCAATGTTTTTGAAAGAATGACCTATGATTTGGATATCATCAATTGGGTGTGAAGAAAGAAGACATTCTGAAAACAACATTTAGATCTAGGTACGGGCATTACGAGTTCACAGTAGTACCTAGTGGATTTATTAATGCACCCTCTGCCTTCAAGGATTTAATGAATTATGTTTTCATGGAATATATTTATGAAATTGTAATGGTATTTATTGATGATATCTTGATATACTCAAAAATATATAAAGATCATTTAAATCACTTGCGCACTATTATGAAAACCCTCAACAGAAATGAATTGTATGGGATGTTTATTAAATGTGAATTCTAGCTTCAAGAGATTTCTTTTCTTGGCCATATTGTCTCTATGGATGGAATCTCTATTGACCATTCAAAGACCAAGGCAATCCAAGAATAACCAGCACCGACATGTATAACTGATGTACGTGGTTTTATTGGCTTAGCAGGTTATAATCGACATTTCATCTAGAATTTTTCCTGGTTGGCTAACCCATTAAACAAGATCACACGTAAAAGGTTAAATTTGTTTAGACAAATGAGTTTGAAGAATTTTTTGAAGAACTGAATAGAAAATTATTGAATTCTCCTATCATGACTCTATAATCATTGAATGATGTGTTTGTTATTTATAGTCATGCTTCAAAGAAATGACATGGTTGTGTCCTTATGCAGAATGATAGATTTATTTCCAGTGCTTCATGACAACAAAAAACTCATGACCAAAAAAATCGAACTCATGATCTTGAGTTATTAGCTAAAATCTTTGCTCTAAAGATACATGGAACTATCTCTATGGTGAAAAAGTAAGATTTATAATGATCAAAAGAGTTTGAAGTATATTTTTTCACAAAAATAACTCAACATGAGGCAAAGGATATGGATTTAACTACTCAAGGATTATGATTTCACAATACACTACCACCCTAGGAAGGAAAATAATGTTGAAAATGCTTTGAGATGAAAGGATCATGGAGTTTTGAACAAAATGAGAGTTGAATGGGATATTATTTTCATGGATCTGGTAAATTTATATATCGGAATAAACATGAAAGGTGAAACACCAAAACGTTTTCAAATGATTGTCAAAAAATATTTACTAGAAAGGATAAAATGTTCTCCGACTAATGATGAGGAGCTTCAAAAGAAAATTAAAGCTGTAAATGATGGGATAATGAGTGAATTTATATATGTAGATGGATGTAACACCCCGAGATTTTATGAAAAATATTCTTTTTAATTTCACTAATGTCTTGTGTTGTACGCTACACCAAAAGGAGCTTTCACAACACGCATCCTTGACTTGCCTTGCATTACATGCAATCACAACCTTCCTCGATAGCGTGTGTAGTACGTAATACTGAGTTTCACGAAACAACGATATGCTATTGAAATATTATTAAAACTAGCCGTTATGAATAGTAATAACCACTTTTTGAAATTTTGTAAATTTTATTTTTCAAAATGGAATTCATTTTTGGATTTGGAGTATCGAATTTAGCCTAAGGTGAAATTTTGGTACTTTTCGGATAACTTTCATATTCTGATAAATAGTGAAAATTACTAAATTATAATTAAAAACAACTTTTTTAATAAAAATAATTAATAGAGATAAATCATTAATTTGAGTGGTTTTAAAGTATATTTAGAATATATTTTTACAATTTAATACAATGTTGGTCATTGGATGTAATTTCACATTTAAACCAGACATACTCAAGTGTCAATCTTTTGATAGATATTGTTTCTTAAAAACATGCTATTTGTTTTAACAGCGGGATTTAATTATAAAATTAATTAATGCAATTTCTATGTTATGAATTTGGTAAAATAGACTTCATTTTTGAATTCGGAATATGATATATAGCTTAGGACGAAATTTTGGCATTGTTCTGAAAAACATCAATTTTTGATGAATAGTGAAACTACTAAGTGGTAGTTAAAAACTGAATTTTTCATAAAACTTAATTTTACCGCTTCTGTGAATGGAATTTCAAAAATCCGAGAGACACGATTGATTTCAGTAAGTAAAATGTAGTTCAATGAGATGAAAATAATTTTTGGTGAATAGTAACTTTTTACTTTTATTTACCACGGTTAAAAGTAAATAGGGTAATTAAGGGTAATAATGATATTAATATTACCCTAACACATGTCCTAATTCTATTGGAGAAGTGTATCTCGACCAAAAACAACCTTAAGTGTAAAATATTATCATTTAGGCCCACTTGGATTAGATTATGACATTTAATATTATTTTATTTAATGAATAGTTAAAATAGTTAAAATCAAAGTTTAATAACTAAACTTTTTTAATATGGGGTTATACATAAGATAAATTCGACTATAAATATTCCTTAGAAAGCTAAAACAATTTCCTACATAATGATATTTTATTTAAAATTTTTATACTTTAAATAAATTAATATATTTATGACACAACGATGATGCAGTAATTACCCTTTTAAGGAAATATTAACATAATTGATGTTATAAATGCTCAAATGAATGTAATTTGAGACTTTTTATGAATTCCACTAATTTTCTAGGTTACTATGATATATTAGTGTTGATTTAATAAACTTTTTTGGAACATATAATTCTGTTATGACTTTCACAAAAATCATATATCAAATAGTGTCAAAATTGACACAAAATAGTTTTTAAATCAAATATTATATTATTAATTTTAATTTTATTCCTAAAAATATAAGGTTCGGCCAAATGACTTAGATAAAGATATATGTATTAGTAATAAACAATTTGGGGTTCGTTTGGCATGTTATAGTAAGTGTATTAACCATATAGTGAAAGAAAACAAAAAGACACGGTAAAAGTTAAATTATTTAACTTAGAGTTAAATCTAATTGATAAGGTTAAAATAATATCCTAAACTTTTCTAAATCCTATTGGTTGATAGGATTTAGACCCTTCCCCACTTTAGATTCGAAATAAGACCCTTTGGAACCATTATAAACCGATTTTGACTTTAATATAAAATAATATTTTGAGATATTCCTAAGGTGCCCCTCTCCTCCCTTATAAAAGGGTACCTCCTCCCCCTTCCTCCTCACACCAATTTGAGCACTAAAGCTCGTCCAACCTCTGCCAAAATCCCTTCTCCACTTCCCTAGAATAATCCTAGAGGTCCTTGTCTTCTTCAAAGACCAATCTTAGTTCCCTAAGTGGAGGATTCAAAGAGGCGTTTCATAGAAGATGTAATAACCATTACCGATCTTTTCAATTTCTTTCTTCTTCAACTTCTTCTTCTTCAGTTGTTTCATAACAAAGTAATATCATAAGTATTACCTACATACTGATATGTTATTATAAATATGAAACAACCCTAATTCACCTTCTATCCATCCTACGGAAAAAATGAAATCACCGCGCATGCGTACGTAAGGAATACCGTCTCCACGCCGTGGTGTAATCTATTTTCCGCCACCACCTTAATAGGATGGGTATAATGGTGTAATGAGTAACAATATATGATTATTATAAAGTGATATTGATACTGAAATAGTATACATACACTTCAACACAATTCCACGACCATGGGAACGATATCATCGCTCGTACGTACGTACGGACTACCGTCTCCACAACGCGATGAGATTCATTCTCAATTATTAACCATTCATGAATGATTATAAAGTATATATAATAAGTAATAATGAAATATATAAAATACTAATGATACTGGAATTATTTATATGTATGTCATCTACTTAATTCCATTCAAATCAATAAGGAAACGAAAACAGCGTTCAGGCGTACGTACGGACTACCGTCTCCATGAACGGTGTATTTCTTTCCATTTACTGATTTATTATATATATGTATATTATGAATATATATATATATAAATCATGTTTTATATTCTGGAATTAAGTAATCATGATCTAATTAATCATATGAATAATTACAAGTCAAAACACGGACGACAAATTAAACAATTTTACCCAAAATGCTCTTTAACATGGAATTTACAAAAGAACGGGTAATATAATGTCATAAGTGAACCATATATGATATCATAACAATGAATATGATTCTGTAATAAATCAATGACATTATTTAAATCATTATACAGGAGGTTCGGACACTTACGAAGCAAATCGGACCTAAGGTAAGGGAAATATCACAATCTCATTTTTATCCGAGATTGTTTATTCGTAAGTATTTACTGGGGTGTATTTTATCATCCACATCCATGTTTCATAAATATGTAATATTATTTCCATCCACCTACAATTTTTTAAATCCAGTTTTACCCTTCGGTGAGTTTTTAGTAAAAGAAATGAGAGGAATCTTTTGTCGTTTTTCGTACGAGGTACTTTTTGACTTTTCCGACAAAAGTACGAAGAATGTTTTTTTTACTCATACGGCAAGAATGGATTATTAAAACATTATTTCCAAGAATATTCCTTTATAAGATTTAAAGTTTATTTTTAATCAACTTCTTTTAGTTTATAATTGTATGACATGTAAAGAAAAGAAAAGTGTTTTTGAAATAAAAAGGATATTTTCCTTAAGAATGGAGTTCAAATGTTTTATCAAAATTATTTTCCATCTAAGATAATATAGGGTTCTGTTTTTATCCCTATTATTACATTGATTTGATTATGTTTTGAGGAAATTATTTTTATGAAGTGATTTACCTTATATGATTTGTTTTATGATGTCATGATGTTTCAAGAATCCCATTTTTGTTACATGTGTTATGTAATGATGTATGATTTATGATTATGTGGCACACATAAGAAAGGATTCATTATAAGATGGGTGGGACCTATATCTCCCTCAAATGCATTGGGTAAAGATTTTATATCTCATGAGATAGACATTGATGGAATGGTAGGTTATACCGGTTCAGTGAAACAGGACTGAAACGAGGGTTACTCGATTCAGAAAGGGACTTTGTCCACTAATATAGTCTTGGCAATGAGTCTTGACTAACAAGAAATGATTCTCTATGATTATGTGTGTATTCCACAAAGTTTCATGTTTTATGTTATGCTTATTGGGATTTCATTTCACTACTATGATTTATCCCATGTTATGAAATTATGCTCTCTTTTGTAGGATAAGATTTCCAAAAGTTATGTTCTTATGAATATGATGTGATTGATTTTTTCTATTGTTTACCCTTACTGAGAATTTGAGCTCACCCTTTTATGTTTTCTTTTCCCCAGGATATAAAGAAATTTTTTAGGTAAAAAAAAGGAAGATCTTTATGGGAGATATTGAAGATCTTTCACCATGATTAGGAGATTACGTTCCGAGTTTCCAAAGACACTAAACTATTACGATCCTTGTGTGTGTGTTTTTGTTATGTACTAAGTATTCCGCAAATGTAATGTAATGTCAATGTACGTCAGGATACGGGTCTCTACAGTTGGTATCAGAGGAAAGGTTTAGTCAACCTTTGGAAACTAGGATGCGAAAACGTTAGTGAGATCCCTAGAGATATTTCTATGGTATGTCTAGGGATGTACCTAAGGTTAAGTATACGTATAGGTTATAGTACTAGAATTACACTGATGATCATAGAATTAAACCTAACATGTTAGATATTGAAGGTACTCCCCCTTTATTATGTTGTTTTCCCTAGCATGATTTTTTCCTCTCACACTATTCTTTTTGGGTTTTAGAAAATGGCTAGAAACAAGATGATTCACGATAATGGAGGATATGATGGACAATGGAATGATATTCTTCATAATGAAATGGGATTTGGAAGTCTAAACATCATTATTATGCCGAATCAGCAATCTCATAATATGATCAATAAAGTAAAATTTGGTAAGTTTCCTGACTCGGCTAATAAGAGAAATATGGAGTTTCATGATGATCATAGAGGAAAGAAAGTTCAATTTCCCCTATGTAAATCATGTGGGAAGAGGCATCAAGGAGAATGTTTCAAAGGAACTGGAAGATGCTTTGGGTGTGGAAAAGAAGGACACAAAGCAAGTAAGTGCAAAGGAAAAGGATCAGTTAACACGATGGATGAGGATAATGGTATTGCTACGACATGAACAATGGTTAAATGTTTTAAATGTGGAATGTACGGGCATTATGCAAACCAATGCCCTAAGGGAAAGTCTCATGAAGATAATCAGTATGGTCGTATGGGAAGTATTTATGTTGATGATGATGAAGATACTACAAATGATATGTGAGATGAAATAATTGTTGAAACTCGGTCAATGGTTTAAGAATGTAGAGGAATGATTACATGTTTATCATGTGTAATGTTGTATAAGAAATCTCATGGTACTATGGAATAAAGAGACATCTAAGGATTGTTACACTGTTGTCTTTCCTTGAGTTATGAAAGTACCACTATCCATGAAAGGTTATTCAGATATTTTTGTAATTTAGATGATATGCGCATAATGAAGGAATAATAAGATAATGAGGTGTTTGATTGTATTCATGAGCTCATGACTGATATAAGGAGAAGGTGATATCATGGTTTGAGTATATAGAATTTTGAGAATTTTGGTATGTGGAAAGTGTTAACTTTAAACTGCATTCATGTTTTCACTAAGGTATTCAAGAGAATACATGATTAAAGACTTTGAATGTTTGGAATCTGACCAACAAAACATATCTTATGATATATGGGGATCAACGGTGGTATTAAATCTCTGGTAAACATTTTCACTATGTTATGAGAGTGGACTGCAGTATTATGGATAAGCCTAAAGATTGAAATGGATTATGTTGGACATAAGTGAGTATTGTTTAAGGATAGATGTTTTTTATTCGATATTATTTATGGGATGTTATAGTAATATAGTTTTAGAAAAAGGACAACCTGCAGAACGAGCGACAGCCCATCGTGTCGGACAAGGCTATGGAAATCAAACCCACAACCAAAGTGCAACTGGCCTTTATCGCCTACCACTGGCCTACAGGAAGTCCCTGTTTAGTAGAAACTAGTTTTATTATATTAAGCTATATGATATATGATTTATAAGTCCATTTTAGGAACCATATACGATTAATCTCACTATAGATCGACTTATGTATATAATTTTTGCTAACCTTTTGTTTGAGACAGATGGAATGACCCATCATTCTATCACATGATCTGCTAACACTTCACGAATAACAAATTCAACTTCATTTATTTAAGAGATGAAGTGGAAATTGTTAAAGTCACAAACAACAGTGAGGTTGTACCAACATAAAGTAAGTATTTATTCTAATTCAAATTCTTCAACATTAGGGAAATGATCTTGAAAACCAAAAATGTTTTCCTAGTGCTCTTATATCTGATTAATCAGATGGTACCTTAGATCATCACAAATTTATGGATTTGTGATTGTTGTCTTTTCTATAGCCATGTTCTCTACCACTCTCCATCAGAACATGATGGTTAGATTTTTCTTCCATATCCATATTTTCACCTATGTGGAAACCCAGTGATTAGTTTACTTGGGTAACCGTTAAGTTTCATACTATTGTTTTTAAAGATTGGTTTTGGTATTCCTTTTTATGATGTGGGTTTCTATTAAATAAACTTTCTAATAGTAAACCATTTATAACCCCCAACGAATTTCGAGGGCGAAATTCATTTTTAGGGGGGTAGAATGTAACACCCCGAGATTTTATGAAAAATATTCTTTTTAATTTCACTAATGTCTTGTGTTGTACGCTACACCAAAAGGAGCTTTCACAGCACGCATCCTTGACTTTCCTTGCATTACACGCAATCACAACCTTCCTCGATAGCGTGTGTAGTACGCAATACTGAGTCTCATGAAACAATGATATGCTATTGAAATATTATTAAAACTAGCCGTTATGAATAGTAATAACCACTTTTTGAAATTTTGTAAATTTTATTTTTCAAAATGGAATTCATTTTTGGATTCGGAGTATCGAATTTAGCCTAAGGTGAAATTTTGGTACTTTTCGGATAACTTTCATATTTTGATGAATAGTGAAAATTACTAAATTATAATTAAAAACAACTTTTTTAATCAAAATAATTAATTGAGATAAATCATTAATTTGAGTGGTTTTAAAGTATATTTAGAATATATTTTTACAATTTAATACAATTTTGGTCATTGGATGTAATTTCACATTTAAACCAGACATACTCAAGTGTCAATCTTTTGATAGATATTGTTTCTTAAAAACACGCTATTTGTTTTAACAGCGGGATTTAATTATAAAATTAATTAATGCAATTTCTATGTTATGAATTTGGTAAAATAGACTTCATTTTTGAATTCAGAATATGAAATATAGCTTAGGACGAAATTTTGGCATTGTTCTGAAAAACATCAATTTTTGATGAATAGTGAAACTACTAAGTGGTAGTTAAAAACTGAATTTTTCATAAAACTTAATTTTACCGCTTCTGTGAATGGAATTTCAAAAATCCGAGAGACACGGTTGATGTCAGTAAGTAAAATGTGGTTCAATGAGATGAAAATAATTTTTGGTGAATAGTAACTTTTTACTTTTATTTACCACGGTTAAAAGTAAATAGGGTAATTAAGGGTAAGAATGATATTAATATTATCCTAACACATGTCCTAATTCTATTGGGCAAGTGTATCTCGACCAAAAACAACCTTAAGTGTAAAATATTATCATTTAGGCCCACTTGGATTAGATTATGACATTTAATATTATTTTATTTAATGAATAGTTAAAATAGTTAAAATCAAAGTTTAATAACTAAAACATTTTTAATATGGGATTATACATAAGCTAAATTCGACTATAAATATTCATTAGAAAGATAAAACGATTTCCTACATAATGATATTTTATTTATAATTTTTAGTCTTTAAATAAATTAATTTATTTATGACACAACGATGATGCAGTAATTACCCTTTTAAGGAAATATTAACATAATTGATGTTATAAATGCTCAAATGAATGTAATTTGAGACTTTTTATGAATTACACTAATTTTCTAGGTTACTATGATATATTAGTGTTGATTTAATCAACTTGGTTCGAATATATAATTCTGTTATGACTTTCAAAAAAATAATATATCAAATAGTGTCAAAATTGACACAAAATAGTTTTTAAATCAAATATTATATAATTAATTGTTATTTTATTCCTAAAAATCTATGGTTCGGACACATGACTTAGATAAGGATATATGTATTAGTAATAAACAATTTGGGGTTCGTTTGGCATGTTATAGTAAGTGTATTAACCATATAGTGAATGAAAACAAAAAGACACGGTAAAAGTTAAATTATTTAACTTAGAGTTAAATCTAATTGTTAAGGTTACAATAATATCCTAAACTTGTCTAAATACTATTGGTTGATAGGATTTCGACCCTTCCCCACTTTAGCTTAGAAATAAGACCCTTTGGAACGATTATAAACCTATTTTGACTTTAATATAAAATAATATTTTGAGATATTCATAAGGTGCCCCTCTCCTCCCTTATAAAAGGGTACCTCCTCCCCCTTCCTCCTCACACCAATTTGAGCACTAAAGCTCGGCCAAACTCTGCCAAAATCCCTTCTCCACTTCCCTAGAATAATCCTAGAGGTCCTGGTCTTCTTCAAAGACCAATCTTAGTTCCCTAAGTGGAGGATTTAAAGAGATGTTTCAAAGAAGTGGTAATAACCATTACCGATCTTTTCAATTTTGTTCTTCTTCAACTTCTTCTTCTTTAGTTGTTTAATAACAAAGTAATATCATCAGTATTACCTACATACTGATATGTTATTATAAATATGAAACAACCCTAATTCACCTTCTGTCCATCCTACGAAAAAAATGAAATCACCGCGCGTGCGTACGTACGGAATACCGTCTCCACGCCGTGGTGTAATCTATTTTCCGCCACCACCTTAATAGGATGGGTATAATGGTGTAATGAGTAACTATATATGAATATTATAAAGTTATATTGATACTGAAATAGTATACATACACTTCAACACAATTCCACGACCATGGGAACGATATCATCGCTCGTGCGTACGTACGGACTACCGTCTCCACGATGCGATGAGATTCATTCTCAATGATTAACCATTCATGAATGATTATAAAGTATATATAATAAGTAATAATGAAATATATGACATAATAATGATACTGGAATTATTTATATGTATGTCATCTACTTAATTCCATTCAACTCAATAAGGAAATGAAAACAGCGTTCATGCGTACGTACGGACTACCGTCTCCATGAACGGTGTATTTCTTTCCATTTACTGATTTATTATATATATGTATATTATGAATATATATATATATAAATAATGATTTATATTCTGGAATTAAGTAATCATGATCTAATTAATCATATGAATAATTACAAGTCAAAACACGGACAACAAATGAAACAATTTTACCCAAAACGCTCTTTAACATGGAATTTACAAAAGAACGAGTAATATAATGTCATAAGTGAACCATATATGATATCATAACAATGAATATGATTCTGTAATAAATCAATGACATTATTTAAATCATTATCCAGGAGGTTCGGACACTTACGAAGCAAATCGGACCTAAGGTAAGGGAAATATCACAATCTCATTTTTATCCGAGATTGTTTATTCGTAAGTATTTACTGGGGTGTATTTTATCATCCACATCCATGTTTCATAAATATGTAATATTATTTCCATCCACCTAAAATTGTTTAAATCCATTTTTACCCTTTGGTGAGTTTTTATTAAAAGAAATGAAAGGAATCTTTTGTTGTTTTTCGTACGAGGTACTTTTTGACTTTTCCGACAAAAGTACGAAGAATGTTTTTTTTACTCATACGACAAGAATGGATTTTAAAAACATTATTTCCAAGAATCATCCTTTATAAGATTTCAAGTTTATTTTTAATCAACTTCTTTTAGTTTATAATTGTATGACATGTTAAGAAAAGAAAAGTGTTTTTGAAGTAAAAAGGATATTTTCCTTAAGAATAAAGTTCAAATGTTTTATCAAAATTATTTTCCATCTAAGATAATATAGGGTTCTGTTTTTATCCCTATTATTACATTGATTTGATTATGTTTTGAGGAAATTATTTTTATGAAGTCATTTACCTTATATGATTTGTTTTATGATGTCATGATGTTTCAAGAATCCCATTTTTGTTACATGTGTTATGTAATGTTGTATGATTTATGATTATGTGGCACACATAAGAAAGGATTCATTATAAGATGGGTGGGACCTATATCTCCCTCAAATGCATTGGGTAAAGATTTTATATCTCATGAGATAGACATGGCTGGAATGGTAGGTTATACCGGTTCAGTGAAACAGGACTGAAACGAGGGTTACTCGATTCAGAAAGGGACTTTGTCCACTAATATAGTCTTGGCAATGAGTCTTGACTAACAAGAAATGATTCTCTATGATTATGTGTGTATTCCACAAAGTTTCATGTTTTATGTTATGCTTATTGGGATTTCATTTCACTACTATGATTTATCCCATGTTATGAAATTATGCTCTCTTTTGTAGGTTAAGATTTCCAAAAGTTATGTTCTTATGAATATGATGTGATTGATTTTTTCTTTTGTTTACCCTTACTGAGCATTTGAGCTCACCCTTTTATGTTTTCTTTTCCCCAGGATATAAATAAATGTTTTAGGTAAAAAAAAGGGAAGATCTTTATGGGAGATATTGAAGATCTTTCACCATGATTAGGAGATTACGTTCCGAGTTTCCAAAGACACTAAACTATTACGATCCTTGTGTGTGTGTTTTTGTTATGTACTAAGTATTCCGCAAATGTAATGTAATGTCAATGTACGTCAGGATACAGGTCTCTACAATGGAATTATGAAATTTGAGAAGAGAAATTGTATTCCCAATATACCTAATCTAAACAGGGAATTGTTGGATTATGTTCATAGCTATAATTTCACTATACACCTTCATAGCACCAAGATTTATAGAGATTTTAATGAAAACTTTTTTGTGGGAAAACATGAAGAGGGAGATTGCGGATTTTTTGTCAAGTTATATGTTTTGTCAAAAATTGAATGATGTAAGGCAACAACCTAGAAGGGTCATGCAAGCTCTTCCCATACCTGAGTGGAAATGGGATAATATAACGATGGAATTTTTCATGGGGCTACTAATGACCCTTATAAGGAATGGTGCAGTATGGGTCATTGTTGATCGTCTTTCCAAGTCAGTACATTTTCATGCAATAAGATAAGATTCACCACTTGAACATCTAGCAAGACTATATATTAATGAAGTTGTAAGACTCCATGGTATAACACTGTCGATTGTTTCTGATCGTGATACCTGTTTTAAATCATGATTTTGGAAAAGTCTTCAAAAGGCCTTGGATACTAAACATCATTTGAGCACTGCCTACTACCCTCAAACCGATGGAAAATCAAAACAGACTATTCATTCCATAAAAGACATGTTGAGATATTTGTCACCTGACTTTCAAGGTATGTGGGATCAATATTTACCGCTTGTAGAATTTTCCTATAACAACATCTTCCATTCAATTACTCAGATGGCACCATATTAAGCGTTATATGGAAAGAGATTTTGCACACCAACTTGTTGGGATGATGTTGGGAAAAGAAAACTCGTAGGCCCAAAACATGTTGAGGAAACAATGAAAAAGGGGGAAATTATCCAAACACACATCAAAGTAGCTCAAAGTAGGCAGAAGAGCTATAACAATAATCAGAGGACGGATTTGGAATTTCATATAGGAGATCATGTTTTCTCGGAGGTATCTTAATGGAAGGGTGTTATAGGATTCTTTAAAAAGGGTATATTGAGTCCTAGGTACATTGGACCTTAAGAAATTCTATAATGAATAGGAGTTGTGGCTTGTCATTTAGAAATTCCTCCAAGTCTCTCCAAAGTTCATGATATGTTCCCCATATCACTGTTGAAAAAATATATGTCTCACCCAACTCATGTACTCACCTATGAAAATACTGAACTATAACCTGATCTATCTTATTGTGAAGAGCCTGTTAAGATTATTGATACCAGAGAACTAGTGCTGATAAACCGGATGAATTGTCTGGTAAAAGTTCTATGGAGAAACCATAAGACGGAAGAGACAACGTGGGAAACCGAGGAACTAATGATAAAAAACCACCCAAATATTTATATGCATTAATATTTTTGAAATTTTGAGGACAAAATTATTTGAAGGAGGGGGGAATGTAACACCCCAAGCAGCCATGGTACGTTTCCCTTTGAATAATGCAGTATCTTGTGTTGTACGCAACATGGAATTTTAACATACCACAACTAATAAAACTAGATCATATAAATAGTAATATCCACTTTTTGAAATTTTATAAATTTTATTTTAAAAAATGGTCTTTATTTTTGAATTTTTAATATCAAAATTAGATTATGGTTAATTTTTGGTATTTTTCTAAAAACATTGAATTTATTATGAATAATGAAAAACACTGCATTATTGTTTGAAACCAAATTTTTATTTATGTAATTGGTTTTTTTATTTTAATTTATGTTATGTTAAAAGATATTCATAAAACCTTTATATGTTAAATTTAATTCATTTGGGTCATTTTATAATAACTTTAGATATATGAATTTTTTTTGATCTTTTTACCATCTTTTACCCACATTCTAGGAGCATTTGCATATTTGTATAAAACATAATTTTACCGATTTTTTGAGATGAATTTCAAAAATCTGATAGACATGATTGATATCAGTTATAAAAATGTGGTTCAATAAGATGAAAATAATTTTTGGTGAATGGTAACTTCTGACTTTTATTTACCATAGTTAAAAGTAAATAGGTTAATTAAGGGTAAAAATGATATTATAATTACCCTAACACATGTACTAATTCTATTGGATACATGTAATTCAACTGAAAACAACATTAGGAATAAAATATGATCTTATTTTGTCAACTTGGATTAGATTACAACATTTATTATTATTTTATTTAAGGAAGAGTTAAAAGAGTTAAATTCAATGTTTAATAACTAAACCATTTTTAATATAGGGTGACACAAAATATAAATTCTAATATATATTTTCATTAGAAAGATAAACATATTTCATACATAATGGTATTTTATAAATTATTTTTAGATATTAAATAATTTAATTTATTCATGACTCAATGATGATGCAATAATTACCTTAATGATGAAATATTTAAATAATTGATATCATAAATATCCATGTAAATGTAAATTTAGACTTATGATGAATTAAACTAATTTTTTTAGGTTAATATTACAAGTAAGGGTTGATTAAATAAACTTTTTTCTATGTGATAAAGTTTTTATGGCTTTCAAAAAAATCAAATACTAAATAGTGTCCAAATTGACATAATTGAATTTTTAAAACAAATACAATATTATTAATTGATATAATATTCCTAAAAATATATTGTTCTAAAAAATGACTTAGATAAGATTATATATATTAATACATAACCACTTGGGGTTCTCTTGACTTGTTATAGTTTTTTTGTTAACCATATAATATTAATATACAAAGAGACATGGTAAATGTAAAACTATTTAACTAAAGGTTAAATAAATAGGAAAAAGTTAATATGGTGACCTAAAACTGTCTAAAACCTATTGGTTTAGTGGTTATATACCCATACCCAATATAAACTCTAAATAAATCATTTTCAGCCATTAGAAACCGAAAATTATTTTTTTACAACATAATATTTCAAGCTTTTCCTAATGTGACCCACCACACTTTTAAAAAGGGTACTTCACCTTCTCTTAATTTCACACCTCCAAATCCAATTGGATAGGACAAACCCTTCCCTTATATCCTATAAAATATCCTCCCGTAAATCTAGAGGTCTTACATTGATCATAAATACAACCTACGGATCCCTTTTGATCAACACAAAAAGAAACACTCGAAGAAGAGGTAATAACTTCACCACCCTCTTTCAAGTTCCTTTATTCTTCCACTTCCTCTTTATTTGTTGTTTCCATACCAAAATAATAAATCCAAAAACGTATACATACTGTGATGTTATTATAAAAATTGTACCACCGTATTTGTTATTCTATCCATCCTATAAATGACAAAGTCACCATACATGCGTATGTACGGCTTACCGTCTCCATGTCGTGGTGTAGTTTGTTATTCAAACACTTCATTGTTTGGATGGGTATAATAATGAATATAAAAATTGTCAATAATAAATATAACATGTAACTGATTATTTATATATGATATACCATCCAATTACGGACGATTTCACCATAAATATATATGTATTGTCGCTTGTGTGTACGTAGAAATTACAGTCTCCATGAATGCGATGAGATTCATTCTCAATCACAATCATTGAAGAATAATTTTCATTTTATGATTAAAAATAATTTTTATGAACATAATATAATTGGGTATATGAATTAAATATATCATATCCATAACAAACCTAGCTAACATAACCAAGCATATAAAGGGAAACAAATCAGTTAACACCAGAAACGATGATACTACTAAAATATTATAAACAAACCAATATTAGAAGATCATATAGGATATCATAATTATGTATATGATTCTTGACTAATTTAATAACAATGACTTAACTATTATACAGATGGATAACAGACCCTCAACTAAGCAAAATTAAATGGTAAGTGTTAATTCTACAATATCTTTATTTATCCATGGTTGTTTATACGTAAGTATCTATCAAGTCCTCTTTATCATAAACATTCATGATTTATTAACAATGTAATTCAATGTTTTATACTATTTACTAGACTATAGGATAAATTCATTTATACCCTTATTTTACCACATATGTTTTAATGTAATCTTTCTGTCATTTTCCAAACCAAGTACTTTATGACCTTCTCGACAAAACTAAGGCAAGAATGCCATTTTTTAACTTATACGGTGGGTGCATCTATTTTTCCCCTTTATAACATCATTGAAGAATCCCATAAAAGCATATAAGAATATTTTAAAAATAATTTTTTTAATTATATGATTTTTAAATGATTTAAACATAGAAATTGATATTTCTCTATAAAAAGTTTTGATTTCTTCTATGTCAACATCCTTGGATAGATTTTAAGCTTGTTTGAAGTTGATTATTATGACACAAATATTCCTCACTATATTGAAGGGTTTGTGATACTTTTGACTATGTATTTTTTATATTACCACCATTCATGGTTTATGGACAAAGTATTGAAATTTCGTATTCTAGTTTTAATACAACTATTTATTTTAGGGTTAAACCTTTTTGTATGAGGAATGCATTGGACTTAGTACGTGAAGGGTGGAGCCTGATATAACTCCTTGATGAATCCGTAGGTCTCATAACACATAATTGTATCTTGGCACAAGGCCGTCACAAAATCTTATTTGTATTCTTAGCACATGTCCTTGACTATGTGGTTATGAAGTATAACATGCATTCCAACTTTATAAAATTTGCTATTGATATTACCTATGATTTTTCGACTAGTATAATATACATGTGAATATGTAAATGGAATTATTTGATTTATCTTTTCCGTATTATAATGAATTTTATGTTTAAAAGGCTTTTGGTTAATCTTATACATTGCCTTAAATGTTTTAGATTATTATTGAAAGTTTCTACTATATTGTTATCCTTACCTAGCATCTGTGCTCCCCCTTTCTATATTTTATTTTTTCTCAGGATATGAAAAAGTATATTATCACTGATCTACAGGGATATTCTAAGGGATGAATGTTGTTAATGGAGATATTTTTGTTGTTGTTTTTCATTTTATAATGTAATTTAAATCATAGGAATGTATCTAGTACTTCCAAGGCTAGTAAACTATTCGGTATTTGGGGATTTTTATCCCTTGTGATCATGCCAATGTTATGTACAAATGCACTGATTCTGGGTAACTAGGCTTGGAGTGTTACAAAATATTACTATAGTTCCATCATAATGGACACCATGAGAGGTGGTACGAGAAAATTAAACAATCATCATTTCGTGAAGTAGTAGTTCGCCACCCACAAAAATAGTATGTTTGTATCCATTAGATGGAGGTTTGTGTATGTTTAGTTAATATACATATAATAACAATATCTTATATTATTTAGGATACTATTTTTGTTATTTAATCAAATAATAGAATCAAATTGTGAGTGAATAAGTAAAATAATTGAAAGGAACCTTAGAGAAGATGTTACCTCTAAAATGTGTAACTCCATTTGATTTGAGCCAAAATGCTTTCTTGAAGTACCATCTACCCAAGTTAAGTACTCTATGTGGAAAATAGGGATTTAAGGAGATTATTTTTTTAGATTCTGGATGAAATAAGGTGATTTATAGGCCTAATTAAATAGATATAGTTGATTCCCATTTATAAGAGGGAGGATGGGAACATTAGAAATGTTTGGAAGCATTATTTTATTATAAAATGATTTTCGGTTTCAAATGGTCCCTAAGTCATTTATATAAAAGATAAGAATATATTGGGTCAACAAACTCACAACCAATATGTTTTATATAAGTCTTGGTCACAAATATAACCTTATCTTATATCTTTAACCCTTAGTTAACTAATTGCACTCTTACCATGTCTTCTTTTATATTCATAAAATATGGTTAATATAGTTACCATAAAATACCAATCAAACCTCAAGTAGTTCATTAATTATATATTAAACATTATCTATGTCATTTTATATATATTATATTTTTCGGCCATTTATATAATTAAATAAAATTATATTTTTTTCAAAAACTCTTTTAGGTCAATTTTTGTACTATTCGAATCATGATTTTAAAAAAATTCCATAACAAGTTGATTCTTTA
The DNA here is from genome assembly GCA_963277665.1 of Viscum album. Taxonomy (NCBI): domain Eukaryota; kingdom Viridiplantae; phylum Streptophyta; class Magnoliopsida; order Santalales; family Viscaceae; genus Viscum; species Viscum album. Next base: position 1,691,933,099 of record OY728153.1, on the reverse strand, counting down.
AAAAAACTTCATTAATTAAAAGATAACAAGTAATAATCCTCCAAAAAATTATTGGATGACTTAAAATGTTTAATATAAATATATTTTAATATTAATAATCTCGTTTATCTAAATCATTCATTAATAAGGTTATCACTACATCATCATTGTGTCATAAATATATTTATCTATATAATGTATAAATATTATAAATGAAATACCATGATGTAGGAAATATGTTTACATTTATAATGAAAATTTATAGTTGAATATATCTCTTATATAACCCCATATAATTTTTTTCAGTAAAAAAGTCATGTTTATGTTTTATTCTTCATTAATTTAAATTAATTCATATAAAATGCGATTTTCACATTAAAGTGGCTCCATAGGGTCCCAATATCGTCGCAAGGATAGACATGGTCGGATAGAACTCATAAAATAGTATTATGACAGGTTTTATGGTAGTTTAATATTATTATAGATTTTTTACCCTTATTTACCATATTTTCCCTTTCACCATGGTAAATAAAATATTTATTCATGTTACTATTCATAATATCTAAAAATAAATGGTACCTATTTAAAAAATTTGGACCTCATTATTCTAAATATGAAATCCATTTTTCCAAATTCAAAAAAAATAATTTGTGGTAATTAATTTAAAATTAATTCCCATTGTCAAAACCCAAAAATCACATTTTTCAAGAGTAAAAACTACCAAATGTTTGACACGTGTTTATATCCAATTTGAAAGTGAAATTATTTCCAATGAGAAAAGTTGGAATAAATGATAAAAATATAATCCAATTACAATTTAAATACAATTAATAGTATAATATTACTATATAAATAATTTAGATTAAATGGAATCATTTAATTAAAATGCATTATTTTTAACCATTCATTATAAAATGAATTTTGTCAGAAAAATAAAAAAAATTCATCCAAAGTAAAATTTGATGTCCTGATTCTATATAATAAGTTTATTTTTTCATATCAAACTTATAAATGTGATAAAATTTATATTTAAAAAGGATTCTCCTTGAAAAGGTGTTAAAACTACGTTTTACAAATATTAATGTATTTACTCTTAAAATTGGACTCATTATCATTTTAAGCCTCTAAATTTTATTGAATAGAAATAAAAACAATTTAATTTTTTTAATCAGAATATGGTTAGATCTATTCATTCCTTCAATTCAATGACTATGCGTTAACTAACATTTAAAATAATATTATTATATTATTTTTCAGTATAACTCAATATTGTGTGCAATGTAAGATTTCAAAGAAACTAGTTGTTGTGTGTTGAGTATTCTATCAGATGAAGCATCTCCTTTAATATAAAAATAATATCTTATTCATGATTATTTATAGAATTGAAAAAGTATTATCCTATAAATATCTGGGTTGAAACATCCTTCCCCTATTTTGGGAATTACGTCCCAGCAAATTCAAATCACTTATCAAATAAGTAGGGGTATTTATCCCTCGTAGAATTTTTAGATTCCCATGTTACCTCTTAAAAAATATTTTTTTTTCCAAAATGCCTTTAACTAATGAGTTACCCTATCCTACAACACCTTCTCTCTTTGGTCAAGAACATGGACTGGTTATTCCTCATAAAAAAGATTATCATCCAACTAAACTACCTCTAGACTGAAAACATGAGATGGATCTGACGTAAACATTATCAACATTGAAACATAAAATACATAGTGTACATAGGATAAACATGGAGGTAATGCACTATGTATGCAACTGATCCAATTTTCTCTAGGATTTTATAGGGTCTAATGAACCTCGGACTCAGCTTTCCCTTTTGACCAAAACACTTCACACATTTCCATGGAGAAACATTGAGAGAGACATGATCACCTACCTCAAAAAATATCCTTCTTTCAGTTATACACATTAATTTTTCTTGATACTTGGAGTCGTTCTCATGTGATTCAGAATAAACTAAACATTTTCAACAATCTGTTCTCTAAATTTTAGTCCCATCAAATTCCATTTATATACTTCATCCAAAAAAGATGGAGTTCGACACCACATTACATATAATTTTTCAAATGGTGATATCTTTATACTGGAATGAAAACTGATATTATGAGAAAACTCAACCAATGAATGATGTTGTTAACATATTTCCAAGTAATCCATTCAATAATCACATATAATATCTTCCAAGGCCTGAATTTTTCATTCTAATTGTCCATATTATTGAGGATGAAAAGCTATACGGAAATTTAATTCTGCTCTCAAAGACTTCTGAAGGCCCTTCAAATGTTAGAAGTGAACCAGGGACAACTATTAGATATAATGGATATGGGAAGTCCATGTAACCATACTATCTATTTAATATACAATCGAGAAAGTTGTTCTAGGGATAGTGTATCTTGAATCAGATGAAATAGAGAAGATTTAATCAATCGATCAATATTAACTCAGATTGTATTATTACCTCAGAATATCATTGGTAATCCCACTATGAAATCAATGAAAACAATTTTCCATTTTCTCTCTAGAATTGGAAAATTATGAAGCACCCCTTTCAGTAACTTCAATTCTTCTCTAACCTGTTGACAAGTTAAACACTTCAGAATAAAGTTAGCAGTGTCTCTTTTAATTCCATCCCATTGAAAATAGTCCTGATGATCTCTATATATTATAGTACTTCTATGAGGAACATAAGACCGATAACTATGAGCTTCACATAACAAATCTTTCTTAAACTATAAATCACAAGGCACACATAACCTCCCTCCGAACCTCAAAACAAAATATTTATCAATGTTGAATTTTGGTAACATACCTTTATGAACCAATTCAACCTTTTTCTACAACTCACTATCATTGTTCTGTTCTTTCTTTATTCTATCTACTAGATAAGATTTCACTACCACAAAAAATAAAACATTGTAATTCCTAGAACCCCTAACATCCAATCCAAAATTCGTCAAATCAAAAAAAAAGGATCTCATTCTAAACGTAGTATGGTAAATGTAGAATTACTCATTAGAATCAAATCCTTAGCCACTTTATTTTCCATTCCTGGATGGTAATATACCAAGAAATTATAATACTTGATTAATTCAAGACATATCCTATATCTCATGTTTAATTCATTCTGAGTGAATATATACTTCAAACATTTGTGATTAGTATATATTTAAAACTTTACTATGTTCTAATGATTCCTCCAAAATACTAAATAAGAAACAGTATCTAATTCCAAATCTTGTGTAGGGTAATTTAACTCTTGTGGTTTTAACTCACATGAAGCATAATAAATTAACTGATGATTCTACATAAGGACACAACAAAGTCCATTCAACAAATCATCAGTTATAGATAACTAATTCAACATTTATAGAATGCAATTCCAAAACTGGTGCATTCACCAGTTTTCTTTTCAATTCCCAAAAACATTCATCACATTCTTCTATCCATTTGAAATTAACACCTTTTCGAGTTAACTTACTCAGTGGGATAGATAACTATTAAATTTCTTCAAAAAAATACTTGGTAATAACCTATTAAACCAATAAAACTATGAATCTCGGTTATATTTTTGTTTCTTGGGATTTCATTAACAACATTTGTTTTAGCAAGATCAATAGTTATACCATCTTTAGAAACAATGTAACCAAGGAATGAAATTTTTGTTTTCCAAACCTCACACTTTTTGAAATTCATATACAATTTCTTTTTTTTAGGGTTTCAAAGACAACCCTAAAATGGAATTCATCCTCCTCTTTACATTTAAAATATACCAAAATATCCTCAATAAACACTACCATAAACTTATCCAAGAACTATCAGAAATTTATATTAATAAGATCCATGAATAAAGTAGGTGCATAGGTTAACCCAAAAGACATAACTACAAACTCATAATGGACATATCTAATATGAACGCGGTATTCAAAATGTCTTCTTATTTTACTTTCAACTGATGATACCATGAACTCAAGTCAATATTCAGAAATTACATAGATCCCTTGATCTGAACAAACAAATCATTGATATGAGACAAAGGATAATTTTTCTTAACAATGATATTATCAAAGGCTCTATAATCATGGCACAGTCTCATTGAACCATCTTTATTTTTAACAACAAACACTGTAGAACCCCATGGGTATGTGCTAGGTCAAATGAAACCTTTATCAAATAACTCATGCAATTGTTTCATTGACTATACTATTACAATTTTTCCAATTCGATATGGGGATTTTGAAATAGTCTTAGCATCAGGAACAAAGTCAATTTTAAATTCAACATCCTGGCCAAGTATTATACTAGGGAACTCATCATGAAAACCATCATCTTACTCATTGACCACTAGTTCATCATTAATATGAATAGTTCCTTTATTTTAAACAATATTTGAAAGAAAGCATTAATTTCCATATGTTACTAGTTTCTTAACTTCATGATATGTTATCAAAAGTAAGAGTTCATTCTTGTACACAAATTGAAATTATTTTTGAAAAGAAACCTCTTTAGCTCTGTAGTCAATCTTACCATGATAAAAGAAAATCCAATCCCAAACCAAAATAACATCACACTCTACTAGAGGAAAAACAATAAGGTTTGTGGGTAGATTCATTCCACACATATATAGATGAAGGTTTTTATATTTTTTTGTGTCATCATTTCCGTCAGGTGTTTTTACCACAAGTTCATGACTCATATCTAGATATGGAATTCCTAATATAAAAGAAACTTTCTCAGAAATGAAATATCGTGTAGACCCTAAATCAAAAAACACATTGGAAAAATATGAATATACAAATAGTGTACCTAATACTACTTCATTTGATGGCCCAACCTCTACTGATGTAGTTGCAAAGAATTTCACCACCCCTTTATGTTTTCGTCTTGTTGGTTTCCATCATTTTAGTTCTTTGTTAGAAAGTCATTTTCATAATGGCCCATTTAATATCACATAAAACATTTTACTAATAATAAATACGAGTTGTTCTTACCATTACCCTGATGTTTTAGTGTATTTTAGAGCCTTATGTCCCATTTTACGACATCAGTAGGACTTACCCAAATTTAATAGGAATTCCCCAGTGTGCTTTTTACCATAATTTTCACAAACTGTAAACTTATGTTTATTACCATCAGACTTTTTTAAAGATTTATTCCCTTTCATCAACCACCTCACCCATTTATTCTATTATTTTCAAAGAACTCCTGATCATTAGAAAACTCCATTTCCACCTTCTCCACACATACAAAAAATTTTCCATAATTTTTTAACTCACAAAAAGCTAATTACATTCAATAATTTGTCTTTAATACAAATTAAAAATGATTGAAATTACTATTAATTTCTTGTATGAAATTTTTAGCATTCCAAGGCAATTGAGTGAATTTTTCTTCATAAGTGGCCACTGAGTCTTCCACATGCTTCAATTCACAAATTTTTTCTTCCATCTTAGGTCAAATCACCTTAGAAAAATATTTCTCAAGAAACAAACCACTGATTTCATCCCAAAAATGTGTTTCAATATCCTTAACAACCTTAATATTTTTAACCATCGACCACCACTGATCGACTTGACCTTCAAAACAGTAAACCAAAAGACTATCTTTTTGATGTTCTAAACACCCAATGACTTCAGAAATCTTTTCTCATGCTCTAATCCACCATTCATCTAGCACAGGATCAGATGATCCTCTGAATGATGGGGGATGTTACCTCATGAAATGCACCACTACTAACTTGTTTCTCTGTGGCTGATCTGGATGATCTCCTATGGGGATACCACCACCATTTATTTCCAGAGTCCACTATTCCATCACCGTAACAAACAATTCTGTTCTGATTTCAACCATCTCAGGTTTCGGAATTGGATGGTTGGGTTCCCCTTGATGTCGTCCAATCATATCTTCCTTGTTTTCTATGTAGAAAACCATTTTGAACATTGAAATATATTAGGTGAAGCAACATGGTAAGATTCAAAAGCTTTATTATTTCAATATTACCATAAATTAATTAATTTAACGATATCCTAACTCATAAAGTTGTCTAAAACGACCTCTGATACAAACTATAAGGCCCCAGGCATAAACATTACATAATCTTGAGTTATTTCAAGAATTATAAATTGAGTATCTTTTAAGGTTTAGAGTTTTATGGAATTATTGAATAACTATTACATTACATCTAAAAAATTTCAAAATAGACACCTCTACACTATCCAATTTTTTTCCTATAAATAAAACTCATTAAATAAACAAGAATTATTTTCTTGATATAAATCATTCTAAATTCTTCCGTTCTCATACCATTCCTTATAACCTATGAAAAAAATTTCAAAAACATGGGATAAACATAAAAATTTCATTAAGTATATTAAATAAGGAAAGAAAAAATTAGACAATGAATACATACAAATAAAATAATTCATAATTTTTCAATCATAAACATATGCTCTTTAACATACCTCATGAAATCATAAGATTCATGAATAACACATACAAATCATGAATCATAATGGTAACTGGTGATATCCATAACATACATACATTCGAGCATTCAGAGCTACATAGAGAGTTATGTTTGGAATGACCATCACTGTATATTCCATAAATCTATTAGGAGAAACATTAAAGTTTACCTATGTCACATTACCTAATGAATTAAAGATCATTCTTGGGATCCCCTACCCTAGGTTGTTCATAGAACCACCCATAGTCATAAATAATCCCCAAGAACCTTAACATAGTCATAACACATAAAACAAGCATAAAATAAAGATAACATTTCCCCATTGCAATAAAAAAATAACATTTCAAGATATTGACATAATCAATTCTTTCTAAGACAATTTTAAATACCAATATATTCCAAAAGGGTATATTGTAGTTATTTTCCTTTTAAAAGGTACATCTTGTTAAGGATGCCAAATATCAAATAATGCTCACAGCGGCGGAAAGGTTGTTGTCACTGGATACGTTAAAAATAAACATTGTTTTTGTCTTTTAGTAAATGGATTCTTAGAAAAAAGAGAATGTTTGTATTAAAATAAAATTCTATGGGGTTTATACACCATATAAAAGAAATAAATGCATAAATCACAATATGCTTCAATGACAGAAAATTGAGATAATGTCCCTTACCTTGAGTCTGACTAGTTACGTATGTTCATTGTTATTCTAGAATAATAAACATAAGTTAATTTATACTTGATTTAGAACCATTTTCAATTTTATTAGTCCTTTTATATAACTTATTACCTCGTTATATAAATTATATAATTTTTTATGTAAATATCAATTGTTTTGTCGATATTTGGTACTTGATTCAAAAAATGAACATGTTATAATTACAAATTATCCACGTGGTCTAACGTATATTATCTCCAAAATGATATTCATAATTTAAGTCTAATATCTATCTAGTATATATATATATATATCCATTATATATGTATTTGGAATAGTCCATAACATTTGGGGATAAAAATGAAATTCATCGTTCATGGATATGGTAAGCCGTATGTACACATGCACACTACAATCATTTCATTTTAATATTTAATGGAATGAAAAATAAATGATACATAGGTATATTATAATTATATTATTATATTTTATGTATATTATATAAGTTTATTAACACTGTACTCTATTTGTTCCATGTATGGAATGAATATGTCATATCACTTTGTGGGGGCGGACGTTCACATTTCCTCAAATGAAATTATTGTATTTACACATTATAGAAAGCATAAAGGTATGATTTAAATAAGAAATAAGTATCATAAAGACAAATAAATACAATATATATCATATATAAATATAGTGCCATTATAATTTCCACCATGAGATGTGGTAGGGTAAAATTGATCATTCGTCATTTCCTGAAGCTGTAGTTCGCCGTCTACTAAAACTATATATTTGTATCCATTAGATGGAGGTGAGTGTAAGTGTAGTTCAAATAATTCTTGTAAAAACATACTATTAAATATATGATACTTATGTGGTTATGTAATAAAATAATAATAATAGAATATATAGTGAAGAAGTAAAATAATGGAAAGGATCTTTAGAGAAGACACTACCTCTAAAACGTGTAACTCCCCTTGATTTGAGCCAAAAGGCTTTCTTGAATTGCATTCCGCATAATGTGAGGATTCTAGTAGGAATAGATGGATGTTGGGAGATTAGTTTTGAAATTTTTAGATGATCCAAGGGTCTTGAGAAGTGTTATTAAATGGGTATAGGTGATGCCCTTTTATAAGAGGCTGGGGGTGAACTTAAGAAAGATTGAATGTATTGTTTTATTATAAAATGATTTTCAATTTAAAATGATCCAAAAGTCTTGAATTTCAATGATAATATAATTTTTGGTCTAAAAAATCTTATCAAATAAGTTTTTTACAAGTCTAGGTGACAAATTTAACTTTATCTTTTTGCATTATCCCTTAGTTAACAAATTCTACTCTTACCATGTCTTCTTGTATATTCATAATATATGGTTAATATAGTTACTATAAAATTCCAACATTACATAAAGAGGTTAATTAATCACATGTTCAACATTATATAATACATTTGGCAGAATAATAGATTTTTATAACAATAATATCATTTAATAAAATAGTATTTGTTTTAAGAACTCATTTATGCCAATTTGAATACTATTAATATAATGACTTTTAAAAAAATTCATAACAACATTATAATATAGAAAATACTTAATTAATTCAATGATAAAAATTAATAGTCGTCCATAAAAATGATGGATGACTTAGAAGGTTTTAAAATAAATTGATTTTAATGTTTATAATCTCATATATGTAAATAATTTATTAATAAGGTAATCACTACATCATCATTATGTCATAAATATATATATACACACACACACATATATATATATATATATTTATGTCAAAAAATTATAAATAAAAATCACCATGTGGGATTTGTTTAGTTTTTTAATGAATATTTATTATCAAATAGATCACTTAAATAACACTATATAAAAATTATTTTACTAAAAAGACATCTTTAAGTATTATTTTCCATTACGTTAAATTAATTTTTATAAAATGTCATTTTCACATCAAAGTGGCTCTATGGGGTCCCAAAATCGACCTTGGGAAGCCAATGGTCGTACATAACTCATCCAATAGTATTAGGTCACATGTTAGGGTAGTTAAATATTATTATAATATTATTTATTACCCCTATTTACCGAATTTTCCATTTAACCATGGAAAATATTTTTTACAGAATTTACTATTCATAATGTCTGAAATTAAAAGGTACCTATTTAAAAAATTTATAACTACAAATTCCATGCATGGAATCCATTTTTTAAATTTCAAAACATATAACTTTCATTAATTAATTTAACTCAAGTTACTATTTTAAAACCCAAAAAGCACGTTTTTAAGAAGTAAAAACTACAAAAAGATTGACACGTGTTTATGTCCAATTTCTATGTGAAATTACTTACTATAAAAATCATTGGATTAAATTAATAAAATATAATCTAATTAAAATTTCAAAATAATTATATATACAATATAACTATATAAATAAATTAGATTAAAATGCACATTTGAATTAAAATTTAATAGTTTTCATTAGTGATTAAAAAATTAGCTTTATCAAAAAAAATTCAAAAGTTTATCATAAATTAAATTTTGATCTTTTGATTCTATAAAAGAAGTTTTTTTATCAAATATGACATAAATAAGTGACAGAAACTAGATTTAAAAAGGGTTTTCCATCAATAGTTGGATAACCTACCTTTTAAAAATATTAGAATATTTATACTTAAAATTGCATTCATTATTATTTGAAGCCTCTAAATTTTATTGGATAAATATAAAAAAATTTAACAAACATGTGTAATCAAAATATTTTTATTTATATACATTATCTCCAATACAACTATTATGAATTAACTTCCATTTAAAATAATAGTAATATATTATTTTTTGGCACATCTCATCGTTTTGGGCAATGTATGATTTCAAAGAAACTTGTTGTTGCGTGTTGAGTAAGCTATCCGATAAAGCATCCCTATTAATGTAAAAATAATATTTTATTCATTAATATTAATAATAATGAAACTGTATTATTATATAAATACCCCGTTTATTACAAAAAAATATCTCATATACTATAAATATATAATATTGATGGAATAATAATTTTCCAAATCCTCTCTCATCATATTGGTTACAAAATACTCAATCTAGCATACAATGGACTATCACATGTTAAACTGATGTAACTCATTTCCAATCAATAGTTATCAAAATTGAATATAATGATGGATTAATTTTTTATTATAATATTTATGATATAATAGTACTACATTAATTATTATATCATATATAACTTATTACTTTCAATTCTATTTGAAATAATATAATGTATCCAGTGTGTACGACAGACTATCGACTAATGAAGTGATGTGGTTTATTTTTCAATTATACATTAAATGGAAGGAAATAGATAGAAATTTAAAAAACATATGTGATATATTTGACAAGATAATTATTATAGATAATTAAAATGTCTTCCACTTCATTACCCATTCACCGATTAAAGGAATGACAGCGTCGCTCATGCGTATGTACAACCTACAATCTCCAAAAACTGATTGATCCAAACCCCATGATCAAATATAAATAATTATTACATAAATTTATATAATGAACAAATATATTTATATTAATAATATCATTCTAGGTACTAGGGATCTATATATTATTCTATAGAACTATGACTTTCATGTCAAAACATGCATGAGAAATCCATGCAGTTAACCGAAAAAACAATATTAATAATAATTATTTATTAACTAATAGGAAATAAGATGTCATAAAAGGACCACATATGATATTATAAATACTAATATATATCTTTTTTAAGTCATTACCATGTTTAAAATTCGAATTACAGAGTTTAATCATGTTCAATTAGGAAGGAACCATGAGTTAAAGTATTTTTCCACAATTTCATTTCATGGAGACATATTACATTGAAATAACCCAAATTTCATTATATATGGTATATAATTACCATTTTATAAATAATGTAATTAATAAATTATGTATTAGGTTATTTTATCTTTTAATTTTAATTATTTCACCATGTTTATTTTACATGAAAATTACTATGTTATAATGAATTTTAGAACTCAATTTCTTCTCATTAAGTTATATTACTTCATCATTGTCTCTGATATTCTTAGATTATGTGTGTAATAAAATTTGATAATATTATTTTTATTTAAAAAAAGTATACATATCTATATTTGATATTTATAATCCTTTCAATGATAAATTATCATATCAATGTTTTGATCATTGAAAAGGTTAATCATCTCAAATAATCTTCATCGGGACATATGTTGTAGTATAAACCTACTGACTTTTATGCGGTGTATCTACGGATCCATTTATAAGTAATATCATGAATATATTTTTTTCATTGTATTTAATGATACTCTTTAATTTATTCTTATTGTGGTGCTCAAGATTCAAACGATACAATTGTTGTGAAAAATATACATTTCAATCCCATTCTAATCAGGATTATTGCTTCTTGAATTTCCATTGAATGAATGTAATTGACCATTTACAAATAAACCCCTTCCATATTATTTTACTCTATTTATTAATGAATTTTTAATGTATTAGTACCATTTCCCTCCCTTTACTACTTTAATTTATTTGGAAAATGTTTTTAATAATCTAATATATTATTTCTCTATTCCGTCGGAAATTCTTTTTCTTCCAAATCATTGATTTTTTAAATGTTTTAATTTTTTAACTATTATTTTTTAAATACATTTTTCCCATAAATGGGTTTCTTCAACCTTCTTTAAGAGGATTATTCCTTTAATTTTATTATTATGGTACATTTTTTCTTTTTTTACAAAAATGTGAAATGGATTTTTGTCTGAAGCATACTCAGCCTAAATGAATCATTTTCCTTCCTATCTACTGATTTAATTTAAGTATAATTTAAAATTTTAAAATGAATTTTTTTAATGAATTTTTTTTTCCAAGTATTCTCAAATTTTTTATTTTTTAGAAGTGACTTTCAATGTGAAAAATAATATTTTCCCCATAAATGGGTCATGATATATTTTTGTGGAATTTATATTCATCAATGACAACAAACCATTATTTTACATATACATTAGTACATATATTTTCTATTGATAATATCAATAATATTTATATTTATGGTTTATTATCAGTTTCACTAGGAAAGGTATTGATATTCTATTCAATTTTTAGATCTTTTCAACATTAGCATTCCGATGAAATATTCAATTTCTTATGATCATTGGACATTAAATTTCCATTTTTGATCATTTATATGATTATTAATTAATATATATATCATTTATATATAAGTTATTTTACATTTAATGTTATATAATTGACTAGGGAAATTATTTATAATCATTATTCCTTACTTGATATAGAATCATTTTTGACAATGCGTATTATTGATGAATATAATTTACCATTCAATATTTGAGGAATGTGTTTGACATGAACTTGAATGTGGGGCCTAGTAATATATATCCCTTTGATAAATTTTTTGACTCATGAGGTGATTAAAATTAGTAGCCCTATTTAATAGGGTTTCAGGTGTATGCTTACTCATTAGTTGAACTGTCTGAACTCAAGGTCATGGTGTTAAGGGTACCATGATTACTAAGATCATGTTGTCCAATAATTATGATTTTTATTACATAATAATTATGTTATTATTATCCCCAAGATTAATGAAATTATATTTTCCATGGATTATTTTTTATTCCCTTGTTATTGATGAAATTGAATTTTGGTTCAATAGTTTACCTTTTACGTATTGAATATTCTCAATATTATCCTGATATCCATGTTATTGACTAATATTAAAGTGTGTTAAAATATTTACATTTAAAAATTGGTTATAAATTGTTTATTATGAGTTATGTTTTAATGATATCTACCATATTATGTAACTCTTACGTAAAATCTATGATCACTCTTATATGTTTTTCTTTTCCCCCTGATATAAAAATAAATAAATCTTTTAATGAGTTTAAGAATTATTAATTTTTACTTTCACAATGTTTTATTTCTTTCCTCAAAACATAATATAAGAATCAAGTATTTACCAATTTTACCAAGACTACTAAAATATTCCTTCATTTTGGATGCATTCTCCTATATCTATCTCCAATTTAAATATGCAACCACCAACACTAGGCTACTGGATTTTGTTCCTTTATAGTTATAATTGATCTTCTCATCTAAACAATGATCTCATTATTCATTTTTTTGAATCCATATTGTTGGGGTGAATAAGGAGTGTTATAATAATTCATTATAACTTGTTTTTAAGGTATAATTCAAATTATATTCTTGTTAATTCCTTATCATTTCCATATATAATGTATTTAATTCACATAACCAAATATTTCATAATAAGTCATTAATGATTTAAAACATATACAATGAATTATACTTGTGTTTTATAAATAGAATATTGGTAATTATACTTTAATCCTCAGAAATTATATTTAAATAAAGATCCCCTTGAGTGGGTTTGTGTCTCATGGGTCTACAATAATTTTAATATATTAAATCCAACGTCTTGGTGCTCTAAATTTTAACTCTTATATTATTTCAATGATGGGTTATCCTTTTATATTGAGTCTCTAAAATTTATTACCTTTTACTTTTTTGGTGAGTCAAGTCTCTCATTGAATCCCCATTAGTTATTTTACGCAAACTTATCTCACAATGATGACCCATTCTTCTATGAAATAATTTATTTCACTCCTTTGAACTCAAGTAGTATGAATTTGTTAAATCTAAAAAATAAAAGGGATTTCCACTTGTCATTTCACATGTGCAAACTATCTTTCCATATTTTATTCTCTTGATGATGACAATGATCCTTCTAAAAATAACCTTTTTCTTATCATCAAAAAACTAACTCATGCATAAAAAATATGTTTCATCCCATCAATATTATAGTGATATTACATGAAACCACTTACTATATTTTATGAATCAACAATAAATATTCATTTAGAATCATAATTATTAAAATATAAAACCACTCCCACATAGGCTATTGTTAAATGAATTACTTCATAAAATGAAATGTGATGGAGACGATTCTTTCATACAATGGATTCATGAAATGGGTACAAAATTTTCTCATTTTTTACGTCTCACGAGTAATGATATACCACCAAAATATCATCCTTGGGTGTTATATAAAAAGCATCAATTTGACGGAAGTGTCATTATATAAATTATGGATCCTCTCATATTCATAACAATCTGTATAATTTTTTGTCGTCTTTAGTGAATGATATGAAAAATTACAGTGTTTATTCATTTCCATGTCTTGTTGTTTTATAATTATTGCATGACGATTCCAGTTTTATTGATTAATTGTATTATATTACTTTGATTAAGTATCGATCAATCACTGATGAAACCCAATAGTGGAATCTAATCGTTCGATGATATTTTTATAAAAAACATTTGTAGGATAAATAATTTTTTATGGAAAATAGAGCACTATATTGATATTCACCATGACGTTCCGAGCCCATCACCACATGTAGACCATTATAGGGTGGAGTAAATAAAAGATGATGAAATAATTTGTGTATATAAGAAAAAATACATACAAACAGAGTAAAAATGAATAAAAAAGGGAGTTAAAACTAAGTGAAAAAGACTAAACCCGAAATTACGATAAGTATAAGCAACAAGTGTCCATGTAACCAACTTTCACCTCTATAAGCTAACACAAACCAAAAAAAACATAAATATAATCATGAATATTAAATAATGATATTCCCATTACCTATATCCTATAAAAAAATGATCTACAACCACCCTTTGGAAGATGTAGGTTGTGAGAAACGGAGCTCTATAGGTTACAACTAAAGAATATATAATAGTTATATTAACAATAATTAAAAAGTACAAGATTTAGAAAATAGTTTTACTTGAATATTTACAAATAAAAAATATGTAAATCCTTTTTCATATAATCCGTGAGTTTTAAAAAATTACATTCTATATTTTTCAATGCTAGAAAAAATGCATGTAATGATACTGGTCATAAATATACATGGCTGCAATCATCCATAAATTAATTTATCATGTGATAAATAACAATAAACAACAATTCACCTACAACCTGGGGGCTATATAATGGTAGAATATTTACAAGAAACTCATATGTCCAAAAATTCATAATGTTGGATCCAAATAACATCATGTCCTGCTACTATCCATCAATATACTAGATGTTACCTCTAAGTCGGTTCGCACACAATAAGGCTACCCATGTCTCTTTTCCAACTTACCCAAGGTTCCTACTATGCAATTCTAATGAATCTCAATTTTATAAATCATGCCCACAATTTTATATAACCATTTCAGATCCAAAATATCTATAATAGGGTTTTAAATTCCATTTTCCATTTCAAATAACAACAATTATATTTTCAGAGAAAACTAACCTCTTAAAATGTGAACCCATTCCCTTTTCAATTTATACACATGAAAACTAATTCCAAATCGAAATGAATTAATAATAAACCAATGAAATTAAATAAATCAGAACAATAGAACAAATCCACCTACCATAAGAATGTAGAAGACATAAAATCCTTTGACAATGGGGATCGGATTCCACAAGATCTTCCTTCGAAAGGAAATTCATGAAAAATTATGAACATGATTGAAAGAAAATGTAATATTATTTCCAATCCATATAGAAAAAATTGGGCTGAAAACAAATAGATTAAGAACTAGTATAAAGGGTTACCCAAAGAGAAGAAAAACCTTTTCCTACATATAAACCACTGTACTTAATGATTTCAAGTGAAGGGAGTCAACAAAAAACACCTAGGGTAAGAGATATAACTATGATAGGAAGGCTGAAAAAGATAATTTAGCCTCAAACACCCATATAAATCCCTAAAATCTATAACTCAAGGAATTACCTGATGTGTAATATGACAATCATCATGGATATATTTTATTTTAATTTACACCAAAAAAATTCCCCTTTTTATATTAAAAACAAAATTTTTACAGCACTAGATTTGTTACCCTTAAAAAATGTATAAAAAACATGCTTTGTATTCAGTTCAATGTATGTGTTTGGAAGCCAATACACATCTAGTAATCCCATTACACATCATTATACCACCTAAAAATTTAATAATCTATAGTTTAAAAATGAAAATCCAAAAAAACCATGACTTCACCATTAAATATATCCACCCAATTGAAGATGTGAAAACTGGGCTAATAAAAAGTTTAATACAAAGAAGATATTAAAACATACCTTAGAGAATGGTAACAGGCTATTATAATATCCCCACTATAAAGGCATTCAATCCTAAAAATTGCTCATGATTCCAAATCCTCAAAAATAGAAGTCTATCATTGCCTCATCAACGAATCTTACTCCCACATCTCATGGTGATCCTCTCTCCACTGCCACAATACCCGAACTAGTGTGATAATATTTTGGCACAATACCTTTTACTGGAGATCCATATACTAACTAAATGTGCATCCAATGTGGTATTAGAATCAATATCAACATCCTCCAATCTCATCCCTTCAGAAAGATTTAGTAGATTTTAGTATTCAATTCTTTTTAAATATATTTAATGCTTTATATCGTTTTGATATGTTTTGATAAATTATTATCCAACAACATTTATTAAATTATTTTATTATTTTACAAGACTTTTAATTAACAAAATAATATTATAATGTGTTTTAATTAATTTATAAATTTTTATTTAAAATATTTTAATTAGTTTAAAAAAATTTATTTGATTATTATATTTACTATTTTTTAATTAATTAATGAAATTTATATTATAGATTTAAATTATTTTTAAAATATTTTTTCAAATATTTTTTTTGAAATTTTTATTTTTGGTAAAATTATTATATTTTTTTTCTAATTTTTTATTTTCATTTAATGAAAAAATTAACAAAATTAATATTCTACTTAGTCTAAACCATCAACCACTATTGGGGGGACTAGAGGTAAACCCCTATTAGAAGTCTTGTCTAAAGGTCCATCAAGTCGATGGTGTTTTATTTGTGCATAGTGCATACCTGAGGCATGTGGGGACCTTTCATAATGCCCCTTGGTATGTTTTAGTAGGAGTAGAGATGGTCCAAGTTTTCCAAATGAGACGTGATCCACATGTTTACGCAGGTTGTTTTAATCATGACCGTCCACTAGCACATGCTGTTTTATATACCACTCAGTATCCTTCATTTTGATTCTTTGTGGGATGCTGGTATTTTCTTTACTACTCACTCGATTTCACTCTTAACAATTATATATCTTTATTTTTTTCATTTTTTTAATCATTCTTATCTCTCCCATGTGATGCATTTGAACTCCCACACTATATTTCTTCAATTTTTATTTGTCTTCATCAATTTTCCCCATCCACATATCGATATCCAGTTCAACAGACCACCCATATTCATCATATTCCCCAACATTATTCAACGTTTCACCGATGATTTATCCTTGTTTCTTCAATCATGATGTTTTTTGTATTCGATATCTAATTATTCTTAAAAATACTCTCTTCTTTTTTTATTATTTGTTTCTTTTGATTTTAGAGTACCATTTCATTATCCTATTCTATGGGTTCATCTACTGGATTGAAGTTCCTTCGCCTTTTGGTTTCACTTTGGTGTCACCGTTTGAAACCAATTCTGATTCATGAGTCATCGTTGCATACCAATAGAAAGTCACGAGTCACTTTTGGATACAAAAATTAAGTCACAAGGAACCATTGGAAAATTAAAAATTGTAGGCAACTTTACCCACTATTGGGTTCCCTCATTGGAAAACAATAATAGGTTATTTTCCCCATTGATGGTGACTTCATTTTTGATGTATATCCGTCAGTAGGAATTATTTTCTTAAAGATACAACATGAGATTACTATTTCTTTAATTATTTAATGTTATAAATTTCTTATTCTTATATTGTTTTGTTCCTTTATTATATATTTATATTTTTGGTATTTTTTAGGATTCCACTATTATAAATTACCAATAATATCTTTTTTTCTCAGGTTCTCAATAGCCTTATTTTTTTATTTATAATTTTGTTTCTTATAATTTTTTTCAAAATTATATTTTATATTTATTTCATACTTCTAGAAATCTTACCATCCTTGGATTAATATAATTGTTCCATGGTCCATTAATCTTTCATTATTTTTATATACATCTATGACCTACATTATTTTGATTTATTTGTCTATATTTTTATCTTATAGTTTATTTATAGGTGTTTTTCTATGTGATGGAAGAAGCTTCTTCAAGGACCAACTGAATCTCTTCGATATTCAAGTTGATTGTAATAGTTTTTACTCATGTTGTCTTAAGTATTTTTATATTTTAAAATTTGATTTATTCATTTTTTGTTTAGTCATATTTTCTAGAAATAATCTCCCTAAGTCACCATTATAACAAAATTGTAGGTTCTGATTTGCAACTGTACATTTTTAATGGTGAGTTGGGATTCACCATTAGACACCCATGGGCACGAAATTTTTTATTCTTATCTTGATGCCTTTTATTTCTATGATTCATGGAATAATGTTTAATTTTGATTCACTCTTTTCATTATTTTAAAAAATTTAAATGGTAGGTCATTCTAATTTTTTACATCATTAGAACCCTATAGTGGGTCATGAGTCACCCATCTTTATTCCTACAGCAGGTGAAATTTCCACCATTAGTTAAAAAAATTTTGTTTTAAAATATTATTTCATATTTCAATTTGTATTATTAAATATTATATATTTTTTAAAGGTAATGTTAAATTTTGTTTAAATAATTTTGTAATGTGTTAAAAAAATAATTCTATCATTATTTTATGATCTTATTTACATTCATATTGTATTTAATGTGACGCTTCATTTCTCTACATTTATCCTGCTTGTAAAATTCATAGAGTTTTACTTTTTAACTATTTTTGTAATAGTAAATTGGTTAAAATATTCTTAATTAATATATTATATTTATTATTATAATATTTCATGATGAAATTATTATTCAAGAATATATTCTATAATAATCTAGCGAGACATTAACAAACTATATGTAATGCTCATATTATTATATTGTTATGAATTAACATGTATCATGAAAACATAGAACACTCACACTCCCCAAGAGGATTTTTAATGATTCCAAATACATGTTCAAGAAATAAATCATGTACCTATGTATAACCCTCCTAGAGATTACATTCAACACTTCATCAAAATTTTATAACTCTAAATTGATCTTGATCTTTTGTCTCTTATAAACTCATTCTATGATCACCAAGGAATACATATTCAACATTTTTTCCATCAAGTGATAAATGATCATCATGCTTAAATATAACTGACATTCTGGTCATCTATTTCGTTTCTTGTATTGTTTATTTAGGTAATGATGTTTATTTCTGTTTGTATTCATTTTTATCCGGTTTATATGCTTCCATTCAAAAGCCATTGTTTCTTCTCTCTATTATTCTACCACCCAAATGGATTTTGGGGATGTGAATTATAATAAAAGTCAGGATATAGAATATGTTTGTATCTTGTATAAAATATTGGGTTGTGCCTCTAAGTGGTTTTAAATTCATAGTCTCTAAACAAGTTTCACTATAATTTAAAATTGAGGGTATTAGTTGATACTAGTCTCTTATTAGATTATGGGAGGATGAGAATTAGACTAGGATATTGTAGATCTAAAACACTATAAATCTTTGCGTTCTTTATTTATTATATCCACTTCCACTCTCATTTGAAAATTAAACTCTCTACTGTTTAATATTTTAGAAACTCTGATTGTTTTTCATTATTTTTTAAGAAATAATCCACCCCTCCCCTCTAGTCATATTTGACATCAATAATGAACCCAAAATTGGTATCAATTCCTTTTATATGATAATTTATATATTGATTTTTCATTATCCTGATACAAAATAATTGGTATAACAGATAGGTAAATAGAAATGAGGTTCTAATACAAAAAAATTGGTATCAGAGTAAAGACTTTAATCCGTTAGCATCTATATCTATTTTAAATTTTTTGATTATTATTTTTTCTCCTTATTTTTAACTCTATGTTAATATAATATCCTAAACCCAATAGTCTACATAACAAAATAAAGTATATCTTTTAAGATGTATGGTGTAAATCTTACTGAAGGATGGATACAAAAAATCTAATTCTTTGAGGGGAGTGACTATGAATACATGAAATATATAATGGAATCCTACTAAATAAGAAGTGTGGATCACTAGAACATCATGGAAAATCAACATGTGCTACCAAGAGTGGATCTGGAGCCACTAGTTTGTAATGATTTGGTAAAATATATTCTGAATTATATGGTTAAAAATATTTATTGTGGTGCAATATGTAGACTTGTCTATAGCCATGATTCTTGTAGTAATAAAACCCATAACATATGGAGGATACTATAAGGGACTCATTATTGTGTAGACAAGGTAAATTGAACCAAGCTAAGAATGTTGCAATAAGAATACCAAGACTTTAATATGGGAGATGAATAATAGGTAAATCACAAGTTCGATCAATTCACCAGTATAACCAAGGGTGTGAGTGGTCTTGGAGAATCCTTGGAAAAAAGTTCTCAAGTAGAATGTGTAGTGATAGATATTCCAATGATATTTAATTTAAAGAATGTGGCCATCGATTAGAGTAATAATTTAATGTATTATACATTTGATGAACTCCTAGACTCTCTACTGTTGTATGAGTTAGAAATGAAGAATATTGCTGATGAGGATTCCACAAATAAAAGGTATTTATTTTAAATCTAATATTTATAATACCTATAATTCCTTTGATTCTACGTTCTAGTAATGTGACAATGTGGTGGCTCAAATCATTATGAAACCATAAAAATTTATAAAAATGAATTGTGGAAATATAATATTTTGATAAAATAATAAAAAGGAATATAAGAAAGGTAATTCAAGTTAAAATAACAATGATTCATATTTAACATGTTATGAGTTCATGAATAATTATCATATAAGAATTGATTTACCCATTCCCATAAACTCAAAGAAGTACAAATAAAAAATGAGGAATGAAAAAAATATATTTTTTTGGTTGATGGGACTGCCCAGATATTTCTTACTCAAGTAGTGACTCTTGATGTGAATAGGAAACAGGTAACCTTTCGCTAATGGGTATTACATGTGAGGTTTATGATTATAATTTTACATAGTTTTTAACTCATTAAAATGTTGATCGTGATGAAATATTTAAAAATAAACATAATACCGATTAAATTTTGACTGTTCTTATGATCCTAAAAACACTAGAATTTAACAAATACATAAAATGAAAGAAGAATAATGAAATGGTAGATTCAAAGCAACAAAAAAATAAAAAAAGTTAAATATAGAAATAAAAATTTATTCAAATAAAATGATATACTAAAAAAGGAATGATAAAATGATAATTTCATCATTTCCTAGAGTGATGAATATCTAAGTAAGCATGATTCTAATATTTTCAATCTGAAAGATGAAAAATGAAGAACTAAATATTTTATGGAAGTAAATGATAATGGTCAGGATAAGATATTTACTTTACATGTAGATTATTTTACTATAGTATAATAAGAATTTATGAAATTAAAATAATAAAATAAAAACTTCAGCAACACAACTTTTGGGTCCCCTGAAAATGTTTATATATATTTATTAACTATTAAAAAACTGAATGCAATTTTGAAAATAGATGTTTTTAATATTATAGAGAAATTACTTAATTTTGTAATAGGTAGAAGAAATATATGATAATATTATTATTTTAATGAAACAAAAAATAATTGAAATCTCTTTTGGTTATAAAAATATTGCCATAAATATGAATAAGACATCATATATTAAAAGTTCAAAAGGAAGCTTTTGTACTATAACATGATTAAAATGAAGAATGAAAGGGAACTATGACAATGAATTATCATTGATATTATCTCAATATTTAGGTCCTACTAGGAGTGTATTATCTAATAGTTTTTATTTATCTTCACCAAGAGATAAAGCTATGAAATCTATTTGGGGTTTCATAACACCATCTTGGAATTTTGTTGAATTTTTGAAAGCATGGGTACAAAAAGCATGTAACTCAAATGCTATTGGACCTAATTTTTTATCAATTACAAGATAATTATTTACTTATGTTAACCACCATGCATACTATCTACTATAACATAATTTGATATGAGGGCATATAATAATCATTTTATTTTTTATTAAATACATGTGCATTGATTTTTATTTGTTTCCTCCAATTAAATTTTTTTGAAATTTATATAGTTATATCTTCAATACAAATATTCTGGATATATATAATACTTTGTAAAAAGTGTTTAAACATTATTGTTTTATCTTACATTAAAGTTTCATGAACTAAGGATGAGTTAGCCATTATTTGATAATTGAAATAATATACTTTTATGTATTTTTTAATAATGATTTTATATAATTAGTTTATGAAATATTAAAATTCCTTAGTATATTTGAATCAAATATTCATAAACTAAACTAATGAATTGTTTTATTATACTATAAATATCTTATCAATTTTAATAGTTTTTCACATCCAAAATATATATTAAAATATTTTATTATTGATTTAATATTTGAAAATAAAATATAATTTACTGATTAACTTTTAAAAATAATAGTTTTATGCTCCAAATTAGAGGGATTTTATTTATAAAATTCAAATTGAAAATAAATTGTTCATTTATTTTTAAAGCATAGTGTGTTATCTATCTACTTAAAGAAATCAATTTAATTTTTCATTGATTGTAATTTTTTTAAAATGTTAGTGATTGATATTTACAGGCAAGATGCTTTATTGTTTTGTAAAGATGTTATGATTTTATAAATATGGTTTACTCTAATTAAGTGGTGGTTGGGTCAATCTATTTAAAATACCTTGATAAAATAGTTTACTCTATTTTAATTCTTTATGGTGAATATTGTAACTCATTGTATACTTCTATGTCAATATACTACTATGTTACTTTTTAAAGAAGTTGAAAATATTTTAAAAGGAAAAAAGATTATAGTTTAAATTTGTTGAATATTCTTATTTATAAATTCCAAAAGGGGGAGGCTTTTATTGAAAATTTAAAATATGATTTTCTTTCTAATTTACAAAAGGGTGAGTTTGTTAGTATTTATATTTTTTTTAATTAATTTAACAATTTTATTATTATTTTTATATGTTGTGATAAATAACTCTCCATAAGCATTTGTAAATTATCCAATTATGTTTTTAATTAATAATTTTAAATTGATAAGTGTTTTAAATAAATAATTATTTAATGACTTGTTCTAAAAATGGTAATGAAAATTTATGTCTTAAATTTTTATATGATTTAATTAATTAATAACTTGTCATTATAGTTGTACAATATTTATCTAATTTTTTTAATTTTTTTTGATAAAATTTATAATGATACTAATATTATCTAATATTTTACGAAATTTTAATTTTGATTTACTAAAAATTTACCCTTCTTTATAGGATGCAATGGTCGAACCTTCATCCACTTTTAAGGGGACCAGGGGTCAACCCTCATGGGGGGTCCATCATAATGATTCATGTAGTGGTTTGGGATTTATATGTGAATAGTTCATTTTAAAGGTGTTCTTGGCCCATGTATAATTCCTTATGGTACACACCCATTTAGTTAGATATGGGACATGTCACTCGCATGGGTTGTGACCCTCATGTATATGTTGTGTGTTTTAATTTTGATTGGATATCATCACGTGGTGTTTGATATTCAACTTACGCTCCTTCATTTCTATTATATGTTGGATAATGGAATTTTTTTAGTGTTCTACTCTGTTAAATATCATCCCTTTAGACCACTTTTTTCATTATTTCAATCATTCTCATCTCTCCCACACACATTATTTGAACTCTCAATCACACTTTCATTAATTTTATTTCCTGTTCATTAGTTGTCCCCACCCTTAGTTTGAATTCAAATTTTACCAACCATCTATATTCATCTTGTTCCATGGTGTTATTAAAATATTTATCAAATATTTATCACTATTTCACACCTTATGTTTTTTGTCAGATGTCTTCGTAATATTCGTACTTCTTTATTAGTCTTTATTTTTTATTTCTTCAAATTTTAACTTAGCTTTTCGTCTTTCACTTCTCTGAGTTCCTTCAATGGTTTGAAATTTCTACCCTTATAGGTTTCTCTATGGTTTCCCTATTAAATAAAATTGTAGAGTCAAAAGTCACCATTGGATACCAATGGTGAGTCACGAGTCACTGTTGGAAAATTATCATTTGTAGAGAATTTTATCCATCATTAATTTCCACCATCGGACATTAATGTTTTTGGTAATTTTTATCCACTGGAGGTTTCTTCCTTTTTGATGTGCATCCCTTGGTAAGAAGTATGTTATTCAATCTCTAATAGGGTATTACTCTTTCCTTTTTCATTTTTTGTTATAAATTTCTTCAATTAATTTTTTATCTGATGTTTATTTTTTGTATGTTTTTTCAGGTTTTCACTATCAGAAATTACAAACATTAACAATTTATATTAGGTTCTTAGTAAAATTTTATTTTTTTACTTTATAATTTGTTTTCATTTTATTGTTTTATAAGTGTCATTTATATTTTTAATCTTCATATTAGTGATCTTATAATACTTCGATTTATGGAATTGGTGAATGGTTGGTTAATTTTTTTCATATTTTTTTCTTCATATTTTACCTATATTAATTTGATCCATTCATCTATTTATTGAAATTTAAATTATTTTTATAATCATTAACCATGTTTTTGAATAAGAATCATCCAGATCCAACACGGTATCTCCCTTATTCAAATGTATTTTAGTAGTTTTTATTCTTATTGTTTAAAGTATTTTTATATTCTATTAATATATTTATTTATTTGATGCTCCATTACCTGGTAGAAATTTTCATAAATCACTCTTGGAATATAATGGTAGGTTAGAAGTCACTGATGGACATTTCCAATTGTGATTCATGCTTTATTATCAGACACCCAATGAGATATAATTTTTTATTATTTTCATGAATCCTTCTATTTTTACGATTCCGAGAATAATATTCAGTTTCAATTAACTATTTTTATTTTTTCATAAAATTTAAATAGTGGCCATGAATTGTTTTTTACACCATTGGAAATTAGTGGTTCACATGAATCATCACCCTCTATTCAAACGGTAGGTCAACGAACCACCATTAGATAAAATTATATCTTATTTCAATTGATATTATTAAAAATAAATACTTTTTAAAAGTATTATTATTTATTATTGAAATACTTTTTTAATGTGTCGAAAATAAAAATTGTATCATTGTTTTACGATCTTGTGTACATGCATATTGTAGTTTATAATACGTTATATTTCACTTCATTTCGTTTTCATGTATAATTTACAAAATTATACTTTTTATTAAATTATTTTGTAATTGTAAATTGGTTACAATAGTTTTAATTAATATAATAATTTTCTTATTTAAATACTACATGATGAAATTATAAATCCCAAACATATTATAAAATAATCCAATGAGGCTTTACCGAACTACCTAAAACATTCATATTATTATATTGTAATGCATTAACATGTGTCATGAAGACATTGGACATGAATATAGTCTAAAAGTATTTTTTTAATGATTCAGGATACATATTCAAGATACAAATAAAAAAATATTATAGGAAATTCAATCAGATTAATTTCAATACATCTTCGACATTCTTCTATGCTGAATTATATGTGATCTTCAATAACCTCTTCACTATTTTTGTGATCACCGAAGGACTCCATATTGTATATTTGTTCCCTCAACTGATAAAAGTTAATCGCGATTACAATTTGTTGACATTAGAACCAACTTCTATATTTTTTTTGTTTGATTCATGTAATAATCTAAATTTCTATTTGTATTACTCTGTTTCAGTTTTCCCTTCAAAAGACGGTCTTTCTTCTGTCTGGTTATTCTACCAAAAAAAATGGAATTTTTGGTTCGGACTCATAATCCACATTCAGGATAGAGACTAAATTGGAATCATATATATAAGATTTAGTTGTGCCTCTAGGTTGATTAAAAGAAATAGTCTATAAAAATGGTTCTCACATCTAAAAAAGTGAGGTTATTAGTGTGTATGAGTGTCCTCAAGGAGTATAGGAAATTGGAGAGTGTATTAAGATATCAGGGACTATAACCACTATAAATTATTTCGTTCTTTATTTTTTATGGCCACATCATGTATTATCTAAATAATGAACTCACTAATATTTAATATTTTATAAACACTAATTTGTTTTATCATTTATTTTGAAATGAAAATTCACCTTGTAGTCATATTTTTCATCAATAATGATCAAACATTAAATCCCTCCTCAAATGGGAAACCTAAAACACATCATGTATAAAAGTCAAACCATTTTATAAAAGAAACTAGTAGGCCATCCTCCCCATTAATTCAATGACCTCAAAGGGGCTGAAAACAATGGTTCAACATACCCATCTTACCCAATCAATGATGTCCAAACTAAGGTGAAACTCAGTTAAATAATCAATCACTAACCTAAAACTCCAGATGATGTTGAAAATGGTACACATAAGATTTATGATGACTATATTACATTATTAGATGCATCTGAATCAACTGTACTATCTTTATTATCTCTTAATCAACACTCGATACAACCACGTACCACTCTACAACTATTACCAACAAAATAGAGATCAACATGGATGAAAATATAAAGCCTAAAAGGGAACCATCCTGATCAAAACATGATAACTATTGTTATAGGAAAACAAAATAGAAAGAAAATTCATGTACCAAGATCCACAAAAATAATGAACAGAAGCACAAAGCATATCTTAATGGACCTATATTTCCCTCTCTGTGTAACCAGCCTTATGTAGATGACATGAAATGCTCAATTTCAATAGGAAAAAAATTTCCTCTTTACAACCTGTCTACAATATATATGTGGGCATTGAGTCCTTATAATAAACAGTAATATAGCGAACCCCATGGATTTTCACAATCTCTCATACATATAATTCACCATGTTGTACCACTCTTATCCTTTCCTTTATTTTTAATAAATTCTTAATTTAGTGAGTCTGTTGACAATAACCCAAATAACATGCTTCCCACATGGATTACATGGTTAACCAATGATGAAAAATATGGAAATACCATACCAATTCTATATTGTAATGGTTGAAGACATTAATAAAACTACATACCTCTGGTTTTCTTCCTAGACTCTTGGAAAAGTAAGACAACATGATACAAAATATAAAACTGATTTCCTCATCCTCAACCACCACTAATGAAATCTAAAATCATTGATCATCTTTTTTACCTAGGGTTCACAAACCAACATGACCATTTTCCACTATCAAGAAACTTTTGTTGCAAGTAAAATGAAATAACCAACCTTCTACAGAAGCACAATGCTCCACTAGTAGATTGAGAAAAATCACATTATGTCTCCCAACCATTTATTATTTATTATAATCATCATATATCAGTTTATATCATATTTTCCGGTCAAAATCACTAATTAAAAGATGATTAATCCTTTTTTTGAATCCGTGAACACATTTTCACCAATATTGTTCTATACCAAGATCATCTCCATAAACAAACTCATCAGAGGCCACATATCCAATGATTCCATCATGGAATGTGTGGGTAATTTGTTTCTCCACACATCCTATACAACATTATCGCTATGGAGGGGTACACATGATAAGAAAATCAATGGTTTTAAGACACACATCCTAGAGTCTCTATCGAAAGTTGAAATCCATCTGAGTTAAAATATACTTATGGATTTTATGATTATAGAATACCACAAACTTTTATATCGAGATATCATGACACCACCTTTTGAGTTAATTCATATCATATGCTAACTTAATATCAAGGGTTGTGTAGTTAGTCTCATGAGGGAATAAATGGTGAGATCCATAAGCCCCAGCATGTTTGCCTTGTATCAAAACACCAGAAGGATCACAAAAAACATCATAGCCTGACAATAGTTATGAAATAATAATTTTTTTTACTAAATTTAACCTCATATCCGACTCCTCAAATGATCTCTAAAAATTTACATTCCACAAAAATATTTATTCCTTATAGGTTAAATATGTCATTTAATACATGATCTTGTAAAATTCTCCAACAAACTATCTATAGTAACCATCCAAACCCAAGAATCATCAAATGTCAAATATATTTCTAAAATATTCTGATGACACAACATCCTGCACCTATTTTGGATCTACTGAGACACCTCTCTCAGATATCACATGTCCTGGAAACATATCCTATTTAATCAAAAACCAACACTTTGAAGGCATACCATATAAATGATGTTCCCTCATATTTTGAAGAATAATATCCAAATTGTGTTTTTTCTCTCCCTCTATCTTACAATACATAAATATATAATCTAAAAGAAAAATAAAAAATGTTTTCATTAAACTGGTGAATGATTCAGTTGATCAAATACATAATACTATAGGCACATTAGTGATTCATAATGTAATAACCCAAATCAAAAATTCCCATATCCACTATGATTTAGGGATATCTTCTTTTTAAAATCTCAAACAATGGTATCTTTTCCAAAGTAAAAAATTATAAAACCAATGATCCCTTCTTAATTGATCAATGAGACTGTCAATTATTGGTAAAGGACACATGTTCATAACACTCACCTAATTCAACTTCTAATAGTTAATAAAACGGGTAAGGTAATTTTTTCCTTACTAGAAAAGAGTACAATTCAATCCCATAGTGACATGATCGTTAGAATAAATTATTTCACCTCTAGGTCCTTATTATGGAATTTATCTTCCAAAAACTAATCTAGTTCCATTCGATTGGATGGATTAAAAATGGGAATCATTCTCGATAGTAGGTTAATAGTAAACTCACCAACCTCTATTGTGGTAAAGAAGAAAAATCATTGAGATGATCCTCAATGTAAGATCACACAACCATAAATATATAATAACCCATCAAATGGTCAATTTCATCATGAAATAGCTCTAACAACCCTAATTAGATTATACCAAAATAAGGAACAATGGAGAATTCTGATCCAAATATAGAATCCCACTCACCCTAGAAACCATGAGTGCCCCCATCCTTATATAATAATAATACCCAACAAAAATAACATAATATATAGTACCTCACACATGGAATCTTATTCATGTCGATAAACATGTCTAATAAGTCAATATCAATCACTAAGATGTATCAAACCACTTGAAAGTCACATATCACCACCTGACATAAAGAACTCTCGAAACCTTATTCAGACCTCTTTCTCAAAGGTGTGGGAATATCTAATAAGAACGAAATTGGATAAAAAACCAACACATCAACAAAAGTTTGTGATATAAAATAATAATTAGCACCAATATAAAAAACAATCAAGCACCATAGAATATGAAGTAAGCATCGTACATCTAACAAAACCTACTACTACTTCATATTCATCTAGCACAAACTATGACTCATAAATCCATCTAAAATTAGCCACATCGAAACCCTTTGGGACTATGATTAAGAACCTCCACCCTTGGAAGCATCAACCTAAACCTGCAACCCCTTGGTGAATTTTGATCCAACCATTCTTTTTTGAATAACATATCACATAAATTCGTTAGATGGAAAGTTCACCAAAAATATGATTAGTCATATGAGCCTCCTTATAATGTGGAATAGTATGACCAAACATCCTTCACTGGTAGAAAATAACCTTTTGATTCCCAATATAAACCATTGAATTTATTCGTATAGAAAACTGATCATTCATGTGCATCCTTTTCTAACTAGAAGGAGCACCCTAACTAATCATTTCACGTACTAAATCTCTGCCCAATCCATTCCTCTCAGATATATCTACCTCATCCAATTATTATTTATCCCTAACCTCTATAATGTTCATAATTATAAAAAGAACAAGTATCAAATGAACATCGACCATCATCCCAACATCCAACCTATGACCTTATGTAATCATTGGTGACATGCTCTAGTTCCATAATTACTAGCTTATAAAAATGGGTGGATTACTCCAGAATAGTTTTCTCCCCTTCCTCCATGGTTAGAAACCCCCATGACTTTGCCTTTTGTAAATTTTGAGGATAAAACATTGGATGAATTACCATCTTAAATGAAGCCTAGGTAAGACCTTCATAAATCATATCTCTCAATGTAGAGTCACCCATATATTTTCTAGTCCCCCTAAGCATATACATTGAAAACCCCCAATAGAATAAATATGAGTCCTCAAAAAGATGAAGATCATTTCAATTATTTCAAACCATTACCATGGTTATTGGGGTCCCTTTATCACCATAGAATATAGGTGGATATTTCTTGGTAAATTCTAATACATGATCCATTACTCATCTAGGGTTCATTACATGCACTGACCCTATACTCTGAATGGTACAGATCACCTATTCAACCAAAGAAAGGCCCACTAGGAGATCTAACTATGTACAATTACTTGAGAATTCACCAATTGTATTTGGAGTAAATAATATGCGATGAATATAATTTTTAACAGATGAAAATAAAAATTCAGTCATGAGAAACCCCTAAACCATTAAATCGAAAATAATAATCCAAAAAATTATTTAAAATTTTAATAATCTAATGCAATAAATAATTCTTCCACAAAAGGTAAATACCACTTGAAATTAACTTTCCATCTTAGTAAAATCCCAACTTAGTTTATTAAAATAACCACACACACATTGTAACATCTTGTTAATGTTTTAAGGAACTCCTCAAATCATCATTTTATCATGATTCGGTTGGGGTTTTTAGGTAATATTTTGGTGTGATTTTGAAATTTTTAAATGTTTATGTGTTATGAATTGTTGGTGATCAATTTTCCCAAACCATGCACCATCCCAGTGGAAACCATTAAAAACAAAATAGTGGCGGGTTTCATGGACTATGCATTGTTTTAAAAAGAATGTTCCCACCTTTTAGAAACTATAAACCTTAGAAAAAGGGGCATATGGCTAGGGTGCATAGTTTCTCTAATAATGATACCCTTCCTAGGAATCTGTGTGCATATAATTTAATTAATCCCAAAAGTATATTAAAAATTCCACACAACCCTTTCTGAAAACCCCACATCCCTAACTATTGATTTTATGAAAACCAAGGTGCATAGAGATCCCAAGAAAATATTTCCTCTCTAAACCCCTTTGGAAGTGAATTGATGCTATGTTGACAATGTTTTTTCTCTTACATGTATGTTTCCTCTTCTTACTCTCAATCTCCGGCTCTCTTATATGTCCCCTAAGGTTTATTAGATTTATTTTTTGGTATAGGAAGTAATCCAAATTGTATTGGATCTGTAATCTACATTTGATTGTTGGAGCTTTGTTTCCATCATTCCTCATTGGAGATTCCTGTTTAGGGACTTCCGATTTAGAATCCTATAATCCCAAAGTAGGTGCTTCCATTCATGATTTTCCAATTTATTAAACCACAAATTTCAATATTTGAATAAAATTTTACAATTTTAATGGAATTTCTATCAATTTTATTATAAAAACCCAAATTACACTGAATCGAGGGATTTGGTTTTAATTTGGAATGAAAATTGAAAAAAAATCATTTCCTTTTAATTGGATTGCGTTTATTGAAATTGGATGGTATTTAGTGAAGTTAAATTTGTAGAATTTAAATTGTGAAACTAAATTTTTAAATTGATTTCATATTTTTATTTTGAAGGAATTGTACTAAATTATTTTTTTAGAAACCCATTGGTTTCATCTTATAGAATACATGATTTAATTAAAATAACAGTTCTTGTTTTTGAATAGAAATTGGCATATTTAAATTGGAAAATGGTTTGAACTGTATTTTGAATAGTTTTAAAATTAATTTTACATTATATATTATTACTAGAAACCATGAAATCATAAGTAATTAGTATGTAATTATGGAAAAACATTCTAGGATGGGGATTCCCTAACAATTTATGCAATAGAGTTTTTTAATCTCAAGTAGGATGACTTGACTATGACAAAATATGAAATCCTTTTTATTGAGCTTTGTCGTTTTCACCTAAGATAGGGTCGAAGTAGAAGATGAAGACTCCACGGTTCAATATGGTACATTGATCTAATATTCATTACTATGATTTCATTAAAAATATTCCTTCTCATGATGATATTTTGTATATTTCATTGATGCTTGAAATGGACTTGGTAGTAAAGTTTTGGTTTTCAGGTGTTTCGTTTCGGCAAAGTGGCATTGGGAATTATTCTAAAGGGATTGGGAAGGATGATGATTATTATGGTGGTTATTGAAAATAGGGTTCTACTAGACCTCTTCTGGTTCCTACAAAGGCCCTTAGATTTAATTCTAGTGTCTAATGAATGGGTATTTTAAATGAGTTTGAACTGCGGCACCAAAGATATGTGGTTCTTTTGAATGCTCAGACCACTTGAATAAGCTCTTCTATTTCTATTCAATCTATATAGTGGCACATGATAATTAGAAACTACTAAATCTCAGGTGAAATGATATGATTCATATGAAAAATTGTTCTAGGAATATGAATCCAAAAATAATATTCTTTACATAATAGAATATCCTCTAGAGGAAGTCGACATGTGTGTATCGACTCTGAGTGTTACCATAATTATAGATTCATTATTAGTGGATACTATATTTGATAACGGTTATACTCATTAATTTATATCAAACCAAACTATCAAACTTCTTATTCTCTCTACATATCTTTTATCTTATATTATGGATATTACTACACCCCATTGAATGAAGATAAAGTAAGGTCTTCATAGTAATACTTGTGTTATATCCTTATCAGATGTAAAGATTTCTTGGAGTATTTTGGATCATGACATCAAACTTCTTGATTTAATTTTCAGGATGAACTGGGTCATTTCCAATAATACTCTGAATGATTTTTATCTGCAATGAGTCTTCTATACTTCACATGATGGTGTGTGTTGTATCCTTTATATAGAATGGGACCTGAGGTCGAGTAATGTCATAACATCTTATCTAGATTTGGGAAAAGTAATATTAGTGTTCACCTTTGACTTGGAGTGAGAATATTTGAGTGGTGATCTCTCCCTTGTTGTCGTTGAGTTCCCTGATGTTTTTCCTTTTTGAATTCTCTATCATTCCACTAGTAAGATTGGTAGAGTTCTCTATCGATTTATTACATGGTACCCAACCAGTGTCTATTCTTTATTACTACATGGATCTCACTAAAATGAAGGAGTTGAAGGCTCAGTTAGATGATATTATAGAGAATGGATTTATGCGGCCCGAGTTTTTCACCTTGGGTGGTGCCATTTTATTCTATGAAGAATGATGGTTAAATTTACCATTGTGAAAATTAAAAGAAACCCAATTCAGTTATGGTGATGAAAAAATCTCAATTTTAGCTGATTAATTGTAACAAACTAATATTTTATGATTAGTATTCTTTTTAATTTATTTGACGTCATGTGTTTTATGCTAAAACAAGATATTCTTTTTCTTTACACAACACCGTATTAGCATGCAGTATGCGCAACACTATTCTTATATTTTGTTACACACAATTTCAAGTTCGTTTGATAATAGTCATTCTACGCAACATTGAATATATATATATATATATTAAATGTTTAAAGGAAAAATGGTTGGATTCTGTTATAACGAAACAACAAAGGAGTCTGGCACAACACGCTACCCTGACCTGGCTCGCAATACATGCAATCACAACCTTCCTTGATATCATGTGTTGTACGAAATACCGAGTTTCACTACACAACGATATGCTATTAAAATATTATTAAAACTAGTCGTTATGAACAGTAATAACCAATTTTTTAAATTTTGTAAATTTTATTTTTCAAAATGGACTTCTTTTTTGGATTCGGAATATCGAAATTAGCCTAGGGTGAAATTTTGGTATTTTTCTGGAAACTTTCAATTTTTGATGAATAGTCAAAACAATTAGTTACTATTTAAAAACCGAATTTTTATTTAAAAAATTACTTATTTTATTTAAATTTATTTTAGGTCAAAATTGATACATAATACCTATATATGTTCAAGGTAATTCATTGTAATAATTTTATAATAATTTTAGATATATAAAAATTTTATTGAACTTTTCACCATCTTTTACCCACCTCCTAGGAGAATTTGCAAATTTACATAAAACTTCATTTTACCGCTTTTGTGACTGGAATTTCAAAAATCTGTGATACATGGTTGATGTCATTATGTAAAATGTGGTTCAATGAGGTGAAAATAATTTTTGGTGAATAGTAACTTTTTTCTTTTTTTTACCACGGTTAAAAATAAATAGGGTAATTAAAGGACAAAATGATATTATTATTACCCTAAAACATGTCATAATTCTATTGGATAGGTGTAATTCGACCAAAAACAACCTTAGGAATAAAATATGACCATTTAGGCCCACTTGGATTAGATTAGGACATTTATTATTAATTTATTTAAAGAAGAGTTACAATAGTTAAAATCAAATTTTAATTAGTAAATAATTTTTAATATAGGGTTATACATAAGATATATTAGACTATAAATATTCATTAGAAATATAAAAATATTTCCTACATAATTATATTTTATTTATAATTTTTAGACATTAAATAATTTAATTTATATATGACACAAAGATGATGCTGTAATTATATTATTAATGAAATATTGACATAATTGATGTTATAAATAACCAAATAAATGTACTTTAAGACTTTTTATGAATTCCAATAAATTTATATGTTAATATTACATGTTATTTTTTATTTAAGTAAATTTTTTCGAACTAATATTTATGTTTTGAGTTTCACAAAAATCAATTACCAAATAGTGTCAAAATTGACATAAAATAGTTTTTAAAACAAATATTATATTATTAATTGTTATATTATTCTTAAAAATATAAGGTTCGTCCAAATGACTTATATATGGTTAGATATATTAATAATATACAAATTGGGGTTTGGTTTGCTTGTTATAGTAAGTTTATTGACCTTATCGTGTAAGAACACAAAAAGACATGGTAAAAGTAAAATTATCTAACTTAAAGTTAAATCTAAATGATAAGGTTAAAATAGTAACCTAAACTTGTCCAAATTCTATTGGATGAGAGTATTTAGACTCATACCCACCTTATCACTGAAATAAATCAATTTGGAGATATTTAAAACCCAATATGGCTTTATAATAATATAATAGTTTTAGTTTTTCCAAAGGTGCCCCTCTCCTCCCTTATAAAAGGGAACCTCCTTCCTCTCTTCCTCACACCACTTTGAGCCTTCAAGCTCATCCAAAACCTACAGAATTCTGTTCTAAACTTCCCTAGAAATATCATAGAGGTCCTGTTTTTCTTTAAAGACCAATTTTAGTGCCCTAATATGAGGTTTCAAAGAGGCGCTTCAAAGAAGAGGTAATGTCCGTTACCGATTCTTTCAACTTTATTTCTTCTTCCACTTCTTCTTCCTTAGTTGTTTCATTTTTGAAGTAATAAAATCTGTATCACTCATATAATGATATGATATTATATGTATGAAACAACCCCATTTCTCCTTCTATCCATCCTACGGAAAATGAAATCACCGCACGTGCGTACGTACGGAATACCGTCTCCACGCTGTGGTGTAATCTTTTTTTCCAATACCACCTTACATGGATGGGTATAATGGTGTAAAGATTAACTATAAATAGTTATTATAACATCATACTGATTCTGATATATTGTATCATCCACTCCAATTCAATTCAATAATTATGTAAATGATATCATCGCTCGTGCGTACGTACGGACTACCGTCTCCACGACGCGATGAGATCCATTCTCCATGTTAACCATTAAAGAATGATTATAAAGTATATATAAGCAATAATAATGAAATATATGAAATTATAAAGCTACTGGATTTATTTATATATATATATGTATGTCTTCTACTTAATTCCATTATACTCAATAAGGAAATGAAAACAGCGTTCATGCGTACGTACGGCCTATTGTCTCCCTAAACGGTGTATTTCTTTACATTTATTGATCTATTATATATATATATATGTATATTATGAGTATATATTATATATAAATATTTTTTTATATTCTGGATTTAATTAATCATGATCTAAGTAATCATGTGAATAATTACATGTCAAATCACGGACCATAAATGAAATGATTTTACCCAAAACGCTACATTAACATGAATTTACAAAAGAACGGGTAATATAAAGTTATAAATGAACCATATATGATATCATAATAATAAAGATGATTATGTAATAAGTGAATGACATTATTTAAATCATTATACAGGAGGTTTGGATACATACGAAGCATATCATACATAAGGTAAGGGATAATTTTTCAAATCTCATTTTTATCCAAGATTTCTTATACGTAATTATTTAATGGGGTTATTGTTATCATCCATTTCCGTGTTTTCTAAAAGTGTTTTATGTATGTTTAATGTTCTTTTTACACATTTTAACTTTTAATACATGGTATGTAAGGAATCTTTCTTTTGGTTACGTTACGAGGTACTTTTTGACATTTCTGGAAAAAATACGAGAAGAATGTTTTTTTAACTTATACAGAACGAACGTATTTTTACAGTTTTATAAATCCTTATTTTAATGAAGCTTCCTCCAAAAGATTTCGTGACTATTTCCAACAAAATATTTTTATTTTCAAATTTCATGATGTTTTGTGATAAGAAATTGATTTTGAAGAAGAAAGGATATTTTCCTCAAGAATTCATTTCAAGTGTTTTATCAAAACCATTTTCCATCTAAGATGATGTTATTTCATATGTGTATGTTTCAAGTATAAAGTCTATATGATTTTCATGGATTCACATTTCTTATTATTAAATGATATCCATTTATTTTATATGGATTATGTGATGATGGGATGATGTTTATGAAACCTATTTTATTCGATGGGTTGTTATGAATGATGTATGTTTATTTTGTGGCACAAGTAAGAATGATTTCATTATGAGATGGGTGGGACCTATATCTCCCTCCAATACATTGGTTAATGATTTATATCTCATGAGATAGACATGGCTGGAATGGTAAGTTAATCCGGTTAAGTATTACAAGACTGAAATGAGGAGTGAACTCGATTCAGAAAGGGACTTTGTCCACAAAGATGGTCTTGGTAGCAATGCCTTGGATACTATAGAAATCATAACACGTGCTTAATGGTTTCCACATTTAAATGTTTTATTCCCATGCCATTTTATCATTATTAATGTTTCTCTATGATCTATGCCTTACGTACTTCCATGTTTTATGTCATTGCTCAAGCTTTTGATCTTTAAACATTATGTTCATGTTTTAAATTTCAAATGTATATGGTATGTTTTATTTTATCCATGTTTACCCTTACTGAGCATTTGAGCTCACCCTTTTTATGTTTTCTTTTCCCTAGGATATAAATAAAGGTTTATGTAAGAAAAAAGGGGAAGATCTTTATGGGAGATGTTGAAGATCCTTCACCATGATTAAAATATTACATTCTAAGTTTCCAAAGACCCTAAACTATTATGGTCCTTGTGTGTCTGTTTTTGTTATGTATTAAGTATTCCACAAAAGTAATGTAATATTTATGTACGTCAAGCTTCGGGTCTCTACATTAATAATCTATTTGACCAGTTAAAGTGGAAAACGTGGTTCTCAATGTTTTATATTTGGTCTGTATACAATCAGTTGATAATAAACGAATCTGACAATCAGAAAACTGCCATTCCTTTTTTGAAAATGAGTTCTAAGACATTGGATATATACAAACAATTTAGAAAAAACAATGATTATAAACCATTTGATCAAACCTATACACACAATATTTTACAAATCTGTGGTATATCCATTTCCATATTCATCCACAGTCTGGTCCATTTTTCCCTCCCACGTCAATGAGACATATTCTCTATTTCTTTGAGATTGGGCCTCCCCAGCCTCCCCAGCCTCCCTTACCCTCCACTCTTTACATCAACCTTGATCTCGTCTACCTGGCCTCCATCTCCACCTTGACCTCCACCTCCAATTAGACCTCCTGGCCTCTGCCTCAATCTCAACCTCCTAGCCTCTATCTCTTAACCCCCACCTCCCTCCCTCCACCTTCTTGCATATGTGTCTGCATTTTCCTCTACCTCGTTTCCTCTGCTTCCCTACCTCCACCTACCAACATCCACCTCCGCCTCCCAACATCCGCCTCCGCCTCCTTCACCACCATAGCTACCTAACCACCTCGCCACCAACTCGACTTCTCTGCCTCCCTATCTACAACTCCCCATTTACCAGCATCTAGTGGCTATCAATTTTCCATGGGAATGTATTTTGTTTACGTAGATTTTGGGATGTGTGAGTCCAAACCCTATTTGAATTTCATTTTTTCCATTATTATTTATTTTTAAATAGTGAATGTAGATTCTTTATGAGTATAAAGTGGGTGATATTGATAAACAAGTTCACCTCTATTGGTTCTCCCTACCATATGAATTTTTAATTTCATTATTCTATTATCTTTGTTATTATATTTTCTTCTATTACATTGATTTTAAGCAATATAAAAACTCATCTCATCTTTTCAAAATGCATGTTTCCTTAATATACATGTTTTTCCCTTTGTATGCATTATCATGATCTGAAACTACATATTATATATCATTATATTTCATTATATATTGCAACACGATATTGTAGTTTATATAGTACTAAAATTGTAGTTAACTTTTCAATTTATATTTCCATCTAAATTACTCTTTATACGACAGTTTATCTTGATGATTATATTGGGTTATCATGTAATGAATTTTCAATTTTGTTACAGTTTACATTTCAGTTTATATAAATATACTTGTAGTTTCATTGAGTAAAATTAAATTTATTTTTTTATTCATTATCGTGTACTAAAAGTGTAGTTTATATTCAATATACATGAAAATTCATTTACTTATTATACAAGATAGTTTTGTATATTCATACAGATTCCATTACTAAACATGCAAGCAATATTACCTGTTAAGAATGTTATTAATTTAACATTTTTCAAACCATGGGTGTTATTCTCTTTGAAGTAGCAAATTCATCATCTGAGAATGCATTAGTGGAGCATTATATTGAAGGATAAATAAGTTTTTCTAATAAGGTAATGATATATTGTTTTAATTATCATGAACATGTTGGGTTTTCCAAATCTTTATGATTAGATATCATTACTTTTTAAGTGACTCAATGAATGATATTTTTGGTAGTTGATTTATATAGACATCCTAAAATTTTGTTGTTATATTAATTGAACTAATGGTTCCTTTTTCAATTTATGGTTTCTAAAATGCTAGCACATAATATGGTACATATAGAATTGGATTTACAAAATCTATTGTAAAATTAATTAAAAAACACAAATATTGTTTTATTATTATACAAAAAATGTGTAATGTATGATTAATGTATCTTTGTAAAAAACCCATGATTTTATATAATTTTTTATCCTTTTATAATAAAATTTTAGAAACCATTATTCGCAATATTTATGTTATATATTTATATTTATCCATGATTTTTATTTTAAATTTTTCCAATATAGAATCCTACAACTATATTTTATCATTCATATCTCTAGTTTGATGCAGAAAATTATTTATAGCAATATATAATCGTTTTTTATGGATTGATGAATGAAGAGATTCAAATTATAAGGGAATGTCTTTGATAATGTATTTACTTTTTAAAAACTATTTTTTTTTATGATTGTGATAATGAAGGTATATTCTGATGGTCCTAGAATAGGATATAGGATAGGGGTATGTAGTGTAGATTCCATATTTTTATCATATTTTACAAATTCTTATTATCATAATGAAATAAAAAAACACATTTGACATATTAGTGTGAGTTAGTTTTAATTATATTTATTATAGATATATTTTAACACACACTACTCAAAATTTAGATTAATTTAAATTATTCTTCAACTAATATTTGATGTAATGTATTTATATTGTAATATTTATACTGATACAAATTATCTATAGGAATTTTTAAATTACTATTTGTTGAAACATAGAAATGTATATGTGCTAGATTTATATTTTTATTAAATGATTGTTGTAAAACATTTTGATATGAATTTTAATCATTAATATACACATAAAAAATCTACACCTATCAGTTATCATATTCATTATTAATTTATTCTTGAAAATTAATTAAAAAATTCTTTATATTCTATGAAATGACTCTTTCCATTTTCACTTTTGAACATTTTATCAATATATTTTAAAATATGTTTGAACCTATTTTCAGAGGATTCTATTAGTTCTAGTATATTATATTTTAAAGGTAAATTAATACACATTTTTTCTTTTTTAATTTATTTTACTTTTTAATCAATCATTAAAGGGTTAAATTTCATTTTTGTAGATGTGAATTGAGTTCCTTTGGATGTATGATTTATTGAAATTAATAATAATTTAATGTATAAAATATTGTTTTGATATATTCCAAGGTATTTTCTTATTTTTTCGACCTTTGAGTTAGTCTATCACACAAGTCCTCTCCCCGGTAAACTTTTCATTCTCTTTTCCCCATTCTACTCTTATTTTTCCCTTTGAAATCAACCATAATAGGGAAAAAAATTCATTCGTTCGGTGCAATGACTTCTTATTGAGGTAAGAATCATTTAAATTAATCCAACATTCTTTTATGTTTTGATAGTTATTGAAAATAGTAATACATCCCAAATATATATTTTTACCATAATCGTCAGTTTCATTATTGGTTATGTGCAACAACTTCTTTTAGAGGTAATATTTGTTTTCATTAATTGTAATTCAAGTGTGAAATATTGTTTTTATTAGTTTTTTAAATACATTTTCCTTATAACAAGATTAAAAAATAATGTCGTAGTTTACTCTTCATCAGAATTCTGTGTATCCTACTATTTCATGTTATAATGTTTTGGATATTTCAGTTTGTTAAAGTAAAATTTTTCAACATGATTTATTGTTTGGGGGATTTTTTCAGTAATTATCTTAATATATTTTTGATGATTAGGGACACCATATTATTGGGTGATCATATTATTGACCCAATACTACACTAGTTAGATCACCAAATTTGGTCACGTAGGACCTTACTCAAACTCTTACATGTCTTTTAGATAAAATAGTTGTTCAAATAATTAGTAATTATATTTCTCAAAAAACCATTTTAACACTTTAGGTATTGATTAGCCATCCAATTTGTTTTTACCCACATGTATTATTTAAAATGGTTACAAAGCCTGATTATACTAGGCCTTAGAAGTATTTTTATTTTCAATCCCATTCCCAGCACTAATTTTTTCCACTAAAAGATATTTCAAGGTATATATTATTTTTCCAATCCTTTACTGAAAAAACAAAACAGGTCAAAATGTGACTAAACCAACCATTACAAGGTGTACACTCACTATACCCCCTAACTAGCTAACAAGTTACCACCCAAGGGTTTTTATGTCTTATA
Organism: Viscum album; assembly: GCA_963277665.1. Lineage (NCBI taxonomy): Eukaryota > Viridiplantae > Streptophyta > Magnoliopsida > Santalales > Viscaceae > Viscum > Viscum album. The sequence continues at coordinate 1,691,891,367 of OY728153.1, read as the reverse complement.
CCACACCCGGACATTGATTTAGATTTCATCATATATGAGCACAAAAAATATTACATGGTAAAATGGATGTATATTAATAAAAAAAATAAAACAAATGTAGTCCAAACAAGTTCTACATAATCTATCACTCAGGTACAAACCCTCATGAAATCGGTTGAGGTCCCTTATCCCAAACACAAATGTAAAAAAACAAATTGCACACAAAAAAAAAAAAAAATTTCATAATATGTTAATAACCACCTACAATATAACATTATGACTTAACTCATCCATTTTCATTGACCATTTTATCCTTATTTGAGAGCTTTCAATGAAACTTTCACTAATTCCCAACATTAAAAATTTTTCTGGAAAATATTCTAGATGATTGAAATAATGATAAATATATTAGGGATTATCTTAGACGTGTTTCATATATATTATACCTATAGAATTTTCTTCTATTGGATTATTTAATTTAAGTGTAGAGGGAGTACAATATAAAGAATGAAGAGGGAAAATATATGGAGAGTAGACACTAATTGTGGAAATATAAACAAATAACAATGGACCCAAATAATTCTAAAAATGTGTCCACAAATGACTACAATACCCTTATATAAATCTAGGGTTGGGAATATCCACTATATTCCCAATGGAAGGGGAAGTGGAAAAATTATACTACAAACATACAAAACTACCAATAGTATCCTATTGTGATTCCAGTGTGTTTTTTTATACCTGAACCTTATTTATTTTAACACTATAGTACCCTAAATATCAATCTGGGTATTTTAGACCAATATTTCTACCTCTAAAATTTGTATTTAAGAATCCCATGAATTGAAAAAATATTCTTTCCATAGTAGTCATATTCTATTTCATTGAATTCCATTATTTTTTCAGATTACACAAATACTCTTCAACATGAGACATTACATTCTCCCTAATATATTAATTCCCATTCTTAGGAAACACTATTTCACATCTCTAATGACCCAATTATCCACTAGGATCTAATGATTATATTTTTTCTCAGTACAATACTAGATAAAACAATTCTTCAATTTTTTTGATCGAGATATAATGTATTTTATTTTAAATATTTCTTTCTCTAATCTAAAATTTAAACTGATCACATCCAAACATATTCATTCAACTCAACGTATACCCCAATGAAATCAATTAAACTTGAAAAGCACTTGAAAACAAACCTCTATACATTATTCCATTGAAACCTTGATAGTATTTTGCAATAATTATTTAGTTTAACCTAACACTAAATAAAAGTATTTAGTAGAAGAAGAATGAAAAAAATCATCTATAGTATTTAATAAAATATGTTTCTACTACAATTCTAAGAAGGGATGAAATACAATACTTTAGAACTGCACATATCTATCTATAGAGGGGAGAAGAATACGGAAAGAGAGAGAGAGAGAGAGAGATCCTTGGAAGACCACATTCTTTGAGCTATGTGAAACCTTCCAAGGCCGCATCTCCAGTAGCTTCAATGCTGTTTCTAGAAACTAAATTGTATCCTCCCGATTATAAATTTAACTAAACAAATATGTCAAATTATCAATCAAATTGGAGAAAATATAATGAATTCAATCCTATACGAGCACAACCGAAATGAAAAAAACAAAACTAAACCAATCTAATTTGAACCAAATGTAATCAAAATGAATATTTTATAAGGTAAATAAATGAAATTCTGCAAGCTAATGTAAACAAAAACAAGACTAAATAAATCTAATGAAAATTTCTCAAACTAACATGTATTGAAAGAAATCAAACTAAGTCGAAACTCAACCCAAAATTATTATATACCATTAATAGGAAGAGTAAATGATAAATAATAGGAATATACTATTTGATGGTATCATTTTAAAACTTAGACTGTTTCCCATATGGAATTTTGGTTCTTTTATGTTTGGTAGTGAATTCTATAGTCACAAAAGGAAGGTATGTTGTAATTTTGTTTTAATTTTATTTTCTTTATCACATCGGCCACTTAGAACTTATACCACTTTCTATGGATGAAGGGTAGTTTTATTATATTATGTGTCCATAATCGATCTAGAGGTAGCTTTGAAATTTTCTTTATAGGGGAGGTAGATTGGGGTAGTGGAGATATTAATTAATGTTTTACATTTTTGTATAAATTTATACTGAGTTACTTCTATTTATTTTATTTTCGTTTGGCGTGGACATCTGATGTACAAATGGGTCATGTTAAAATTTTATTTATTTTCAACTGATATTTTAATTAATTGATTATAGGACAAATTGTTCCCAAGTAGTTATTCCTTGATTCCCATACACATGTGCGATCTTGTGGTCATAGATCAACCACTTTAATCCATCTCTGTCATTCTTATATTTGAGCTTAACAGCGTCATTATAATATATGAACCATTGGAGGGCCTGGAAAATAAGGAATAAATGGGGAATGATTTGAAACATCTTCACAATTATTCACCTCCATTAGTCTAGTTCACATATACTATATAACAAATCAAACAAAAGAAACAATCATATGATCACAAAATCAGGACCTAAATCTAGTTAATAACGAATATCCTTCTATTTTATATTCATTGACTCAAATTATATGTATTCCCAGGATACTTCAACTATATATTTTATCAATAATTCTTATCCCCCTATAATTGTGCATATTTTGATTTTTTCCCCAAACATAAAAAAATTCCTTGAACCATGAATAATACTGATAAAAAATATCATAATATTACATTTATGGATTTTTCTACATGAAATCTACATCGGGCTATGTTTCAAGAATATGGATTCCATATAGATTCTATAAATGATTAAAACCAAATGGATATATGTTGTATGAGACCATTCTAGGGATCCATACAGTCTTCTCAAACTAGTGGAAATCTCACCGAGCATATATTTCAAAATACCTATCAATACACAACTTATCAGATACTAGAGCATCAAATAACCCACTTCATCATTCATGATCATCTTGAAAAAGGTTTTGATACTCCTTATATTTGTGGTTTTAGGGATGAAACCAATGCTGGTGAACTAAATTTTTTTAAATAATGTAATTAGTTATACAATGGATCTTGTGATTTCCCTAAACATGTATATATTTAGATTCTCTTTTGACTCCTCCATATCCACTTGAAAACCATGCCACTTACTCCGTCTTATGGTAATATTATTTTATAAAATGAAACCTCCCATATGAATCATTCTTCCATATCTATAAACCTTTTCCACATTAAACGATAATTATGAATACCATAACATGAGTCACATGCATTATGACACATCTTAGTCTATTATTTATCTATTCCTCGAAGATTTCATTAGATAAACTAGGATCATGAAACACTCAATCTTTTGTCCCATGATTGGATGGAACCAAAACTCTTATATCCTTTAGTTTTCTTTATCATATACCAACACTCATTCTAGAAATTGGTTTACTTGAGCCCCATAGTCAATATTACCAGAATATATATGTGTTATAAAACCCCTGGTTGTATTTATATCCATCTCTCTCACCTATTGAATTTATGGATCTTATGAAAAATTTACCTTCATGGAATGGGCTTTCCAGTCCTAGAAACATTCCCCTGAATCGACATTACATGGTTTAGACTTTACAAGAAATGTATCCTTATAGTAACATGTCTAATGTATTTTGAGAAAAACCATCCAAAATGATCATTGGGTTTGTTTTCACCGCCTTCATGTATACAAAATAGCTAAATTTTAGCTGACTCACTATAAAACAGAATTTATAAACTCTATAGGTGTAGTAACACATGTGTCCTACAAGATCTGTATCTTCAACTATTGAACCATCAAAATGGGCCTAACCATTGAAACACCACCTATCAACAATAAGTGTGATACTAATTATTTATATCACTATTAACCATTTATGATTCTTCCAACTACATGAATAAATTTTTTAGATGAATACAAACCTTCTCTGACCAAAAAACCAAATCCAATACCTATTTTCATAATTGAAAAACCAAGATGTTTCTTAACAAATTCCAAGTATAATAAATCATTAATGGTTTCATTATTCAATTCCTATCAAGATTACATTTCTCACCACCATAAGATTCATCTGACACCCACAAATTTACTTTCATGAAATACATCGTTAAATCTCTCAAAGATATAAAAGTAAAAATTTATATACTATAATAAAGAATGAATAATTTAAAATATTTTTATATGGATGTCGAGGGTGATTCACTAGGAATAATATCATAATGAACTAAATTTTTTAAAACCCATAAAGAAAAAATATTTATCCAGGTTTAGTTTTGAGAAAAATGAGATGAGTCTACCATAAATTTTTAGGTTTAAGTTTATGCATTTATTGAGGGATATGTGTTGTGATTTTAATTTTAATGATGTCAATACCAGACTATGGTGAGCTTCATATCATAGTGATCACTATACATTTTATAAACATTATTTCCCCATTTAGTTCATAATATAGTTTGTTGATAGGATTTTAGAACCACGTTTAATCATTACTACCCAAACTAATGCATTTTTTGTGTGACATAAGGGTAGATAATTGATGCATGAAGTTGGAAAACTCTTATATCTCATCAATATTCAACATGATAAAGAAGGGTAATACTAAATATGATCTAATAATATGAAAAAAAACCAATTTAAATTTAAATCTAACATACTTACCTACACTACATGCACATTACATAAATTATATATCTTTTTACAAGATGGATTTACCCCATTTTTCTAGTCATTTGGGAATATGAAAATAAATATTAATTAATAATCCATCAATCCATAATCAGAAGCTCATCTAGGAATTGGATCTTCTCTTCATGCCTTTTTTTGGGGGTGAGGTCCCAACCCCTTATAAAATAACCTCAAAGTTTAATTATTATGAGATATCCCCTCATGTGAATTCACTCGAATTTCAACTGTTTAATATTTTCAATATGATTCCTATATTATTATGAATTTGAAACAATAAATACCTCAATAGTGTTTTCTTTTGAAAATTTTGCATTGTCTGGGTCTTCCTAGTTTTTTGTAAACTTATATCTTCATATGTGTTGGAAATGTACATCCACAAGAATATCCTTTATATTCCTCAAGAAATGCATTTTTATATGGATATCTTGAATAATTAGACGTTTTATTTTTTGAAAATTATTATGTCCTATATTCTGGATAGGAACCTGTTGTGAAACTACCATTATTTTGGTAGCTTACATGATTACTACTATTTTAATGTTTTCATGTTCTGGCAAGAAGGTTCTAGCTTGAATAGGTGTTTCATGTTTATATGTTCTAGTTGGAAGAGGTTCATGATGGAACTACTATTTTTTTGGGGAGAAGATTATATACAAACAGTTTTAAGAACCATTGGTATATAGAGGGGGGGAAGAGTATATACAAATAGTTCTATATACCACGGGTATGTATTGTATACCACGGTTCATGAATCATTGGTATAAATATATCCTAACTGTTTCATTGAAACTTTTGGAATAGAGGTATGATGGAAATGTATACCAATGGTTCAAGAACTATTGGTATACATATATTCCAATGTTTTCATTAATACCATTGTAAAATTGAAATATGATGTACATGTATACCAATGGATTTCTTACTGTTGGTATACATAGATCCCATCAATTTCATTGAAATTGTTTGAATATATTATGTTGATACATCCCTATACCAATGGTTCTATAGAAACCATTGGTATAATAATATTGTGGCACCCAACATTCCAATTTTTCATGAAACCATTAAGATAGAATATCCCAATGGTATCACGGGAAATCCTAATGGTTTCAAACCATTGGTATATGTATAATTTTCAATAGTGTTCAGATATGGTACAACCATTATGAGTACCCTAAAATGCCTTTTTTCTATCCAATGACCCTGTAGTCATCTTGGATTTAATGAACATGATTTTATATGAGTACATTTATAATTTACGATTTCTCATTGTGGATTACATCCTTTTTTGTTCTATGTCTTATGAAGATAATATGCATCGTCTAGGAGATTTTCTGGAGTAGTTAAGAAATGAATAAATTTATTCCATGTTTTAGAAATGTGATTTATGAATTTGGTAAGTGATGTTATTAGGACATGTGTTTTTATATTATGGAATATATATTGATCCATCTATGGTTTTGGTTATGATGATGTGGGAAAATGAAAAAATGATTTTGAGATTTTGAGCTTCTTGGATTTAATAATGTAATATCTTTAATTTTTAATTATCTTCTCTATTTTGGATTCAATGATATATACCCTTACACAGAAGGGAGTAATGTTTTTTGGGATAATAAATGATAGAATTCATATGTTGAGTTAAAACATAATTTGTCTACAATTCTGGTGTTGACTTTTCCCGAGGTTGTATAGGGTTATGTGTACTTCTCTAATGCATCTGGTTCAAGATTGTGCTATATAATTATATAGGGTGATCACATCATTAATTATGGCTCTCTGTAGCTAAGGCCACATGAGAATAATTACCCAACCCATTACCTTCAACATTAAGTTATGATGCATGAAGTTATTAGTTACAACATTTCCTTTACATAGAATGGTTTATCATTTATTTTGAACACAATTTATTGAGTTATATATTCTCTAAAAATATTTTAATATCCTCCAATGATGTTGGAAGGAGTTCCTGTAATATTTTGACTTTGACATCACTAATAATCCGAGGATAGGGAATGTTATCACATATTACCTAAGAAGGAAACTACCGACCAGGTCTGTGAAAGAATATTTGGAAGAGTGGAACTTCATGTCTATTTTTTCCCAGTTGTATATTGGGGCCTGAGAATACAAGGATAAGATTTACTTGGAAAATGTTCAAATTACTTATTCTCTTCTCAAAAAGAATTTTCAAGAATAGAAACATGATGACAATTTCTACAACATTAGGGGTTCTCTTTATGGTGGAAAGACCATTGATGAGTGGTCTTTTCCATAGACAGTATTTTATGTTTCCAAAACTTGTACATTGTACCTTTTCCAATATGAAAAGTTGTTATAGGTGATTTCTATAATTCTTAGTGTGCTATGTACCCAAGAACCAAAAATATGTTCTAGGAAATGTAGTGTAGACTATGGTGCCCTGGTTTGAGATGAGGAATTGTTTATCTTGTATCTCATTTATATATGTGATATTAGGTCATAATTGTGCACCAAATACCTTTATATTATCTTTATCCACATATCATCCATGCATGGAATTGAGAGGAAATAACTTTTAACTTTCTTGTTAGGTTTGTATGTACCTATAGAGAGAATAATATGATATGGGTTGAGATTTTTACACTGACCAAATCAGATCACATTATACCCAATCATGATATAATCTAATTTGAAGAGTTATGAAATATCCATGCTAAAGAGATAGTTCATTTGTAAGGATTTATATAATCCATAGTCTCTAAAAGGTATCCTTAGTTTACTTCACTCTTTTGGGGAGGCCCTCGGGAGTGACTAAGATATTTGGTCCATCTGAGTACATCATACAATCTAGAGTCATATTGCTAGAAAGAAATAGTTATACAGATTCAAGGTCATATACATAATGCATATGTTATTCACTTTAGTGGGGCTTGGCATGAACTATTGGGGATGAATATGTTTTCTTAAAACAGTAGTTATCATTATTGGATCAGAATGTATTCTTTTCAAGACTTTTATGGAGAAATTTTATATCTCAATTGTGTTGGTCAGAGATCGGTGGAAATTACATTGTTATAATGAGCATGGTTTATGAAATGAAATAAAAAATTCAGTTGATTCAAAAGATCATGTTGGTGGAATAGAGCCTGTATAAATCTTATGCTAATTGTTGTCGTAGACCATTGGAATTTTCAGTTGGTGATCACATGTTCATTAAAATTTTACATCAGTTTTAGCATCGAAATCCTAGGAGGAAAGGTAAAATTGCTCAAAATTTTTGGTACATTTTGAGGTTATTGAGAAGAATGGGTATATTTCATACCATTTATCTATTTATTTATAGGTTAAGTTAATAAAAAAGGTTTTCCATGTATCAAAGTGGTGAATGTACCTCTCTGATCCATCTCCTGTTCTGAGCAGGAGTGATCTTGATGTCAAACATGATTTATCCATGATTGAGCATATAGTTAGGATAATTGATTCTAAAACCATGGTACATCATGGTAATATCACACATTTGGTTTGAGTTATATTGTATCACAGTTCTATTTCTCATGAGACATGGGGGAGGGAGGCCTGAATGAGATATAGTGGCCTCATCCTTTTGACATGGAAGAATCTTAGCATGCTTTCTATGGATAAAAAGTTTCTTTGGTTATGAGTCTGTAACACCCTATTACTATTTTGGGTACACATTAACCGGTATTTAGATTTTTAATTTTTTTTTGGTTTTATATAGGGATGAATCTGGGGGAATTTTGAAATTTCTGAAGGTTTATTGGTTGTGCATGGTTGGAACAATATTTTCCCAGACCGTGAATTATCTTATTGGAAATCGTGAAAACCAAAATAGTGGGGGGTTTGAATGGATGTAATATGGTTTGAAAATTAATCCTCCCAGATAGTAGAAACAATGAACCTTTTCTAAAAGGGGGGCATGGCTAGGGCACACTTTTAATCTAATAATGTGACCCTACCTTAGATACCATGAACATGACTTTTAATTAATCTAAAAATTAACATAAAAATTAACAAACCCCCTTTTTTGAAACCCCTATGACTAAACACTAGATTTAAAGAAATATGTGGTCCTTAGTATTTCCAAAAACCAATTTTGTTCCATTTACGCCCCTCTGAAAGTGAATCAGATCTTGGAAAATGATGTTAGATCTCCTCCTAGTAAGTTTTCTACTCCCATTCTCTATATCCCTCACTCTCTTATATCTTCCTTTGGGATTTTTATTTCTCCATGTGGTTGGAGGATCTAATCCTCATTATTTCAGATCTTGAATAATGTTTTTTATTCTATGATCTTCAATGTTGATGTTCTTTATTGTAATTTCCCATTTAGGGCATTGTGATCTGTGATCCCATGATCCGGAGGTTGGTGGTTCAGTTCATGATTAGATAATTTATTTAACAATAAATTTCATTATTTAAATTAATTTATATATTTATATAAAATATATTTCAATTATATTATAAATCACCCCATTCCATTGAAGTGGTTTATTTGGTTTTGATTTGGCTTTAAAATTGGTAAAAACCCTAATTCCATTCAGTTGGGTTGTGTTTGTAGAAATTAGATGGATGGTTGTGAAATAAAAATTCTGAAATTTTTTGATGGAAGAGAAAATAATAAATGGATTTGGGTCTTCTTTTTTAAATTTTCGTTTTGAATAAATTGGATTAAATTATTTTGATAGAAAACCAATGGTTTTATTGTAATGCCCCGACCCCAGTTACCCAGAGTCGGTGCATTATTGTGTAACATTGGCATGATCACAAAAGATCAAGTCTCAAAATGCCGATTAGTTTAGTAGCCTTGGAAACACTAGATACATTCATAAATGTTACATTACATAATAAAGTGAAAAACTAAAATAACATAGTCTCCACAGTCCACACCCATATCCCCTTCAGATTATCCCTACAGGTCAGTCATAAAATATTTCTTCGCATTCTGAGAAAAATAAAACATTGAAAGGTGTGAGCTCAGATGCTCAGTAAAGATAACAATTTAGCGAAAGCTTTTATAAATAAACATAAACATTTAAGGCAATGTATAACTAAAACAAAATCCTTTTAAACATGAAATTAAACATAATATGGCAAAAGTAAAATGAGATAATTCCATTTACTTCTTCACATGGATATTCTACTGGTCGAATAATCACATGCAATATCAATAACCACCTTCATAATGATGGAATGCATAATGCCAGACTATCATAACCACGTAGCCAAGGCCTCGTACCAAGACTACAAATAATATTTTTTCAAGGCCTCGTGCCAAGACACTAGTTTGTCTCGTGAGACCTACCGATGCATCGAGAAGCTATAGCGGGCTCCACCCGTCACTTATTAAGTCCAATGCATTCCTCATATGAATAGGTTTAAACATATCATAAACCATAACATAATCGTATCACATAAAACATGCATAAAGGAAACATAACATTTCCAAATTTCAATCACAAGATATCAATAAAAAAACATTGATATAATAGAAACATTATCAAAACCATTTTCAATTCCAAAATAAAAGAAAATTAAAACTTGGTATTTATTTTTTATTTAAAAAAAAGTTATGGCTTGTAGGGGAAGCTGAAACTCAAATAATGGTCACGACGGTGAAGAAGTCGTTTTCGCCGCATAAGTACAACAAGAAAAACATTCCTTTTTGTCGTTTAGTAAAACTCTTCGTATGAAATGATTCCTTTTGAATAAACATAAAAGTCAAAGGGGTTTATACACCATATAAAAGAAATTTCTGTATAAAACAAAATATGCCTCAATGAATAGAGATTGAGATGAAGTCCCTTACGAAGATCATTTTTAAATTAAAAAGATATATTATGTATATTCACCATATGTACACATAAAGAAACTATAAATACAAGACAGGACATAATAATATCATGACATAATTTGAATGTAGGAGATTAACCCAAAGAATGGAAATTGGGTTAAGAAGTTCCCTTACCTCGTGTCCGACTTGACTCGATCATTCTTTAATCTCATGAATAATAAACTAGAGTTAATTCATATTTTCTTAAGATACTATTTCAAGTTCATTATTCCTTTTATATCACTTATTACCATGTTATGAACATTATGTAATTATTTAAGTTAATAACGGTCATTTTGTCGAACATTGGTACTTTAGTCAAAAATAAACTTCTTATAATTACAAGTTGTTCATGTGGTGAAATATACATTATATACTGAAATATATTCACGATGTAGATATCATATATATATATCATATATATCCAGTTTATACATCTATTCATAATATAATGTAACATTTAGATGTAAGAAATGAAATGCACCGTTCATGGAGACGGTAAGCCGTACGTACGCATGAACACTACTTTAATTTCTATTTATCATTTGATGGAATGAAATCATAATGATATAAAGGTATATTATAATTCCAGTATAATATAATATAAAATATCATTTACTCCATCCTTTATACATCCCATATATGGCATTAACGATTCAAATCACTTTGAGGGGGCGGTATTCCGCACTTCCTAAAATGAAATTATCGCATTTACCCATAATGGAAATCATAAAGGTATTCCATAAATGAAAAATAAAAAATCATAAGGAAAACAAAAACATAATATATATCATATATAAAAATAATTTCATCATAATGGCCACTGTGAGAGGTGTTAAAAGAATTTTGAACAATCATCGTTTCGTGAGGCAGTAATTCGCCACCCACAGAGACAATATGTTCATTAACCATTACACAAAGGTGTGTGTAAGTTTAAATATAATCATTCTCATAACAACATCCTAGTATAATTAAGATACTGGCCTTGTTACAAAAGAAAAGAATAAAAGATTTTAAGGGGTTGCAGAAGCAAAATAAAACAAAATAACATAAGAGAAGACATTACCGTAAAATAAAGTAACTCTTCTTGATTTGAGCCAAAGGCATTCTTGAGAAGACTTATGCACAAAGTGAGGCTTCTAGGAGTAAGAGAATGAATTTGGGAGAGTATTTGGTCAGAGTTTGGCCGAGCCAAATTGATTTGATCTTGTGAATAAGGTGGTAGAGGTGGGGGCCTTTTATAAGAGGAGAGGAGGGGCAGTCTTGGAAACTCATGAAATGTAACATTATTATGAAGTGATTTTCAGATTCCAAAGGTCCCAAAATTATGTCTTTCAAATATAAGGTGATAAGGGTTCTAAATATACTCATAAACTAGGTTTTTTACAAGTTTATGTCTTATATTTTACATTATCCTTTCATTTTATTTAAATCGTTAATTAATGAGGTAATCGCTGCATCATCATGGTGTCATAAATAGTTTAGTTTATTTAATGTCTAAAAATTATTAAAAAATTACCATCATGTATGAAATATTTTTATCTTTACAATGAAAATTTATAGTCAAAAAGGTACCTTATATATCCCCATGTAATAATTTTTTTAGTAAAACAAATCATGTTTGTGAAAAGTTTATTCTTACTTTAAAAAAAAGTTATTAATGTCATTTTCTTACCCAAGTGGCTCCATGGGGTCCCCAAGTTGACCCATGGATTTTCTTGGTCTTCCATGACTCATACAATAAGGGTAGGACAAGTTTAAGGGTATTTTCATATTTTTATAATATCATTTATGCCTTAAATTTCACTAATTACCTTTAATCGCAATTAATAAAACTTAAAAATTACTATTCACAAAAAAAATAATTTTAATCCCATTGAACCAAATTTTACTTCCTAATGACAACCATGTATGTCAGATTTTTTAAAATCAAATCACATAAGTGGTAATTTTTCATTTAAATGAAAGATTAGTTTTTTAACTACCAATTAGTGGTTTCACTATTCATCAAAAATTGACGTTTTTCAAAACAATGCCAAAATTTCACCCTATGATATATTTGATATTCCCAATTCAAAAATGATTTATATTTTATTAAATTACAAACATATAAGTTTCATTAATTACTTTTATAATTAATTCATGTTGTCACAATAAATAGCGTGTTTTTAAGAAATAATATATATCAAAAGATTGACAATTGTTTATGTCAAATTTCAAAGTGAAATTAATTCTGAAGAACACCATTGGATAAAATGGTAAAAATATATTCTAATTATACTTTAAAACCACTCAATATTATAATTTATCACTATAATTTTTTTTATTAAAAAATTCGTTTTTAAGTATTTTTCACTATTCATAAAAAATTGGAAGTTCTCAGAAAAATACCAAAATTAGTCTAATTTCGATATTCCGAATCCCAAAATGAAGTCCATTTTGAAATATAATATATATATATATATTCAAAAATTGGGTATTACTATTCATAATGGCTATTTTGATTGGTCTCAGTGTGTTAGAATCTCAAACTTGCATACAATACAAGCTATTGCATTATTGAAAAAGAAACGTACCGTGGAAGCTCGGGGTGTTACATTCTCCCCTCCTTCAATAAATTACATCCTCAAAATATAAAATTTTTGTTTGAAAATAAAATGTTGAAAATATAAAATACCTTTGTGGAAAACCCACATCGGAAATAAGGTTAATAAAATTTAGCCCTAATAAGAGGGAAAGGGAAATGAAAAAGTCACCACCAAATTCTGATCTCGATAAGGAGAACATTGGTGGAAATTATAGATATATAATTGTTGGAAAACGTAAATATTTGTAGGGAGTGATCGAGGACATAAATTAAAAACAAGTGTAAAATTTAGGGCATCAAAGCCTTTATTCAATGTTTATTTAAAATATTATTAGTTCAACAAGACATAAGGTATTAGGATAACACATTTTTTGTTTTAATATCCATTAACTAAATTATAAGAAATAATTTATTAATAGAATAAGAGATAGGTATATATATATTTATGGTTTACAAGTAGAGTTTCATCCTTCCACTAATTTCTACCACAAACTCATCTTTCACTCAAAAAGATAATAGAATTCAAAAATATTATATTTATCCTAATCGTACAAGGTTCAAAATATTAACACATAACATTTAGATTAGCAAAAATATTTTGTAATAACTAGGGACTTCTTGTAGGCTAGTGGTAAGTAATAAAGGTCTGTCACACTATGGTTGTGGGTTCGATTTCTAAAGCTTTGCCCGACGCGACGAGTTATCCCCCGACCTACAGGTTTTCCTTTTCCTAAAAATATAGTATTATAAGATTCCAAAAATAATATTCAGAAATGATTTAACCGTAAACAATACTCTCCAAGGTTCATCTTAATCCATTCCAACCTTTATAGTTATCCAAAATACTTCTGTCCAATTCACAGTCCAAATTTTATAAGGAAGGTAAACATAATGATTATCCTTTTTCCGCGTAACAACATGTGAACACCATCATCATGTATTCTTTTAAAACACTGCAACATCCTGAATTACCATAAATAATTATTGATTACATTTAGGATCCCTTATTACTTATAGAATACTAGATATACTCTTTCTATCCAAAAATTTATATAAATCATTAATCAGTTTCAAGGAAGTTAAGAATATCCAATATAATTTATCCAAATCAATCATGTATTATACCAAAATCACTATCTTGGTATCATAACCATAATATGGTTTATCTTTCTCTCAACCATATATTCTCCAAAAAATTAACCTGCTGTGGAGTCACCTTTCTTGGTTCTACACAATCCCAAGTTCATGATGAAATAGTACTGCAGTAAAATCCTTATATACTCCATAATTATTATAACCAGTACATCATTGATACAATACTCAAATGAAAAAATTCTTTAATAACAACATAAAAACTCTAATAATTCCTCATCATATGTGGTAGTATCATAACTTGATTATTATCCAATAACATCATTTAAGGCATACTCTGATGATTTGGACATTGGTTTGCATAGTGTCCCCACTCCTTGCAGATGAAGCATTGTACATTGGAAACCTTTTTCTTACTCTTGCAGTCACGTACTTGGTATCCTTTTTCTACACGCTTATAACAAACTCCCATTCCCTTCAAGAAAGTTCCAAGGTGTTTCTTCCCACAGTTATCACATATTGTAAAATTATTCTTTTCCCTCTTCCCTTTATCTATAATTCTCTCTACTAACCTTTTCATCTCTTTCTTCCCTTCAAAGCCATAATAATCAAGGAATTCTATACTTATCTTGTTAACACATGATACTATTTATTCATATGTTGAGAACACATGGGAGACCATTTCCCTTCTAAATGTTGGCTTAATAATATGAAAGATATGATCCTTCTTACTCTTTGGATCATACTTATTGATGGATTTTACAATCCTTCTACTGGGTGCCATTTCTATACAATGGCATAAACTAGGATAGTTTATGAATTGAAATGAATAATTCAAAACTTGTAAAATACGTAATGTAAATTGAACGGTTTATGGATATAATCCATAATCATAAAAAACTGATTTATTTGAGGATGTATATACTCATAAACCCTACATAATGGTTTGTAAAATATGAGAATTATCCTCAGCATATCCCCCAGGTGTGTCGTAACCAAGAATGCAGTAAGGCCCATTGTCGTGCACCAGTTCCCGTTCGAGTCTAGCTCAAAGCTGTTTTTTCAGGTTTTACCCCTAGGTACATCTGTGCCAGAGCCACCTCTACCTGCTCGTATCCAGACAGGGATGTATATCTCAGAAAACTCACAAAATCTCTATAATACGAAAATTCTAGGAAATTCTTCTATACTAATCCTCAAAGTCAATCGTAGGGCTATGTGCTCTAATCACATTTTATCTAAATCTATCTTCCAAGGTTAGTACTAAACTGCCTCTGATACAAACTATAACAGAGGGATGTTGAGAGAGTATTTGGTTAGATTTTGGCCAAGCCAAATGGCTTTGATGGTGTGAATAAGATGTTAGAGGTGGGGGGCTTTCATAAGAGGAGAGGAGGGGCACTCTTGGAAACTCATGAAATGTTACATTATTATGAAGTGATTTTCAGATTCCAAAGGTCCCACAATTATTTATTTCGAGGATAAGGTGATAAGGTCTCGAAATATAATCATCCAATAGGTTTTTTACAAGTGTATGTCTTACATTTTACGTTATCATTTCATTTTATTTAAATCGTTAATTAATAAGGTAATCGCTGCATCATCATGGTGTCATAAATATTTTAATTTATTTAATGTCTAAAAATTATAAAAAATCACCATGATGTAGGAAATCGTTTTAGCTTTCGAAAGAATATTTATAGTCAAAAATTTACATTATATAACTCCATGTAATAATTGTTTTAGTAAAACAACTCATGTTTGTGACAATTTTATTCTTACTTTAAATAAAAAGTTATTAATGTCATTTTCTTACCCAAGTGGATCCATGGGGTCCCCAAGTTGACCCATGGATTTTCTGGGTCTTCCATGACTCATCCAATAAGGTTAGGACAAATTTAAGGATATTTTCATATTTTTATAATATCATTTTTACCTTAAATTTCACTAATTACCTTTAATCGCGATTAATTAAACTTAAATGTTACTATTCAGAAAAATATTATTTTAATCCAATTGAACCACATTTTACTTCATAATGACAACAATGTTTATTGGATTTTTGAAAATCAAATCACAGAAGTGGTAATGTTTCATTAAATGAGAAATTAATTTTTTAACTACCACTTAGTGGTTTCACTATTCATCAAAAATTGATGTTTTTCAGAACAATGACAAAATTTCACCCTAAGCTAAAATTGATATTCCGAATTGAAAAATGATTTCTATTTTAAAAAATTCAAAAAATATAAGTTGAATTAATTAATTTTATAATTAATTCCCACTGTCACAAAAAATAGCGTGTTTTTAAGAAACAATATATATCAAAAGATTGATAACTGTTTATGTCCAATTTCAAAGTGAAATTAATTCTAATGAACACCATTGGATAAAATGGTAAAAATATATTCTAATTATACTTTAAAACCACTCAATATCATAATTTATCAATATAAATTATTTTTATTAAAAAAGTTGTTTTTAAGTATTTTTCACTATTCATTAAAAATTGGAAGTTCTCATAAAAATACCAAAATTGGCTAATTTCGATTTTACGAATCCAAAAATGAGGTCCATTTTGAAATATAAAATATATATAATTTGAAAAGGTGGGTATTAATATTCATAATGGCTATTTTGATTGGTCGCAGTGTGTTAGAATCTCGAACTTGCGTATAATACAAGCTATTGCATTATCGAAAGACAAGAGTATCGTTGAAGCTCAAGGTGTTACATTTATCCAGAAAAAATGCATGATTTAATTAATAACCTATATTGGATTTTAAATTGAACATGGCATATTGAAATGTAAATATCAGTTGAATTTTATTTTGAAATGTTTTGAAATAAATTTTCTATTACTTATTATTATTAAATCACATGAAATCCTGGGTGTTTAGTGAGTTATAAGAGAAAAACACACTATGAAGGTAATTCCCTAGAAAAATTGATTCATTACAAATCTAACATAAAATTATTTGAATGTAATATCCCCAATAGAATGTTGGAAAGTATTCTTTGACCAGTTTCAAAGGGAAATGTGTGCACATTTAAAAATTATTTTATAAGTATGTGAGGTTCGCATAACCTAGAACTATCATACCTCTTGGATAATAACTACGTTAATAGTTATTTTTAGTTTGATATAATTATATATGACATTTCTTATAAAATATTTTACACACGACTTGTAAATTTATATTGTTTTTTATATGAATTGATTATTTATGAAAATATTCAATTTTTTCCATCATTTGAAATGTAAATAAATATATTTTTAAAATATTAATTTGAAATTCCATGATTATTTATCAAAAATTGAAAGAATTATCTAATAAATTAATTTTTCATACATATTATGGAATCCTTGGTGAGACCCTAATTTTATTTCATCACACACCCTACCTATGACTTTGGATGTTTTCATATTTCCTCATTCTAGGTTCTATAAAGGGGAAAGCACCACTTGGATGTGGTATTTTTTCTTTGGCCACTTTGTTACTCTGTCTATTGGGATATGTTACATTATCCTATTTTTGGTACATTGGTGATGTAATTTTGGTTTTTTATCCCTTTTTGACTTCTCTCATTGTTTGGTAAGTGTATTAGTCTTTTGTGCATGCTGTAATATATATTTTATTATTATTGTGTTTTGGTAAAATTTGTTTCCAGTTTAAGTTTGTATGATATCATGATCTAGTTTCCTGCCTAGGGGTATTGGGAATTCCCTTCAGGATATATCCAGACTGCCCTAGTTATCATGATATTGGGGTATTATAGGATGTTTTGTGATGCACACTATGTTTCTAAATATTTTTATGGTTTTTTAAACAACTATCCCATATAATAAATTCTAATGAACCAAAATACCATGTTTTTGAATTAGTAATGATATTATGACAACACATGGAAACTCAGATTTACCCATAAGAGTGAGCTATCCATGCCCCTTTTCCATGCCTATTTTATAAATCCTAATAATCCTACTCCTAACTACGCAATACATATAACCAACTCATGTAGTATTGACACACTACAGGATGAGTAACCCCTAGGAAAACAATTTACAAAATACCATCTTTGGGAAACCATACTAGCCACCCAACGTATCCCATTATGGGGTGGGGTAAAATAAAGATTAAAAAATTGTCCACACACATATATATATATATATGTGAAAATGAGACATAAAACTAGTGTACAATAAGGGAAAAAATAGGGATACAACTTATCCAAATAGGCTAAACAAGAATGTACAATAAGTTCAGAAAACATGTGTTCATGTGAACTAATGTCACCTCCACTAACTAATAGAAACCAAAATAGAAACATAAAGTAAATCATGAATTATATAGAATGGTCTTAAATTTACTTTTATCCTACCAAAGAAAGGTCTAAACCCACCTTTAGGATGAATTTGGGAGTGAGAAACATAGCCCAGTATGATACAACCAAGGAATCTATAAATGTTTAAATAACATGAATTCATATGTAGAATTTGTAAAACCAAATAGTTTTAAAATAATTTTTACAAATAAATCAATAAGAAATAATTTTTCAAACAATAATTGATCTTTCAAAAAGTACCTTCCATATTTCAAAAATCCAGAAACAATGTAGGTAATGATACTGAACATAAATATACACGAGAAAAATAATCCATGATGTAATGTGTCATTTAGTAAACAACATGAAAAAAATGAACCTGCCATCCAAGATCTATCATATGGTACAATACGTACTTTTAACTCTCATGATTTAATAGGCATAAATTTGAATCTATATAATAGTGAATCCTACTGTATTCCATTAATATACAAGGGAATCCTTTTGGTGGTGTAACACACACTAAGGCTACCAATAACCCTTTCAAAATTTACCCAATGTTCCCATTATTCAATGTCATTCAAATCCTATTTTAAAAAAACATGCTGATGTTTTTATAAACCCATTTCAAATACAATCCAATATACGTTATGTTTTTAAATTCCAATTTCCATCTCAAATCAAGTAAATACTATTTTTAATGAAAAATACCATTATTAAATAGGATCCCATTAAATTATCAATTTAAACACCTGAAATTCCATTCTTAATCACAAGGAATAAATAATAAATATAAGAAAATAATATAATTAAAACAATTAAATAAAACCCCCTACCTTAAGAACATAGAATACCCAACTGCCTATGAAAATTGGGATTCAAATCCACATGATATACCTTCATAAGATAAGTCATGACAAAAAATTAAAATTGACCCATTGAAAACACAATTTGATTATCAATCCATTCCAAAAACATTGTTGCATCAACAAAAAATACAAAACAGGGGGAAGGATTTAATAAAATTACAATGCACGTAACCTTACTAATGAATTATTTAACGAAGTGATCTGGATTGAAATAAGTCACCAAAAAACTACTAGGGTGTGAGCTATGGCTTAACAGAGGAGGTTGAAAAAGAGAATGAATCCTAAAATACCTATATGTCACCCTAAACATTTTATCCTAGGGAGTTACATTAAATGTAATAATTCACACATTAAGATATTATTTCATTTTATGTTATTATTGTAAACGTGTTTCCTTTTAAATTAAAAATCACACATTCACATTGCACAATGTGTAACCCTTACATGACATGAAAAAACTCACACTATGTATTGAGTTCATAGGATCTGTTTGGCTGCCAACACACATTGTGTAACTACCCTACAAATAGAGGAAACTGCAGGTTCATGCTTAAAAATCCAACTAATCTCAGACTTCACAGAGGTAGATATCCTCCCAATTTAAGGTCATAAAAACTCATCCAATAAAAAAGGGAAATAATAAAGTAAAGAATAAAACATACATAATTGAATGGTAGAAGAGTGTTAAACTAGATCATATATAAGATCATATAAAAACATTAATTTATCAGCAGTACATAAAAATTGGTAATAATTTATTCACTAGTTCATAATAAGGAGACCATTTTAGTTCATGCATTAAGCATTAACCCACAAAGAATTCCTAAAAAGTATTCATTGAGTATTGGTGTTCATTTAATTCTAAACAGGTACCCTGGTTCTTCAAAAAAATTATCAACAACACCATGGCTTAGTATATTCTATAGTATAATGTTTTAACTTAACATAGTTTGGTTGTATAAAAGTTTTTTGTCACTGGTAGCTCCATGACTAAATATAAGATGTAGTGCTATGCAAAAACTGTTTTTCCAAATTTTTCAATGTTTTGTTTGATTAATATTTTTTAAATGGATTATTAATTATTATTAAATATAATTTCAAGAGATTTATTAATTAATAAAATTTGAAAAATTTAATAATTTATAAATGATTTTTATGAAATTATTAATTTTTTTGATACATTAATTATTAAATTCTACTGAAATACTATAAGATAATAATAAAAGTACCTATTATATTTTGTTGGAATTTTAATGAATTATAATAAAAAATTATTTTATTTATAATCATAAAAGTTTTCTTTTTTACAATCCTTATAAATAACATAAATAACACAAAAAATAAAAAAAAATTAACATTTTATTTATGAGTTATTTATAAATAGTTAGTCTTAAATTTTCAAATTAATGAGAATGATTTATAAAAGTAGTTAAATTAAATCAAAATATATTTTTATGAATGATTTGATAATGTATTAAATATTGTTATGTATATTATATTAAATTATGTAAATTTATAAAATAATGGAAATTAAATTATAAATTGTTCATATATAATAAATATAAATTTAAAATTCCATATAATGATGAATATGAATGAGTTATTAATAATGTGAATATAAATAGTTTATGTTTAATTTTTTTCAATTTACATAATGAATTTTAATGTATATAAATTAAAATTCCCTTTCATATATGAATTTTTAATAAATGGTTATGTCATTTTTAAATATTTTATTTGTTCATTATCAATGGTTATTAATTTTTTCCATCATAGTTATACAATGTATATATAAATACTTATTTATGATATAGTATATATGGTGAACTACATCTAGGAAATGGAGACCTACAATACTTAACATTTATAATGAATTTAGTTTTTCATCATCTCAGAACTCAGTTTCTAAATAATTTTATTTGATTTATTTAGCTGTTAAATGTTTCTTATGCATATAAGTTTTTGAAGTTACGAATAATTGTATTTTCTCTTGATTAATGTATCATAAATTTGGGGGACTTGTGATCACACAACTTACTGGCCTGGATAATAACACCACATCATTAAAGATTAATGGTATTTGCTATCTATCGATTAGGGATAACTCATATAGAGATCGTCAATTTGTTATTACACAATGTATTTAGATGAAATTTTCAAATACCTTATACATATGATGCATTTTAATATGTGTAAATATTCATGACTTCTCTTTTTTAGTTTATCGATACCAACATATGGGCTGTGTAAGGAGTAACATATCAATCTGGGTTGAACACCCCTCGAAACCAAACTTGGTTCTACTACTTGCTGGTTGACCCCTAAAGAAGAAGCAACCATGGGGTTGCTCACCATGTCAACCGTCTGAACCACAAAATCTTTTCAGTTGACCTCCCACCTCTATATTGAGGAAACGTCGGGGAATGATCCTTAACGATCACTTCAACTATTTTACCCCTCTCCTGACCCCTTAAACTACGAAGGATGTGTATACGAAAATTGAAAAGTTCATAACTAGAAACACATGCTATTCAAATAACTATAAAGGAAAAATTAACATGGAAAAGGAAAATAACTGAACACCCATTCCATGTAATCAATAAATTGAAATGAAATGTATGCATACATATTTTGATACAAAATCTCATGGATAAATAATAATTATAATTGTTATGAAGGCAATGCATTCTTATAGGACGTCATATCTGAGGAACATGATAACATATTACCAACATGATCATTCACATGATGAATTATCTATCAGGTAAAATCCAATATAAGGTTTCGAGATAACTATTTCATCTCATGAGACTACTGATGCCTCAAGGGGCTTTCATTAACTAGTCCCAAACCTGAATCTTACAATTCTATTATACTTAAAAACAAACATGACAATTTTTTCAACAACTGATTCATCCCATTATACTACCGATGCATCAAGGATCCTTCATTAACCAATACCCAGCCCATTTAGCTTTCATTAACCATTCTCTAACCCATAGGGCTTGTATTAACTAGTCCCCAACCGGTATAGTGCATGTAAAGAAAATTTAAATAAACAAAGATCCTTATAAAATATCATTATTAAATAAATAACATGACTTAATCAATATTTCCCAAAATATTAAAATAACTTTCAAATTAAACACCCTATGAAAAAATGGAAAATGGAATAGAAAATAATATTGTCCATGAAAAATGATAGGTATATTTATGGTAACTTCAATGTCAAATGATTATAAGAAATTAGATATTTCAAGGGGATTAAAAGGAATTAAAAAAGGGAATGAGAATACAATCCTTGGCCAAATCAATATTTAACCATCTAGATTAATAATAATGATGGTATCAATACCACACACACTCAGTGGATTAAAATAAAGTGTTGTTGATGTTGATAAAATAAAATAATAACATTAAAAAATATTCTTGAAAAAAATATACTTTTCTTTTGCAAACCATTTTGAAATTATTTATCATTGAAAATACCTTTCGAAATAATTTTCTTTAAAAACAATGAATTTAGTCTTGAAAAGGATTCTTCAATGGAATGATGGTGGATAAAACTGTACAAGCTATACAAGGTAAAAATAACATTCGTTTTTCACAGTTAATGTTTAAAAATATTCCTTGTTCGGAAAGCAACAATAATATTTAATTAAAAACATTGTTAAAATAAAAAGGGAAAAAATTTATTTACCAAATAATTTTGAAATTTTTTTAGAAATAGTTATGAAAAACAATTTTGAAAACTTTTAAATAAAAAATGGATTTTAGAGGAAATTGATTCTATAACTAAAAAGTGAAATAAATTCGGGTTTTCTTCAAAAAAATTTCTAAAACATTTTGTTCCAAAGAGTGGAAAAATTTTAAGAATAATAGAAATTAGTATTTAATTAAAATAATATAATGAAAGGGTTCATTGATTCTTGGTAATATAATTTCCTCAATTTGAAATTCCCTTGAATGATATATAGGACTGGTTTTGAGGAAAATAATAATTAAACATTCCAAAGTGTCCCATACAACTTTGAAACATTTTAAATCATAATCCTCATAAAGGAATAAAATTAAAATAATGTTTAAGATTCCATAAAGATAAAAGGATTAATTTTATAATATAAAAAAATCAGAATTAGATACACCGCACAAAATATTTATGTGTTGGACATGATATTAATCTCATGCATGTAAAAAGTGAGATGATAATCTCTTTCCTTGAGTTTCCTTTCGGGTGAACATCCTTTAACTTCCTGTATAAAAAACCAATGTTGATTTTATGCTTTATTAATAAACATAATTAGTGTTATAATTAATTTTATTTCACTTATTAACATGTTATGTACAACTACGTAATCAATTGAGTTTATATTGGGTGTTTGAGGAAATTTGGTTTATTCTTGAAAAATACATTTGTATTGCAACTATGTTAAAATGGGTCATTATATAACTTATATAGAATAATAATAATTAAATAAATAACATATTTATATATCATTTATACTGTTAAAATCAATAATTGTATATAGTTATGAAATATGAATCAACATTACAATCATGGAGAGGGTATCCATATGTACGCAAGAGTAACATTCCCCTTTTTCAATAATCGTTATGGAATGAAGGTCAGTAACACCATATCATTCTATAATGATCATTATATAATAAATAAAATATTATTTAATCATTAATACTTATATATATAATGATTTTTATTAAAAAGGTGTCACATTATGTTGATGAGACGATAGTCCACACGTCCATGGATAACGTTATAACTTTGAAGTGTAAGAAAGGGTAATAATAAAAATTATATATATATATAAATACATATATATATAAAGGTCATTAAGTCATGGATATCATATTTATTTTTTGTGTGTCTCATATTCTTAATTATAACAATCATTTATACATTCCATGTATCATGTGAAATAATCATATCGCTTTGAGGTGGCGGTTGTCCACACTCTCTCAAATGATGTTATCGTATTAATGTAAAATAGAAATTAATAAATATATTTGTTATAAAGAGATAATATAAGTATGAATAAATAAAAAATATCATTTATAATATTTAAAAATATATTTTCCTTCATAATTAACATCATGACATTAGTTAAAAAAATAAACATTCCTCATTTCGTTACACTATCGACCTCCATACACAGAAATAGAATGTTCATTTCCCATTAGATGGAGATGTACATTAAGGTCGATAGAAATCATAAAAAAATAATCATTTTATATTTATAATATTATTTTTTAGGTAATCATAGAATAATAAGATCATAGGGAGTGTAGAATGGAAATGAAAGAAAAAGGCTTGAGTGAAGATGCTACCTCTTAATTGGGTAACTTCTTTTAGTCTATATCAAAAGGCTTCCTTGGAAGGATTTCATCCAAAAAGTAGGATTGAAGGACTTGGGGAAGGATTTTGGGAATCTCTTGGGGTAGAAATTTCTGAACATATGTGGTCTGGGGGTGTGATGAATGGGGAGAAGTCATGTACATTTATAGGAAATGAAAAGGACTCACTCAGAAATTTTGGAAACAAGTTTGGTGTACACATGTTCTTACCTAAAAAATCATATAAAACCAACAAAACTAAATAATATAGGTTTAATGGAAGATATACGGTCATAAAATGGGTGTTTTAAAAGTTCCCAGGTTTACTGGGACCTTAAGATAAAGGTTCAGTCCTTTATAAAGATTGATTTTTCTTTAATGATTGAAAATAATTTTATTTACTTCCACTAATAACTAGTTTCAAAAAATTAGGTTATTATTATTTGAATAGAAATATAATAATTATTAAAATATTTTATGCATTTTGTGAAATTAAATTCACAAAAGTGGTAAAATTATGATTAATTCAAATCTTATATAGAGATGGATTAACTTGTTTTAGTGGAAAAATGTTCCAAATATTGTTTAGTTTTTATATTCAATTTAAATGTTAAATGAATTATAGTAAAATAAATTGTATTAATATATTTATTATTTATCTAATGTGACATTATAATAAAAATATAATTTACAATTCATAATTATTTAAATTAAATGGCAGTTTTAACAAAAATGCCACATTTTTCACTATTCATAAAAAATTGATGATTCTCTGAAAAATAAAAAAATTAAAACGAGTATAATTTTGACATTAATGATTAAAAAGTGATAATTATTTTATCAAATTTAATTCATACATTTTTCAAAATTCATATTTAATTTTTTTTATTAAATGTTGTTAAAATTTCCTTAATAAAAATTGAGGTTTTATGTGTTATATAAGGTTTTTTCTTATCTTATTCATATCAAACCTTATGGATAAATATGAAAAATATTTCACTTAATATATAAAATATATTTTTCATTAAAATAATTCACTAATTGTAATGACTTGTCATTATTAAGGTAAAACTCCTTTAGAAGCATAAAAATAATAATATTTCTTTTTTATATCGCGTTGGTTTTTATTTTAATTTCACATTAATTATTATCCAATTAATTTATTTTATATTGGTGTAAACCATATATTTTTTATAATTTAGTTATTACTATTCATAACAACTAATTTAACTTCTAATTTATATCATTCTTATAATATATTTTAATAATACATTGTTATTTGGCAAAATACAATGTTCTGTGTAGTGAAATCTATCAAGGAATATAGTTCTTGCATATAACACAAGATATTAAAAAGGTCAATTTTTTATGTAATTCATACTAACTAAATTTTCCATGAATTAAAAAATATACAATATATTTTAAATAGTAAATATATTATTATGTATTTGGATAATATATTACCTTAAGCGCATGGTGTTGTTTGTCATACACGCTATAGAATAAAAGTTTCTTACTTTAGATTATAGGGGTTTTACATTCACTCCTCCTTATTTAAATTGTGTTCTCACAATTTGAACATAATAATTGAGATATATTGGTTTATGTTTCTTATGTTGAAATACACATAAAGAGAAGGGTTCATAAATCATCCTCAAGAAAAGAGAGAATGGAAAGTAAAATTGTCACATGGGAAATAATGTAACTATGTATCCAAGTAGGATAAAATATATGGAATATAGTTATAAATACTTGGAGGAAAAGTATACATATTTTTTGGGAGTGAATGGCTTCACCAGTCACAAACAATTGAGTTATAAATTGGATGTTTTGGTCCTAAAAGTGATAAATATGAGATGATTTAGAAGACCATTGGCACAACAGAAATTAAAATATTATGATTTTTTTAATTTCTATGTCATTTTTATGACAACCCTGCTTTTTATTACAACTTAAGCATGATTTATTACATAAAACATCACTTGATACAACAAATAAGATAGAGAGGTTTAGTGTCTTTGGGGCTTAGGATCATTACATAAAAACTTTAAACTTGAAATACAAAATCTTTATTGAAAACATCCTTTACATGACCACTACACTCCTTCATACTTAGCATTGCATGGGATAACCTGAGGACATGCATACGAAAAGGGTGAGCTATAAAGCCCAGTAAGGGAGTACACAATGAATAACATGGGGAGTAAAATACATGTTAGGCAATAGGAACATCAATAGAGCATTAGAGTAACATGAACATAAAGGCATGATAAAGCATGATAACCATAACATGGAAATGTGGCAACAACACTTAACATTGAATTAGCATGAGCCAAGGCTCATTGCACATGGAGCATGAGTAAACCCTCATTGCACTTGAAGCATGAGTAAACCCTCGTTGAACTTGAATTAGCATTAGTCAACACTCATTGCACATGACGTATCATGATAGTATACTTTACCCAATGTATTGGAGCGCTATAAGGGCGCACCCTTCTTAATCATTTCATTTCATGCATAAGTGTTCCACATGGATCATAAAACATGGATTCATAAAACATAATCAATTATTACACGATAAAGGAATGTGGAATTCACACATGAAACTTTATAATCAATAAGTAAATGTCAATAAAGGTGAATACCCTTGATGGAGAAATGGGCATGGTATTTACTACACAATGATATTGGCTTAGAAAATCGGTGTGATTTCGGCAGCGTAACGGCGTGACATAAGAATTCATAAAAATGGCTGATGAGAAATAAAGGGGTTCCTCATAATATTTACATGTAATGGAAAGTAAGGAGGTCATATAGATACATGTACCAACAATTGAAAAGGAAATTAGATTCATGATACAAAAGTATTGCTTGAATATAAAATAGGAGAAAAAGGTTCCTTTCGGAATTTCGGCATAGCAACGGGTGTACATGGGAGGCATTTAATGAGAGAGAAAGGGGTCTCCCATCATTAAAACAATAAGATGGCAGTATGGGAGAGGTGTGAAACCATACCCCAACATTCATAATTGAAATTAAAAGGGCAATACAACTTAAAGAAAATGGACAAAAATGAAAAAGGAAGAAAAAAACCCTTACTTGGAAGTGTGCTTCCAAAGGCTAGAGAGAGGCTTGTGAGAGGCCTCTTGGGAGCTTGGGGCACCTTGGGAGGATTCTAGAGAGTGTAGGGCAGAGGTTGGACGAACTCCAAGGGATTTTAGTGAGGAGGAAGTGGGAGCTTGGGTGGGTTTATATAGTAAAGGTGAGAGAATTCTTTATTATTTTGGTTTGGGACCCCTTATATTAAAATAATCCAAACCACAAACCATCCCATGGTATTTTCTCATGGTTTCTGTAAAATTAAAGAGGAAGAAAATATTTTACAATGCCAAGGTCCGAACATATTATAAAATTAGGGTTGCTTATGTGGAGGTGAGTCACACTCACATGGAAATTAATTTTAAAAGGCAAAGTGTTGAATAAGTCTTGAGGGCTCCATTAATTCTTTGAAAAGTAAGTCAAACAAACCCAAAACCTCATTATATTAATGATAAAACACATATTGGCCGAACATAAGGATTATGATATTTTATTACATCACCATTGGGTCATTATGATGTCATAAAACACATTATATATTTAAATGGTATTTAATTTTTACCCAAAAATTTGACTATCTCAGAAAATTATGAAAAATTCACCATTGGATAATTTCGACGTCCTGATTCCAAAAATAATATTTATTTTATCTAAATAATTTTCTAAATATGTGAATTTTCACTTTTAAAATAGAAACCGACATTTATAAAAAAAATTCACGGGTTTTGACAGAAATGGCTCTCAAACCTTAATAAAAATTTTAATTGCATTCATAAAATTATAAGATCATTTATACTTAATAAAAAGAATAATTTAATATTAATAATAATATTTTATTAAAATATTATTTAATTCAAAAATCCTTTAATTTAATAAAATATAATTCTTAATTAAATAATAACTAAAAACACCATTTGTACTTTAAATACTAATTACAATGTATCAAAAATGACTAGAAATTATATTCATTATTATATAAAAAAATAATGTACATGAACATGGTGATACTTATTTGTTACATAACCGCTTAAAAAAGCCGCATAAGACCTAAGGGTAAGGTGTGCGATGGTGACAGACTCTTGGGGCGGCTCGGATAACATCGCTCGAGTGGTAATTTCAATCAACTTTGACTTTTCCCGTAGATGATCACGTTCGAGCTTGACTTGATGAAGCTCAGCTTGGGCTTGGTCAAGGGAAAAGCCCAAAGACGCCACCTCTTTTCCGAGCTCTGATAAATGGGCTTCATAAGGGGCAATTCTACAAGATGAGGCCATCGCTTCCTTTGCCTGAGTAGAAAAGGGTTCATTAAAGCCTTATATTTATACTACTCAGATGATCACTATTCAACATCTATAAAAGTAACGGTCACGAATATTAACGTAAAACTAAAGAAGTTGACATCTTATAAAAACATTTTTCATAAAGAAACATTTAACTGGATCAAGAGGGATTTTCTATTAATGAAACTTTGGGTCGTTACAATATTCCCCCCTTAAGAAATTTCGCCCTCGAAATTTTCCTTTTCCCACACTAAAACAAATGTGGGTAACATAGCTTCATCATATCCTCAGACTCCAAAGTTGCTTCTTCAAACTTGTGGTTTCTCCACAACACCTTGACGAGGGGAATTGTCTTATTTCATAATACTTTTTATCTACGATCTAAGATCTTCACTGGTTACTCCTCATAAGAAAGATCGTCTTCAAATTGTACCACATCGGAAGAGAGTACATGTGAAGGGTCTAGTATGTACTTCCTTAATAGGGATACATGGAAGACATCATGCACCTTGGCCATAGTAGGTGGAAGTGCTAGTCGATAGGCCACAACCCCAACACGATCAAGAATCTCGAAGGGGCTGATGTACCTGGGACTTAACTTCCCATTCTTTCCATACCTCATGACCTTCTTCCACGAAGATATGCGTAAAAACACCATGTCCCCGACTTTAAACTCAAGGTCTCGTAGACGATTATCTGCATAACTCTTCTGTCGACTTTGGGCTGCCTTGATATGCTACTGAATGGTTTTCACCTTCTCCACCATTTCTTCGACCATTTCTAGTCTAAGCAGCTTACGTTCACCGACCTCATCCCAACAAGCTGGTGTTCTACACCTTTTCCCATACAGGGCTTCATATGGTGCCATTTGGATGCTCGAGTGGAAACTATTATTATAAGAGAACTCAACTAGAGGAAGATGTTGATCCCATCCTCCTTTAAAGTCCATTGAGCACGCTCTCAACATATCATCAAGTGTTTGGATAGTCTGCTCGGATTGGCCATCAGTTTGAGGATGATAGGCCGTACTGAAGTTCAGTTCAGTATTCAGAGCATGTTGAAGACTCTTCCAAAACATAGAGGTAAATCTTGGATCTCGGTCAGACACAATAGATAGTGGTACTCCATGCAACCGTACCAATTCCCTGATATATATCAGTGCCAGTTGATCCAAATAGAAATCTTCTCGAATAGTAATGAAGTGTGCAGTCTTTGTAAGAAGATCCACAAAAACCCATATTTCATTGTTGCCTTTAGATGTCCTTGGAAGTCCGGTGACAAAGTCCATGGCGATGTTCTCCCATTTCCATTCTGGTATGGGCAATGGTTTCATCATCCCCTTAGACTTCTGCCTCTCTGCCTTAACTTTCTGACACACCAGCCACTTTGATGTATATTCAGCGCTCTCCTTATTCATATTATCCCACCAAAAGTTTTCTCGGAGATCTCGATACATCTTTGTGCTCCCTGGTTGAATAGAGAAATTTGAACTATGTGCATCATCCAAAAGTTCCCTCTTCAGCTCCGAACTTGATGGAACACATAGTCTTTTCCCAAACCGCACAATTCCTTCTTCATTAACATTAAACTCTGAGGATTTTCCCTTTTTTATAGCTTCCACTTTTTCTTGGATTCCCGCATCATCCTTTTGAGAATCCTTTAACCTTTCCAAAAGAGATGGTTGAGCAATCATTTGTGAAAGGATTGATGGCGTTCCCTTCTTTATGATTCCCACATCAATCTTCATTAAGTCTAAGAAGATTGGATCCTTCTCAATTCTCATCATTGATAGAATCTCTGGATCCTTTCTACTTAGGGCATCTGCCACCTTGTTCGCTTTCCCAGGGTGTTAATGTATTAAACAGTCATAATCCTTGATGAGCTCTCTCCATCTTCTCTGGCGCTTATTAAGCTCTTTTTGTGTGAATATATATTTAAGACTCTTGTGGTCAGTATAAATCTCACATTTCTCTCCATAGAGATAATGCCGCCAGATTTTCAAGGCAAAGATCACCGCCGCCAACTCCAGATCATGCGTTGGATATTTTCGCTCATGGATTTTCAACTGCCTTGAGGCATAGGATATCAATTTATCATTCTGCATCATCACACATCCTAAGCCCTTCTTCGAAGCATCACTGAATACCACAAAAAGCTCCCCACTTGTGGTTAAAGTGAGCACGGGTGCAGTGATAAGCCTCCTTTTCAACTCCTCGAAGCTTTCTTCGCATTCATCACTCCAAGAAAACTTTACTCCCTTTCGAGTTAGCTTGGTAAGAGGGTTCGAAAATCGTGAGAAATTTCTCACAAATCGTCGATAATATCCAGCTAACCCCAAGAAGCTACGGATATCAGTTACCGATGTTGGCCTCGACCATCCCTCAATTGCATCTATTTTGGAGGGGTCCACATATATCCCATTGCTTGTGATGATATGGCCCAAGAATTAAACTTCCTTCAACCAAAACTCACACTTGCTGTACTTTGCATAGAGCTTCTCCTTGCGCAAAGTCTCTAGTACAGATTTTAAATGCTCCTCATGGTCCTCCATGGTTTTGGAGTATATTAGAATATCATCTATAAAGACTACCACAAATTTGTCAAGGTAATCTCTAAAGAATCTATTCATCATGTCCATTAATATTTCTGGATCATTGGTGAGTCCAACAGGCATTACTATGAATTCATAGTGCCCGTACCTTGTACGAAAAGCAGTCTTGGGGATATCTTCCTTCTTCACCCTTACTTGATAATATCCCGACCACAATTCCACCTTGGAGAAGTATTGTGCTCCACGCAGCTGATCAAACAAGTCATCGATTCTTGGGAGAGGATACTTGTTCTTTATCATTATTTTGTTAAGTTCACGATAATCGATGCGAAGCCGCAATGACCCATCCTTCTTCTTGATGAAGAGGACTGGTGCACCCCATGGTGATGCACTTGGGCGTATAAACCCTTTATCCAGATTCTCCTGTAGTTGTTTCATCAGCTCTTCAAGCTCAACAACAGCCATTCTATATAGAGTCTTGGATATTGGTAGCGCCCCAGGTATAAGTTCAATTAAGAACTCAACATCTCTTCTTGGAGGAAGTCCAGGAAGTTCCTCGGGAAATACTTCAGCGAATTCCCTCACAATAGGCATTTCTTCAAGGGTGGTTTCTTCCTTGGACTCAATCATTTGAGCCAGATATGCGTGCTGATAAGGTAGTAATATCCATGCTTGAGATGATGGAGCTGAAGGAGATTCATCTTCCTCCTGACACTTGTAAAGAATCGGGGGTCGATTCTCCATATGGAGTGTGATTTCCCTCTCTCGACAATTTATGTTGGCTCTATATAAGGAAAGCAAATCCATTCCAAGAATTGCATCAAATTCCACCAAAGAGAGTATGACGAGGTTCGCCGGGAAATTCAATCCACAGATTATAACAGGGATGACTTATATTCATGGGATGCAATGATTGCCCCATTTTCCGTACTCACCGACATGTTTACTTCCATGATTTGTGGTGGTGCTTGGATTGTTCTACTAAACATTCGAGATATAAAAGAATGCATAGAACCTGAATCAAAAAGAATGTTCGCTATTCTTGAATGAATAACTAGAGTACCTATCACCACTTCATTGTTGGGGTTCACTTCGGCAGAAGTGATGGAAAAAGCTCTTCCTTGCTGTCTTGGAGGTTGTTGGTTGCCTCCAATAACCCTTGGATTAGGGCACTGATTCGCAAAATGACCTGGTTCTTTGCATTTGTAGCATTGAACAATGCGTTGAGGTTCGAACGGAGCCTTCCTCTCCTCTGTCGCAGCCGCGGGTCCTTCTTGCCGACAGTTAATAGCTAGGTGCCCTTCTCTTCCACACCTAAAGCATTTTCTCGTCCCCCTAAGGCAATTTCCAGGGTTCTTCTTTCTGCACTTTTGGAAAGTGGGGTGATGGAACTTCTTAGCACCGTTGGATTTATCTATCGGACCAATAGCATTGAAGTCCACCTTACACTTCTTGTCCCCATGATACCCCTATGATTCTCTGATCTCCATTTCAACCTTGAGGGCACATCGGACAATTTCCTCATAGCTGTCGAAGTCACGGATCGCTAATGATTTTTGCAAGCTAGGCTTCAGCCCACCAAAGAAGCGGTCAATGTTGCATTCGGGGGTAAGGACCTAGCCGGAAGCGTATCGTGCAAGCCTTGTGAAGTTTTCCTCATACGCTCCCACAGATTCTTCATCTTTCTGCTTGAGGGAAAGGAAGTCCCTTTCCATCTTAAAATGGAGGCTGCACAGAAAATATATGTTGAAAAACGTCTTCCGGAATTCCTTCCATTCCAAAGCCTCAATCTCCTCCTCAGGCTTCATATTTTTGATCAACTTCCACCATTGATCAGCTTCACCATCCATACGATAAGACGCTAGGAGAACCTTCTCTTGTTCAGAACATTGAAGGATAGAGAAGATCTTTTCAATGGAGTTGATCCATTGCTCAGCGATCGTGGGATTAGATAATCCACTAAAAGTAGGAGGCCTTTGTCTCATAAAGCTCTCGTTAGTGACTTGTTCTTTCTTAGGGGGGGTTGAACGTTCCTCTTGACCCGTGTTTCTATTCAAAACTTGAGTTATCTGAGAGAGAATCATGAAAAAGTTCATGATTCCCGCTCCCATTGGATTGGGCATCTCATTAGTACAATCATCACACTGATCTTCACAACGGTTGTTAGCCTGAGTTCTCCTATTACCGGCCATTGGCTGGAATAAAAGGAAAGTTAGGGGTAACACATAAAGGGTAATCCAAAGACAAAAGTTGATGACTTATAAATAAACTTTAATCTCTTTAACTCATGATTCTATAGGATTCAATCAAGGATTTTCATGATCTTCCTTCTAACATATATTCTTAGGGGCATTTTTCCCTTAATAAGGGTTCATACTAAGATTGTGAATTTATCAAAACATATCCCTCGGGAGTGTCGTAACCAAGAGTGCAACAAGGCCCGTTGTCGTGCACCAGTTCCCGTTCGAGTCTAGCTCAAAGCGGTGTTTTCGGGTTTTACCCCTAGGATACATCTGTGCCAGAGCCTCCTCTACCTGCTCGTATCCAGACATGGATGTATTTGTTTGATAAACCACTTACATAGTATTTACCAAAACATAGGGATGTTTTTATTATGCTTAGTCTTGTATCTAAGGCTTTACTAGGGTTTCCAAATCCCAAAAATAACTAAACCTATCCTTTGATACCAACTATTACAACCCTGCTTTTTATTACAACTTAAGCATGATTTATTACATAAAACATCACTTGATACAACAAAGACGATCGAGAGGTTTAGTGTATTTAGGGCTTAGGATCATTACATAAAAACATTAAACTTGAAATACAACATCTTTATTGATAACTTCCTTTACATGACCACTACACTCTTTCGTACTTAGCATTGCATGGGATAACCTGAGGACATGCATAAGAAAAGGGTGAGCTATAAAGCCCAGTAAGGGAGTACACAATGAATAAATGAGGAGTACAATACATGTTAGGAAATAAGAACATCAATAGAGCATTAGAGTAACATGAACATAAAGGCATGATAAAGCATGATAACCATAACATGGAAATGTGGCAACAACACCTAACATTGAATTAGCATGAGCCAAGGCTCATTGCACATGGAGCATGAGTAAACCCTCAGTGCACTTGAAGCACGAGTAAACCCTAATTTCACTTGAATTAGCATGAGTCAACACTCATTGCACATGATATATCATGATACTATACTTTACCCAATGCATTGGAGCGCTATAAGGGCACACCCTTCTTAAACATTTCATTTCATGCATAAGTGTGCCACATGGATCATAAAACATGGATTCATAAAACATAATCATTTATTCCACGATAAAGGAATGTGGAATTCACACTTGAAACTTTATAATCAATACGTAAATGTGAATAAAGGTGAATACCCTTGATGTAGAAATGGGCATGGTATTTACTACACAATGATATTGGCTTAGAAAATCGGTGTGATTTCGGCAGCGTAACGACGTGACATAAGAATTCATAAAAATGGTTGATGAGAGAGAAAGGGGTTCCTCATCATATTTACATGTAATGGACAGTAAGGAGTTCATATAGATACATGTACAAAAAATTGAAAAGGAAATTAGATTCATGATACAAAATCATTGCTTGAATATAAAAGAGGAGAAAAAGGTTCCTTTCTGAATTTCGGCATAGCAACGGGTGTACATGGGAGGCATTTAATGAGAGAGAAAGGGGTCTCCAATCATTCAAACAATAATAGGGAAGTATGGGAGAGGTGCTAAACCATACTCCAACATTCATAATTGAAATTAAAAGGGCAATACAACTTAAATAAAATTTAAAAAAATGAAAAAGGAAGAAAAAAAACCCTTACATGGAAGTGTGCTTCCAAAGGATAGAGAGAGGCTTGTGAGAGGCTTCTTGGGAGCTTGGGGCACCTTGGGAGGATTTTAGAGAGAGTAGGGTAGAGGTTGGACGAACTCCAAGGGATTTTAGTGAGGAGTAAGTGGGAGCTTGGGTGGGTTTATATAGGAAAGGTGAGAGAATTATTTATTATTTAGGTTTGGGACCCGTTATATTAAAATAATTCAATCCACAAACCATCCCATGGTATTTGCCCATGGTTTCTGGAAAAGGAAAGAGGAAGACAATATTTTACAAGGCCAAGGTACGAACTTATTAAAAAATTAGGGTTGCTTATGTGGAGGTGAGGAACACTCCCATGGAAATTAATTTAAGAAGGCAAAGTGTTGAATAAGTCTTGAGGGCTCCATTAATGCTTTGAAAAGTAAGTCAAACAAACCCAAAACCACATTATTTTAATGATAAAACACATATTGGCCGAACATAAGGATTATGTTATTTTATTACATCACCATTGGGTCATTATGATGTCATAAAACACATTATATATTTAAATGGTATTTAATTTTTACCCAAAAATTTGATTGTCTTAAAAAATTATGAAAAATTCACCGTTGGATAATTTCGACGTCCTGATTCCAAATATAATATTTATTTTATCTAAATAATTTTCTAAATATGTGAATTTTTACTTTTAAAATAAAAACCGACATTTATAAAAAAAAATCACGGGTTTTGATAGAAATGGCTCTCAAACCTTAATAAAAATTTTAATTGCATTCATAAAATTATAAGATCATTTATACTTAATAAAAAAATAATTTAATATTAATAATAGTATTTTATTAAAATATTATTTAATTCAAAAATCCTTTAATTTAATAAAATATAATTCTTAAATAAATAATAACTAAAAACACCATTTGTACTTTAAAAACTAATTACAATGTATCAAAGATGACTAGAAATTATATTCATTAAAATATACAAAAATAATGTACATGAACATGGTGCTACTTATTTGTTACATAACCCCTTAAAATAGCCGCATAAGACCTAAGGGTAAGGTGTGCGATGGTGACAGACTCTTGGGGTGGCTCGGATAACATCGCTCGAGTGGTAATTTCAATCAACTTCCACTTTTCCAGTAGACGATCACGTTCGAGCTTGACTTGATGAAGCTCAGCTTGGGCTTGGTCAAGGGCAAATCCCAAAGACGCCACCTCTTTTCCGAGCTCTGAAAAATGGGCTTCGTTAGGGGAAATTCTACTGGATGAGGTCATCGCTTCCTTTGTCTGAGTAGAAAAGGGTTCGTTAAAGCCTTATATTTATACTACTCAGATGATCACTGTTCAATAGCTATAAAAGTAACGGTCACGAATCATAACGTAAAACTAAAGAAGTTGACATCTTATAAAAACATTATTCACAAAGAAACATTTTACTAGATCAAGAGGGATTTTCTATTAATGAAACTTTGGGTCATTACAATTTTCCTAAAGTTGGATAATTATTTTATTTATAATGAAATATTCTTACATAGTGGGTTTTAATTTCATATAAACAATCCTAACTTTTTACTGGGATTTTATGAAATTTTAATTCTTGAATTACTTCACAAAATGGATTTCTAAAAATTAACAATGATATCTGAAGAAAAAAAATAAACTTTAAAGGATCATATGACCCATAAAATAGTTAAATGTCTAACTATTTGTCTTTAAAAATATTCCAAAACCAATATGTTTAATAGATTAATCTCTAATCCCAAAAGTGATAAAGTTGGTTCATCATTAACATTTATTCTTCAAAATATTTATGTACAAATAATGAAAAATTAACTAGGAAATTACTTAGGTTAATGGTTTGCATGAAATCGTTATCATCTTTCTGTCATAGATTCAGGTGTGGAAGACATTTTGGATTGGATTGGTTGTCACCTGGCATACAGGTTGTCCTTTTTCAAATTAATATTAATTTAGTTTCCAAAATAACTTTGATGGGAATCCTTGGAATTTGGTTAATCACAAAATTGGATTTCAACTAAGGTTTTGAAAACACCCTCAATACATAAATACTTCATCTATTTTATTTTAACTTCAGTCCTTCCTTGGACTATGGTTTATCTATAATATCATTTCAAGGATTTTTAAATTATGACACCTTATCTTAAATCTAAAAAACCGTAGAATTAACATAGGATAAATATTTTCATTTTATATAAAAATCATTCATAGTTGTTTGTAATGAAATGTGGATGTACCTAAGAATATTTACCAGGATTGACAAACAAGGTGTGCAGTAAGGCCCATCGTCATGTACTAGGTTAACCCAAGTCTGAGCCTGAAATATCTTGTTAGAGTTATTACTCCAGGGTGCATTTATTCCAGAACCAGGTCCACTTATAGTATATATATAGAGACGTATTTCCAGAGGATCCATATAATATATACTTTAAAAAGAATATGTTGTTATTCTATACTTATATATAAATTATACCTTAGGGTTATGTTATGTAATGTAAATTTTCCTTAATATAGTTCCCAAGGTTGCTACTAAAATTCCTCCAATAAAAAGAGTAGTGACCCAACCCCAGAATCCCCCAAAATAGTGTCTGAGATCAATTAATTTGGAATGATTGTAAGGAAACACTCCTCAAAGGACAGATCTGTTAAGTAATCCTGGAGAACTAAATACACAAATGAGTCTTGTATTATATACGAATCTACTAATTACAATATATTTTCGTCTACTATCTAAACAAATAACATCAAGGATATATCTAACACATCAGTTAAGTCCCAATATCTCTTTCATAATACAGTTTATGGTTTCCCTAGGGAATCTAACATAATATGGGTGATCTCAAATTCTAAGTGAAAAATATATTAGAAGAAATAATGAATTAATGAGAATAATAATTGTGAAATGATAATAATTGAACTCAAATGACATATAAAAAATAAACTGTGAATTAAGAGTATATGAAATATGGAAACATAATAATTAGAGATGCATGCCATTCAAATAACTAGATAAGGAAAAAATAAAAGTCGAAAGGTAATTAAATGAACATTCAACCATGTAATTAATAAACTTAAATGAAATGTATCCATAGATATATTGATAGAAAATCTCATAGATTAATAATAACTAAAAATAATATGAAGGAAATTATTTCTTATTAGATGTCATGTCAGATGCACATGAAAACCTAATATCGCAATGACCTTTCACGAGAAAGTTTATATATAGTGTAAATACCTATATAAGGAAACTAGTTACCTATTAACTTTCTTGATACTATTGACTCATTGAGGATATTTAATTAACTGGTCCACAAACCATATCTAACTAGTCTATTCTACATAGAAACAAACACAAAGGGTTCGTTTCCCACTAATTCATCCCATGATACTATTGATTCATTCAGGGGATTTCATTCACCGGTCCCTAACCCATATATCATTCATTAACTGGTCACTAACCCCTATGGATTTCATTAACTAATCCCCGACCAGTATAGTGCATGTCCAAGTAATTTTAATAAATAATGTTCCTCACAAAATATCTTTTTTGAATAAAGGATATTGGTTTATCATTAATAACCTAAATAATTAAATAAATTTCAATGTAAACCCCATATGAAAAATGGTATACTGTTCAGGTAATAATCATATCCTTGAAAATTTATATAGATATTTAGGAGAATTTGAATGTTAACTAATTATAAGAAATTGAATATATCAATGGGATTAAAAGAAATTATGGAAGTGGATGATAATTCTATCCTCATTCAAATCAATCATAGACCATTTAGAAGAATATTAAAGATGGTATCAATATAACAAACCTCAATTGGAGTAGAATAAATGATTTTGACATTGATGAAATAAAAGAAAAAAAATTAACAATATTCTTGAGGAAAAGACAATTTTCTCTTAACAAAAATTTTGAAAGTAATTTATTGAAAATAACTGTTGAAAATTTATCTTTAAAAATGAACCTTTTAAACATGAAAAGGAGGCTTCAAAAAAATGATGGTGGATAAATCTTAAAAATCTATATAAGGTAAAAAATATATTCCTTTTTCATAGTTAATGGTAAAAATTATGCCATGTTTAGAAAGAGATGAGAAGATTCCATTGAAAACATTGGTAAAATAGAGAAAATGATAAACATTTATTTACCAAATCATTTTGAATTTATTTTTGGATTTTTTTAATAAAACACATTTTTTTTGATGAAAACAGGTTCTCCTACTATTGATAGAAACAAATTAACATTTTCATAAAAAGATTTTCTAAAACCCTTTTGAGTCATAAAGAGTGAAAAATTAGTTATAATAATTTAAAATGTTTATGTATAAACAGAGGATAATAAACGGGTTTATTTTTAACACCCAAGATTTTTTATGACAAATATTTTGTTTTTATTATATATACATCATCAAATTAATCTTTCACTACACACAACACTAGCATGTCTTGCTTTACATGCAATCACGACCTTCCTCGATAGCCTGCATTGTATGCAATACCGAGTTTCAATAAACAACGATATGCTATTAAAATATTATTAAAACTAGCCGTTATGAATAGTAATACCCACTTTTTAAAATTTTATAAATTTTACCTTTTAAAATCGACTTCATTTTTGGATTCAGATTATAGAAATTTTCCTAGGGTGAAATTTTGGTATTTTTCGGAAAACATTGAATTTTTGATTAAAAGTGAAAACACTGGGTTACTATTTGAAAACTGACTTTTTATTTATATAATTATTTATTTTATTTAAATTTATTTGAGGTAAAAATTGATAAATAATACCTATATAAGTTCAGTGTAATTCATTGGAGTCATTTTATAATAATTTTAGATATATAAAAATTTTATTGAACTTTTCACCGTCTTTTACCCACCTCCTAAGAGAGTTTGAAAATTTACATAAAACATTATTTTACCGCTTCTGTGAGTAGAATTTCAAAAATCTGATAGACACGGTTAACATCAAAGAGTAAAATGTGGTTCAATAAGATAAAAATAATTTTTGGTGGATAATAACTTTGTACTTTTTTTACCACGGTTAAAAGTAAATAGGGTAATTAAGGGTAAAAATGATAGTAGTATTACCCTAACACATGTCCTAATTCTATTGGATAAGTTTAATTTGACCAAAAAAATCTTAGGAAAAAAATATGACCAATTAGGTTCACTTTGATTATATTAGGACAATTATTATTATTTTATTTAATGAATAGTTAAAATAGTTAAAATCAGAGTTTAATAACTAAAACATTTTTAATA
The DNA here is from genome assembly GCA_963277665.1 of Viscum album. Lineage (NCBI taxonomy): Eukaryota > Viridiplantae > Streptophyta > Magnoliopsida > Santalales > Viscaceae > Viscum > Viscum album. The sequence goes on along the minus strand of OY728153.1, from coordinate 1,691,850,501 downwards.
TAGGGTTATTCATAAGATAAATTCGACTATAAATATTCATTAGAAATATAAAAGGATTTCCAAAATAATTGTATTTTATTTATAATTTTTATACATTAAATAATTTATTTAATTTATGACACAATGATGATACAGTAATTACCTTATTAGAGAAGTATTAACATAATTGTTATTATAAATACCAAAATAAATGTAATTTGACAATTTTTATGAATTACACTAATTTTATAGGTTAATATGACATGTTAGTATTGATTTAATTAACAATTTTCGAACTAATAATGTTGTTATGATTTTCACAAAAATCAATTACCAAATAGTGTCAAAATTGACATAAAATAGTTTTTAAAACAAATATTATATTATTAATTGTTATTTTATTCCTATATATCCAAGGTTCGGCTAAATTACTTAGATATGGTTATATATATATTAATAATAAACAACTTGTGGTTCGTTTGACTTTTTATAGTAAGTTTATTAACCTTATAGTGTTAGAATACAAGAAGACACGGTAAAAGTAAAATCTTCTAACTTAAAGTTAAATCTAAATTATAAGGTTAAAATAGTAACCTAAACATGTCCAAATTCTATTATATGAGAGTATTTAGAACCATACCTACCTTAGATTCTAAATAAATTAATTTTGAGCTATTAAAAATAGAATATAACTATAATAAAATAATATTTTTAGTTTTTCCAAAGGTGCCCCTCTCCTCCCTTAGAAAAGGGAACCTCCACCCTCTCCTCCTCACACCACATTTAGCCATCATGCTCGGAAAAACCCTGAGAAATTCTCTTCTAAACATCCCTAGAAAAATTTTATAAGACCTGGTATTCTTCAAATACCAACCCTAGTTCCCTAAGTGGAGTTTAAGAAGAGGCACGTCAAAGAAGAGGTAATATCCATTACCGATCCGTTCCAATTTATTTCTTCTTCAACTTCTTCTTCTTTAGTTGTATCATTATGAAGTAATAACATCTGTATCAATCATATACTGATATGTTATTATAAGTATGAAACAATCCTATTTCATCTTCTACCCATCCTACGGAAGACCAAATTACCGCGCATGCGTACGTCCAGAATACCGTCTCCACGCCGTGGTGTAATCTGTTTTCCACCACCACCTTACATGGATGGGTATAATGGTGTAAAGAATAACTATATATGATTATTTTAAAGAGATAATGATTCTTAAATAGTATACATACACTTAAATACGATTCCATGATCATGGGAATGTTATCATCGCTCGTGCGTACGTACGGCCTACCGTCCCCAAGATGTGATGCGACTTATCTACATGATCTTCATTACAAAATAATTATATAAATGAATTGAATGAATAAATATGATATATATTAAAATAATACAATGCTGTAAATAAGGCATCTATAACCTAAAAAGAAGAAAAATAATTTATTCGACAAAACATGCATAAGAACAAAAAAATTAATAAACACCTGAATAACAAGTAGCAATGAAATATTACTTATACAAAGATAAGAATATGACCATATATGATATCATAACAGTTAGTAAGATTCTGGAATAAGTCAATGACATTATTTAAATCATTATATAGGAGGTTCAGACACGTACAAAGCATATCAGACCTAAGGTAAGGGAAAATATCGCAATCTAATTTTTATCCGAGATTGTTTATACTTCAGAATTTACGGGGGAATATTTATCCTCCACATCCATGTTTCCTCAGTATGTAATATTATTTATATCCTCTTACAATTGTGTAAATCAGATTTTACCCACTGGTAAGTTTTTAGTAAATGATATGAAAGGAATCTTTTGTCATTTTTAGTAAGAGGTATTTTTTTGACTTTTCTGGCCAAAGTACGAGAAGAATGTTTTTTTAACTTATACAGCCTAAATGGATTTGTAGACCATTATTTCCATGAAGCATCCATTACATGTTTTCATGTTTCTTTTTAATGATATTATTTTATTTTAAAATTTTATGACATGTTAAGAATGGAAAAAAATTGATGTAGAAAGGATATTTTCCTCAAGAATGAAGTTCAAGTGTATTATCAAAATTATTTTCCATCTAAGATAATATAGATTTCTGTTTCCCTCCCTATTTTTACATTTATTTTATTATGTTATGATGGAATTATTTTTATGATATCCTTTTATGTTATATGGATTATGTAATGATAGCATGATGTTTATGAATCCCATTTTAATTACATGGGTTATACTATGATGTATGATATATGATCTTGTGGCACACATAAGAATGGTATCATTATGAGATGGGTGGGACCTATATCTCCCTCCAGTGCATTGGGTAATGATTTATATCTCATGATATAGGCATGGCTAGAACAGAAGGTTAATCCGGTTCAGTGAAACAGGACTGAAACGAGGCATGAACTCAGTTCAGAAATGGACTTTGTCTGCTAAGATAGTGTTGGAAATGAGTCTTGACTAATAAGAAGTTATTCTATATAATTATGTGTGTATTCCACAAAGTTTGATGTTTTATGTTATGATTATTGGGATTACATTTTACTACTATTATTTATACCAAGATATGATATTATGACCTCTTTTGCAGGTTAATATTTCCAAAATGTTATGTCCTTATGATTGATATTTCTTTTGTTTACCCTTACTGAGCATTTGAGCTCACCCTTTTGTTTTTTTTCATTTCCCCAGGTCAATAAGAAGAGTATTAAGTAGAATATTCCAAAAGCGACTCTAGATATGATGAAATAAATGGGAGACAATGTAGATGATTTATGAACCAGTTGTTTATGTTTCCCAGTTTCTAAAGAATCTATACCTATACGGTCCTTTCATAGTTTTGTTATATGTTTTAATAAGTGGACTTCAATTTTGAAGTAATAACAATGTATGAAAAGTATGGGTCATTATAGTTGGTATTTGAGGAAAGGTATAGTCATCCTCTGGAAACTAGGATGTGAAAGCCTTAGTAAGAACCCTAAGGATAAGTCTAAGCAATGAACACAATCTTAGTGTTTTAGAAATGTCCATGAATAACCTATGATAAGACTTTAAGTGTGAAATTTATTCTTTTTTATGTGTTTTTCCTATTATAATTAGTGTTTCTCAAACTATTCTTCTTGGTTTTAGTCAATGGCTGGAACCCGAAGGAACCGTGTTAATGCGGAATGCGATGGGCAATGCAATGATTATCTTCCTGAGCAACCAAGTGTTATGGGAGCTGGAATGAAAAATCTTTTAGTCATGCTCACACAACTTTCTCAAGATATGAATCATGGAGGACTTCCAAACAAGCAAAGGAAGGAGCAACATTTGGTTTAATTCTTCATGAGACAACGTCCACCTTCATTCAGCGGGTCTACTGATCCATTAGTTTCTGAACAATGGATCATTACTACTAAAAAGATATTTTCACTTCTTCAATGTTCTGAGCATGATAAAGTTATCTTAGAAGTATATCGTTTGGAAGGTGAAACTGATCAATGGTGGAGTTTTATCAAGAATACGAGGCAAAGGGATGAAATTGAATCCACGTAATGGGATGAGTCCAATAATTTTTTTTTCAATAAGTACTTCCCTTGTATTCTTCAGACAAAGATAGAGAAAGAGTTTCATGAACTAAATCAAAACAATGATGAATCTATTGGTACCTACTAAGAAAATGTTACGAGACTTGCAAGGTACACTTCCAGAATTATTATCCAACCAAATAGTAAGATCGATCGATTCTTTAGTGGCTCAAATGCATGTCTTCAAAGGTAGCTAGTGTTAAGGGACTTCAATAGCTATGAGGAAATAGTTCGATGTGCTCTCAAGGTTGAGATGGACATTGGAGTAACCCATCAGTCATATGCATTTGAAAAGAGAGAAAAATGTAATTCAAAGGAAAATCTAAAGAGCACACTGAAATGAAGATGAGTTTTCTCTTATGGTCGAAGTGTGGAAAGAAACAAGGAGGGATTTTTCCTAAAGGGACAAGTAAATGTTTCAAATGTGGAAAGGAAGGTCATCAAGAATTAGAATTCTTCAATGATGGGAAGAAGAGGTCTAATGAAGCAAACAAAGAAAAGGCTACACATAGTGCACCTCCTACAATCCAATGTTACAAGTGCAAGGAAATGGGGCGTTATGCCAATCAATGCCCTAATCCAAGGGTTTCTGATGATGATCGACGCCAACAAACTCTTATGTCCATTGACAAAGGAATGTCACATGCAATTTCTATTAGTGATGTGGAGTAAGATAACGAAGTGGTGAAAGGTACACTTACCATCCACTCTAAAGTAGAAAATGTTTTATTTGATTCTGGATCCACCCAGTCTTTTGTTTCTGAAGAATTTTCTAAGGGTATCGCCATATTACCTCAATAATTGATGTTGAGTTAGCTGTGACAACCCCTAATGGTACAACAGTCGCATGAAAAGATTATAATTCTTATTCGATTGAAGTTTGTGGGAAAGTGCTTCCTGCAAATCTTTTGATCCTTCCTATCGTGTAATTTGATGTTATTATTGGCATGGATTTGATTTCTTTATATGGATCTCATATCAATTTCCAAAGAAGGGAAGTCACATTTCATATTCCAGATCAATCTATGATCGTCTATCGATACAAGGATGAACATAACCTTCTAGTGGAAATATCTTCGATCTTATGGGTCTTGATTCCACTAAATGAATGTTATTTATCTCAAATGGTTGGTGAGAAACTCACGATTAATAATATTCCCATTGTACAGGAGTTTGATGATGACTTTCGGGAAGAAATGTCTGGTCTTCCACCAAATCGTGAAGTTGAGTTTTCAATAGAACTCGTACCGGGTGCTTTACCTATTTCAAAGACATCTTATAGAATGACCCCAATTGAGTTGCAAGAATTGAAGAAGCAACTCCATGAGAATCTTGATAAGGGATTCATATGCCCTAGTGCGTCACCTTGGGGATCACCTATTCAGTTTGTTAAGAAGAAAGATGGATAAATATAATTCTGCATTGATTATCGAGATCTTAACAAGATCACTATCAAGAACAAATATCATCTCCCATGCATTGATGACTTATTTGACCAACTAAGTGAAGCTCAATAAGTTTCCAAGAATTATCTTCATTTAGGGTATCATCAGTTAAGAGTCAAATGGGAGGATATAACAAAGACGGCTTTTCGTAAAAGGTATGGACACTATGAATTTATAGTGATGCCATTTTGTCTTACTAATGCCCCTACTATCTTCATGGATCTAATGAATAGAGTCTTTAGATACTATCTTGATCAGTTTGTAGTAGTATTTATTGATGATATTCTTGTCTATTCAAAGGGCAAGGAAGAACATGAAGATCACTTGAGAATTGTATTGAAGACCCTGAGAAAGGAGATGCTTTATTCAAAATTTACCAAGTGAGAATTTTGGCTTCAAAAAATTTCATTTATGGGTCACATAATCTCAAAAGAGGGGATATATGTGGATCCAGCAAAAATAGATGTTATAGAAAGATGGTCGAGACCAACAACAGTAACTGAGATCCGAAGTTTTCTTGGTTTGGCTGGATATTATCGAAGTTTTGTGAAAGGTTTTTCATGATTATCTAATCCACTCACCAGGATGACTCGAAAAGGAGTTAAAAGAATTTCAAGGAGTAGAAAAGAAGGTTATCCAGTGAACCTATTCTCACACTGACTTGTAGTGGAGAAATATTTGTCATCTATATTGATGCATCTAAGAAGGGATTGGGGTGTGTTCTCATACAAAATGATATGGTGATAGCTAATGCCTCACGAAAATTGAGAATCCATGAGAAAAATTATAGAACTCATGATTTGGATTTAACTAATGTAATCATTACATTAATGATTTGGAGGCATTATCTTTATGGTGAAAGATTTTATATTTATACTGATCATATATGTTTAAAGTATATTTTCACACAAAAGGATATTAATATGTGCCAAAGAAGATGGTTGTAGCTGATTAAGGATTACAACTGCTCAATTCATTATAACCCTAGGAAAGAAAAAAAGGTGGCAGACGCATTAAGTCGACAAGACCATGCCCGCTTATCCATGATGAGGATCACAAAAGATCCAATATTTATGGATTTACAAAGGATGGATCATGGAATTATAATGTAGGTGGAAAAATATTAACTTTCTCAAATGAATTTTCATCCATCTATACATGCGAAGATTAAAGAGGCACAAAAAGAAGATGTAGAGTTACAAAAGAAGATGAGAAATGTTCCTGAATTCAACCCTGATTGTGATGGGATAATAGGGTTTAGGAATCAGGTTTGTGTTCCTCCCATCCCAGAATTAAAGAAGGATCTATTGGATGGGGCTCATATTTATTCATTCCTTATTCATCCGGGAAGCACGAAGATGTATAGGGACCTGAAAGAGTACTTCTGGTGGGATGGCATGAAAATAGATGTCATTGAATATGTCTCCCAATGCTTGGTTTGTCAGCAAGTTAAAGCCGAGAGATAGAAGTATAAGGGGATGTTACAACCATTACCCACACCCAAATGGAAATGGGAAAACATCACTATGGACTTTGTCACTTGACATCCTAAAACATCTAAAGGAAATAATGTTATCTGGGACGTAGTTGATCGTTTTAGAAAGTCAGCACACTTCATTACTATTAGAGATGATTTCTCTCTTAATCAGCTTTCTAGGATATATGTAAAGGAAGTGGTAAAATTGCATGGAGTACCACTTTCCATTATATCTGACCGAGATCCGTGGTTTACCTTGAACTTTTGGTGAAGTCTTCAGCATACTCTAGATACAGAGTTGAGCTTCAGCACTGCTTATCATCCTCAAACAGACGGTCAGTCTGAGAGAAAAATTCAAACTCTAGAAGACATGTTAAGAGCTTGCTCTATGGACTTAAATGGTGGTTGGGATCAACACCTACCTTTGGTGGAATTTTCTTATAATAATAGCTTTCACTCAAGTATTCAGATGGCTCCTTATGAAGCTCTCTATTGAATGAAATTCCGAACTCCAACTTGCTGGGATGAAGTTGGGAAAAGAAAGCTATTAAGACCTGATCTTGTTGATGAGATGGCAGAAAAGGTCCAATCTATTCAACAACACACAAGGAAAGCTCAAAGTCGACAAAAAAGTTATGCTGATAACCAAAGAAAAGACATAGAGTTTGAAGTGGGTGATAAATTGTTCTTACGAGTATCTCCTTGGAAGAGAGTAAAGATATTTGGAATAAAGGGAAGGATGAGCCCTAGGTATATTGGTCCTTTCGAAATACTGGATCATGTTCGGATGGTAACTTACCGATTGGATCCTCCACTGAATCTCTCTCATGTTCATGATGTGCTCCACGTATCTCTCCTGAGAAAGTACATACCTGATCCTTCACATGTACTCAGCTCAGAAGTTGTAATGCTGGAGCAAGATCTTTCTTATGAAGAATAGCCGATAGAGATTCTGGATCGTAGAGAAAAAGTTATACGGAATAAGAACTGTCGCTTGGTGAAAGTTTTATAGTGGATCCACCAATTAGAAGAAGCTACATGTGAGCTCGAGGATATGATGAGGGATAGGTATCCTCATCTGTTTGTAACGAAGTGAAAAATTTCAAGGGCGAAATTCATTTTAAGGGGGGTAGAATATGAATCCCGAGATTTTTTATGGGAAATATTTTGTTTTTATGTTATATACATCATCAATGTAATCTTTCAGTAAACACAACCCTATCTTGGCTTGCTTTACATGCAATCACGACCTTACTCGATAGCTTGCGTTGTATGCAATACCGAATTTCACTAAACAATGATATGCTATTAAAATATTGATAAAACTAGCTGTTATGAATAGTAATACCCACTTTTTGAAATTTTATAAATTTTATCATTCAAAATGGACTTCATTTTTGGATTCAGAATATCGAAATTAGCCTAGGGTGAAATTTTTCTATTTTTATGAAAACTTTGAGTTTTTGATGAATAGTGAAAACACTGGGTTACTATTTGAAAACCGACATTTTATTTAAATAATTATTTATTTTATTTAAATTTATTTTATTTCAATATTGATAAATAATACCTATATAAGTTCAATGTAATTCATTGGAGTCATTTTATAATACGTTTATATATAAAAAAATATTATGAACTTTTCACTGTCTTTTACCCAACTCTTAGGAGAGTTTGAAAATTTACATAAAACATAATTTAACCGCTTCTGTGAGTGGAATTTTGAAAATCCGGGAGACACGGTTAACATCAAGGAGTAAAATGTGGTTCAATAAGATAAAAATAATTTTTGGTGAATAATAACTTTTTACTTTTTTTTACCACATTTAAAAGTAAATATGGTAATTAAGGGTAAAAATGATATTATTATTACCCTAACACATATCCTAATTCTATTGGACAAGTTTAATTTGACCATAAACAACCTTAGAAATAACATATGACCATTTAGGTCCACTTGTATTAGATTATGACATTTATATTATTTTATTTAAAGAAAAGTTAAAATAGTTAAAATCAATGTTTAATAACTAAAACATTTTTAATATAGGGTTATACATAAGATAAAATCGACCATAAATATTAATTAGAAATATCAAATGATTTATTACATAATGGCATTTTATTTATAATTTTTAGACTTTAAATAATTTATTTTATTTATGACACAATGATGAAGTAGTAATTACATTATTAAAGAAGTATTAACATAATTGATATTATAAATACCCAAATAAATGTAATTTGAGACTTTTTAATTAATTAAAATAATTTTATAGGTTAATATGACATGTTAGTATTGATTTAATTATCTTTGTTCCAACTAATCATGTTGTAATGATTTTCACAAAAATCAATTACCCAATAGTGTCAAAATTGACGTAAAATAGTTATTAAAACAAGTATTATATTATTAATTGTTATTTTATTCCTAAAAATAAATGGTTCGTCGAAATGACATAGATAAGGTTATATATATTAATAATAAACAACTTGGGTTTCTCTTTTCTTGTTATATTAAGTTTATTAACCTTATAGTGTAAGAAAACAAGAAGACATGGTAAAAGTAAAATTATTTAAATTAAAGTTAAATCTAAATGATAAGGTTAACATAGTAACCTAAACATTTCCAAATTCTACCGGAAGAGATAATTTCGACCCATCCCAACCTTATCTTTGAAATAAATCAATTTTGAGTTATTAAGAACTGAATATGACTTTTTAATAAAAAAAATATTTCTAGTTTTTCCAAAGGTGCTCCTCTCCTCCCTTATAAAAGGGCACCTCCTCCCTCTCCTCCTCACACTACATTGATCCATCAAGATCAGAAAAACCCAGAATATTTATCTTCTACACTTCCCTAGAAACATCCTATAGGTCCTGGTATTCTTAAAAGACCAACCCTAGTTACCGAAGAGGAGTTTAAGAAGAGGAGCATCAAAGAAGAGGTAATATCCATTACCGATCCTTTCGAATTTCATTCTTCTTAAACATATTCTTCCTTAGTTGTTTCATTATTAAGTAATAACATAAGTATCAATCATATACTGATATGTTATTATAACTATGAAACAACCTTATTTCACCTTCTATCCATCCTACATAAAATGAGATCACCGCGCATGTGTACATACTGAATACCGTCTCCACGCCGCGGTGTAATCTGTTTTCCACCACCACCTTACTTGGATGGGTATAATGGTGTAAATAATATCTATATATGATTATTTTAAAGTTATAATTAATCTGAAATAGTATACATACACTTCAACACAATTCCACAATCATGCGAATGATATCATCGCTCGTGCATACGTACGACCTACCGTCTCCACGATGTGATGCGACTCGTTCTACATGATCTTCATTGCATAATTATTATATAAATGAATTGAATGAATAAATATGATATATATTACAATAATAACATGATGGAAATTATGTATCTATAACCTAAATAGAAGAATAAGAATTTATTCGACAAAACACGCATACGAACAAAAAAAGCAATAAACACCCGAATAACAAGTAGCAATGAAATATTACTAATAAGAAGATAAGAATATGACCATATATGATATCATAACAATGATTATGATTTTGGAATAAGTCAATTATATTATTTAAATCATTATATAGGAGTTTCAGACACGTATAAATCATAACGGACCTAAGGTAAGGGAAAATCTCGCAATCTCGTTTTTATCCGAGATTGTTTATACTTCAGAATTTGCTGGGGAATATTTATCACCCACATCCATGTTTCCTCAATATGTAATATTATTTCTATTCTCCCACAATTTTTTAATTACAATTTTACCCACTGGTAAGTTTTAGTAAAAGAGATGAAAGGAATCCTTTTCCATTTTTAGTACGAGGTACTTTTTTGACTTTTCCGGCCAAAGTACGAGAAGAATGTTTTTTAGCTTATACGGCCTGAATGGATTTTTAGAACATTATTTCCATGAAGATTCCTTTACAAGTTTTCAAGTTTATTTTTAATAAACTACTTTTAGTTTAAAATTTTATGACATGTTAAGAAAGGAGAAATATTTTTTAAATAGAAAGGATATTTTTCTAAAGAATGAAGTTCAAGTGTTTTATCAAAATTACTTTCCATCTAAGATAATATAGAGTTCTGTTTCTATCCCTATTTCTACATTTATTTGATTATGTTATGATGGAATTATTTTTATGATGTTCTTTTATGTTATATGGATTATGTAATGATGACATGATGTTTATGAATCTCATTTTTATTACATGGGTTATGCTAGGATATATGATTTTTGATCTTCTAGAACACATAATAATGGTATCATTATGAGATGGGTGGGACCTATATGTCCCTCCAATGCATTGGGTAATGATATATATCTCATGATATAGGCATGGATGGAACGGCAGGTTAATCCGGTTCAGTGAAATAGGACTGAAACGAGGCGTGAACTCGGTTCAGAAATGGACTTTGTCTGCTAAGATAGTCTTGGAAATGAGCCTTGAATAATATGAAAAGATTCTCTATGATTATGTTTGTATGCAAAAAAGTTTCATGTTTTAGGTTATGATTATTGGGGTTACATTACACTACTATGATTTATCCCATGATATGATATTATGATCTCTTTTGTAGGTTAAGATTTCCAAAATGTTATGTCCTTATGATTGATATATTTTTTGTTTACCCTTACTGAGCATTTGAGCTCACCATTTTGTATGTTTTCTTTTACCCAAGTCAATAAGAAGAGTATTAAGTAGAATATTCTGAAAGTGACTCTATACATTATGAAATAAATGGGAGAAAATTTAGATGATTTATGAACAAATTGTTTTTGTTTCTCAGTTTCTAAAGACAATATACCTATATGGTTCTTTTCATGGTTTTGTTATATGTTGTAATAAGTGTGCTTCAATTTTTATGTAATAACAATGTATGTAAAGTACGGGTCGTTATATTATTCATCAATAGTTATATAATTTCCTTTAATGGAAATTCCATTTATAGATCATTATGATTGGTCTTAAGGAAAATAATTTTGAAACATTCCAATGTATCACATACCACTTTGAAACATTTTAAATCATAAAACTTGTGAAGGAATAAAAATATATGAATGTTTAAGATACCAAGATGATAAAATTTGTAATTATATATTATAACAAAATGGTATGTAGATACACCACACAAAATATATAAGTATTGGAGATAACGTTTATCTCACAGATGTTAAATGTGATATGAGAATGTCTTACCTTGAGTTTCCTTTTATGAGAAAATCATTTAAATTCATTTATAATAAATTTTATTAATTTTATACTTGATTTAGAACCTTTTCCATGTTTATAATTACATTTATTTCACTTATAACCTTATTGTGTATGACTAATTAATTAATTAAATTTACATCGGTTGTTTTGACCAAATTCGGTGTATATGTGAAAAATAACATTTGTAGGTAAACTATGGTCAAAGGGGACATTATTTAACTTCTATAGAATTACAATCATGAAATAATTATCATATTTTTAAATCAATTTTTATTTTATAATCAATAATTCAATATGGTTATGAAAAATGAATCAACATTATAATCATAGAGTCGGTAGGTCGTATGTACGCATGAGAAATTTTAGCATTTTTCAATGATCATTTTAGAAAAGAAGGTAAGTAAAACCATATAACTCAATAATGATAATTATATACATTTTTTAAAATTATGATTCATTGGTAAAAGGACCAAAGCACTATAATATATAATGATAAAAAGATTAAAAGATTCTAAAGGAGGGGAATTGTTTATAATCATTTTGCTATAAACGGTTGAACCAAGATGGAAGGTTCTCCATGCACATGTTATTGGTATAGAAACCCTTATTGGAAATACCATCCACCACCTTATTCACCCCTCTATAATCCTAATTTATAATATGATTGAGTTCTGACATGTGTTGGAGGAAGATGATCCATTTAGTAGCGAGGGTCCACACTAGTTGAATCCTTCTATATCATAGAGCATGAACCATGGTAGATGAATCAATTTCCATCCAAAAATTATTCTATACTCTTTTCCTTATCAATTAGTCTGAGTTGATGAAACTTTAAATCCATGCTTCATTGGAGGAGGCATGAACACATGAACCAAAGAAGCATCTTAGAATATCACCATTTTTATTTCTACATATGATACCATAGCCTATGTGTCCTCAATGTCCTTTTGAGGAACCGTCCACATTAATTTTGATTTAGCCAGAAATAGGTCATTTCAAGAATAATTCTAGAAAATCCTTCAAAAAGCACTACATTTTACTGATCCGGATCCATCAAAGGGTACTGAAATACTTAATGGAGTTACAGAAGGTCCCAGTTTGTATGATTCTAGATGCATTGATCACTATGTATATATTTATTTATACTGCATGAAAACTAAAAGTGTTATTTTTTTCCCAATATAATTTATTTCATACCAAATAAGGTGTATTAGTTCATCTAGAGTGGTAATTAAAAATTTATTAATTTTGGGAGAGGTATATATAGTAGTGAATCTCTGATGCTGCAGTCCAATAGCATCTAAACATATCAATATAAGATATAAAATGTGAAAAATTTATTTGCATAATGAATAAGTAGTATTACAAGTTAGAAATAGATGATATGTATCCAAACTATATTGATTAAACATTTGTTATTTGGAAAAAATTTATATACCACACATCTAAATATTTCAATCAGTGGGATTTATTTAATAAAAAATTCTCCAATCTAGGGTAATTTTGGAGGGTCTAACCCAATTTCTTAATGTTCTTTAACCAGAAGAAATCATTTCGGTTAGTAGTGACATAAAAATTATAGTATATTTTATAGGTTACGATACCATTATAATCTAGTTCCAAAACTATGAAATCATTAGGGATGAAAAATAAGTATTTTTTAATAATAATAGAGATTTAATCGGCTAAATCGACATTAGGAGAACTCAAATAGTAATTTATAGAGATAATAATATTTGTGGGTAGTCACATAGGGTCAAAAAAGAAAATGATATATATATATACAGAAAGGTAATTATGTCATCAATATCATATAAATATTTTTTATTTCTCGTCTATTTAATTATAACAATCATTTATACATTCTAGGTATCATGTGAATGAATCACATCTATTTAAGCGGGTGGTAGTCCATACTTACTCTAACGACGTTATAATATTAACATAAAATGGATATTATTAAATTTATATATTATAAATTTATTATATAACTATATAGAAATAATAAATATCATATATAACATTAAAAAATAGAGTTTCATCATAATTTCCACCATGATTGGTGTTAATGAGAAATGAATAATCATAGTTTCGTGAGGAATTAGATCTTCGTACACGGAAACAATAAGTTCCTTACCCATTAGATAGTGGTTTGTAAATGCATAGGTCAAAATATTAAGACAAAAAAACCTAGTATATTTAGGATACTAGTTCTGTTATCTCATAATAGACCTGGAAGAGCATGGGGAGTGGATAATGGAAATGAAACTAAAAGTCATGAGAGAATATTTTACCTCTTAATTGGGTAAAATCTTTTTCTTATAACAAAAAGATTCCTTGGAAAGATTTTTAACTAAATGAAGGCTTCAAGGTCTATAGGAGGGATGTTGGGAAGCTATTTGGGAAGATCCTGGCTGATACTAAGTTGTTTTAGAGGTGTGAGTAATGGGGAGAGGTTGTGACCTTTCATAGGGAAGGAAAATGACTCAGTTCAAATTGGTTGAGACAAGTTAGAAATCCACATGTTCTTACCTAAAGAAAGTCATTACAAACAAACCAAAGTAAATAATATAAGGTTTTTGGCTGATATTTTTCCATCCAATGGGTTTTGGACAAGTGGATTGGTCAATTGTGCTATTGAGTTACTGGATTTGTTCTTTTTGAAGCTTAATTTATCCTTAATAATTATAATTAATTTTAATTACATTAACTATTTATTTTTGTCAAAAAAATAAGTTAATTTCTTAGAAACTCAATATAATCTTTATTATAATTATTTATTTTTGTGTCTCAAAATTCAATTCACAGTAGCTAGAAAATGATTATTAATGTTAATCCTTGACATAAATGCTTTAACTGGTTTTTGTAGAAAAATGTTCAAAATATTAATTAGTTTTTATATTCAATTTTACTATGAAATTGATTTTAGGGATCTATTAGTAGAATTATTATTGATCTAATGGGACTTTATAAAAAAAATAAAATATAATTTTACATTAGTAATTATTTAAAAGAAAAGGAATTTTTTAACTAAAATGTAGTATTTTTTATTATTAATAAAAAAGAAGATTCTATGAAAAGTAAAAAAATCAAAGTATGATAATTTTGAAAATATTAATTAAAAAATAAATTTTGTTCATCAAATTTAATTCAAAATTTTTTTAAATTTCTTATTTAAAATCGATTCTCCATTAAAAGGCATTAAAATTGACTTTATAAAAATATAGATTTTATATATGAAATAAATTTTGTTCTTATTTTATGCATATCAAATCTAATAAAAAAATTTAAAAAATTATAAAAAATATTTGAATATATAATAAACATGTTTCATTAAAAGAATTCAATTTGTATAACTAGCAGTATTTATTAAGGTAAAACTGCTTTGGAAGAAAAAAAAATAATAACATTTTTTTCCAATTGGTTTTTATTTTCGTTTCTCATTAATTATTTACCAATGAATAAATTTTATAATAGTGTAACCCATAATTTTTATAAATTTTTATTGCTATTAATATCAACTAATTTGGAAGCTACTTTATATCATATTATAAAATAATATTTTAATAATAAATTTTTATTTTGTGAAACTCTGTCTTGCACGTAATAGAAGCAATCGAGGAAGGTATGTCTTGTGTGTAACGCAAGATACCTAGGAAGGTTTATATTTCATGTAACACAATATAACTCAGTGTTTCATGCATTAAAATATATTGAATATATTTTAAATAGTAAATATATTATAATGTATGAGGATATTATATTACCTTACACGCTTAGTGTTGTGTGTCACACATGCTATTGAATACATGTTTCTAACCTAAAATTTTTTGGGCATCACGCTAATGGAATTTGGTTACTGGAGGTATATAATGATTTTATCAATAAGATTGAATCTACAAAGATTAAACTTCTCAACTATCCAAGATTCATATATTTTCTGATTAAGAATATTATTTACCTAAATATGTTAGTGGTGAGAGAAGCATAAGAAGAAACTCATTTATTAGGGAAATATAGATCTTAGACCACCAATGGGAATGTTTAATTTAAAAGTGGATCATTATATTAGTGGGGAATAATTTAATAATAGTACTTATTAAATATTATTACATAACACTCTTCTGATAAATGATCACATTGTAGATAATTTCATCATCGCTATCAAGATAAAATATGAAATTTGTCCTTAAAAGAAGAAATATAATGTGAGAATATTTTATGACTGGTGATTTAATAAAATTTATTCAAAATATATAATTTGTTAAGGAAAATAATTCATAAAAAAATGAACTAAAGAAGATGTTGAACTTGTGAATCTATATTGTCATGTAAACATAAGATGATTCAATTAAGGTTATAAAATCATTAGATTCAGAATGACTAAATGAATCTTATTTTATACTCATTTACCCAATAGGATTGAGCACATTAATAATTTTAGGAATTTTATTCCCATGCACTCAATAAGAATGGGAAATATGGATTGAATTAAAGTAGATTTAACAGGTTGGTTACATGGTGAGACTAAATGTTTCTATAAATATTTATTGGTTACAGATTTCAATTTTATTATTCTGACAGATATATGAAATCTACAATATGTTTTAAAAAATTACTAAATATAAAAAAATTTATATGAAAAATACAAGATATTTGATAATGAAGTAATGGAGTGATGTATGTACAACATTGATAACATGGATTCTTCATTATTAAATGAATACCTTATAAGATGTGTAATTAATTTTGGAAAAGAATATGAACCGAGAGATTCAACAACGGTAATGCATTTAAATTAGGAGAAATAAACATATAGGGTAGAGATAGGGGATGATACTACTAGTTTATTATGAGAATATATTGTAAAGGTGAGATATAGTATATGAATTCATTTATCATGAAAGAAGAATGATAAGAAAAGAAACTGCGAAATTGGGGAAACTATCTTGAATAAGGGAAAGAAATCTATAGAGAGCGAGGAAAATTATTATATTACCAAACCAATAGATAAAGGTATACTAAAAATAACAATCCCAAGGTAGGGTATGATGAGTTAGAAACCAATGGTAATAAGTGGGACCTGATTTTTCATTTTGGGGAAGAGATGTTAAGGGATGGACTGATGATTCAGGTCTCCTAATAAGTTGTAGATATGGTAGTTGAGATAATTCTTCTGGTGGATAATAATTATGTGGATAGGGGTGGTTCGATAAGAAAAAAAATATTTTGAAAAGATATTTCAATTAAAGGAAATTAAATATGGATGTGTTTATCCAAATATCATATAAGATGTCTTTTTTCCATGAATTCGTCATCAAGAATGACATAGAAACAATGATAGGTTCTCTACAATAGAACCTATTTATATATAAAATATCTAAAAAAATAATCAATATTTTAATATTTCGGGTATCATATACAATGATTGATTATTGTGGGTATTGTGTTTGTGGAATTGTTTTTATGAGTTGGGCATCTAAAGTGGGTGTATTTTTTTATGGTGTTATTTTGTCTGTGTTCTCACATAACTATTAAAAGTGATATATATCTTTTTTGAAAATAAAATATAGGTTTTGGTTGTAAGATAATGGTAAATGTGTTTATCTATATTCTTATTAAAATATGAATAAGTGTAAATTTAACACCCATTACTATAATATTTTAATTCCTTTCAATATTATCAAGAAGAATTCTTCAATCATATAGAATACCATGTAGGATATTGAGAAATATTTAATTTTATAAATATTTCTATTAGTGGATATATTTTTTTCATTACACAAAAGATTGCATTGTTTCATAGAATGATTTTCTAAAAATAATATAGTGTTTAGGAATATAGTTGTAGTAATTTTAAAATTAGTAAATTTCAATATTAATAAATAAATTATCATATCATTATAATGTAATAGTGATTTCCAATGAATATCAAAAAGTGTTTATGATATGTGGTCATAAACAAAAATATAAAGGGTAACACATAGTTACCATTTAATAAGTGAACAACATGTTTTCTTATTATATTAATGAAATCACAGACTGAATAATTTTTTAATTGATATTCTATATGATTCGTAGGATATGTGATGGTAAAAAAACTAAAGCATTAAATTTAGTTTCCATGAGAATTTAATAAAACTAATTACATATGATTTATTCCAGAAATGATTATAAAGTTAAATATAATTAATCCTAAACACGGATAGTGTATAAAGATAAATAAAATTAAAAATTTTAATATTAGATATCTTCACAATTTAAATTTTATTTTATACTTAAATAATTTAGGGTATTGCGGTGACAAAAAATATTAATAGTATCCTTAATAACCATAACAAAGTAAATATCACTTTATCCTAAATTCATTTAAGTTGTAATGGTAAAAAAACATAATTGGTTTCATTATTTCAAGGAAAATATTTGATTGAAATCGTTTCCCAGATGAAGTTCATAAACATACAAAATATTTCTAAGTAGATAAAATAATTTAAAATTATAATGTTTTAAGTTATGATGTTATGAAATATGAATATCTTTAAAGAGTTAAAAAATTAGGAACATGATTCCTAATTTTTAGTGTTATTCTAATTTGCCTACTTAATATATGATACTCACTTAAGAGGTAGTGGGATAGTTTTCTCAGATGGTCACATATATATGTGGAAGAAATTATATTTTTATATAATTAGATAACATAACTCAAAAAAAAATATTGAACATCATGTAGATATATAATTTTATTCAATATTTTGTTATAAATTAGGTATTATGTTATGTTTCATAAATATTCATATAAGAGATTTAAAAATATGAAATCTCTCACAATAGATTAAATGAAATATCTATTTTATAGTTATTTTATTTTTGATATATAAAAACATATATATTATTATATATTTTGTGAAGCGTAATTATAATCGACTTCTCTGTTTAAGAGTTTTAGTTATCTCTTTTCGATATTCATGATAGAGGATTATAGGCTATGAATAACTATTAACTTTAGTAGGAGTATGATTCTTTTATTGAGATATGGAATATTACCCGATGCATAAAATAATACCATGATTTATTATATATGTCGGATGATACCATAGGTGCACCATATGGAGTTTCATAAATGTTTATTTGGTATACTAAGGGTGTATCGATCATATTTGAGTCCCTACTTCCAGAGGATGGAGAGACACCAACCATGATAACTATTGTGACCCAATCTTGACATACATGTACATTATATCATTTCACATGAATATTTAGCACATTAAAAAAATATGTTTGAAGACCATATTTTTTTGTGTCATTATAGAATTAGAAAGAAATATACTAACCTAGTGAATGATATTCAATTATTCCAATAATAATCTTCAATTTAGTAACACTTCTTAAAATAATTCTTCGTAACCTGGGGGGATGACCTAAAATACTCAGTTAGGGTAAAAACAGATATAAATAAGTATAACATTAGAATAATGGTATGATACCATGAAAATAATATTTGAAGATAATACCCTACATATTAATGATCATATACATGATTAATGGAGTAAAAAATTAGCAGTTTATATGACATGAATCATAAGGGAATCAAGAGAAAAATACATGAAACCATAACATAGGAATATGAAATATAATTGGTGGTAGTCACATAAGCATATATCAATGATTCCCATTTTAGTATATGAATTATTATAAGGGAATATTGCTGGAATGGGTTCAAAAATCATCTTAGTATTCAAGTTTTACCCCTAAGACCATCTTAGCAGACAAGATTCTTTACTGAACTGGGTTCATTCCCTATTCCATCCTTGTATGACTGAACTAATTTCACTCCTTGTTTGAGCCCTATTTTGATAAACTGAGTTCAGTCCATATTTAATCACTTTTATTCTGAACCAAGTTCACTCTTTATTCCATCCATGTTATACTGAACCGAGATCACTCCTTTTTATAGCCCTATCATACTGAACCAAGTTATATATGCATTCCAACCATATCATAACTAAACGAGTTCACTACACATTCCACCCCAATCATAATAATGAGATTTAAATCCTTACCCAATGAATTAGAGGACAATATAGGTCCTACAAATATCATAATTAATTAATACATTCATCTTTTACAAGATGATAAAACATTCCTCTTATCATTAAACATAAAACGATAGTAGTTTCAAGAACATCATATCATACCCATGAAATGAAAAGGGTGTAATAAATATTTCATCACATCTTCACCAATTTAAAATAGATAGATCCTATAATAATTTTAATTTAGAATAACCTATGAAAATAAGTAGGTTTCAAAATAATAGAGCTTTTTGATGAGAAATAGGAGTCATAAGCATCATTCCATCAATACATAAACCATTCAAGAAATAATATTAATGGTATTCTTGGATCATGTTCCAAATTAAAAATAAACTATATAATGGAATCTATCTTATATGGGGAAAGATTTTGATAGATAACATGGATAATTTCATTAGTAAAACAACCATCCATTGATATTCAATTTTTAAAACATAGAATATATTAAAAATCATTTTCTTTAAAACACACACTAAAAACATATAAAGTTATCTTTAAAATAATTTAAAAAATTTCATAAGGAAAATAGCATTTATTATTTGAAAAAAATTATTTTTGGAACATAAAATCGTTCATAAACATTTTATTTGAAGGAAACGTTGAAAAAATTCTGAAAACCTTTTTCCCTGAAAACATATAAATAAAATTTAAAAACATTTTGAAGTAATTTTTCTTTAAAATTACTTTGAAAAAATGTAAAACAGAGTTTTGAAAAAAAAAATTAAATATTTTTTTTTTGTAATAACCTTTTTATTGAAAAACACCTTAAAATAATGAGTTTATACAATATTGAGAAAATATTTTAATCAAAACTAACCATGTAAACCCATAAATGAATCTTTAATGAAATATTTTCCATGATGGTGGGTAAGTCTGTACAAGATGAACATTCCCTTTTCGACTTAAAATGATTAGAGAAGTGCCTTTATTAGAAAATTACGGGGATATTAATTTTAATACCGTTTTTATTAAAGAGGTATAAAATGGGTAATTTTTATATTACAAACTATTTAAAAACTTTTTTGAAAGAAATTATAAAACATAGTTTTGTGAATCAAATGAAGTTCTCACTGAAGAGAGAAATAAAGTCGGGCATTCTTTAAAACAGATTCATAATTATATTAAGTACCAAAGAGTGTAAAATGGTACCATTACTTGGATATATCGTAGATTACTATAGTATTATAAAAATCATGAGAGTTCATGATATTTTGATCATAAAATTTTATTAATTAAATCACATTCACAAATAATCTCTATAAATGACGAGATTGTAGATCTATCCCGTTACCACATTAGTAACATTGAATCATTATACAATGTAAAGAAAACAATTAAATAAAGAAAAAAAATAGATGATATTAAGAATATTAATGATATATAATTTCAAAGAGAAGTATACAAACCGCATAGAAAAATATAGGTGCATAACATGACATTTGTCTCAAATAAGGAAAATTGAGACAAAATTACATTACAAATTTGGTACCTTCTGAACATTAATACCCATGAAAGAGAGATCATCAAATAAATATGTAAATAACCATAAATAAAAAAATATTAAAAATAAAATATATTAATTGGTAGTATATCCACCAAAAAAATAAATTAGTGTCAAATTATATATAAATATCATAGATATAAAAGTGAGACTAGAAATCCCATTACCTTAAGTGTTGAATTTATTTGTACATGTTTAAACCTCCTGTATAATAATATAAATATATTATAATTATGAGAAATAACCATATTATTATATATAATACCATGTATTATATTTTTGATGACTATATATTATCAATTTATTAAGAACTCAATGTTATTATTATGTTTTCAGTAATATATATTTTCTTTTACATATATGATTTGGCTTTTCATTCTTGATCCACCTACTTAGATAATGATTTAATTATTTAATGAATTTAAAACATTATATAAATATAATATGTATTCAGTATATCATGAATTGTTATAAAATATAAAATAATGAAATATGAAATACAATACACAGTTCATGGAGATGGTAGGCCATACTTATACATAAAGGTTGTTTCCATTTTATTATCATATTGAAAGAAATAAAGTAAAATACATATAGGTATCTATATATGTATATAATATCATTATTGTAGAATTATTATGTCATATATATCATATAAATTCACTTCAAACATCTTTAATATAGTCCATGTAAATTTTGATTGAATCTCATCGCATTGAGGAGGTAGTACTCCACATGCCCACAAGGAATGTTATCATATTTACAAAAATTGAAAAGCATAAAAGAATGTGTTATATAATAATTAAAAAATTATAAATACATGATAAATATAATATATATCATATAAAAACATAGTGTAAATCATAATCCATACCATTAGAGGTGGTATAGGAAAAATGAACAACATCGTCTCATGAGGCAGTTCTTCACCGTACAGAAGAATGACAAGTTCGTTACACTTTAAATGGAAGTCTGTGTTCATTTAGGTCAAAAAATAGAATAAAAAATATCAGTATATTTAAGAAACTTATTTTATTATATATTCATGGAATAATATTAATTTAGCGATTGTATAATGAGAATAAAACAAAGGATCTTGAAGATGGATGTTACCTCTTCTTTTGGTATGTCCGATTGGTTTGCACCAAAGGGCTTCCTTGATTGGGTTTATGCAAAAAGTATGGATTATAGAATTATGGTAGGAACATTATGAGATTATTTGAGCATATTGTTTCTAGTAAAAATGTATTTAGAGGTGTGAATGAGTTGGAGGGTTGAGTGACATTTTATAATGAAGGAGGAGTGGAATTATGATTAATTTTTCAAAAGGGAATTCCATCTAATATTTTCCCATGTAATGTGGATCCAATAATTGTAAAATTTAGTGAAAAGTAATAATAGGGTATAAAAATGAACATAAAATGGGTTTTTAATGTTTCTAGGTCATTTTAGAAATTATGTGTAAGGTATAGTCGTTTGTTAAAATAAATTTTCACATAATGAATATTATTTTTAATCACATCCATTAATATTTTATGTCAGAAAATAAATTGACATTATTATAAAATATAAATTATTATATCTCAAAATATTGAATCAATTTTTACAAATTCCAATCATAGATGCCAAAAAATAATAATATATAATTAATCCAGTAGATGGGACGACAAATCAGTGTTTTAATGTAAAAATGTACAATGGATATAAAAGTTTTTATGACCAATTTAAATGAGAAATTGACTAAAATGACCTAAATTTGATTAATATTTGTCAAATTCATATAATTAAACAGTAAAATCAATTAGAAATTTAATTTAACACTATTAATTACTTTGAAGAAACAGATGTTTTGAATTTAAAATACATATTTTTCATTATTCATCAGAAAATGAAACTTCTAAAAAACCCAAAAATTTACCCAAAGTAAATTTTTATATTTAAAATTAAGATAATATTTTTTTAAAAAAATATAAAAAAAATATAAAAAATATATATTTACAATGGGGTTTACATTAAAATGCAGTGAAATTACCTTTTTGAAAAATACATCTTTTTAATCATAAAATTTGATTTATTATTATCTTATAACCTTCAAATATATATTTTGAATATAAAAAATATTTATTAAATATATAATATATACTTTTTACTAAAAACATTCAATAAAAGTGGTTTGTTAAATTTTTTTTTAGAATGTTGTGTTTTTATATAGAATAATAGTGGTTTAGAAAATAAATTTCTCTCTTTTTCAGTAGTTCTTACAGTAATGTATAACCAATTGATAACAAAATGACTAATTTTATATACATTTTTAAACTATAGATTCTTTATTTTAATCAAAATCATTCGTATATTTCAATTTAATGGAAATTTCATAATTATAACAACATTTTAATAATAATATGAAAATTATATTTCAGTTCGGTAAAACATCATATCGTATGTAACACCAGCTATCCAAGGGACTCGATATTGGGTGTAACATAAGACAAACTTAGTTTTTTATACCTCAAGCCATTCTAAGTGTGTAATTTAGTGCACCATTAATGTTTTGTTGTATCTAATGAAATCCAAACATAATTATCATGTATATGAAAGGATATATTCAATGATGTATTAAATGAAAAATATAAAAAATATTTAATAAATCGAAAAAAATATTTCAAAAAATCTCGGGCTGTTACATTCTACCTCCGTTAAAAATATTTTCTCCCTATGAATTATTTTGTGTTATCAAATTTGTAATAATTTATTTTTTATTCATAAAAACCCCAATCATAAAAATGAGTACTTACAATTCCTTTAAAAAGGTTCAGTCGGAAACCTAAAGGTTAAACAAAGTAACACAGTATAAGGATTCAATATAAGAGGACATTGGTAGAAAGTGAAAACATTTACATGGAAGATAAATCTAACTATAAAATTCTGATAGGGGGTGATAGAGAACATGTTGAGGAGAGAGTTAACAATTACAATTCCATAACCCAAAGAGGCTTGGAAAAGGTTATTGATATAAAAAATTGATGATAAAAGAACAAAATTTTATTTTAAAACGCATTTCATATTGTTTAGTTATTTTCATGAAAATATATACTTACATGATTTCAGCAAAACCATACCCTTTTTTATTCGTTTATCAACTTCTAATTCATCTCTTATTCCAAGAATTGAAGGTGAATTTTTCATTACTAAAGAATTTATAGATAATGAGATCCATAAAAATAATTAAATTTCATTCTATACATCTTTATAACAAAAAAAGGTTATCACGAGTAATCAAATATGAATAAATCCTTATATGTAGAGATATTACATTAATCTCAAAAACATCATTTGATTTTTATCATAAATAATTCCATAAATGGTCAAACATGTTACCATTCTAGAATATTAACATCCATAACTTTATAAAGAATGTCACAAAATCATGTTAAAATTGACCCCCATATAACAGAAAGTTTCTTTTGGTGATCACATTCCAAACATTTGAATATCCAAATTTTATATTCTGATAAACCATGGTAATAACCTGAATTTCAATAAATAATCTTTGAGAACATGCATTATTTCTTATTCCAAGGATTACTAGATATATTCCACTGATGAAGATGTTTTAAATTTCATCCATGATAACATAGACCAAATTTTCATCAAATCCATTATCATTTTTGATGTGATAAATACTATCCAATTTTCATTATCCAGATCATCATCTAATTATCCATATATGATATCATTTTCTCTTCCTCAGAAACCTGCTAATAGTTACCTTTCTTCAATTTAAACCTTCAATTAAATCAATTTTCTAGTTCATATGAATTATTTGACCCATTCATTAAAATACATAATTAAACATCACTACAACGAATCCTTATTTACACCATGATTCATATAACATAATATTTGAATTCCAAAATATATATACTTTAATCATTCATATTTTTTATTAAACCATTACTCATGCTTAATCAAATTATTCCTTAATACCACTTTCATAGAAAATGACATATTATTCTTGTCTTAAGGTTCCTCAACCTCAATAACATCATGATTAGATGTTTAATGTAAAAAATACTAAAACCAATTCATACCTTTCACATGTAATTTTTCAGTCTCCATATATTTATTATTATATCCAATACTTGCACCACCTTTAAGAGTCTCGTCATGACATCACCACTTTGGAAATCGATTTTTATAATTCACAAACATTCAAAATTTGAAACCTTCAATGTTATACTAGTTCATTCTAGTTCCCATTATTGACTATGACGATAAATAATAATGTGAGAAACAATTATCATTGCACAAAAACACATAATCTTGAAAAATTACTTATAATATTCCAAAATCATCACACCAACTTTTAAATATATGGAACCTTAGGCTTATCATTAGAGACATCCCAAGACATATCCTTATAAATATCCCCATGCATATCACCAAAGTTATCTAATCCTAGATTCCAAAGGTTGACAAGACATTTCCTTGCATACAAACTATAGAGACCTAATCATGAAATACACGTATATTGCATCTTTTTAGATGAATTTTCATCCCATAAAAAATACATCTTGAGGACCATAATAGTTTAGTGTATTTGGAAACATGGAACAAAATATTCAAAATCCATGAAAGATGTTTATCATTTCCCACAGTGATATTCCACTTTAGTACCTCTATATTAAGAATTTCTTCATAAACTAGGGAAATGAGAAAAACGAAGGGGTGATCATAGATTCTTTGTATGGGTAAATAGAGAAGATACATAAGAATAACATCAGAATAAGGGTATGGGAACATAATAATAACATTTTACAATCATACACTATATATCAAAGATTATATACATGAGTCATGGAATAAATATTGGGAATTCCTAGGACATGAATCATAAGTTAATGAAGGGTATAATCCATGAAACTATAACATTGGAATAAGAAATAAATTTTTTTTTGACACATATGCATATAAAAATTATATCCATGATAGAAAAGGATTAATTCAAATATCATATTAGTGGAGTCGGTTCACTCCCTAGACCATCAAAGTAGTCAAGGATTACAACCAATACCATCAGATATGGAAAAGTACATTATTTCACCATGTTCACTTCCAATTCCCACCCTGTATTACTAAATTGAGTTCACCCCACATTAAAACCCTATATTACTAAGCCGAGTTAACTCATAATTCCTACCTAATCAAACGGGACCAAGATCAGTCCTCTTTTTAGCCATGTCATATTGAAATCAGTTCACTCCTTGTTCTAGACCTAACATACTAATCTGAGTTCACTCCTCATTCCATCCCAATCATACTGAACCGAGTTCACATCTCGTTCTAAACTTGTCATACATTGGAGATATAAATCATTACCTCATGTATTTGGGGGAGATATAGGTCCTAGTCATCTCATAATTAATTCAAACTTACATGTTCCACAAAATAATAAAACATTCCTCTTATCATGAACCATAAAAAGATATGCATTTCATAAACATCATATAATAATCCAATAAATGAAATGGGTACCATAAAAGGTTGATCATATAATTACCTATGTAACTAGGATAGCCCTCATAATCATTTTATCAGTGTATAACCCAAGAAAGGAATGAGGTTTCAAAAGAATATAAACAATGGAAGAAAAAAGGGGGTGATAAACATCATTCCATCAAAATAGAAACCATCCAAGAAATAATATGAATGGTATTCATGGATCATTCACCCAATAAAGCTTATACTATATCAAGGATTCCATATTATATGGGGAATGATTTCGAATGATAACATGGATAATTTATTAATGAAAATTCCCATTCATGGATATTCACTATTTTATAAAGATGAACATACTCAAAATAATTTAATATAAAAAAAAATTATGTAACATATAAAGTCAATTGTAAAATCATTTAAAACATTTCTAAAGGAAAAGAAATTTTCTTCTTTGAAAAAAATGATTTATGAAAAATAAATTCTCTTCAAAACCATTTTTTTAGGATAAATATGAAGATATTTTACAATAAAATATTATTAATAACATATAAATGAATCATTAAAACATCTTGAAAACCATTTTCTTTGAAATTACTCTAAAAACCTATAAATAATTCTTGAAAACATTTTAAAATAATTTTTGAACATAAAATATTTTAAACACATTTTCATTGAAATAAATAATAAAAAACCAAGTTCCCATAATATTTGGAAATATTTTATTTTAAAAATTTCTTTCAAAATCAATAATGAACGCTTCAATGTAATGGGAGTCATAACATTGGGTATGTCTGTACAAGATAAACATTACTTTTTCACAGTAAAAAGAACAAAAAAGTGACTTGGTCAGAAAAATGAAAAATATATTACTTTTATAACCTTTTTTATTAAGAAGGTAAAAAAAGGGTAAATATTCTCTTTATAAATTATTTTAAAACTTTTTTTTTGAGTTTTTTTAGAAAATATTATTTCGTAAATAAAATGAATTTCTGACCAAAGAGGGAAATAATGTCAGATACTCTTAAAAACACATTCTGGATTATCTTAAGTAACAAAGAGTAGACAATGGTAAAAATACGTGGAGATATAATTTATTACCAGAGGATAAAAAAATTAATGATATTTATTGAGATATTTATCATAATATTTCAATAATTGAAGCATAATCATAAATTATCTCAATTAATAATGATATTTTAGAAATAAACCATCTGCACTTTGGTAACTTTAAATCATAATAAAACAGAACGAATAAAATTAAATAAATATTAAAATATCATGAAAATAATTATATTCATGATATAACATGTCAATGTTCAGTATATAAACCTCATATAAAAATATAGGTGCATTACATGGCTTCTGTCATAAATAAGGTAAATTAAGAAAAAATTACCCTACTAATTTAATGACATTCAAACCATAAACCCCATGAAAATGAGATCATAAAATTTATATGTAAATAAAAATATATTTTTGTATAATAATCATATAATATATTAAGGGTCTATATATACACTACACAAAATAAATTAGTGGTGAATAAGGCATAAATCTCACATAACTAAAAGTGAGACTAGAAATCCTATTACCATAAGTCTAGACATAATTCATACACATTCAAAAATCTTGTATAAAAATATGTTTTTATTACACATATACCATATAAAAATATTACTATATACATTAACTATATTAGTTGGTTATAAATTTTGATTAATAATTTATTAAAAACACTATGTTAATGTTATGTTTTAGGAAATACTTGCATTCTTTTTCGTATATAATTTAGCCTGACATTATTGATCATTTTTTAGATCATTATTTAATAATTTATATAATTTAAACCATATATAAATATAATTTATTAATTATATATGGATTTATAATAATATTTAATATAGAGGAATATTAAATGGAATACATTGTTCATGGTGATGGTAGGTCGTACTTACGCATGAACACTATTTCTGTTTACAGATGTATTAAAAGAAAGAAAGTAAAAGAAATATATGTATATATATTATAATTAAAGTAGATTTATTATTTCATATTTAAAATATATGTTCACTAAAATATTTTTTAATTCATTCCATTTAAACTGTGAACTAATCACATTGTTAGGAGGGGGTGGTAGTAAACACGTTCACAAACAAAGTTATCGTATTTATAAAAAAATGGAAATCATGGCAGTATATGTTATATAAAAATTATATAAGAATATATGAAACATAAATATTATTAATATCATATAAAAACATAGTTACCGTCATAATTTTCATCCATGATAAGTGGTAAATTAAAAATGAACAACATCATTCTGTGAGGTGGTAGTTCACCGTACATAAGAATAGTAAATTTATTACCCATTAGATAGAAGTGTATGTAATTAAGGTATGCGACCTATAATAAAAAAATATACTAATATTTAGGAAATTTAGATTTTACTATAATAATGAAATAATAATTTTTAGGGGGTGTAAAATCAAAATAAAACAATGGATCTGGAGAACGGATATTACCTATTCTTTCATTATCACCTATTGGATTGCACCAAAGGGATTTTTTAGTTGGAATATTAATAAAGGGAGAGTTATTGTATGATTTAGGTATGTTGGGAACTTATTTCATCTGATTTTGGGAAATAAAGGGGGCTTTAGAGGTGTGAATGAGGTGGACGGGTGAGTTCTTTTTTATAGTTGAGGACGTGTGGCATTCTTATCAAATTTCTAATATGTAATTCTACCCACATTGTTTCCCACTAAAATTATCTCTAATAATGGACCCAATTCAATCAATGGTATTATTGGGTTGAAATATCAACATATAATTTATTTTTTGCAATTTAATATGTCATTTTGGGGCTTAAGATTAAGGTTTAGTCATTTGTTAAGTTAATCATTATCTACATCGATGTAATTAATTTTAATTACTTTCACAAATGTTTTTGGTCAAAAATAAGATCAACTTATTAGAAAGTATAAATTATTATAATTAAAAATATGGAATCAATTTTTCCAAATTCAAATCACATATCGGGTAGAAATTAATTTAAATTTAATCCCACACATGGGACAACAAAGTATGTTTTTACAGTAAAAATGGTCAAAAGATGTAAATGTTTTTATAACCAATTTCTAGGTGAAATTTATTCCAATGAACTAAATTGGATTAATTTATTTAAATTTATCTCATTAGAAATTAAATTTAATTAAAATATAATTTAACCCTATATTTTATTTTGACAAAAAATCATTTTTGAATTAAAATTCTGTGTTTTTCAATATTCATAAAATGTAAATAAATAGAAAAAAACAACCAAAGTTGAATTTTAAAATTAAAATTTTAAAAATATGTTTTATTTTTTAAAATTAAAATTATATAAGTGTCAAAATTTATATTTATGTTGTGTTCTGCATTAAAAATTGGTAAAATTACCTTTTAGAAAAATATATCTTTTTATACAAAAAATCAGATTTATTCTTAGCTTAAACCTATCAAATTCATTTGGTGAGTATAAAAAATACTTATTTAACCTATAATATATAAATTTATTTAAAAAACATAATCAAAAGTGGTTTTTTTTAATATTTTAGGATAAAATTGTTTTTGTACATAGAAAAATATTTTACATAGAAAAGTAATTTCCATATTTTCAAATAGTTCATACATTCAATTATAACCAATTGATTTCAAAAGGATTAATTTTATATAATTTTATAAACCATATTTTCATAATTTTGGCCAAAATGATTCAAAATTTCCATTATTATGGAAATGTGATAATTATAATTTTATTATAATAATATTATTAATAGTATATATTATTTTAGTAAAACATTTTCTAATGTGTAAAGAAAGATATATAAGGGACTCAATATTGTCTATAACACCAGCCAAACATAGTGTTTAATATACCACAAGCTAGTTTAATTTTTTCATATTGTGTAAGACTAAACTTTTTTTTATAACACTATCCGAACTAAATTAATTTGTCTAAGAAAAACAATATTTATTGTTGTGTGAAATGAAATATATTATAAAGCTTAAATTAATTTTTAAAACGGTATTTCACAAAATGAAGAGATGTTAAAATAACATTCATAATTGGGTACAATACTTATATGAATCTGTATATTTCCATAGTTAATATATGGTTGGTTGGGTATGTTTCATATCATATCGCCCCATGGAGCTCAACTAGATATGTGATTTTCCCTCACATATCATGAGTATGACAAGTGGTCCCTCAATTGAGATATAATATAGAGTGTGTGGTCACACAAATAAATTATATATGATTTTTTATATATTTTATTGATTGAAATTTATTTTTATCATAAATGAAAACGAATGACATGTGATGTTTTCATCAACCATCTTAGTATTTACAATGAGAATAAATAACAAGTGAGTAGACTATATGGGATTAACATTCCCCATATCACATAGTCACTAAAAGTCTTAGATAAATGGAAAACTTGTTAATAAAATTTTTTAATATGATTATGGCCTATGGATCCAGGTATTGAGATCCATGTGTTTGATGGAGATAATACCATATCCATTTATATCTTGAGTACCAGTTAGACAATTCTAAAGTAAAGACTTTTCTTTAAAATAGGGATCTATATATTCGTATTTTTTTATTATATGATTCCCCATGGGGTCACATGTTTTTTTTTGACTGGATAGGGATTGGTTTTTACATTTATTGTTAATTTAAAAATTCTTTATAGTTATTCCAAAAAATATTTTTGTATGTTAATTCATATGATATTCCATAAAATTTGATATAATGTGAGGTAAATGATTGTATTCTATAAAATAGTTTTGGAAATATCCAAAAGTGGTTTTTGAGAAAGCTTCATAGTTTTTTTATATTATATAATATAATATGATATTGAACAATGTATTTTAGGATTTAGTGAATGTGGTATATTAATGTATATATACCCTCAAACCACAGCCTGTGTGGGATGAAAATCCAATCAATATACATGGTTTTTCAATTTGACATGGTTATAATAAAAACCACATAATTTCTATAAATAAATGAGTTTAATATGATGAAACATGATGGATATTTTTCATTATATTATGGATTAATGAACTAGTGGTATCATTTACTCAAGAGTTAGATTTTAAGTTTAAATTCTACACAACTGAACGTGATCCCTTAGGGGTTATGTAAATCAATTTACATGTGATGTAAATGGATTGATATACATGTACACACCTCTATATTACTCAAAACTATCTTTTTATTAATCCCAAAAACATCAAGGAGCTATAACATTATGGATAAAGAAGACTCCCTCTCAAATGACAATAGATTCATGAAAAACCCACGGATACCCCTAAGGTAAGATGTGCATTACATTACACACCTATGGACTTTATCAATAATATCATAAAGAGACCTATGATATTGGAAATGATTCATTATTGAATTTTATTAATAATTATAGCATTTATTAATTACTATTTTATGTCGTTTCCAAATAGTTTTTTGGAAATCATGGATTTTTGTTTTCATTTTCTTACCCTTTTATAAATATGTTTTAATAAACCCCTAATGAAGAACAACAAAAAAACATGACAAATTTTCAGTTTTTTATTGTGAAACTCAATATTATTAGTTCTAATTTAGTTAATAATCATATAGTTTTATTTTAAAAATAAATTACACCAGCATATTATAATTTTTAAAGGTAGTTTTATCTCATGTCATTTGTTATGAGTATCCATTATAAAGGATCCATGTCTTCCCTATATCACTTGAATTGATATAAATTTCATCAATGAGTGACCTCTAATCATTGTTTTTCTTTTGATACTCCTATATTTGTGTAACCTATTGTTTCTCACTTGTAAACATTCTCTTACACTCCACTATATGAAGAACCTTTTCGTATCATGTTATGTAAATCCATTTTATACAACCCAACATATTCTGAAGAACAACTATATAATTTCTTTCACTCATGCTATATTATAAGGCCTCGGCCTTAACCCATACTTAATATAGAATTAAATGAATAATTCACATTGAGGATCTTTTCAGGTTTAGAGTTTTAGAGAATTAGGACATAACTATTAGAACTCAAAAGATTACAAAGTAGACACTTCTACTAAGATTCCATAAAATAAAAACTCTTAAAAAGAAACATGTCTAGTTCCATGTTTTAGATAGCATGAATTTTCCTTCATCCCATCCATGACCCATACCACATTAAGTCCTGTGAAAAACATTTCAAAAACTTGGGATTAGCATAAAAAGATCAGTAAGGGATATAAAAGTATGAAATGAAAACATTAGCCAATGTATGAAATCATACTTTACTCCTAAAACATAATAATTTTAACATACCTCATAAAATCATGTATAAATCATAGAAATCATAAGACATAAAGGTAACTTGAGGCACTCATAACATTCTTATGTAGGGGCTATCCCTCATGGTTACTTTTGGAATACCCATCATAGTATATTCCCTAAATCTCTTCAAAGAAACCATAATGTTTAACTCCTTTGGGTTACCCAATGAATTGGAGAGCTATATAGGGATCACCCACACTTAGTTTATCAAAGAACAACCCTTCTTCATAACAATTCCCAAGAACCATAACATAATTGTATCCTGTAAAACAAGCATAAAGGAAACATAACATTTCCACATTTCAATCACAAGATATCAATACAACACATTGATATAATAAAACCATTATGAAAACCATTTTCAATACCAAAATAAAAGAAAAGTAATACATGGTATTTATTTTTCATTTTAAAAAAAAGTTAGGTTATGGCTTGTAGAGGAAGCCGAAACTCAAATAATGGTCACGACGGTGGAGAAGTCGTTTTCACCGCATACGCATGACAAAAAAACATTTATTTTGTCTTTTAGTAAAACACTTCATATAAAAAAATATTCCCTTTGAATAAGCATAAAATTCAAAGGGGTTTATACACCATATAAAATAAAGTTGTGTATAAAACAAAATATGCCTCAATTAATGGAGATTGAGACGAAGTCCCTTACCTCGTGTCTGACGTGACTCGATTGCTATTTAATCTCCTGAATAATAAATTTGAGTTAATTTATACTTGATTAAGAACCTTTTTAAAGTTCATTATTCCTTTTATATCACACATTACCATGTCATGAACACTATGTAATTATTTAAGTTAATAACGGTCGTTTTAACGATCATTGGTACTTGAGTCAAAAATAAACACTTTATAATTAAAAGTTGTTCATGTATACATTATATCCAAAGTTATATTCATTATGTATAAATCATATATATCATATATATAGAGTATATACATTCATTTATAATATAACATAACATTTAGAGGTAAGAAATGAAATGCACAGTTCATGGAGACGGTAAGCCGTACGTACACATGAATGCTACTTTCATTTCTATTTCATATTTTATGGAATGAAATCATAATTACATAAAGTTATATTATAATTCCAGTATAATGTCATATATAATATCATTAACTCCATCCTTTATACATACCAAATATGGCATTAAGGAATCAAATCACCTTGAGGGGGCGGTAGTCCGCACTTCCTAAAATAAAGATATCGTGCATACCCATAATGGAAGCCATAAAGGTATACCATAAATGAAAAATACAGAAGCTTAAGGAAAAAATAAACATATTATATAGCATATATAAATATTGTGTCATCTTAATGTCCACCTTTGAAGTTGTTAGAAGAATATTGAACAATCATCGTTTCATGAGGCAAAAATTCGTCATCCACAGAAACAGTATGATCTTTAACCGTTAAATGAAGGTGTGTGTAAGTGTAGCTCTAATTCTTCTCATAACAATATCCTAGAATATTTAAGATACTGGTTTTTTTACAAAAGAAAGGAAGAAAAAGTGTTTTCGGGGTTGGAGAAGCAAAATAAAACATATGGACACAAGAGAAGACACTACCTTTAAAACGGGTAACTCTTTTTGATTTGAGCTCAAAGGATTCCTTGGAAAGACTTCTGCCCAAAGTGAGGCTTCTGTGAGTAAGATAGGGATGTGGAGAGACAAAATGAGAAGCTTTTGGCCGATCCAAAGGCTTGGGAGATGTTGGTAAGGTGGTATAGGTGGGGGCCTTTTATAAGAGGAGAGGAGGGGCACTCTTGGAATGTTATAATAGGATACTTTATTATAAAATGCTTTTCGGATTTTAAAGGTACCAAAATTATATATTTCGAGTATAAGGTGATAAGAGTTCTAAATCAACCCATCCAATAGGTTTTTGATAAGTGTAGGTATTATATTTTACATTATCATTTCATTTTATTTAAATCGTTAAATAATGAGGTAATCGATGCATCATCATGGTGTCACAAATAATTTAATATATATATAATGTATAAAAATTATAAAAAAAATATGATGATGTATGAAATATGTTTATATTTCTAATGAATATTTATAGTCAAAATTATGACTTGTATGACCCCATTTAGAAATTGTTTTAGTAAGACAACACATGTTTGTGACATTTTTATTTTAACATTAAATAAAAAGTTATTAATGTCATTTTCCTACCAAAGTGGCTCCATGGAGTCCTAAAGTTGACCCATGGATTTTCTTGGTCATACATGACACATCCAATAAGTTTAGAACATGTGTCAAGGTCATTTTATATTATTAAAACATTATTTTTACCTTAAATTATACTAATTACATTTAATCGCGATTAAATACATAAAAGTTACTATTCAAAAAATTTATTTTAATCCCATTAAACCACATTTTACTTATTAATGACAACCATTTAAGTTTTATTTTTGAAATTCAAAACACATATGTTGTAAAATTTCATTTAAACAAAAAAAACAGTTTTTTAAGCACCACTTATTGGTTTCACTATTCATCAAAAATTGATGTTTTTTAGAAAAATACCAAGACTTCACCCTAAGATATATTTTATATTCCGAATTAAAAAATGATTTCTATTTTACAAAATTCATAAAATATAAGATATATTAATTAATTTAATAATTAATTCCCGCTGTCAGGACAAGTAGCGTGTTTTTATGAAATCATATATATCAAAAGATTGACACTTGTTTAAGTCCAATTTCAAAGTAAAGTTAATTCCAACTACCACTATTGGATTAAATGGTAAAAATATATTCTAATTTCAATTTAAAACCAATTCAAAATATAATCTAATAATATAAAATAATTATATTAAAAAGTGGTTTGGAATTAAAATACAACATATTTCACTATTCATTAAAAAATGAACTTTATCGAAAAAATACCAAAAATTTACACAAAGTAAATTTTGAGGTCCCGACTATAATGAAGAATTTTATTCATTCCAAAATAATGTATAAGAGTGACCAAAACTTATTTAAATAGGGTTCCCCATCAGAAGGCGATAAGTGGACTTTTAGTGAAAATTAGAGTATATATGCCTAAAATTGTATTCTTTTTGTATTTTAAGCCTTTATCCTTTATTGGATAAATGTAAAAACATTTAACAAACATATATAATTATATTTTAGTTATTTCTATTCATTCCTACCAATACAAAGACTATGTGTTAACTCCCATTTAAAAAAATATTATTTTATTACTAGTGTGCAATGTAAGATTTCAAAGAAACTCTTTGTTGCGTATCACGTACGCTATCGAACATAGCAACCCCATTAAAGTAAAATTAATATTTAGTTCATAAATATTAATAAATATGAGAATGTTTTATTCTTTATTTACATGGGATGTTACATCCATCCCCCCTTTTGGGAATTGTGTCCTCGCAATTTTATTCACTTATCAAAATAAGTGGGGGTATTTATCCCTCATAGCATTTTTAGATTCCCACGTTGCCTCATAAACCATATTATTTTTCCACAAAACCTTTACCTTGTGAATTACCTTATTCCGCAACACTTGCTCTCTATGGTCAAGAATATGGACTGGTTGTTCATCATAATAGATATTCTCTTCAACTAAACTACCTCTCAGCTCAAAACATGAGATGGATCTGGCATATACGTTCTCAAAATCGAAACATGAAAAAAATTGTGTACCTGAGATAAACTCGGGGGTAAACCCACTCAGTAAGAAACTGATCCAACTCTCTCCATAATTTCATATGGTCCAATGAACCTTGGACTCAGCTTTCCTTTCTTTCCAAATTGCATCACACTTTTCCACGTTGAAACTTTGAGAAAATCATGATCACCTACCATGAAAGATAGATCCTTTCTCCTGTTGTCTGCATAACTTTTCTATCTGCTCTGAGCTGTTCTCATGTGTTTCTGAATCAACTGAACTTTTTCTGCAATCTATTCTACCAATTTTGGTCCCATCAGCTTCCTTTCACCCACTTCATCCCAAAAAGCTGGAGTTCGACACCGCTTCCCATATAATGCCTCAAACAGTTTCATCGGTATACTAGAATGAAAACTATTATTATATGAAAATTAAACCAAATAAAGATGTTGGTCCCAACTTCCCTGATAATCCATCGAACAAGCATGTACCATATCTTCCAAATTCCTAATTGTTCGTTCTGACTGCCCATCTGATTGAGGATGAAAAGTTGTACTAAAATTTAATTCTATAGCCAACAACCTTTGAAGGCCTTTCTAAAAGTTAGAAGTAAACCTAGGATCATGATCAGATACAATGGATAGGTGAACTCCATCCAACCTCACTTTTTCTTTAAGATACAATCGAGAAAGTTGATCTAGAGAGAAATTATCTTGAATAGGAAGGAAATGAGATGATTTAGTCAAGCGATCAATAATAACCTAGATTGAATTATTACCTCGAGATGTATTTAGTAGTCCCAAAACAAAGTCCATGGATATAGTTTCCCATTTCCATTCCGGCACTGGTAAAAGATGAATCATACCTTTTGGTAACTGCCGCTCTGCTTTAACCTACTGACAAGTCAATCACTTCACAGTAAAATCAGAAATATCTCTTTTCATTCCATCCCACCTATAATACTCCCACAGATCTCTGTACATCTTAGTACTGCCAGGATGAATTGAAAACGAAGAACTATGAGATTCACATTACAACTCTCTCTTTAACTGTAAATTAAAAGGCACACAAAATATCTTACCAAATATCAAAACACAATCATTATCAATGTTGAATTCAAGAAACATACACTTCTTAACTCGATCTACCTTTTTCTGCAACTCACTGTCTTGCTTCTGTGCTTGATTGATTCTGTCTGATAGAGTTGATTTCACTGAAACATAAAACAAAACAGAAGGACATCCTGCACCATCAACTTTTATGCCAAAGTTCATCAAATCCTTAACCAAAGGATCACATTACAAACGCAACATTGTTAATGAATCATTGTTTTGTTGACTCAAAGAATCAACCACTTTATTTGCTTTTCCCGGATGATAATGAATTATACAATCATAATGCTTGATAAATTCTAGCCATCTCCTCTGTCTCATGTTCAATTATTTCTGTGTGAATATATACTTTAAACATTTTTTATCAGTATATATTTCACACATTACTCCATAAAAATGATGCCTCCAAAATTTTAAAGTGAAAACAAAAGCAGCTAATTCCAAATCATGTGTAGGGCAATTTGCCTCATTACTTTTCAACAGATGTGAAGCATATGCAATTACCTGATCATTCTGCATAATGACATAGCCAAGTCCCTTCAACGAAGAATCACTGTATATAACAAAATCATCATTCCTGGAAGGAATTTCCAAAAATGGAGCATTCACCAATCTTATTTTCAACTCCTTAAAACAATCATCACATTATTTTGTCCAGATAAACTTAACACCCTTCCAAGTTAGCTTAGTCATTGGACTATATAACCGTGAGAAATTATCAAAAATACTTCAGTATTAACCTTCCAAACCAAGAAAAAAATGGATCTCAGTTACATTTGTGGGTATTTTCCATTCTTCACCAACTTTTGTTTTTTCAGGGTCCACAGTTATTCCATCTTTAGAAACAATATGACCAAGGAAAGAAATTTGTTGCAACTGAAACTCACAGTTGCTGAATATCACATACAATTTCTCCTCTTTTAAGGTTTGAAAAATAACCCTTAAATGTATTTCATGCCCCAATTTTATTTTATAAAACCCCAAAATATCATCAATGAAAACAACCACAAACTTATCCAAGAACTCATGGAAAATTCTATTCATAAGTTCCATGAATACAACAGGTGAATTGGTTAGCCCAAAAGGCATTAAAACAAATTCATAATGGCCATATCTTGTACGAAATGCGGTCTTTATAATTTCTACTTCATTTACATTCAACTGATGGTACCCCGATCTCAGGTCAATCTTTGATAAAAACTGAGCACCCTGGAGCTGATCAAACAAATCATCGATATGAGGCAAAGGATATTTGTTCTTAACAGTGATGTTATTCAAGGCTCTATAATCAATGAAAAGTCTCATTAAACCATCTTTCTTTTTAACAAAAAACCAGGATCACCCCATGGGGATGTTCTAGGTCAAATGAAAGCATTCTCTAATAAATCATGCAATTGCTCCTTCAAATCTAAAAGTTCAGTTTGAGCCATTCGATAAGGGGGTTTTGAAATTGGATTAGCATCATGAACTATGTCAATAGTAAATTATACTTCCTGGTCTAGTATTATTCCAGGAAACTCATCAGGAAAAACATCAGGATACTCATTTACCACGGGCATATCATTAATCTGAGAAGTTCCCTTACTTTCAACGATATGTGCAAGGTAACATTCATTTCCATCTTTTACATGTTTCTAGGCCTCTTGATATGTTATCAACAGTAAGGGTTCATTCTTGTACACAAACTGAAAGCCTTTCTGAAAAAAAAAACATCTTTATCTCTACAGTGAATCTTGTATGGTAAATAGGGAGCCAATCCATACCCAATATAACATCAAACTCTACTAGAGGTAAAACAATAAGGTTTTCAAGTAGGTTCTTTCCATAGATAAGGATTGGAATATTCTTATAAATTCTTTTTGCCTCAAAATTTCCCCTAGGTATTTTTTTGACAAGTTCAGGAGTCATTTAATGAGATGGTATTCCCATTTTACTAGAAAATTTTTCAGAGATGAAAGAATGTGTAGACCCAGAATCAAACAACACACTAGCATAATCTGACAAAACAAACAATGTACCTAATACAACTTCATTTGATGGACCAACATCTGCTGAAGTAGTTGCAAAGGATTTCACCACCTCTTTCTGCTTGTAGTCTAACTGCTTCCCATCACTCAAGCTCTTTGTCGGACACTCATTTTCATAGTGACCCATCTCATTGCACTTAAAACATTTCACTAACTGTAAATAAACTTTGGACATACCATCACCTTGATCTTTTTCAGTGAAATCACGAGCCTTATGTCCCATCTTCCCACATCATTATAACTCTCCAGAATTCAGAAGACATTCCCCAGCAATCCTTTTGTCCAAACTTATCACAAAATGGAAACTTAGTTTTCTTACCATCAGACATTTTTGAAGAATTCATTCCTTTATCCTAACACCTCGGTCTCTTCTTCTGCTGGATGTTATAGAACACTTGATCATCGGCACACTCCATTTCCACCTTCTCAGCACATCGAACAAGATTTTCATAACTTTTGGACTCATGAGAAGCTAAAAACCTTAGATATTTTGGCTTTATTCCTAAGTAAAACCAATTGATTTTACTATCAAGGTCTCAGATAAAATTTGGAGTATACCTAGCCAATAGAGTGAAACGTTCTTCATAGGTAGCCACTAGGTCTTCCTCTTGCCTCAATTCCAGGAATTGTTTTTCCATCCTAAGTCAAACAGCCTTAGGAAAATACTTCTCAAGAAACATACCTTTGAATTCATCCCAGTTGAGAGAATCAATCTCATCAACGTCCTTGATATTTTTAACCATCGACCACCATTGAACTGCATCACCCTCCAAACGGTAAATAGAAATACTAATCTTTTGATTGTCTGAACACCCCATGACATCGAAAATCTTTTCCAGTGCTTTAATCCACCCTTCAGCTAGCACTGGGTCAGATGATCCTCTGAATGATGGGGGATGATGCCTCATGAAATGTTCCACCACTGACATGTTCCTCTGCGGTTGATCTGGCTGATCTCGAGCATGGATACCGCCACCATTTATCTCTTGAGTCAACTGCACCATTACTGCAAAAAACTGTTCAGTTCCAATTCGGACCATCTGAGGATGCTGATTCAGACGGTTATTTCCTTATGTATTCCTTACTAACATTGCTTCCCTGTTTCCGCTGCGGAAAACCATTCTGAAAAAAAATGTCTCAGTTAAAGCAACATTGTAGTCTTCAAATGCTATATCATTTCAATTTGACCATAAAAAAAATATTTTTGGATAATCATCTAATAGAATTATAACTCCTAAAGTTATCTAAACCGACCTTTGATACCAACTATAAGGCGTCGGCCTTAAACCTTACTTAATTTTTTATTAAATGAATAATTCACAATGAGGATCTTTTTAGGTTTAGAGTTTTAGAGAATTAGTACATAACTATTACATCTCAAAATATTACAATGTAGACACTTCTACTAAGTTTCCATAAAATAAAAACTCTTAAAAAGAAACATGTCTAGTTCCATGTTTTAGATAGTATGACTTTTCCTTGATCCTATCCTTGACCATATTCCACATTAAGTCATGTGAAAAACATTTCAAAAACATGGGATGAGCATAAAAAGCATAGTAAGGGATATAAAATTATGAAATGAAAACATTAGTCCCAATATGAAATCATAAGTTACTCTTAAAAAATAAGCATTTTAACATACCTCATCAAATCTTGAATAAATCATAGAAATCATAATACATAAAGGTAACTTGAGGCATTCATAACATTATTACGTAGGGAGTTTCTCTCATGGTTACGTTTGGAATACCCATCACAGTAAATTCCCTAAATCTTTTCCAAGAAACCTTAACGTTTACCTCCTTCTCGTTACCCAATGCATTGTAGAGCTATATCTGGCTCACCCGCCCTTAGTTTATCACAGAAGCACCCATCTTCATAACAATTCCCAAGAACCATAACATAATCTTATCACGTAAAATATGCATAATTGAAACATAAAATTGCCACATTTCAATCACTAGATATCAATACAACACATTGATATAATACAAACATTATGAAAACCATTTTCAATAAAAAAATAAAAGAAAAGTAATACATGGTATTTATTTTTTAATTTTTTTTTAAAAAATTAGGTTATGGAATTTAGAGGAAGCCGAAACTGAAATAATGGTCACAGCGGCAGAGATGTCGTTGTCACCGCATACGTACGACAAAAAAAATTTCTTTTTCCGTTTAGTAAAATTATTCGTATAAAAAAATCTTCCTTTTGAATAAGCGTAAAAATCCAAGGGGTTTATACACCGTATAAAATAAAGTTGTGTATAAAACAAAATATGCCTCAATGAATGAAGATTGAGATGGAGTCCCTTACCTCGTGTCTGACGTGACTTTATTGCTCTTTAATCTCCTGAATAATAAATTTCAGTTCCTTTCTACTTTCTTATGAACCTTTTTCAGTTCATTATTCCTTTTATATCACCTATAACCATGTCATGAACACTAAGTAATTATTTAAGTTACTAACGGTCGTTTTAACGATCATTGGTACTTGAGTCAAAAATAAACTCATTATAATTACAAGTTGTTCATGTATCCATTATATCCAGAGTCATATTCATTATGTAAATATCATATATATCATATATATCTAGTATATACATGCATTTATAATATTACATAACATTTATAGGTAAGAAATAAAATGCACCGTTCTTGGAGACGGTATGCCGTACGTACGCATGAACGCTACTTTCATTTATATTTCTTATTTTATGGAATGGAATAATAATGACATAAAGGTATACTATAATTCCAGTATAATGTCATTTATAATATCATTAACTCCATCCTTTATACGTCCCACATATGGCATTAATGAATCAAATCACTTTGAGGGGGCGGTTGTTCGCACTTCCTAAAATGAAGATATCGCGTATATCCATAATTGAAGCCATAAAGGTTTTCCATAAATGAAAAATACATAAGCTTAAGGAAAACATAAACATATTATATATATCATATATTAATATAGTGTCATATTAATGTCCACCTTTTATGGTGTTAGAATAATATTGAACAATCATCGTTTCGTGAGGTAGAAATTCGCCATCCACGGAAACAGTATGCTATTTAACCATTAGATGAAGGTGTCCATAAGTTTAGCTCTAATACTTATAATAAAAACATCCAATTATATTTAATATACTGGTTTGGTTACAAAATAACAGAATAAAAATAGTTTAGGGGGTCGAAGAAGCAAAAAAAACATAAGAATAAAAGATATGACACTACCTTTAATACGAGTAACTCTTTTTTATTTGAGCTTAAAGACTTCCTTGGAAAGACTTCTGCCCAAAGAGAGGCTTCTAGGAGTAATAGAGGGATGTGGAGAGACAAAATGGGCAGGGGTTGGCTGAGACAAAGGCTTTAGAGGTGTGGGTAATGTGGTAGAGGTGGGGGCCTTTTATAAGAGGAGAGGAGGCGCACTCTTCGAATGTTATAAAAGGTTACATTATTATAAACATCTTTTCGGATTTTAAAGGTCCAAAAATTATATATTTCTAGGATAAGGTGATAATAGTTCTAAATACACACATCCAATTGGTTTTTGACATGTGTAGGTCTTAGATTTTACATTATCATTTCATTTTATTTTATTTAATTCGTTAAATAATGAGGTAATCGCTGCATCATCATGGTGTCATAAATAATTTAATTTATTTAATGTCTACAAATTATAAAAAAATATCATGATGTAGGAAATCTATTTATATTTCTAATTAATATTTATAGTCAAAATTATGACTTTTATAACCCCATTTAACAATTGTTGTAGTAAAACAACACATGTTTGTGACATTTTTATTTTAACATTAAATAAAAAGTTATTAATGTCATTTTCCTACCAAAGTGGCTCCATGGGGTCCTCAAGTTGACCCATGGATTTTATTGGTCGCCCATGAAACATCCAATAAGGGTAGGACATGTGTCAAGGTCATTTCATATTATTAAAACATTATTTTTACCTTAAATTATACTAATTACCTCTAATCGCGATTAAAAACGTAAATGTTACTATTCACCAAAAATTATTTTAATCCCATTGAACCACATTTTACTTCTTAATGAAAACCATGTATGTCGGATTTTTGAAAATTCAAAACACATAGGTGGTAAAATGTCATTTAAAAAAATAGTTTTTTATGTACCACTTAGTGGTTTCACTATTCATAAAAAAATGATGTTTTTCAGAAAAATACCAAAACATCACCCTAAGCTATATTTGATATTCCAAATTCAGAAATGTTGTCTATTTTACAAAATTAAAAACATATTATTTACATTAATTAATTTAATAATTAATTCTCGCTGTCAGGACAAATAGCGTGTTTTTATGAAACAATGTATATCAAAAGATTGACACTAGTTTCAGTCCAATTTCAAAGTGAAATTAATTTCAACGACCACTATTGGATTAAATGGTAAAAATATATTCTAATTTCACTTAAAAAAAATTCACAAGATAATTTAATAA
This sequence comes from Viscum album, assembly GCA_963277665.1. Classification (NCBI taxonomy): domain Eukaryota; kingdom Viridiplantae; phylum Streptophyta; class Magnoliopsida; order Santalales; family Viscaceae; genus Viscum; species Viscum album. Next base: position 1,691,805,993 of record OY728153.1, on the reverse strand, counting down.
TATAAATAAATTAGATTAAAAATAGGTTTTGATTTAAAATACAACATTTTTCACTATTCATTAAAAAAATGAACTTTATCAGAAAAATACCAAAAAATTACACAAATTAAATTTTGATGTCCCGATTGGAAAGAAGAATTTTATTTGGTCCAAAATAATTTATAAGACTGACCAAAACTATATTTAATGAGTGTTTGCCATCAAAAGGCGATAAGTGGACCTTTAGTGAAAATTACACTATATATGCCTAAAATTGAATTGTTTTCATATTTTAAGCCTTTATCCTTTATTGGATAAATGTAAAAATATTTAACAAACATATATAATCATATTATAATTACTTCTATTCATTCCTGCCAATAAAACGGCTATGTGTTAACAACAATTTAAAATAATATTATTTTATTACAATTGTGCAACGTAAGATTTCAAAGAAACTCTTTGTTGCGTATCGGGTATGCTATCGAACATAGTAACCCCTTTAAAGTAAATTTAATATTTTATTCATAAATATTAATAAATATAAAAATGTTTTATTTTTTATTTACTTGGTATGTTACATATAGATTATCAATACTTGATTTCATATGATTATAGAGTGTATTCCCTTAAATTTGGAATATTTTAGTTTTAAATTAAGAAAATGATATACCATAAAATATAGACTTTTTTCCCATATGTTCCACAACCCCAATATCATCCCATAAATATTATTCTTTTATAATATTATTGAGTGTTTTACTAAAAATAAGATTTTATATTGGGGAAACACTTCTATTATTATACATTATTTTATTGAAGTATTTCTCTTTTGACCATTATCAATTACCGTAGCTATATTATTTTACATCTATGTGGTTTTTCTCATCCCAAACATTTTTATAGTGTCATTAAGAACCTGTAATGTTATGGAAAATGGATGCTTCATTTTTAGATATATAAGGTGATGATTTTTCATAACTAATTCACAATATATAGTAGAACACTATATTGAGTCCACTTACACTTCAATATCTTTTTCAAATTATCAAATCATCTCTCTAATATATTCATTTTCCTCAAACAACTTAATTCATCATAGTTAATTATTTCTTCTTGATCAGTAATCTTTTTGTCAATTTTTTGTCTTATTTCATCATAATATGAAAATTTAAATTTAAAATATTAATGAGTTTAAAATGATTATTTTTTATAATACAAGTCACATCCTCATATATATCTATTTTTTCTGTGATTCTTCCACATATACTTGAATTCTTTCAATATTTTATTATTTATTTGATGAAAGAAATATACATCAGTGTTTAACATGTTTACCATATAAGTCAAACATCCTTATTCTAATTCATGTTCTTTTCTACATGATATGTATTCATTCTTATGGACATATGTTATGAAAATTCAATTTTTAAGCATGAAATATTTTTCTTAACCAAAATTTTTTCTTAAATAATATTTTTTCTTAATTATTCTACATACTCCATTTCTTACATCACTATATTCTCTTTCTACCATCACTTGTCATTGTGTATTCAATAAACTATTTTCATTTTGACCTATTATAAGGAGAATATTTACTCTATACCTAATTGGTCTCAACCCAATTATTTATTGTTGTAAAATCTATAGAAAAATGTCATATTCCACTATAAATAAATCAGTTAAGATGATGATTTCTTTTATACATTCATTTAAATAGTTTCAAATTTTTTAAATAAAATCAACAACCATATTGTAGTTTATATGTCTTCTATCATCATCTATTAATAAACACGAGTTATCAAATTATTCCTCGTTAATAATAAAATTAATTATATTTATTAATTTCATCGCTTCTTTATACTATTTTTTTAAAAACTAGTGGTTTTTTTCATTTCATAATAAAGAAGTGTTTTTTGAAGTTAGTAAAGGGAAATATCTTCCCTATCATCTATAGTTTGATCTATCATAAAAATTATCTCTATAAAATTGTGATTAACTTTACAAAAAAAATGTTCCTTGAGATTATCACAAAATACACATATATGAGAAACTATTATCTCTACCCTGAAGAAATAATTATAAAGAAATTTCACCATCATCCATCCAAACATATTTAATTTTTTTCTTCTAGGATTTTAATTGAAATTCTTTTATCTTTACATTCACCTCAATTATATTTTCAAATGTCTTCAAAATTTATTTTGTTTCATAATAGCACAATCAATTTTTTATATTCTTTTTCTAATTTTGAAGAATGAATTTCATTCACAGTCGTTCCATCTACCTCTAAATTATTGTTTTTTACAAAACTAATCCCTGAATTCAACATAATATGTTGGAAACCTGTAGTAAGAACATCAATAGATACTAGTCCTTATGAATTTAAATATGGAAAGTCACAATTCTTCCACCCATTAATTTTATTCCTAAAAAATATTTGGACTCTTCTACTATGATTTAAATTAATACTCTATATTACTTATAAAGTTAAGATCTAAGAGGGAACTTAGTTTTTGATAATACCAGTCTCGATGAATATGTCAGTTGGAATAAAATGTAGATGGAGTTAATTATTGGAATATATATTGTAAATTATTTTTAATTACACCTATGTGATCTATTAAATACTTAATCTTCAAATTATAAACTCTCCCTCAACCTAATTTATAAAATTATAATAAAGAATGATCATGAAAAGATATTTTACAATTTTGAATCTCAATATCAGAGCATAATCCATTCTTGGTATTCATCAAGTTTAAAGAAATTATTTTTCATTAATATATTAGTGATTACAAGAGAGTGAAAGTGTATATCCGTGGCTATTCTTATTATGTCTATGCCATATAAAATGTAATGTAAAAGAACATCCTTGAACTTTGTCTCTAATAAGAGTAATGTCGGGGATTTTTTTCCCTTGGTACCTCTATATTTCTGATTATTTACTTGAACATAGTTGAATATGATTCTTTGTGTACCTCGAGATGAATAATCATAAAATATATATTATTCAATATGCACATCTACATCCATAATCATATTTGGGCAGCGACAATAGAAAATAAATCTTCCTCTCCCAGTTCTTCAAGATGATAATTTCCCATAAGAGAGTATTCATATATGAGAATGTTTTCTTTCATTATCAGTAGTATTCATACAAATCACTATAAACATTAAAATTTTACAATGACCTTTTCATAATTCATGCGAGTGGTAGAAGATGATATCCCTATAGTCTTTCTCTCTCCTAGATGCAAAAATATATCCATGAAATAACATTATGTCAATGCCTTAAAAGAATTATCAAACTTTTAATTTATCATTATATAATGATTTTATAATTCCCTATTATTTTTCAAAAAAAATCCACAATAATTTTATGGAAATTCCTTCAATCTCGTTCATAACCAAATTCCCCAAAAAATAGAAGTTAGAAGTAATTCTTTCAAATTACAATTTTTCTTGTTTTATGATCATTGAATGGATTTTAATTTTGAATTAAAATCCTAGCAAGTAATTATCCTAATATTATCATTGATATATCTTAATTAAAATATGCTTAGGAATTTGGTTGAATATATTCTCGACCATACCCAAATATATTTCTAAATTATTCAAAAAGAAAATAATCAACTACTTTTTTACAGAAGACAAATAGTCATTAGAAAAATATCATTCCTATGCATCCAAAAACTATAAAACATAAACATATAAAAATGATATTTTCACTAATTCAATTCATGTGTATACATTTGATATTAGGATTATGTAGTGGGAAATCATTCTTTCATATATTATAAATGATCCATATGAAGATGATACTCATCTAAATTATTCTTAAGGTATCTCCCAAACTTGAACTAATTTACATTACAATTCGAGAACAATTTTTATGAAAAACCGAAGATGATTACTAAAATAAATCATTAGAGTTAATTTGATTCATTTCCTATGAAATGAAAGCCATGAAGCACCTAAAATTATTGTTATTTATAAAAAATATTTAATTTTATTGTTCCTTTACAAAATATACAAATTCATTTAAACAATAATAATACTTTTAAAACTCGTCTTCAAACACATTAAAATAACTCAAAATCACCTCAACAAAATTCTCTAAGATTCTTCTCATCCATCAAATAGTGTTTACAAAATTACCAATCCTATAAAAATTACATATGTAACTTTAGATGTAATTAGCGGTATATCCCAAGGAGTTGGGGAAATGGAGTACAAAAATGGATTTATATGGATGTCATATTAAACATGTTTCTATGATGTATATGATCTAGACACTACTATAGTTATATCATAACGACACTAAATTAATGAAAAATACATACAATAAATGTTAAAATATAAATGATATTTTAAAATTATATAAAATTCATTTGAGGTTCACAGGATACATTGATAAAAAGATTTATGTTGTGATCCCACAAATTAAAGTTAATTTCTGAATGTCTGTTTTTACTTCACCAACATGTGATGATTACATGCCATGTTCCCTAGTACCCTAAACAACTTAGGAGTACTCTATCATAATATATTTAAAAAATTGATGATAAAAAATATTTGTATTATGTAATTTGATTAATTATTAAACATAATTTGATAATGTCACACAATGTATGTGTAATAAAGGGCCTCCAATGGTCATTTAGAATATTAAATGTCCTCTAAAAGTGGATTCAGTTCCAAATCACCTTGGGAGTTCAATAATAATCCTTCTAATGGGTTAAATCAAACATAGGGGGTTCTTAAATGGGCATCATAGGTAGGAATATGAGATTATCTTTTTTTATAGGTCTTTATTTCCATTTCATCAAGCCTACATTTAAATAGAATTGGGGATTTAATATCTCTTAATTTTTATATATTAATAAAATAAATAAAAAATAATTTTATAAAATATTGAAATAATTTTTTATAATTTTATTTATTTAATTAATTATTTCAAATGAAAAAAACAAAAAAATGTATCTTTATAATTAATATAAAATATATTACACAGAGTATAATCACATTGGTCCAAAAGTATCAATTTACAATGTGTAACCCTACGTTCCCTTCATAATGTTAGAATAAATTGTGATTCAAAATAATAATCATAAATATGTTTTGGTATCCAGTAACACCTCATTGATAAGAAAATTAAAAAATGAATTGGTGTGATATAATCCACCATGATTCCATTAAAAATTTATTTTTCTCTTTGACATCATCAATAAGTTTTACAAATGGAAAATTTTAACCCCATATAACTTGTATCGATTTATCCAGTATCGATATGAGTAAATCTTATATAAATACATCACATGTAATTATCATTTTATGGTCATGCACATAATTCTTCCAAACTAAATTTTGGGGCATGATGTCAAAACACATCATATGGGTACACATATAAAATCTTTGTTAATCAAATCCCTTTCCTTGAAATGTTCAATAGTAAATTACAATCTTCAAAACCAATTCACAAATTAATTTAGATTAGAATAAAAATAAAGTCTCCATTAGTTAGAAAAATACTTTACAACCAAAAGTAAATGAATCTATTGATAATGTCCAATTGAGTGACAAAAATTTAGAATATAAATATAGGAATGTATTTGAGGTATACCAATAGTAGTTAAATATAGATACGTGTTCAACAGTTTATATTTGATGTATGGTTAGTTTCATATATATGTGTGTGATCCAAACCATATAGGAATTAACATGTCATCACAACCGAATAAGTTGATCAGTAATATAACACAACTTTTAATACATATGTTCTAAGGGATTTTCATTACATTATCTCTCAAATTTTATGATAGAATCATAAGTGAATAGTAAACTATTTTAATTAAACAAATACATGATATAAAATAGATCCAGATCATTTTTTTTTGAAAAAACATAGAGGAAACTCACCATCACCAGGTGTATCAGATAGAGAAATAAATAAATTAAATACCATAAGGCATACTACAATGTAATATAGAGTTTTACATGATACATGAATTAATGTTGATCATCTTAAGTAGTGGAAATATAATTCTAAAGGAGGATAAAATAAAATATACATATAATATCAGTGATACTAAAATATTAAGAAAAGGAAAGGATATAGATAAATAATTGTTTGAATAGTTATAGAATAACTTTAACAATTATTAAGTGAAAATAAAAAACACCTAGAGAATATGGTGTAATGTAAAGTTAGGGAAAATAAAATTATTTTATTATAAATCATTTAAAAAAATATATAAAATTATTATTTTTTCCTAACATTCAATAAATATGTTCACATATGCAATATTAATGAAGGATTCGGTTTAAATGAAAAAAAATTAATCATGTGGGTTCATTGTTTCTTATGTGGAGTGATATAGATATGCTGTCGAGAATTTTTCATAATAATCATTGTGATATTTTTATCTTGTCTATACATTGTAATATATTCCCTTTTCTCTATGTGATATATGTTTGAATATATATTAAATTTTATATTTTGTATTCAAATGATATGTATTAAAATATATTATTCCAAGAAGAAATTTTATTGAATTTTTATATTAAATTATAAAATTTGAACATATCTTTCTTGAATACATTTTGATTAATGAGTATATATTTTAGTTTATGTTTGACTTCTTTATATTAAATATAGGAGAATAGAATATTCCACTCAAATTAAGTAGTCAATTTTAATTAATAGGATTGGAATTTATTGATTTGGAATGTGATGGGACACCATTGAAAGTTGATTGATAATAATTAGAGTTCAATATTTAACAAAAAATAAAAAATTAGATAATGTAGAAGTGAAATTTATAGAGAATAGAAGTATTGAATCTTTACATTATGTTGTGATTAATGAAATTGATGGATTTTATTCTATAATAAAGAAAAAATAAGGTAAAATATTTGAATTTATGATTCATAAAAATATTATAAAGATATCTAAGAGTAAATATTCTATAAAAGTATGAATAAATTTTTTATTTTGTGAAAAATATTTAGTATTATATTTTCAATGGGTTTAGTTATTTTTTTAGTTATTTTTTTATTTTTCATAAAATATGAAAAAATAATAGATTTGTTTGATTATGGGGAGAAGTTTACTACCATAGGGAAGAGTAAAATTAACATGACCCCCTCCTACCAAATATGCCTCTCTTGGACCAGAAATGAAGAAAGGTATATAATGACCCCTGATTCCCACCAATAGTAGGCCTCCGGGTGGTGACCAACACCAAGGGTATACAAATCATACAAAATCAAATCCATTACCCTTTTACATTAACCAAGATCGGGCGGTAAAATGTGTCAAACTCAAACCATCTCTATGACATATATAAATGAATGCCAAAATCCATCCCATAAGCATGTTTAAAATAACTATTACAAATGTAATAAAACTCCATGGTATTATCCAAAAGAAAAGCTAAGTAGTGACACAACAACTATACAAAAGGTATAGGAAGTAATCCCAAGAAAAGTTCCTATAGTCCTCAAGGAGTCCTAAGAGATGATTTAAAATGTAGGGTCAGTATACTTGTATACATAGTATGATAAACTAATGTCTCTCATGGACAAGTGATCAAAGCACGCTAATGATCTCGTGAGAAAACAACATAACCAATGACACCAATCAAGGTATATTAACCATCCCAAACTCAAAAAGGCATTCTCACCAAGTAATAAAAGTCATTTAAATAAATATAGTAAGAAAATTGATGATAGGGTACCTCAAATCACATTCACATTGATTAAATGCTCTCTTACCCGAATGTAAAACATCCTAGCACTCCCACCTCTTTCAGAAGAACCACACCACAACTCAAACACACAGACCTTGGCCCCATAACTATTTCTCGACCGTAAACACCCAAGCCTCATACCTCATCACATCCCACCCACACACACATGGTCCTCAGAAATATTTCTCACCCACAGACACATAATCCAGATACTACATTTCATCTCGAAGACACCTGGGAAACACAACTCTCCCGCAGACACTGGGGCCTCACGAATCACAACCTTCCTGAAGAATCATTGGCTATCACCACCGGGAAGATAGGTTAGGGTAGATTGGTTGGTCATCCATCAATCCTATCATTTAGATTTTTTATAATGACACCCCCATGAAAATGGGTCTGTTTAGAACAAAGTGCTCAACTGGAGCAGGGTGTGTATAGTAATCACAAGGGAAATACATGTATTTATATAAAATATAACAAACTCAAGAACAACCAATGTGATTAATGAAAAAGTCTACCTCGGCAAGGATGTATCAACATCATAAATAGTCACATTGGATGTTGATAAATGAAATCCACTTCATAATAAGCCCCAATATCATTTCATACACCCGTCTAACTCAATTAACCAATTCTTATTCTTTATTAAACTGTTAATTTAATTATTTTATCCCGACCTAAGCAACTACTAAGAACAATAGTAAAGAGGTAACAAGAAAATGGTCAACAACACAACATTCATTCCAGAAGGTGAAGAGCCTTCTATTTTAACACACTTAACATTTACACTTCATTTATAACCAATTCATGCTATAACATACCTATCCCTAGACATGGTGTGAAGCTTGCTACTTGTTACTCTTAGAGAAACTATAGGAGAATTACCCATACCAAACACTTCCATTTAAATTATTCAATGAAATTCCACCCAAACTATCATCTCACCCACAAAACCCCCCCAAATCACAACCACTCCCAAAAACACATCTCAAAACTACCATCTCAGGATCCCCACTACAAAACAACACCAAACCCATCCATTCCACAAGCAATCAATCTCTCAACCTGAGATTCCATTAGACCACCCGTACCTCCCCACATCACATATCCAAGCCCACAACCATAACACAAAAAAAAATAGATATTCAAATTTAACAAGGATCCATTGTCTAATTCCACTTGTTAACTTATAGGGTTATCATAGAAACGATTGTTTCATGGGGTATCCATTCTTTAACTATCTGTATGTGGTTAATAGGTTATTAATAAAAGTGGTTCAATATGAGAAAACAAAATCTAATTTAGAATCTATTCAATGAAAAAAACCCACATTCCATGATTTTCAGTTGGTATATAGATGATACAATTCAAAGCATCTATAGATAACAAAGTAAAACATAATTCAATTTTCTTGGACACACTTGTTGATCTTAAACGGATTCAATTATCTTTATTTATTTGATATTAAACTCTATTGACAATGATAAATTCATATGCACACCCCTCATGTTAAAAAAATAAAAGAGAGAGAAAGGGTTCCCAACCTCAAAGAATAGATGATCAACACTTATTTATTGCGCCAAAACAAGGGGAAGCCATATAACAAGAAAAACATCCAAGGAAAATTCAATCCAAGGGCCACGACACAACAGATGACTCAACAAGGGAAGAATGGTTTTGGTAACACCACGAGAAAATGGAAATTTATATGGAACAATAGATATCGACATTATAAATTCAATAAATTAAATAAATGAAAGGGATGGGTTTTAAAGGCCCTTACAGGCATATCTTGACCAACACCACATGGTTAGGATGTTAAATGGTAGCCTTAGGTTTTTAGAAGATATATTTGATTCAATAAAGTTCAGAAAACCATTAAATATGGTATTTAAATCATTTTGGATCAAACGAATTATCAAGTAGAAGAAATTGAAAAAAATGGATAAAACCAGAATTTTAAATAACTGTTGAAAATGATTCATCGTTGGGTGATTCACTGTTGAGAATCATTGGTGGTGAGATAATGTTAGAAAGCTACCGATGGATGAGTCACCAAGGGGTGACTCACCATGGGGTGGCTCACCAGGGGGAGACTCAGTATTGGGTGAGTCACCATTGGACTGTCACCGTTGGGTGAATCACCGTTGGATGAGTCACAGATGGAAAGCACACCATTGGAGACATATTGTTGTGACCTACCATTAGCGACCCACCATTGAGAGTCACCAATGTGAGTCACCATTCTGACCCACCAGTCTTAACCCACCAATCCTCACTCACTAGTCCTGACTCACTATCACAAGTCGCCATTGTGGCGTATTGTCCCAACCTACTAATAGTTAATCCAATGTTAGATGAGATACCTTTAAAAAATTGGATTTTTGAAAACTCTTGAAATGAGTTACCATGGCATCCCAGAACATTCAAAATAGTAGATTTTCACAATTTAATAGACCAAATGGGTTTGGTTAGTTACATCAGATACCTCTCAAATTATTCTCTCCCCAATTAATTCAAATCCAAAACCATAAGAGAAATATGGGTCATACTAAAAACCCTCTGAGATGCCTCTCAATGATATCAATGCATTTGAATCACTGCTAATGATATCAAGGTTCAATGATAAACCAACCTTTGTTGTTAAAAAGGTGGAGTGATAACTAAACATCTCATAACACCACCTCTAAAATCTATTAATTCAATTGAACAAAACACTCCCCAGAAAATCAGAACAACCACACTATCCAAAAATAGGAATTACAGAATCCCATCCTCCATACCAAAATACTATTCGCTCTAGGTGGAACTAACTCACCCATGCAGGATTAATCACATCACAATTAATGTGTCTCATTTGGGAATATGGTCTTACAATTTTAACATGCTAGGAAATTGTCACACATTATATAACAAGGAAAAAAGTAATCTCATAACCTCCAAGGATCAAACATCACATTAAAAAGTAGAACATAACAAAGAAAAAATCCAAAAAACTCTAGGTAATGGGGACCCACCTACACTTCTGGCTCAATGTACTTTACTCTTGACCACCATGCCTCCACAACACATGAACCAAAGGAATGGTCCCCACACTCTACACATTCTATAGAAGATACTTGATATCTACTAGATGCTCAAAAACTGTTGTTTCATCATTGATATCCACCTCTCCCCAGTCGAGGATTTGGGAGTCAGCCAGTAGGAACCGATGATGCCGAAAGATGTGAAAGACATTGTGGAACTACTGCAACTGTGGTGGTAATGCTAACTGGTATTTTAATTTTCCAAATCATCCCAACACTTTGAAGGATATAATGAACCTAGAAGAAATCTTAATCCCTTCTCCAAACCTCAGTTTCCCATGTTGAGGGGAAACCTTGAAAAACAAGCAGTCCCCAACTTGGAACTCCAATGGCCTCCTCCTACAATCGGTATATGACTTATACCAATCCAGCGATGCCTTCATCCTCCCATGAATGAGCTCAAAATTTTCTATCATGATTCATACTACATTAATACCAAGAATAGACATCTACCCAAACTCTATTCCTCATAAAAGTAAATGAAATGGTCTTCCATGATAATCTTTAAATAGATCCATGCCAATGGAATATTGATAGCAATAATTATAAAAAAAAACTAGGCTGAAGTTAGTTGTTTCAACCAAGACCCTCTAAAATCCAAGACACATGGTCATAGCATATCCTACAACATTTGTATAGTCTATTCTATCTGACCATCTATCCTAGGGTGGAAGGTAGTTCTTAGGCATAACTTGGTTCCAAATGCGTGTTTCAATACCCTCCAGACTAGAGAGGTAAAACCTGTATCCCAATCTGAGGAAATGGATTTGGGAAATCCTTATAGACGCACCACCTCATACAGATATCTTTCATGAAAATGGATATACTATTCTCGACTCTTTAATCACTATGAAGTGAGATGATTTCATCAGCTGATCCACTAATACCCAAATAACATCATAGTGTCATGGATCTTTGGGTAACCCTATGATGAAATCCATTGAGATGGAATCACACTTCCACTCATGGAAATATTAGGGTTACAAAAAAACACTAGGAACATGGTGCTCATCCTTCACATTCTGGTATACTGGGCACTTTACCATAAACTCCACCACTGCCCACTTCATCCTAGGCTACCAAAAATGAATCCTCAAGAATCTATACCTCTTGGAAACTCTTGGGTGTAACACTAAGGGTATTCTATAAAACTCACGAAGAACCCCCTCGTACGTAGCTACTAGAACAAGCAACCTCGCACAGAACAACATTAGTCTATGCCCATCTCTTGACCATCCCTTTGGAGCTTCACCATGTACAATATGATCTTTCATCACCCATACCTATGAGTCTCCCTACTGAGACTACTACACCCACTGCACCATAGAATACTGCAATTTAATCTGAAAGAAAACATCATCCACCATAATCCACCCTTTCATCCAAGTGCAAGGCTTCCAACTCCTCCATCAACTTCCAATCAACTGTAGATTCCGAAAATACCTCCATTTGAAACTTCATTCTCAAGGCATTGGCCACGATTTTACCATCTCTGGATGGGTAGAAGATCTCAAAATTGCAGTCCAAAAGAAACTCCATCCACCTCAATTTTTTGTAGTTTATATCATCCATGGAAAATAAAAACCTCAAACTATTATTATTTGTGAAGACCATAAAGATCACCCTATTGGGGTAATTTCACCAAAACATCAATGAAAGCATGAACACTCCTTTCACATGATCATGGGTGGAATATTTAAATTCATTGGTACATAACTTTCTTGACCCATAAGAGATAAATCCCAACATATGCATCAGCATGCATGCCAATATAGGATGGGACGCATCACAAAACACCTTGAACATAACACCCTCCTAGAGTAAATATAGCACTAGAGAAATGGAAAACTTCCCCTTCACATAGCCAAACAATTCCTGACACTACTCACTCTGCATGAAATCTTGTTCCTTTCTGGTCAAACCTAACAACGTAGTTGTAAATCGATAGAAATTTGGTACAAATTTCTTGTAACATGCCACAAAACTGAGAAAACTGCGAACCCTTGCAGTATTTTTGAGTTCTACTCAAGAAAAAAAACCTATAACTTTGATGGATGCAATTCTAGACCATTCCTTAACACTACATGTCCAAATAAATGCACCTATTGTGTCCATAACATTCACATGGATAGATTTCCCAATAGCTGGTGGTGTCTATGGACCTACAAGATAGTATTGTGATGCTTGATATGATACTCCTTTGACATTATTTAGATTATTATTTCATCAATAAATAAAAAGATGATCCCTTCCAAAAATTCACATATTACATATTTCATAATCCCCATAACCATATTTGGTGCATTCGTAACTAGAAAAGGCAAGACAATAAACTCGATGTTTCCCATATGTGCATCTAAAAGACGTCTTTGAGTTGTCTCTTTCACCATCAACATGTGATATCTAGAACAAAGATCAACCTTTGAAAAAAAAATTCTCTTCCCAGTTAGTCGAAACGATAGTCTATCCTTGGGAGTTTGTAATAAGTATTGACTGTCACCAAATTCATCATATAGTAGTCTTTGAAAAACCTCACACCACTATATTCTATCTTTTAAAACAACATCTAATCACATCACGATGATACACTGGGATTGATGAAGCTATTCTTCATCAGGTCGTCGATCTATATCCTCAACCCTTGAAATTTTGTTGGTGTCATATGGTAAGGATCCATCAAAACTAGAGAATTCTGTGCTTCAGTTCTATCCCAGACTGTACACCATGTCGATAGTGGTAGAGTAACAATCTCTACAAGGAAAACATAAAGGAATCCCTCAAAAACCCTATGGACATCAGTGTCCACTACATCCACTCACAACTTAGCCAACAAGGAAAGAAGAGGTTACACACAAAGAATTCCAACCTGACAGCTCTTCTCACCAATGAATGTCACATGCTTACCATCCACATATGAAAACATGACTCTTCTATAGAAGATTTATATAATATTATGAATGGAATAAAACTAGTCGATACTAATAATGACATCATATGGTTTCTTATATAGAAAAAATATCCCCACAAGACTGATGTAGTCCCATCATCTATCTACATCCCCTGTACACATCAAACAAGATGGTCTGGACTCCTAATGGTGTAATCAACCCCATGGTAATGGGATGCCTTTCTACGTTAAGTCCATTAGCAAGGTCTAGATTGGTTGCAATAAATGAGTTTGAATCTCTTTAATTAAACAAGGCACCTATAAGGGTACTAAACAAGATGATCGTACCTTAGATGGTGCCTAGACCTCCTGGAACTGTGGCCTCTACTATGTATATCTGACCAGGAAAAAATTTTCTACCCATTTTTTCGAGACCGCCTCTATGACCACACTTGAGTCGAGGTCACTAAAGAAAACCCTGTGGTTGGCCTATACCTGCTCCATCTCCCACCGGATGGACCATGAGCCTATTTTCCTTACTGACGAGGTTGCGGTGAAACTTATCCACATCCCCCATACTGTGCTCAAACATCCATTGGACCCTAGTTCTAAAGATTCCCATGGACACCATAGATGAAACACAACATCCCCAATCCCATTGGAAAAGCACAAGGACCAGAATATCTAAATGGAATCTCCTGAGGTCAACTCTACATTGGTCGAAACCCAAAAGGCCCTGGAACATAAGGCCTAGTGCTAGAAACCATTTCACATGAAGAACCCTACAATAAAACCTCTCATAATAGACTTCCTCATGAGTGGATCCACTTAATCAATTCCTCCTTCTTCTGAATCTCCAATTACATCAAGAAAAAAGGGGTTGGTCGTGTCCTGAATAGAAGGAAGAAGTGCCTCATCTAGGTGTATCTCTTCAGACTACTAATCATGAAATAGATCCAAGGAAAAACAAAGGATATCCTTGAACATAATCCCCAAATCACATACCGATATACTACCACTTTCTAGAAAGAGTAACTCCTAAATCATCTAAGCCTTAATGGTCGATGAGAGGAATTAATCTCTGAACTCCTTCTCGAAATCGACCCACATAACATCTGGCTACTTCCTCTACCCCTGGTACAACATCTACTACTAATGCACAACTCCCTACTTCTAGATCACAGCAAAAAACCCAGTACTCCATCAGAACCCAGATCATACTGATGTTTTTCTCAAGATCCTCGATACAGCTCTCTATCTTCTTGTCTGAAACACTTCCCTTATACATTCTCAATTCATGTTACTAGAATAAACACAATGTTCTCTACCACTAGTCCCCCTCTTCAACCGGATAAACCCTCTGTTGATAAACCGGGTCGGCCAACTAAGCCTCAACTTCCCAAGCCTCACATTGAATAAAAATAGGTTCCATAGTTGAAACAGTAAACAAGGAATTCCTAAGCCCGAATAGTATGGGTCTTTATTTAAGATTCATTATAATTCATTTAACTCATTTTTATCTAATTCAAATTTTCCAAAAACACTACAATTCAAGCAAAAACAAAAGTCATTATGATGTATGTACCTTTCCGTGGGTCTCTACCCTAAAAACAGTGTAGCCTCACTTGGTCATTCTGTAGGATTAGATCCCATACATCTAATCATGGGGGGGGGGGTGGCTAAAATCTAGTATCTTAGCCAATATTCCCTTTCCATTATCACGCACCAAGATCACCCAACACTATTTCCATACTAGCCCATGCAATCCTTACAGTGCGTAACTCCAATCTCCATAATATCTCTTAGCCTCCCTCTAATACCATTCTGCCCGGACCCCCTACCTCCCAAGATTCCCCTTCAAGACTATAAATGAAAAAATGGAGATAATGACCCCTGAGTCACACCTTTAGTAGGCCCCGTGTTGGAGATAGGCACCAAAGGTATACAAATCTCATAAAATGGATGGAATTTACCTTTTCTAGTAACCAATATTGGTAGATAAGATATATCGACCTCAAAAATACTCCAATACATATATAGAAGAAATCCAAAATACATCCCACATACATGTTTAATAATAAGATTTTTACAAATGAAATAAAACACTAAAGTAAGTACCAAAACTAAAGTTATGCAACGACACAAAAATTATCCCAATATTTGAGCTAGTAATCAACTGTACAGTCATCATAGTGCTCCCAAAAACTTGAAACTAGTTTCATAACATAGGATTAGTATACAAGTATTATCAATAGGAAGAACAGTTTTTCTCATGGAAAACTGAGGGAATCAGACAAATTATCTTGTGAGAAAACAATAGAACCAACATCACCTAACAAGGTATACTAACAATTCCCTCTTCACCAAGGAATTCTCACTAGGTAATGAAAGTCAAGTAACGTAATATAGTAAGAACATCTATGATAGGACAACCCACAATACTTTTCTAGTGATTATCCACTCTCAAACCCTAACGACAAATGTCCTGGCACTCCCACCTCTTCCAAAAGAACCTCATCACAACCCCCCCTCCCCCCCCCCCCACACACACACAGAACATGGTCCCACAACTACAACTATCCCATAGACACCTGGGCCACATACCACATCACATCCTGCCCGCACACACCAAGTCCTCACAATGATTTATCACCCACAAACACCTGGGAGCCACACCATATCTCATACCAAAGACACTTGGGAAACACAACTCGCCATATACAGTTGGGAAACACGAATCACAACTTGGCCAAAAAATCATGGGCTATCACCACATGGAAGAGGGAGTCGAGAATAGTGGGTGTCCATCCATCTATCCATCATTCAGGATGTTTGGTAAAGACACCCAACCCTATGAAAATTGGGGTTTTCAACACATATTTTTCATCTAGGGTGGGTTGTGTATAAATATAAAAAGCACGTATATATATATATAAATTAACAATCACTCGTATCCAACCTATGGGATTCATAAACACTTGTACTTATGGATGAATTTATCTACATCAATAACAATCACATCAGATGTTGATAAATTAAATAATGTTCACAATAAGCCCCAAACTCATTTTATACCCCCAGCCAACTCAATTATCCAATTCTTAATCTTCTTATTTACTCATTCCATCTCTATCTGAGAAACTACTAATCACAACATGAAAAAATAAATATGAAAATATTCAACACCACTATAGTCATTTCAGAAGGTGATGATCCTTCGAGTTTAATACACATCACATTTACACTCTATTTGACACCCATTCATGCTATAATGTACTAATCTTGAGATAGTGGGAGAATCTTTCTGCATGCTATTCATGGATAAACTCTGGTTGACATACCCATACCAACCA
Organism: Viscum album; assembly: GCA_963277665.1. Classification (NCBI taxonomy): domain Eukaryota; kingdom Viridiplantae; phylum Streptophyta; class Magnoliopsida; order Santalales; family Viscaceae; genus Viscum; species Viscum album. Next base: position 1,691,788,931 of record OY728153.1, on the reverse strand, counting down.
CTTCCATCATCACTCTTAAAATTGTTTTCCCAAACCATCATCTAAATAATATAAAACCCTCAAAATCATGACCTCACCTATCAACACATCTCATCAAAACCATCTCACAAGCCCCACTACATAATAACACCACACCTATCCATTCCATAATCTATCAATATCTCAAACATAGATTCCATTACACCACCCATACAACCCCACTTCACATCGCCAAGATCATAACAGTACCTCCACATAAACCAAAAAAACTTATTCATATTTAACATGTATTTTTTCTTTAATTCTTCTTGTTATCTTCTAGTATTATCATATAAACAATTTGATCATGGGGAATCCATTCATTAGATTACTGTACATGGTGAAGTCGTTTTTCATAATAGTGGTTCAGAATGAAACAAAAAACATCAAAACCCACAATCTATTCTTTGCACAAAAAAAGACCCCCCAACAGCCATGATTGATAATAGGCATATATCCAATACAATTAACAACATCTAGAGATAAAAAAGTCACTTTTCCCAGCCCCACATGTTCATCTTAAACAAATTCAATTAGGTTTATTTGTTTTGTATAATTTTATATTCACAAGAAAACATTCATACATAGACACTACATGGTACACAAATAAATTAGAGACAATGGAATCCCTACATCGAAGAATATACCATCAACACTTCCTTATTATCCCAAAACAGGGGATGCACATGTAGTAGGAAAACCCTCTAGGTAAAATGTGATACATGTGCCACATCACAATGCATGACGCATCCATTGATGAAAGGTTCAGTTTCCAACAAGATAAAAGAAAAATGAATAGGGAACATGGGATCTTGTCTTGAGAAAGGCTAGATCCTAAATCAACAAAAGGGATAGTTTTTGAAGGCCATCAAATGTTAGGACATGACCAAGAACATGTGGGTTGGAAGTAAAAAGGAAGATTCAGTTTGTTAGAAGAATGATATGATTCTAAATGACTCCAAATACCATTAAATATGGTATTAAAATCATTTATCATCAAATAAAAACTTGAAAGGGGTGAAACAAGAAAAAAAAGAGAAATTTATAATTTTGAAAAATTGTTGAAAATGACTCACGATTTGAGGATTTACTATCATGAGTAACTAATGGAGAGCTACTGTATGAAAGCGACTGGTGGATTAGTCCCTATTGGGTGAATCACCATTGGACTAGTCACTATTGGACGTGGCACCGTTGGATGAGTCTCTATTGGGAGACTCACCACAGATGACCTTTCATTGTGACCTACCATATGTGACTCACCGTTGTGAGTAACTGGAGTGAGTCACTTGTCTGACCCACCATTCTATCTCACCTGTCCTAAATCACTGGTCCTGACTCACCTTCGTGAGTCACTATTGTGACCATCCATCACCACCTACCATTGGACAACCCACCATTAGACGAGATACCATTAGAAAATTGTATTTCTCGATAACTCCGGAAATTAGTCTCTATGACTTCTCAGAAGACTCTAAACATTGTATTTTCACAATATATTTGAACAGAGAGGTCCGAGACATTACAAAAATAGATTTCAAAAAAATAAGGAATTTCAATGTGGATAAAAAATGAGGCCATTCATTAATATAAATTTTGATAACTTTTTAAAAAATCATATATTATATACATGGTATAGTAATGACTGATGGGTTATTATCATTTAATTATTATTATTTTATAAAAGGAACAACAAGTAACTAATTCAATGATCAACCAAGACATTGAAATTGAAACAACACATAAACTAAAATGATGAATATATAATGCACAAAATTTGATCAAGATTCCTATATTCAACAAATCGATTAACTAAAATCACATAGAATCAACCAGAGTAATTCCCCCTATTATATCCATAGGATGGAAAATAAAGCCTCAATTATTTTACAATTATAATTCATTAATATCAAATCACATAAAATAACTATGTCATATGATATGGAAAAGATAATGCAGTTGAGTTATATCATATTTCCCTCCCTATAATATAAATAAACCCAATAATACAATATTTTATTGGTTTATGTATTTCTTATTATTTTATATTTCTACTTCAAACATAACTATATAACCCAAAATACACAATATGAATAAAATATTTAGGGTAAATCTCCTTCAATCTCCCATATTAAATAAATATTCATATACATTGTCCAATTTATCCTTATATTAAATAATAAATAATAACATGTGAAATCATATCCAAAACTACATTTGGATATTTCGAAAACACATTTTTAATGTAATTGAAAATTTTTACAAGGATCAAATATACGAAATACCATGTAAATATCCATAAAATCTACTTTTGGATGAACTATAGAATAATTTTATGTTATGTCTCTATGTTTCATTAAACCTAATCATCATTTAATTAACAAAAAAGTGTAACCAAATAAACTTTATAGCATTTAAAAAAATGAATTCCTATATCCATAAATATAAGAAAATTGTGGCCCAAAGATATCATAACTAGAAATTAGATATATGACAAAAAATCTATTACAATGATTTCGAAAACTATTTTTATATCATATTTGTGGGAATTTTATAATAATGGTTTTAAAAAATAATTATTATAGATTAAGGTTATACCAATAGTTTTCAAAAACCATTGGTATAGCTTTCAAACCAAACCCTCAGCTGCATGTTCTATCACACTTAAATCTCACTCCCATCTGGATACAATCCAATGAAATGTTTTCCCTTAACTTTACCCCTAGATATATCTCACAACTTTATTTTGTGATTCCATTAATCTTGAACATCAAATAGGTTGAAGCAAAATCTATCACCTATACTACAAGGAATTATTTTCATTTTTTTCAAGTATAAAACAATATTCTAGATTATTTCAGGTTAGGTTTCTTCATCATTCACAAAATAAGAACTTACTTTTATAACATTTGTATTATTATTATATAATGTACCATATTTCTTTAGACAATTTCTTTTTAAATTTATTTACTCACTAGTTAAAAATAAATAAATAAATTACTATTATTTTGTGTTCAATGTGATGTAAATGTATATTTAATTTTTATAATACATTTCTGTTTTATGAATGCATTAGGGGGTTAGGTAATTATTCATTTCAATATTTTTTTAATACGTGAAATAATTTTTATCATTGTAAAAAAATTTGTATTTAAAATATAAGATTTGTTATGAATATATAGATTAGTCTTGAATTCATAAAATGTTAAAAAATAGTCAATATATAAAATGAATTTCATTTCATAAAATATTTATCAAAAATATTTGTATTAAGGTATTCATTTAAAACATTAAAATAGGATTTTCCTAGACCACAATTTTAGACTCATATTAAATCTACATGATTTGTATATGTTTGAATTCATTTTAAATTACTTACTGTATAGAGTTTTTGATAGGAATAAGATTTTTTTTATTACATGAACACCATTCTTATATTATGTTTCATATTTAGAAAAAATATTTATATAAAATACTTTGTTTTATGTTGAAGTGTCTATTGTGATGTTTTTTAATTCCATATGCCTTATGTGTATTGTTTAGAGTAAATATTTTTATCTATTTGATACTAAACTGTTACTTACATTACTAAAATTATAATCTTGTTACTAACCATTCTTAACTAATTACAAGGCTAGTTTGTGACTTGTGATCTTTATACCACTATATATTCCATGATTTTTTTTGATATCAACTGTTTTATTTTTTATTGCAATTTTTATATGGGATATTGTTTCATCTATAGCATATATATACATAGAATTTATTTATAATAGTTTTTGTAGGTATTATTCTACAATATATATTTATATTGGTATCCTTATGTTTCTATATTCAATTCCCTAATTTGTGAATTAATAAAACTAAATTTTTAAGATTATAATATTTTTTATTAATCAATAAATTTAATCCATGTATTAAATTTTATAAGGGAGTTATATGAGGTTGGGGTGGTTTTATTTAAGAGTTATGAGTTATAGATGAATAAAATTTTAGAAGTTTTTTAGTGTTTATTAAAAAATGTAACATGGGGTTTTATAGTTTTTAGAAACCATTTTCGAGAGTATAAATTCATGAACTTTTGATGTTTCTGAGTAATTTTTTTTGTTGTGTTTATATTATTAGTTTTTAAATAATTAAAGTGCTCCTCGTTTTATTATCTATTTCCAAATTTATGGTTTTTCTAGTCACAATATATTATTACTTCACTTTATAAATCACCATTATGTAAATTTATTATATTAATATATTATTTAATTTAAGAATTTGTTCAAATAAAATTACAGTTAATTATTTACATAACATTATTTAAATTTCATTTTATAACTGTATTGGAGTTTTTTATAAGGTATTGTGTATAATAATTACTCATTTATAGAATGTATTTCAATATTATGATTTTATATATAGGGTATTTTTTAATTTTATAAGAATGTGTTGTTATATTTAGGATATGGCTGATAAATATATTGTCTGAATTATTTAGAAATGGCCTTCTCCCTTCTCAAATTGATGTTTTTATGAAAATAAATTTATTTTATATTGATTTATTCATGTATGCTAAATATTATATTTATGGAAAAATGGAGAGTGATTTAAAATCTATTATAATTAAATAATATTTAAATATTTTTCAAATTAGTTGAAATAAAGTGAACATGTATCCTTTACTAAAATATATTTCTTAATTTGATTCAATTTTATTGAAATTATTTAACAACATGACATATAACAATGTAATTTTTTAACAGATTGTATAGTATATGGATTGATGATGGAGATCAGATCTCAGATGATTTTTGAAACTAGGTGAATTGTTATTTTATATTTTATTTATCAATTCATCAAAAATAAGTCTTAAATAATTCCCATGATAGCTTATACTAGATGTCTTTCATTATGCCATGAAGAATTTATATTCAATATCAATTTTTATGATTTCAATAAAACTATTATATTTAGTATCATAATGGGGTAAAAAGACAGTCTCAAAATGTTTATCATATGAATGAGAGGACTAGATTAGAAAATTTATCATGTGGTTGGTTTCTATTTATTACTTATCAGGGGAAAGAAATTATTCCAATAAAATAATACAACTATAATAATACACAATATGCATTTCATTAAAATGATTATATTTAGAGGGTGAGTAAATTGAAAGATTCTACCTTGAATCCAATATATTAGTAACGTTATAAAATTAAAACAATTTTTTCTTAATATTTATATTTCATGGGAAATACATGTTTTTAATTTATAATACTTCCACAATTATATTCTTCTCAATTTAAAGGAATTAATTCAATAAAATGCAGGTATTTCTTTGAAGTAATATTTGTAATGGAAGTTAGTTAACCATCATGTATTTTTTCATAAAATATCATAATTTCATGGAAGATTGTATATTATTTTGTGAATAAACCACTATCTTGACAGATTGTATAAAATGATGAACATATCAATGGAAGAAAAATTCTAAGGGGAACCCATCTTATGTTCAACATAAAGTAATGTTTTACTTTTGATATATATCAATTCTATATAATATTTTATGTTAGGATTAAATATCAGAAAATATGTGATTGTATTATACTGAGTGAAATATGGACACCTATATGTTTTTATATTATGCATTTGGATTATAATGGTTTAAATTTCATTTATAATATATTGATTTTTTATACGAGGTGTGTAATTTCAATATTGGACTATAATGTAATGATTTTTATTAATTGTATCATATTCTAACTTTGTACAATAGATTTTCACTTTTAATTACTATATATGATCTTCGTCTAAGGATGAGTATAGGAAAACCATTCAGATTCATGATTATACTGATATCTAGACCTTATAATCAAAGAAATGATAAAGTATTATAATTAAATCTTTTAATAAAATAGATGATGCGTATTTGGAATGTTGGTGTGCACACATATGATGTTGGATTGAAATATATATTTCCAATATGGGTTTCACTAACATGGATGGTAAAGGATTTTCCTAGTTGCACACTGATTTAATTCTGAAGCACAATAGTAAAACAATCATGTCCTATTTTTATAATGTATGAATGATCAAGAACTTATATTTTTATTATAGTTTTAGTTTTACAGAACATCAATAATTATTTCAAATTTATCATATATATAGGAATATTAATTTATGGTTTTACAATAATATTGATACTAAAACCAAGTTAGAATATGTATGTAACTGATAAGATTAAATAAAAAGATGTTATTTTCTATTTTTTAAAGGTTAGAAGAAATCTATAATGTGGATGAATGTTTTAACGTAATCCAGTTATTAATTTTAAAATAAATGTATATTCTTTGAGTCCCATTTTTGTTAAGTGATTTTATTACTTAATCCATTAAACGTAATTCACATTAAAAACATATATGTGAAATTATTCATTAAATTATCCTTAATGTAGAGTTGACAGAAAAGGATTATTTATGATCTCAGTCTGACATGGTGGATTCGGATATCAGTATAAAATTGCAACACGTGTGCATTAGTGAAAACAAATGGAATGTTCTATATACTTTTTATGTGATAAAACCTTAAAAAATTCAGTTTCATTAATTAATATAGTATTTAATGGATCTTTATGGATATTGAAGTAAAATATCACAATTGATTAAAAAATAGTGTTGAATATAAAATATTTGATGACACAATATTATAACATTATTCTTAATATGTTTTTTCCAATGGAAATATATTATCTCATATTAAATAATGTAAGTGTGGAAGTGATTCAATTAATCCATTTTTATAGATATTTTTTTGTAAAAAAATTCCAAATAATTATTTACACAAATTCCTAAATTGGAACCATTAATTTTATGTGTCGTAGAGAAAATTATTCCTCTATTATTTTTCACATGAATACTAATTTGGACTTCCTATATTCTCAATAATATACTTCATGGAGGTCCTATTTCATTTAAATAGTTGTATCCAATGAAAATAAATATTTTCACATTGAATTCATACATCATGAAAATGAATTTTACAGAAGGATCAATTTTGAAATTTTATATAGCTTAAGAATGTATGGATATATGCATTAAATTTTTAGGATGTAACCGCGATTCCTAACTGACCAATGGAAAATAAATAAGATAAATATATGAAAATAAAACCATTTTTTCGATCACTTCACCAAATAAGAGGAATTCCAAGTTCATATACATGGTCTACATTAATCCTTGAAGATAGAAAGAGGTAGCCTCTCACTATGTTTTTTAATTTTGATTTTTTATGACTATATTATGTATGTAAACTAAACCAGTTTTTGGCATATCATTCCATGAAATTTTACATATGTGTTATACATTTCTGATATGTATGTGTTGAAACCCCAAATAAATTATAAATTTAAATCATTATTCGTTACCTTTGATAATGAGAGAGACCATTCAAAGAAGATTTAAACCTTCTTGTTTAAAAACCAAAGGGGAAATATGACAACAATAAAATAAAAAACATTATTATTCAATTTATTTTAAAACCCATTTATATTTAAGTTATTGATTTCACTTAATTAATCTATCCTTGAACAAATGGGATCTTTTGATTTTGATCATAATTCTATAGATCATGAATGTAACGAACCAACTCAGGTTGATTAGAGAGGTCACACCATATGGTATTCTACATGGTGAGGTAACAAAAATTGAAATAATCCAATAATAAAACCATAGAAATATATACAACCAGATTACAATATTTAAAAATGAGATACAACCAAATCAATAGAACCTATGAAAAATAAGATACGTGATAAAATTATATACAAAAAAGACCAAGAAGACTCCCTATGACCAACCATCACCTCCAACCCATCCTCCTTTATAGGGAAAAGTTTCCAATAGAAGGTGGAATGATACAGTATGCCCTTCCCTTTTCTTGAGTCCTATAAAACATGTTCTATGACCATCTAAAGGAAGTATTTAATGTGTGAGAACAAATCCTAGTTGGATACCTCCAAATAATCTATTCAATATATAATATTAGGAATGTACACATTATATCTTTAAAAAATTCATGTTTTTAAATAATTTCCATAAATAAAACCCTATATAACCATTTCCATTACTTTCTAGAAACACATATCATATTCATGAAATATATGAATATATCAGGTATAAAAGAAAATAGGTAATTTTATCATGTAAGAAAATATCTGTAAAATAAACCATCATCTGATAAACGATGTATAAAAGAAAAAACACATAATTTGGGATCTAACCTCTAGGAATACATACTAAGACATAAAAGAAACATATACATGGAATAATTTCATTAAAACTAATAAAAATTCATTCCATATTCCTTAAAGATATTAAAATTAACCCTATATGGTTCCACCAACTCACTAGGGTCACCTATTTATATTTCATGACACACCCAAGTTTCTTAATGTTCCGTGTTTATTGAAAATTGCTTCCAAAACCATTGTCACTTTTTAGTCAAACCTATTTTAACCAACGAAAAACAAATTTCAAAACCAACGTATATAAAAAAATGAATTAGAAATAATTCTATAGATCTACCTACCATAGAATCAAATAAAACTATCCACCTTAGACAATAGAGGTTAACAATACATTGACTAGTCTTCGAAAGGAAATATATGAAAAGAAAGTAATAATGATCGATAGAAAGAAACAATAAATCCTGAATCTGAAAAAAATGTATCAAATGACACCACTATAAAAAAAGTCAATAAATATGTAGAGACCATTTATCTTTGTAGATGTAATTAATAACCTTTATAGTCAATTATGGATAGATTAACCGAAAAGTAGAATAGACCCCCAAAATATCTTGGGAGAGCTCTAAGGTCTTGAGAGGGAAGTGGTCTCTAAATCTTTATTTCCTTTAGCTCCATGGTAGGAATTAGATTTTAGTTTATTTTAGATTCATTATTTATTGATGTTTTCTATTGAACTGATGTGGTTTCTTATGATTCCTTGTCTATCAAAGGAAATCTATGTTTTTTTGATATGTATTATTGATGGAGGATAGTTTTTCCTCATTATTTAAGTAGATGTATCTATAAATGTGTTTCTAATTCCTTATTTTCAATATGTTCTCATTGGAATGGAATTTAATAGTGAAAAGTGTTTTAATTTTATGTGAGCATGGTTTTGGAAATGTTTTTGAAAAACATTAGCATATTGGGACGCATGGGTGCATTGGGAAATAGACACACTTGACCCTAGTGTGTGTGGAACCACATAGGGTTTCTTTTTTGATATTGATTGACTTTTTTAGGAATCATTATCTATTAGAACAATCGTAGTCCTAGTTTACGCTACTTTTACTTATAATATGTATTCCCAAAGGCAATATCCCAAATAGTTTTATTTATCTTTTAAAAATAGTATATTGCATGATGTTATATTTCATGTATATTTTATCACCTGATTAAATTTCCTATTTTAATTTTCAAAAAAATATATTATCAAATTTGTTTAATATAGTAGGCATTTATAATAAAATGGTGTTGTTTAAGAAATATTTGATAAGTGAAAATTCATTATGAATGCAATTATATTTTAATGATATGACTTGTGCATTATTGATATTCGAACATGTATTGATTATTTGGTGGTATCCAGAGAGTATTTGAGATTACACTCTACTTTTTTACTTAATTTAGTCATAGACATTTCTTTTAAGGACCTAGGGAAAGTGAAGTACATTGTATATCATTCTAGTTTATCTTTTTTTATCCTTTTCCATCATTGATGGATGGATTTGAGGTGACAGATGTCCCCATGGAGTTTTGTTGGTGTCTTATGTTTATACTTTAATGTTTTATCTTATTTGGATTAGGTTGTATAAATTTGTATGTATCCCTTTATTTCATATTATATTGTGGTTGTATATCGTGGCTTTTTATATTAATGACTTTTACAATTATCATTATTTTACCTCAATATTTGTAGGACAACCTTGGGGTACTTATCTAGTATACCCATGATGGAAAATAATAAATTAGTGTTGGTTTATTCTTATTTTGTTTCTAGTATGAATTTCCATAGGCAATATTCTAAATGGTGTGTTTTGGTTTTTACATATTTTTCTACATGATGGAAGATTTCCCAGAAATTTTCAACCATTTTAATAAATAATTTATTATTTAATATTTGATATATTCCCTGATTTTGAGAATATTATTTTCATTTATAGAAAAAATATTTTTTTTAAAAAATGATTTTATTTAGGATAATTTATTTATAAACTAGATTTATTTTTGAATCTAGAACTTATGAATACACGATATTAGAACATGTAAGGATTAATTGGTGGTATCCTACTATATTTTTTTCTCAAAATATGATTTTTTCCATTTTAGTGGTCTTATACCATTTTTCCAGGACATGATGAAAAGCAAGGGCATCATGTGGTTTTTCAAGTCCACTTGTCCAATGCTTCAAAAATATATGTGTGGTTTATAGGTAAATGTATTCACAAGGAGTCTTCTTGGTATTCACTACTCATAATTTTCTATGTTTTCTAGTTTGGAATGAGTTGTTTGGATCTTATTGTATCTCTTTCTTCCACATTGTAATATGGGTATGGTTCCTATTATATTTATTAATTTTTTGCATGTTTAATTTTTACCTCACCATGTGGTAGACCACCATGTGTGACATGTCTAGTCAAACAAGGTTAGTTCATTACATTGACTATAAATAAATTTTAATCAACGACTAAATATTTATTATCAATGACTAATAAGTGAGTATGAGAATAAAACATGATGGTGTTATAGTCATTGAAATGGTATAATATTTTGACAGTGTATCAAATATTAGGCCTCTATTTGAAACTGTATCTTATTAGGTTGTTGTATAAAAAATAAATTTTTTGGATTTTCACTCTCATGGTTGAGTCACTATTATGAATGAATCTGGTTATATCCATTAATGATACAAGGAACATTTACTGATAAAAATGGATTTAGTGTCGTTGAAATGACTAAAATCATTGAATTTTATGTGAAATATATTTTAGAATCATAGGTAAAATATTTTTTATGTGAATGATCATTTGAGAGTTGAATTCAATGTTATTGTTGATGTAATTTCATGGTATTTGTTTTATAATGGTTGGGATGAAATTTAAATCATTGATTCCTACATTTTCCTTATTCAATTTATTAATTATGATTATTCAAATAGTCCAATTTTTATAGTTAATGGTTAACAAGATGTTATAGTGGGTAATACATAGAATTACCCATATGTGTTCTGATTTATCTTGTTCTATCTAGGAATTATGTTTTTTGAGGTTTCTAATATTCATATTTCTTAAGTGTTGGTTTTATTTGGAATATGAAAATACCTTCACGTGAATTTTAAATATAAAGAAATTAATTTTCTATTTTCATTCTATATAATTGAATTGAATGTTATTTGTACCTAACAATATAAAAAAATTGAAATAATCTATTTTAAACCAAATTAATATGATTTTAAAAAATAAAAATAATTATATTGAATAAAAATAAAAGACTCAAATTAATGACCTATACAAATAAGTGTCCAAATGTCATGTCCTAAAAAGTTGTCCAAAAGATAAAACCTAAAAAATAAACCTTATTCCCTAATGAACAAATTGACTAATAACTTAATCAAATTTCTAGAATGAACCAAATGGCCTTGCCAAAACTGAATTTGTTAAAATATATAATATGTTCTAACTTCATTTTTATAATTATCCAAAAATAACTTTTAAAGAAAAAGTGATAAACCTTAAGAGTATACATAGTTATTAAAGAAAAAATTAATATTGCTGATATTTTTATCCATAGGAGGTTCCCAGGAAAAAGATGTTAGCTCCTTTTCTAGATCATCCATTAAAAGGTCATCAAATTGACGCCCTAGTCTACCCCATGATTTCATGTATATCTCTAGGTTGATTTTACCCACATTGAAATCCCTTACCAGGATATGATTCTCATTTCATTAAAATCCCGTTTTCTCAATTGGTGTCCACCTGAATGATCTTTTCCATCATTTTATCGTCATATTTTGTCAGATCATTGGTCACAAGAGATTCAACATCCATTTCTTCTCTGAAATGCAATAGTAGATCCGTAGGTTTCTCAGCATCAATACATGTATTCTGTAGGACATTCCTGAGGAGATTATCTGCCTCGACTATAGCCTCTGCTTGATCTACATTTCCATTTATGTTGGGAACACCTTACATCCCTTGGAAATTTACTTTCCTGGCAGAGTGTGCCTCCATTGGTGAAGGGAGATATAAATAAGCCTTGCGTCCTTTCATGCCACCTTGCTGGAACATCCTCCTCGTTGGACTGCATAAGTCACTAACTTAATATTCATGAGCACTGACTCCTGAAAACTGGGTAGAAGAGTCATCACTATACTCCTCCCTCGGGATACCCTACTCCCTATTGTTATGTTTTGTCCTATTTGCCTTATAGTCATGCCCGCCATTCTCCAATATCTGAAAGTGGTTACCAAACAAAATATCAAGAAACACTCATTTCAGGCATGACTAGCTCACTGGAAAAGGCTCATCTTAGAAACCCACACCTTCATTGTTCTCAATCATTGTAAGAAAAACCTCCATATAAGATGATGCCTTGGGTGCCTTTGTACCTTCCTTGGTGTCTATTAAAGATTCCACTGCTAGATTAAAACCATCTTCTGGGGCCAGAATAACTGCAACAATGATATATGCCAAACCAAATTCAAATTATCCCAAAGGACATTGTACAACAGGTGTGGGCATACCAAAGTCTCTCAACAAATGGTTCAAAACATTAGAAACTAAGGGATTAATCTCTAAATACTCATGACGAACAACCTTTATGAGGACTATGTCAGTGCCTTCATTCCTCTTTCCAGTATAACATTAATTTGTAGTCAAGGGAAAATTGGAAATCACACTGGATACTGGGTGGGACTCCTTAGTGTAGTGACCTAAATATTCATAAACTTAGTTGGACTTTGCATAGTCCCACATGGCCTATAAATATATAACCTCATCTAAGACTATTTGAAAGACCCTCGTCTACTGGTTCCTGAAACTGGACACATCATGGATGAGATGATTATAGGACAAACATAAGAGTACCCAAGTTTCATGCACAACCTTTTGATACCACCAAAACTCACCTTCAATCTCTATGCCAATGTTATCCAACTGATTCTTGGAGACGTCAAATTCAACGTAAAATATAGTAGAGAATGGGTGGCTTATGACGTTCGTCCAGTGATCAGAGCATAGGAAGAGACCCAAAAGGTTTCCAATGAATTGAAGAATCACTGGATTTAGAAATGGTAGGGGAAGGCCATGAAGCGAGATCCAAATATCTGATAAAATAGGGTCTCTTTATATGTGGGAATAAAATGAAAAACGAAAAAGAAAAAATCGCAAACCTGAGACAACCCACGGAGTATTTTTCCCAGGAATAGAAGAGATATTATTCTGAAAAGAAGCGAATCAGAAAATGTATAAACTCCCGAATCCCAACAATCACAATGTCCTGAAGCTCCCACTGGTTGAAGATAAACCTATAGAATTCATCAACTGCAAGCCATCTCTTACCGAAATGATCGACCAATGAAATATTCATCATCACAGAGGTTTTTATAAACTCCATAGAAGAGAGAAGAGCCATTAGGACACCATGGAAAAGCAAGTGGACATTAGGGATGATATGAATGGAGGGGAAATGGGGACCGAGGAGGGTTCCATGAAAGGTATGAAGGTTGAGGGGAGGGGAGTTGAGGGATGAGAAAGAAGACACCCCCCCCCCCAATAGGGAGTGGCCAAGGAGGGGAGGCCCCAGAGCAGCCATCACCTAAGTCATCGAGAGACAAAAAAGTGAGATCCTGACTGAAATTGTTTCTTGGAGCCCTTCCATTTTAATATTATAAGAAAAAAATATCATAAAAAAGTTTTACTTTCTACTTAAAATGTGTTTATTTTTTATGAATTGTTTTTAGGTTTTGATATTTGATCCACTGAATATGATATGATTGTGTTATATCAATACTTATCCTTTTTTGGATTAAAAAAATGTTATCCATTATTTGTTATTTGTATTTAAAATTTGTTTGTAATTTATATATAAATGAATACTTATATTATGATGAAAGAATTGGAAACAAATTAATATATATAAAGGAATCAAAAATTTGATAGCAAACCATTCATAAAAGAGATGGTAATTCCTACTCTAATTCTAATTGGGAGTAAATAATTTCCAATATATATATTTAAAAAATATATAATTCCATTTCATGAATATTTTTTAATATTTTAATTATTCACAATTGTCTTGGAGAAAACAATTCTCATACCAACAAAGTTATAGTGCTACCAACCTGTTGATTTGAGGGGTAGTACTAGAGCTACTAATAACACATAACATACTAGATTATAGTCAGAACCTAAATTTGATGTACAATATAGTCGAATTTATTATAGATTAATTCCATTAGAGGCATCAATGATATTAGGAATGACCATAATGTTTCCACCATTTACCCTTGATTATCATATATATTTTCCTAATCTAATGATGGCTCCCACCCAATATCCATATTATACATTTCCACGAATTTTTGTGCTAGTTTCATTTTCTGATACATCATTTTCTATAGGATTTTATGTCAATTTCCCTTCAACTTCTATTATGGATAATTATAAACTTCCAAATTAGAGTAATTATATTAATAAGAAATTAAACCCCATGAGTACTACCTAGGATGTTTATCCTTTATAGACTAGGGATCCAGTAGTACTCGCTATTCAACCCAGCTTAGATATATATATATATATATAACCATGATAATTGTTTTTCAATAATTTATATTCATTATAAGATGTATTACATTAATATTAATATTTTATTTTTTTATAGAAGGATATTCTAGTTTAAGGTGGTGTTGGAATATAATAATGTGTGAGTTTTAGAAAAACCACACATAGGTGATAGTCAAGTACAAGGAGGAGAATCAAATAATTGGTACAACAAGGGGAGAATGTCAAATTTTTATGGATATTCTTGTCAAATACTATGACATAATTCTGATGAATATTGTCTACTATAAGAAATTTGATAATGAAATTACAGATAATGCATAGGCTCAAATATGGTGAAGAAAAATCAATTGATTTAATATTTTATTATTATTGGTATGTTTATAAGAAATAATACTCTGGAATATTATTCAATATAATTTTCCTGAGGGTGACTATGTGGGGAATACGAGTCTAATTGAATTTAGTGATCTATATATATCATATAAAAGATGAATTATATAATGGTTAGATTCCTAGAGTTCTAGTCTATTTTTAGTTTATAACCTTCCGGAATGATTGTGCAATAAAATAGAATTTATATATTATTCCTTATTATAAGAGTGGAGATTTTAAGCTTCTTATAAATTGTGGTTTTTTTATTAAAAATGGAAATTATTTGAATTGATAATTTGTATTCCATTTTTGAATATTAATTTTTTTGGAAAAATCAAAATGAAATAAAAATAAAGGATTCAACAATGTACCACCACACCTTGATTTGAATTAGGTAATAATAGAATTGATAAATTTATATTCCATTAATAAATGGGTTGGGTGTTACACATGGTTTGTATTTAATTCACCAATTTATATTTTCAATCATCCCATAAGTATGAAAACCTGAAAAGAAAATGGAAACCATTATCCCTTTAATTTAGTACCCATACAACCCCCTGACTATTGTGCATTCATTTATAACACTTGGAGCAGAAGGAAACAAAGAGTAGGCCCCACAATGTCACCACCTAACTCCAAAAAAATGTGACATTGTAGCAACAAGATACCAACTCCAATAAATTAATAAGTATATATGTTTCAAGGAATGTTTATTTTATATATTTACTAATGTAATACTAGACTTCCACTACAATTTCAATTACCATTACCGTCTATGAATCATTAAACAATTTATCGTTATTCAATAGTTTCTCTCTAAATTTATACACATATAGAAGTCTTTAAAATGAATCTTGATTATAACTAAATCATACTAGAAACTTCTAGTACCCAATTTATCAAATAATCACTCCAATAATACCATTTTCAAAACAAGTCAATATATTAATTCAACACCACTTAGTACAATCAGTTACACAACCAATATATTACATTATATAAATGATATATCATTTATGAAATATGGTATCATTATATCTATGGTTGATATTAATATTTTTAATAAATATTTAAATATATTTTAAAGATTATTGTAACCATTTGTAAGAAATATTATAAATAGTTCTTAAAAATTATATAAAATAGCCTTATAACTACAGGTAAAACTGATTTTGTACAGTTTTTAAAAAATCTTTTAAATTGTATTGAAAAAAATATTAAAAGGACTTTTGAAAGCACTTTAAAATTGTTATGTAATACTATATTTAAATATTTTTTAAAACTTTTTTCAATCTACTTTTAAAACGATTAAATATTAATCCATGAGTAAATTTTTTAATATAATAAGTATATATATATATATATTATGTACTAAAAGTAGTATAACATAATAATAACATATAATCATGAAAATATCTTCACATAATATTTTCAAACAAATGGTTATATGTCTAAAATATATTTACATGTAAACTCGAAATATTATTGACACCTATATAGTCTCAAATAATTTTAATATATAAACATATAAATCTACACATTTAATATGATATTATATATATTTGAGCTATAAAATGAATCTAAATAAGTGTGGATATAATGAAAATATATATAAAGAAACAATACTATCTATAACTTCCAAATAGAAATCAAACCTAATAATAAAATTGAACTATAATGGAAGAATCATAATGTAACAAACTTGAACCAACCAGAAATAAATAACAACAAACTAAAATATTATATATACTATAAATCCTTAAATAAACTAAATTTTAACTTCATATATCAAATATATATATATAATACGTTGTATATAATTGAACTAAAATAGAAACAATAATTTTGTGAAACTGAGATGACTAAAATTGAACAAAACCAGAAAGAAAAACTGATAAAAATGAAGTTGATGTTAACTTTAACAAACTGAAATAAAACATATTTCCCTAAAATAAACTAGATTAATAAATTTTATTATTTAATAAACCTAAAAAATATGAATTATATCTATAATTATCTTAATAGACTGAAAAATTCATAATCAAAGTAAATTCAGCTAGAATTAGTAAATCCAATACAAAATGAACTTGACCCAACATAATAATAAAAAAACAAATATGAATATAAATTCAATAAGACAATAAAAAAATTTATTTCAGTTTTATTATTTCTAGTATGATTTATTTGAGGATAATAAAATACATTTCTACTAATTTTATTTTAATTATTTTCGGTTTTGATAGTTAAATATTTTCTCAAATGAGTTTTTTTTTTCAAAAATATAAAAATATAAAACTTCATGGGACAAGATCCAAGTGAGAGATTAATAATTGAACATAGAAGATTATTTTACCCACTATATACTACCATACATTATTGTCCTCTACCACCCATATTATCACCAAGATATAAATGAATCATGTAGAAGTACCAGTGAATCATGTTGGGGTTGTAGAAAAAAAGCCATAGAGACGCGTGAATGAAGTCAAAAGTCCAAATAAATATTTTTAAATGTAATGAAATCATATTTTTCATTAGTTACAGTATATTCTAATTCTAGTTTTGATAAATGATTTTCATTTATTTGTTTTTTATATCATTCACTAGGAAAAGGTGTTGATGGTATAAGGACCCAACCTTAAACATTACAAAATCTAGTTAATTGAACTAGAAAAAAAATTAATTCCCCACGATCTATTCGATTTAGATATTTATAATGTTCTTAAAAAAATCATACATATCAATCCACAAGCATAAAAAGTGGATAAAACTAAAATAATATCCCTTTATTCTATAATACGAATGTTTTTAGCAAAAAACATGATATCATTTCATGAAAATTATTCTCAACATTCATCTTTGATTCCTATTTTCTCTTACCCATACTTACAACATGTGGAATACATTTTAAAACATTGGATGATCTAAAAAATCTTAGTAAGAGAAAAAAAAAGAAATAAATAGTTAGTATATTAATATTCATAATCTTATTAAATCATTTTCACAATGACACACTTTATACCCAATAAGTATTATATTATTACATAGTGAAAACATGAGATTTCCACAAATCATATAAAAAATTAATTAAATAAATATGTTACATGGGGAATTATTTACTTAATATTTTAATATTCAAGGTTACATTACGATTAGTAACCCTCAAAACTACCTTAAAATGTTCCCTTGAAGGCATTCCTTAGAGTGTCACAATTTTAGTTACACATGGAGTAACCATATGGCGGACCTCCAAAATAATCACTCCCAATGAATTAGAGGGAGATATAGGTACCAAAATTCATCATAAATAATTACAATGAATTGTAACATTTTCATAAATAAATATTAATTATATCATATAAATCATTTCCTTAAAAAAGAAAAGAAATTAAATAGTGGATTTATAATGAAAACACCCTTACCAATATCATATATTTGAATTACGAATTGATAAAAAGAATGGAATATGTGAATGAAATTTAAATTAAAATATATAAAACATAATATAATCAAAATTATTTTCAAAAATAAACTTAGTACCACATAATCAATAATGAATAAGGTAAACTCAAAGAACATAGATTGGGTTTAGAATCCACGTACCTCGGGTTTGTCTTACTTAAAATGTGTTCAACCCTCCTATATAATGGTTTAATGTGTCTTATTAATAAATTAATAAATCATATTAATATTTATTATTATTCATATGATATTATCATAAAATTTTCCACCCATTTAATAATAATATTTTTATATTTTCATTGTTTTGGGGGCATTTATTTATTGGTTTCCATGCTTAGTTTATTATGGATTTTCTAGTCCAAATGGATAAATTCTCTAATATTAAAATTAAATTTTATAAATGAACATAAAGAATATTAATTTTTATTATATATAATATTTTTATGTGGAATGATAATTAATCATTAGAAAAATAGTAGTGATGATCATTAGTTTATTTTGGTGAATTTTGACCATTACAAACCACTATATATGTTGTTAATTAATATTATTTAGAAATGATAATTAAAAACCTAATATAACTTATAATTTTTAAAATGAAATATTTTTTGAACCAAACTAGTTATTTTATGGACTTTATTTTAAGATGGTAAGGGAAATTGAGAACACATCATCCATGACATCGGTAAATTGACACAACATGAACAATGTCTTTATTTTAAAATAAATGGGACAATAGATGAATTATGATGATGAATTCTTCAATAAACATGATAAAATTAAATTATATGTATATATTATAGAGAATTTTTAATGCCTCTTGGATAAGGTTAAGTGAAGAGAGTATATATAACGAAAAATAATTGACAAGAAAAATAAAATAAAATGAAAGTAGTTTTTCTACCTATTGATTTATTCTCCCAAAAAACCTACTTAAGGACCTTGGTTTTGGCCTTTTGGTGATACTAGTGGATGTTGGATGTGCCGAAGAGGATTAAGATGAGTTTTTTGGAGAAATTAAGAAAACTCCATCTCTTTGAGGTGTAAAGTGATGAGGTTGGGATATGATGTATTTATAGTTTTGGAGAGGGTTGTTTTCTCATTATAATATTAAATAGTTTAGTAATTTGGTTCAACACTACGAATACAATGAGAATATTAAAAAAATATAATAAATTAATTCAGTATAGTTTAAGATTTTGATATTACATCAACCTTAAAACTTTTGTGACTTAATAAATCATTTATTTATCTTTTATTGTGAATTACCATATTTACCTATTCACAAAATTGAAGTATTTCAATAAATCCAAAATTTTCAACCCAACCATTTTTAAACGTGTATAATTACAAAAATAACACCATTTTTTGAAAATAATTTTCTATATATGATAGGTTTAATTTTTAATTATATCATAATTTCAAACCAAAATACTAATTTTAAAACTATAACTAATTTTATAGCACATTGATATAATTATTTCAAGCCTTGTAAAATTAAAATATAATCATAAGATAATAAAATAATAATTTATGAATATTTTTTATGAAAATATATTTTCCTTTAAATCATTATATAAATTTTAAAATTATTACTAAATATTCATGACTAACAAAAATAATAACCCATAAATTATAATTTTCAAAAAAAATTATTCACTTGTTCAATGATATAAATATATTATATTTTAACATAGATGATCTCTAAATTTTATTTATAATTTAATAGGTGAGGCTACAATTCTATTGATAATGTCAACATTCCTAAGGGTCATGTTACCATTCAAAAGGTCAGGTTACTATTCCATCAGTTAAAATTACTTAATATCTATAAATGAAATTTAATTCATTATATATTAATAATGTATTTGACTACTTCACTCCTGAATAAAATAAAATATTTCCAAATTGTATTTGTTGATACATTCTTCCCACCTCTTATAAATTGTTTCCTCACAATTTTTATCAACTTATTAAAAAAGTGAGGGTACCTTTCCCTGATAACATTTTTCGATTCCCATGTCACTTCTTCACTAATGTAGTTTTTCCCAAAAAAAACTATAACCTAGTGAATTACCTCACTCCACAATACATTCTCTCTAGGATCAAAAATTTGAGTAGGATTCTCCTTATAAGAATGGCTGGCTTCCATCTGAACTACTTCTGGGCACACAACATGAGATAGATCTGGGCCATACTTTCTCAATATCAATACATAAAAAAATTGTGTAGCTAACATAAACTTGGAGGAAAATATACTTAGTAGAAAACTTGTACATCTTTCTACTGGATTTTATAAAATTAAATAAACCATGGACTTATAATTCCTTTCTAACAAAAATTCATAACACTTTTCAATGGTGAGATTTAATGAAAAACATGATCACCTACCTCGAAACAGAAGTCTTTCCTCCTATTATCTTCATTACTTTCCTGTCTGCTCTGAGCTATCCTCATGTGTTTTTGGATCATCCTCACTTTCTCAACCCCTCCCTCTTTTAATTTTTCTCCCATCAACATCCATTCTACGACTTCATTCCATATTCTATAATTCGACACTTCTTCCCATATAATGCCTCAAATAATGCCATCTTTATACTGGAATGAAAAATGTTATTATAAGAAAAGTCAACTAAATAAAGACGTTGATCCCAAAATCCCTGGTAATCCATTGAATAATCTCAAATCATATCTTCCATGATCTGAATTTTTCTCTTAGTTTGTTCGTCATATTAAGTACGAAAGGATGTTTTGAAATTTGATACAGTTCCCAATGACATCTAATGGTCTTTCCAAAAGTTAAAGGTGAACCTTTGATCTTGGTAAGATATAATGGATATAAGAACATTATGTAACCTGAAAATATCATTATGGTACAATCAAATTGATAATCCAAATACCAAGTATCTTGAATATGATTGAAATATGTATATGTAGTTAAATGATAAAAAAACATAAATCACATTGTTACCTCGATAATTCTTTGATAGTCCCACCATGAAGTCTATAGATATATATTTTCACTTCCACTCTGGCATTGGAAAAGACTGAATGACATCCTTTTGTAGTTGTCACACTTCTTTAACCTGTCGACAAGTCAAAAATTTCCTAGTAAAATCTGTAATACCTCTTTTCATTTCATCCCACCAGTAATACTCCATAATCTATCTATACATATTAGTACTACCATATGGAATTGAAAATAGATAACTATGATCTTTACACAACAATTCTTTATTCAGTTGAGAATCACAAGGCACACATAATATCTTACAAAATTTTAAAAAATAGTACTTATCTACATTAAATTCTAGAAACATACCTTTTTCACCAATTCTACGTTTTTCTATAACTCATAATCATCCTTCAATGATTGAGTAATTCTAAGAGAGACCCCTTCACATAAACATGACAAAAAACAATGGAATTTTCTACACCAGAAAATTCCATGACAAAATTCATTAAGTCATTAATCAATGGGACATGTTCCAAACTTAACATGGTTAATGATCCATGATGTTTTTGACTCAATTAATCACCCAAATTGTTTTCTCTTATAGGATGGTAATTAATTGTGCAATCATAATAATTTATCAGTTAAAAATATATTCTATACCACATGATAGATTCCGTCTATGTGGATATGTACTTCAGACTTTTATGGTTAATATTTATTTAAAATTTGGCACTGTATAAATGATGCGTCCGAATTTTCAATGAAAACAATCCACAACTGCTAAATCCCAATCATGTGTGGGATAATTTAACTAAAGTGGTTTCAATTTTGTTCAATACTATGAAATTATATCATTATTATGATTCATAACATATCCAATTCCCTTCAATGAATAATAACTGTAGATGACAACTTTACCATTTTTGGAAGATAGTTCCAAAACTAGTGCTTTCACTATTCTCTTCTCCTATTCATGAAAACAAAACTTTGATAATAACCTTAGAATACATGAAAAATACAATTCTCTCTAATATTTTTAAGTCTTTTCCATTCATCAATAACTTTTGTTTTGGTGGGATCAACTATTATTCCATCATTATATACAACGTTACCATGAAAATAAATCGGCTTCAACAATAAATTGATTTTTCTATGTTTTCCATATAACTTCTTTTATTTGAGAGTTTTCAAGAAAATACTTACATATTTTCCATGATTCTCATATATTTTTTAAAAAAAAATCACTAAAGATAACCAAAAACACATCCATATTTTCATGGAATATGCTATTCATAAGATCTAGGAACACATTAGTGGAATTTTTCTAACCAAAGGGCATAAAAACTCAAAATTACCATATGTAGTATGAAAATTTGGTTTCAGAATGTCATCATTCTTTAACTTCTGTTAATTTTTCCCGGATCCCAAGCCAATCTACTAAAAAAACTAATCTCCCTAGAGCTTAACAAACAAGTCATCGATAGGAGGGAAAATATAATTATTCATAATAGTAATGTTATTTAAATCTCAATAATCATTGAAAGGTATCATGGAAAAATATTTATTTTTAATGAAAAAAATAGGAGCATCCCATAGTGATGTGTTTGAAAAAATGAAGTGTTTATCAATCAACTCATGCAACTAATTTTTCGATTTAGGAAGTTCCACTTGATCCATTTCATATGAGGGTTTTGAAATTGGAATAAGACCAGGATGAAATTAAATCTTCAATTCAAATTATTGATCATGTATAACAATGACAAAATTATTATTAATAATATCTTTGTATTAATTTACCACTACCACTTCAATAATCTGAATAGTTCCCTAGTTTTTTAAGATATGTGCAATATAACATTCATTTCCTTATTTCAACAGGTTCTTGGATTCGTGATTTGTTATAAATTTTATTTCATTGTTTCTATATATAAACTAAATATTATATTAAACAAATTCCTTAGCCCTATAATTAGTCTTATCATGTTAAATATAAAGCCAATCTATATGCAAATTAACATTAAATTGTACTAACGATTAAACCAAAAGGATTAAAAGTCGTTTCTTTCCAAATATAATAATATGAATATTCATATAATTCATTTTTTCTATAATATTTACCCTTAGTGTTTTAACCATAATTTCCAGTCTCATTTATTGAGGTGAAATTTCCAATTTAACAAAATATTTCTCAAAAATAAAGGAATGTTTAACCCCGTATCAAATAAGAAATTAGAAAAATATGAGAGAACAAAACAATTAGTAGAAACTATTTCATTGGATGGCCTGAACTATACTAAAATAGTCATAATGGATCTCACTACACCTTTCTATTTGTAATCTGGTTTATTTCCATCATTCAGATCTTTCATTGCGAAGGTTTTTTCATAATGACCAATTTCACCGAATTTAAAACACTTTATAGTGTTATTTTCATATTAAATGATAAAATATTTTTCATTCCAATATCATTTCATATTTCTAATCCTACCAAATAAAAAATACTTCCCAATTTTTGCATGGTCTTCCCAGGGGTGGTTTCTACCACTCCATTTCACAAACTAGAAACTAGAATTTCTTACGATCACATTTCATTGATTGAATTTTACCCATATCTTTCTATATGGATCTCTTATTCTATTTTTTTCAATGAACTTGTGATAATTATAATGCTACATATATTCCATTTAAGTATATCATACATGTTTCTTATAAATTTTTATTTCATGAGAGGCCAATTCCCTTCGATATATTGGATTCAATCCTAAGTAAAAATGTTTGATTTTTTATCATGATCCAGAATAATATTTACATTGTACCTTCCCAATCAGGTGAAATTATCTCTATAAAAATCCACTTTATCTGCATAATGTTTATTCTATTCAAGGAATTTCGTTTCCATCATAATTCGAACAACATTTGGAAGATATTTTATAAGAAATAGATTTTTAAATTCATCCCATTCCAAGACATAAATATCATTGATATCCCTGATATTCTTTACCATTGTACACCCCTAGTAAGATTCACCTTCAAAATCATAAATAGAAAGACTAGCCTTTTGACTATCTAAATACCACATAAAGCCAAATATCATTTCAAGGGATTTAATTTTTCCTTTATCATCCACGAGGTAAGAAGTTCCACTAAAAGAACAAGGGTCTTTCCTCAAAAAAGTTTCCACTATTATGACGTTCTATTGTGGAATCTCAAGTTTCTATCATTTAGGGATATCACCTTATTTTATAGCCTACATCAACTAATCCATTAATATCATAAGATTTTTTTGTTCCAATTCCAACAATTACTGGTAGCGGATTCAAAAAGATATCATCCTCTTGGTGCATTTCAACTTCTGATTCCCAGTTTATTTTTCACAAAACCATTATAAATAGACATATCTTATAGGAAGAAACATGTTAATATTAAAATGATATATCATTTCAATGTAAGGTAAAAATCATTTATGGTATTCTATTAGTATCATCCTAACCCATAAAGTTTTCTAAACCATGCTCTAATACAAATATTAAGGACTCATCCTTAAATATTTCAAGATCTAGTTAATTCAACTAGAAATAATTTGTTACCATACCCAATATATTTTATGATCGGAGTTTTAAATTGTTAGGATATAATTCATACATATCAACACACAAGAATAGTAAGTGGGTATTATTTAAACAATATCCATTTATTCCATAAAACAAAAGTTTTCAATATAAAACACGAAATATTTTCCTGAAAAGTATTCACTACAATGATATTGGATTATCATTTCCTCTTACCCATCCTTAAATTTTTTGAAAAACATATTAAAACTAGTGATGAGCACAAAAATATCATTAAGGGGTATAATTAGAAATATCTAAACCATTACTACATGGATAATTATAAACTTAAGAAATCATTTTCAGAAAGACATACTTATTGACTAAAAATTACTATTTTATTATAATAACACTTTTAAGTATAAGTGAGAAACCATGGGATCCAACACAAACTACAAAGAAACCAAAACAAAAAATAACAAATACAGAACTTGCTCCTCCCGAGCAGTTGCACCATGTCACAACCTTCATTATAGGATGACCATTTGACGAGCAGTCCCATGCGAAAGCACATGCAAATAACCGATGGTGAAGCCATACCCTCTCAACGACCAAATTCTAAAGGCATGATCCGATGAAGACTTTGTGCTCTAATCCCCATCTGGAGTAAATCCACGTGAAGTTATTATTTCAATCGAAAGATTTTCAGCATAGCAAACTATATAATTGAACCTAACTCATGTAAAATACGAACAAAAGTCCACCAAACTAGCCAAAATCAGCAAGACGGCCTAAATAAATTAATAAAATAGCAACTTAAGATCACCATAGATCACTTTCATGAACAATTTCCATGATAAAGATGAGACCTGAGAGTCTGGTACCTTAGTCATCAGCTTCTTGACCTTAGAAGCTAGCTGATCCCAAGACTGGATATACTATAATATGTGTATACATTATAAATCCAAAAAAATAAAACATAATATAATAAAAATTAACTTCACAAATAAACTTAGTTCCACATAATCAATAATGTAGAATGTTAACCCAATGAATGGAAACTAGGTTAAGAATTCCCTTACCTCGGGTTCATCTTATTTTAAACATGTTCAAACCTCCTATATAATAGATTAATAAGTGTTATTAATATACTAATAAACTATATTAATATTTATAATTACATATATGATATTCTCATAACATCTTTCTTCCAATTTATTAATAATGTCTTCTCATTTTCATTGTTTTGGGTGAATTTATTTCATTGTTTTCATGGTTTGTATATTATGGATTTTTAATCACATGTGATAAAAACCAAAGAATTGAAATTTAATTTTATTAATGAACTTCAAGAATATAGAATGTTCTAATATATAATTTTTTCATATATATAAGGATGAATAATTTGATAAAATATTTGTGGTGGACGTTAGTTTATTTTGCTTATTTTTTATCATTACGAATCACTTTTATTTCATTAATTAATTTTTTAATAAAAAATGGATCCAGAAAAAATATAACATTCAATATTTATAATAACATATGATTTAACCATATTAATGGCTTTATGAACATACATTATGGTGGTACTCAAAATTTAAAACACATTATCCATGATGTTGGTAAATCAGCACAATAAGGGTGATGTTTTTATCTTTAGAATAAAAGAGAGAGGAGAAGAAGTACGATGATAGTTTTTTAATATACAATATAAAATTTTATTATATATATTAACCCTGCTAGTTTTCAAGAATCTTGGATAATGGGAGGTGAATGTAGTATAATAAAAAAAATAGAAAAGAAAAATAATAGAGAAAAAAAATAAAATAAAATAAAACAGGATTTTACCTGTTGAACTATCCTCCTTGATAACCTCTTTAAGGCCATTGGTTTTGGACTTTTAGTGATACTATAATTTATTGGACATGGGAAAGAATCATTGAAAGGTATTTAAGTCAAAATTTAGGAATCCTAAATTATTTTATGTTTGAGGGGAGTGGTTTGCGAGGGGAAGTATTTATAGAGGAGGGGATGGGTGTTTTCTCATTATTATATTCATTAGTTTATTAATTTATCTAAATAATATAAATTGTTTGATAATTATAATTAAATATAACAAAATAATGATGTATAGTCAGATATTTTGGTATTACATCATCCTTACAACATTTATAACTCAACAAATCATGCATTGATCTTATACAATAAATTATAGTATTTTACTATTCAACGAAAATTCATGTATTTATGAAAAAATCCAAAACATAACCCAACCAATTTATGATGTATAAATTTAAAAAATGAACCCCTTTTTTTAAAATAATTTTCTAAATATAATAAATTTAATTTTTAATTAAAATCATAATTTATTCTGAAAAAACCCATTTTAAAACTATAGCTGATTTTATTGCACATTTAGAAATGAATTAATGTCTGAAAAAATTATAATATTATAATAAGACAGTGAAATAATAATTTATAATCCTATTTTATGAAAAGAAATTTTATTTTAAGTCATTATATTAATTAGAAATTGTAATTAAATTTTTATGAATTGCAAAAATACCAACTCTTAAATTTTAATTTTCAAAAGAAATATTTACTTTTTCATTGATGTAAATATATCATCTTTTAAATTATAATATAGATAAATCTTATTTACAATTTATTAGTTGAGGTTCTAATATTTGGGTCATATTACTATTTATATTGTTCATGTTATTATTACTAAGGTCAGGTTACTATTCCATTATTTTAAATTCCATAGTTTCTATAAATGATGCCTATTTTATTACAAATTTATAACAAATTAGACTATTTAATTACAAAATAAAAAAAAAGTATTTTATATATTCCATGGTTGTTTCATACGACATGAATGGTTGTTAGGATGATGAATGTCTTGGTGATGGTGTTGGTGTTGCCGATTCTGATAGTGATAATTATTATAATGAAGATGGTGATAGATATGGTGATGGTGGTGGTTATGGTGATTTTTATTGTGAAGAATACATTGGTGATTATGGTGATAGAAGTGATTGTGAGAGATTGGTTGATCCGCTATGATTATGACTAATATTTATGTCCAATGGTGTTTAATGACCGAATTTGAGTACATATATGTGTTCTGATGTATTTTCTCAGTTAAAAATTGGTCAAATGTAAAAAATAAATTATATTTTTTGTTTTAAATATTTTTTTTCACTAATTAAATTCATTCATTTTTTCCTAGAATTTTTTATATTTGATTCATTTTTTAGGGGTGAAAATCCATGAATGTTGGGTATGTGAAAGATCTAGACCAAGATTAGAAGGGTGGTTGGCTTCCATGGTGATAGAAGGCTATACTAATAGCTTTAAAGAAAATCGGTATATCATTTATTCCTATGGTTTTATATAACTAATAGTTAAATATAAATATAGGAGATTGAAACCAATGGTATCAAAAAAATAAGTGATATATGCATATACTCACATATTTCCAACCAATGGTTTGGATATTCATTAGTATATGCAATACCAATGGTTTCCCATCCTATAATAATGGTTTCAAAAAAAATCCTTAGGTAAATTTATAGAAGTGAATGAATGATTTCTATAAAAGTTACAATGGTATATAGTGTCATGTACATAAAAATATTGTATATCTATATATTTTCCCACCAAATTTATCATGTACAATTATTCACATGAATAAGATCCGTTTATCCAAGACATCATGTATGATTAGGGCATGGTGTATTTTAATCCTTTATAGATACTCACACATTTTTGTCTTCTAAGTATACACTAACCAAATTGACAAGGGAATAAAATTTAATTCATTTTAATGGATGATCACATCATATTACCTTCACCCAATAGAAAAGAACATCACGTTACACATATCTACATAAACTACTCCAAATTATCGCAATTGATGGAAATGATGTCATACACATAAAATTGATGATAAATTCTAAATAATTTAAACTCAGAAAAATAGATGATCATTAAAAAATCTCACATCCACTAAATTATCACAACTATAAGGATTTTATATGAAATATATGAAAGTATAATGGATCTCATACAGGGAACCTAATCCAACCTCTAGTACAAGGATCCCAATCAGAAACATATACCCCTTTTATACCAAAGATATTTTGTATGGTAATTAATGTTGTATGATTTTTGTATATTCGATCACAAAAAGTACATTTTGTGTCTCGTGAGAAAATTTTATATCTCTATACGAAATCATACACATATTAAACCTAATATTTCATCAAAACATATAACACTCTAGGATTAATATTAGTTATATATAACAATATGTATGAAAAGACCCAATGAGGATCAATGTATCATTAAGAGGGAGATGGGGTGAATCAGTGATACATTTTTTTCTATGTTATCTTTCTGGTATATAAACCTTTGCATTTTGTCAAATAATTATCACTTTGATGAAGAAAATAATTCACACATACATACGAACATAATTATTTAAAAGGTTTCTGAATAAATAATAGTATTAAGTCCTTGGTATGGATTATAAATAATAAAATACCACACGATACTTTATAAAATAATTCATTGAGTGGATACAACAAGTTTTAAATACACATACACTTTTTATAACTTTGATCAACACAACAGTGTGTGTGCTTCGTCTAGTAGTAATTATGTAAACAAGATTGTGTAGTTAGTTAAGATACATTCACCAGTTGGTTCCAAACATGTCACAATGATTATACAAAATATTCCTCTATTACAAAAATAATCAAAAACAATTCTTCATGTTCCAACCTAAAAGCAGGTAGAAACAACCTTTCTAGACTTCATAGAAAAACACAATCCTATGGTTCAGTATGATTCTTTAGTCAGATACTCATGTTTATATAACACGTCTATAGGGATCCTTGAAACAATTCTGAATAACTTCTTTCTATCCTAGAATCTTTATTCTAATTTCTTAGTCATTATGGATGTTTAAGAGACCTACTATCATTTAATATCTTCTCATTCATTAGTCCCAAACATTTAACTAATAGATTATTGATAACAACCCCCTAATGTATTGGTTTCACACCGTGTTTGATGGACTAGTTTCAATAGTGAATTATTTATTTCAGATTCACTATTATTGATGATTGATCCTAATGATTGATTGATCCAATAGATCAGAATGACCTATGAACTGGCCAATCTAATGGATTAGTTGGTCTACACTTCAAGAAAACATCAGACTTTCAGAAACATCAAACTCTCATCTTTTAGAGAAGTTCTTTGTCTTGTGATTCTCACACCAATAGTCAATGACCAGAATGAATCAACTTAAAATCCATTATTCTTCCACAAAAAAATTTATTTTATCATGAATTCCTTGTTATGAAAAGAACATTTAAATTAGCAAATCATCGGCTAACATACAAAACCATTATCGTCTTTTCCTTCACAAATCATGGATCATAAGTTTCTAGCCAATCTATTATATTGTGAACATACAAAGCAAAAAAACAGTCATCCAATTTAGTAAAAAATATTTTGAAATACATTTAGACTCTATAACAATATCACAATATGATCAAAAACTTCATTCTGAAAAAAATAAGAGCCTAAAAACGACTTTACATAGAAAAATTATCGAAAAACAAAAAACAAAAAAGGAAAAACACACACCAAATAATTTTCTAATAAATTTTTTTTTGATCTTCTAATTATGATACTTTATCCATTGGATCACCAATACTTTCAAATCAAATTGATTATTTCAAATGATTAAAAAATAAAATCATATAGTAGTAACATCTTCTAGTATTTAAAAAACACAACCAATGAACTTGGTCCTAACAATATCCCCTATAGATGTTTTTTTCAACCCTGGATCCTAAATCACTAAAACATCATAAATCAGTCTATGGATCACTAATCAATAATTGTAATCCAATGCGAGTATACTAATTATTTGAAATAAGTATCATTGTTAAAAAAACAATGTTATCCAAAACTCGTGACTTATGAAACTTCCTTCATAAACATGAACATTTCCACCATTCATTACCATCAAAAAATAATTTCCTCTAATAAAAAAATTCATAAAACCACTTCAAAAAACTGTTTGAACTGTTTCCACAATTAAATGATGAGATAACTTCTTACCCCCAACTCCCCCAAAATATATTCTTCTATAAAAGTTTTAGCATATATCAGTGAATATATTATGGAAACATAATTTTAATCACCCCTAAAAATCCTATCCATTGAATGTGTGAAATTGAGTATAGGGACTCATACCTCAATGTTGGATATAAATTAGTTTCATTACAATGTTAAACCTATTTTTTGATAAATTATTCTTTGGGTAATGGTTTTATGCAGATGTCAACAACTTGTTTTGATGTGGGAAAATAATACATCTTGAGTTCATTCTTCTCCAATATCTCATTGATGAAGTGATATTTAATATCAACATTTTTTGATTGATAATGTTTCACTGGTTTTTTTTAAATGTTCATATAATAGTGATTATAAAACCCCTATATAAGAGTTAACTTCACCGCATCACGTAGGTCTTCCAATTGAGTATTCATCCATATAAGTCATGTTCCATCTTGAGTCATGATAAAATACTCTTATTAATCTATTATATTAATTACTGAATTTTATTCCTTATTATTTTCTCATAAAAATCATTCTCACAAATAAAACACTCCACCATATTTAGATCTTATATTATCTACACTTCCCTCCAAATCAGCATCAGTGTAACCAAACAAATCAATTCTTCATAAGCTATCATACATGGTTCTGAAATCTGGTTTTCCTTCGATATATCTCGGAATTATATTTATATTAAAGATATGTGATTACATTGGATCACTTTTCAATCATTCACATATGGTAACAATGTAAATATTATGTGGGCCTGAGTTAGATACAAAGACAACCCAATCTTCTTTTGAAACTATGGGAGTCTACTTCTTTACATTATCCTTATTTATTTTCCTTGGTTACCATATTAATTGGTGTGGAAACAATATTAAAATTTTCCTTTTGAAACTTATAGAGATGGTTTTTAGTATAATTTTCTTTATTATTAATTTTTCTTCTTCTTTTGTGATGTTTTTATCCCAATAAAGTATTTAATTTCACTATGTATTGAAATTTCAAATAACTTCTTCGTCTCTTTGGAAAAAATTTCATATGTTCATTCATCATTTAAAAAATTGATAATATCATCAAAATATATAGTAAAAATGGTGGATGTTTCTAGATATTCATTGATATATTGATTAGTATCAACTCTTCCTATCTTGATTTTCAACGTCCTTAATCAACTATCCGGACTAAAAAGGATTTTTTATTATAAAATCACTTATTATGAAAAGTGAGAAACCAGTCCTAGTAAATACAGAGGTCATGAATTAAAGGGAAATACAAATTCATTAACGTAAATCCATAGTGTATTTGTTCTTTCCTCTCTATAATGATTCTAGTTCATAACCCATACCTTAGTAGTAGGGTAATTTCCAATAACATATTTAAAAAACACGCCATTTTGTCCCAGGTTCGAGTATAATCTTCTTTGTGGATTTTACCATCATTGATGCCTCTCATCAGAATCATATCTTGTTTGTTGATCCAATTTTCCTTATCACGGTTGACCTCCAATTGAATATTTCTTCCCATTATCTCCACCTCTTCCTATGGGATGTTGACCAAAATAACATCCTCCACCATCTCCTCCTCAGATTAGATGATAGGTTATTTCATGTCCTTTGTCGTTCCATTGGTATTTGAATTGTTGCTAATTTCTTGAACTATAACATGGAGCTTCTCCTGCAAAATAAACATGGGGTCCGAAGACATATCATTCTCACATGTTTTTTATTTTTTACGTAATCATGTTTCCATTGATTTTGGTAAATGAGAGTAGTCCTTGTGTCAATTCCCCTTCTTCTTCCTAGGGTTTTACCCCTCCTCATGAGTCTTAGGATCCTACTCAGACTCCACACCTCCTATAATTCTTCCATCCTAATCATACGCTATATTTTGGACAGGCTCATTGGTGTCCAAACAATCAAAGGACCTTTGAGTCTGAACACCATTTTGAATTGATGCATTTTCCTCTAATTGAGTACTGACCCCAAACTACTCTGCTTGATTTGAGGTTCTTTTTCCACACCTTCTGGTCACACCTCAATTTCATTCCCCACTAAACTCTTACCTTTATCATGAGGCAACTACGAATAGAATTTATCAATCAACATAGAATTACCCAGGTCTCGGTCCCTCAAATTCTCTTTAAGGCAACCATATATAATTATTTTGGGTCTTGTTTTATCTTATAAAATTATTTCTTCAACTTCCATACATTTCATTATTCCTTCCCAAAAAAACATATATTTTTTCAATATAAGCTTCTTTCTCATGTTCTCTATTAAAAAATGATGACTTTACTCCATATAAAAATTTTATAACATCATTGCATACAAAATGCTAGATTGATTCTAAATAATTCATACATTTACACTAGAGAAAGAGTTTCATCAAAATCAGTACCTTAAATTTGTGGGTAACATTTGCAAACCACTACTTTTCTGTTTATTATCAATTTTACATTATCACTTTACTTTCTTAGAAACACCAACTTTGCACCAAAAACATATTTGTCATT
This sequence comes from Viscum album, assembly GCA_963277665.1. Classification (NCBI taxonomy): domain Eukaryota; kingdom Viridiplantae; phylum Streptophyta; class Magnoliopsida; order Santalales; family Viscaceae; genus Viscum; species Viscum album. Next base: position 1,691,755,078 of record OY728153.1, on the reverse strand, counting down.
CTATTTGGTTACAAGTTCACAAATATCATTCTTCTCAATTAGATCCAAATCATCACTCGTAACATCAATATACTCATGATGTTAAAATTATTACTTAATATATTCTGGATGAACATGTTGGTATAAATATATTTGTTTAACAACATTTAATGTACTTATTGTCTGAACATTTTGATGTTGATCACTAGTAATGTTTCTAACTTCCACCAACATTCTCTTCCTATTACGAGATGTATGAAGTTATTCCCCATCACTAGAAAAATTTGAGTATATTTCATATAAATTCATTCCATCACCACTGATATAATTTTTTTTTCATGTTTCTAAACAAAAATTAATTCATATTCTTTGTCTTCCTCATCTACATGCAATTATGAAGCATCATTCGTAGTTATCTCATAATCATTTACATTGACGTAATCAAATATTCTTCATGTCTCTTTATTGAAACATCTATATCCTCTTCCAACTAGAGAAAAACCAAGAAATATTCAATCTTTCCCAATCTGATCAGAATTTCCATGATTTACACCTTTGTTATTTATGAATTTAGGACTCCCAAAATCTGTTTACTATTTTTAATATAGAGTTTTATCATAGAATATTTCATATGGTGTCATATGAGAACATGGAATGTAGGAACACTGATTCTATATTTAAACTATTTTTATCATTAAATTATTCTACAAGTACTAATAAGTGATATTCTCAGGAAATAATGTAAGTCACATTTCCACTAAACTTCTATTTTATTTTCAGAAACACAATTGTTTTATACTATTTTCGATGCACTAAACACATCAAAAATTCCATGTTTCTTAAGATAACTTCTGAACTCTACATTCTATTATTCTACCTTATTTGTTTTCCAAATCATATTAACATAACACCAAAATTCCATATAATATATTCTCCTGAAATTCATTATAATATTTATATAATCATATTTATGTTTCAAATACATAATAAAAGTAACACAAGGAAAATAATCAATGAAAAAAATAATTTACTTATCTTTGAAAGATTACTATTTAATCATTGGCCCATAGATATCATAATGAATTAGTTCTAGGGGATGAGTCTAATGAATATAAATTTTTTATCATTATATTTTTTAATCATCCATTTCTATGAAATGAAAAAACACTAATATCTTATTTTTAACATATCAATAATATCATAGACATTGTCTACCTTTGATAACATTCTCATTTTTCTTTGACACATAAATACAATACATTATTTTCACAACTAAATTTCTTTAATCATTCTTATATAACAATAATTATGTACATTAAAAACATGAATCGAGTTTTCTTTTATACATTGGCCTCTTGTAATTACGTTTATAACATAAACTCTATTTACAAAATAAGTATCTTTACTAAAAACAACATTATTTCCTACATCAAATTTTTTCAAAATGCTCACCAAGTTGTGATTTATCCATTCAATAATTGAATACTTAATAGATTTAGATGTTTCTTCGATAAGAATAGTAGATCCAGTGGCTTTTATTCTGAGAGAGTCATCATTTCCAAATTTGAAAATTCCTTCATTAAAGTATTTCACATTCTTTAAAACCTCATATATCTTTTCATATGTGAGTATAACCCACTATCTAGATATATGTTCATTCTATATTTGTAACATTGAGATAATTTTCTAGAATAATATTTTTTTTCATTCCACTTATCTTCATTGAATTCAAACTATTGATAAATGTTATAAACATGTTGTTGTGTCAGTTACATACCCTGACATTCTTTAACAAGATGTCCCAGATTTCCATATCTTTAAAAAACGGTTTCCATTGGTAGAAATCTATTTGGATTTTTGAAACAAATTTTTTCAAAATTATTTCATTGAGATTATTGTCTCCCCCTTGAACATTTTTTCTTATAAATCATCTGATAATCACAATGTTTTCAGTGAAACCCAAAAAATATTTTCTATATATCCAAATCCACCCATAAATTATTAATAATCATAGAAATTATATTTATCTCTATAACATATATACTGCATAGGGTTGTGATCATGTGTTTCATCAAAATTATTACGTTTCACTTTAGAAAATTATTATTCCCCAACCTTCCTATTATCACTCGAAATATTATTCTTCAATTAATATTTCTTTTATCTTTATCAGATTCAGTTCTGATAGAAACATTTTTTTTGGGATCATAAATTTTAGAATCTTATGAATTTAATTTTTTTTGTTTTGATTATATACACGCTTTTATCATCCTTCTTCTTCATAGGAACATTTTTAATTTTCATTCCAAAATTTGATGAAAACTTTCTGAGATCCTTCTTAGGTCCCCATTTTCATGACATTCACTTACATCAAAGATATAATTTTTGAAAATTTTGACTCCCTGCATATCATTATAATGTATTTTTTGAACATGTAAAAACTGTTATTCCATTTCCACTATATTCCCTTAAGTATTTCCATTATGAATATTTTATTTATATATATATTTCTTCAAGAAATTTTATTCCTACAACAACATACCTTTTTAATCATGAAATGAATCATCATTTTTTGATGTAGAACATTTAAACATTAAATTCTACATTTATCTTCTATGTCATAAAATATTTCTGAGACATTTTTTCAATCCTCTATCTGGAAATTTTTTTAACTCAGTCTCTTCTCCTTCTAAACTACTAATTTTGAACCCTTCAATATTAAATGTTTCTATAAAAGGATCATTTCAAGATACTTTAGTGAACGTTTCAACATCAAACTCACACTATTAATTTTCATCATATTTATAAAAAAATATTATGATTTTGGATTTTGAGTAATTTTTTTCTTTTCCCATTGAATACGATTTTGATTTTACATCTTGTTTATTCTAAGATATTTTTCCCTTCTGTCATCTTTACCACTATATTGTTCATTTGTTTTTCGAGGGAAATTTGTAGCAATGTTCCTAGAAGTACCACATTCAAAAAAAATTAATGGAATATTCCATTAATAAATTAATGTACCAATTTACAAATTTTTAGAAGACAAGCCTAAAAACTCAACAAGATTGTTACTAACCACACTTTTATATTAATAATCACCAACTTCTTCATAGTCTAGAATTTTATAATCTTTTTATTACATAGTAGCCTTGAATGAAATTTCTCTATCATTTCTTCCATCCATAACTTTATAATTTCTCTTTTCAAAATTAAGGACTATACTATGAAGGTCATCTAATGAGAGAGTTTTAGTACCTATATCTTCCAAAGATGAATTTTTTTCATCAAACTTATCAGGAATAATACTCAAGACTTTTTCAATAACATATAAATTTTTCACCTTCTCACAATTAAGTATAATGTTTATAACTATATTATTGTTCCTAATAAATAAGTCACCAATATATTCAGACTCACCCATTTTAATATATTCATACATCAACCTCCTTATTTGTATCTTTGAATTCTTCACCTTTATTTTGTATTCATAATTTTTTTTCTTCTCCAAGGTATCATTTTTAGTAGAAACGACCTTTACTCAATAGAAGTAATATTTAGAAAATGATGGGAGAAAAGAATTATTATCTTATCTAATATTCTATAGATTTTTATTATCTACAAATATTATAAAAAAATCAACTACAGGATGAAATCTATATATAGATTCTTTCAAAACACCAAACCAATTGACATAACATAAAAAAATCAATCTTCCCATAAATGAGAGTTCTTTCCATTGAACACGTGAAAACCTTTTATGTTCATATAATTCATGTTCTCCATAACTACTTCTCTTCGCTAAATTATGAAAGGATAAGTGTAATGGGACCTTCACTGTAATACAATATGAAAAGTCCCAACCAGGATCAATATATCACATAGAAGGGAAAATGTTGAATTAGTTAAAATGTTTTCTTTTCTTTGATATTTCTTGGATAAAAAATATTCAGTTATTGTTATGGAATTATCCTTTAACTAAAAAAACATTCACACATACATATGAAAATTATTATTTAAAAGGTTCAATACTCAATAAAAGAAGTTATCCCTTAAATTTTTTATAAAGTAACCAAACACCATACAATATAATAGAATACAAACCTTATTTGTGGATACAATAAGTAGTAAATTCCCTTAAAAATTTTTAGCACTATAGTCAACATAAACTTGAACGTACCTTTTGTATCAAGAATGATATAAATATAATTACGAAAAATGTTATGAAACCTTAACTAGTATGTTCCAAACATTTCCTTGTGATGTTTCAACAACATATACTTTTGTAAATTTCATCAACTTTTTTCACATTCCTACCCTACACCAGGTAGCTAAAACCTTTTTATATTTTGTATTAAAATGTAGTTAGATTGATCATTAAGATTATTCCAAAAAGAAAAAAATTTCAAAAAGGCCACACTAGAAACAATTTTGAACAAATTATTTCATTCATGAAACTCTTCGTCTGATGGCTCGGTCTGATTTAAAAAACTATGATCACAACCTTCCATTAAAGTTCTTTTATCAGAAAAAATTACTCAAGAAATCTCTATATAATAAACAATTCCTCATTCATATCTACCCTAAAATATTCATAACTATTTATAAAACACATATTTTAATAGTTTAATAATTATTTTTTTCTATGACCTCTATTTATTGGTGTTTTAGAAATTTTAAGTGGGGGGTAGTAATTTTATTTTCCCGCAAAACCAAAATCTAGAAACTAGAATTTTACATCTATTTAAACATCATAATCAAGAATTTCAGTGGTACAAAACTCATCTAGAATTTTCTCAGAATATCTTGAATCTTCCCAAATGATTATTTTTATTTGAGCTTTAAATAATTTATTTATTCTAATACAATATTTTATTTCAATTTAGATTTTCATTAAAATGAAACACATGTAAAAATAAAGACTCTCCATTATTATGTTCCAACTGAGCATGTTTTCTATATACATTGTTGCAACTTCATTAGATGTAAGTTTCTTTTCTTTTAATATCTTGAATAGATTTTTCATATCAATTACTATGGTAGTCTGATTTCATTTCTCAAAACATTCATTTTATTCGGTATTTTTTCCACAAAAATAATTATAACTTCTATAGACTTTGAAAATCACTAACAAAGTATCGAAAATTACTTCAAAGTAGATAAAATTATTTTTTAATTTTTTTGAACAGGACATAATTCCTATGATTCTACATCCATTTATAACAAGAATCTGATGACTTTATATTGTTAGTAACCTTTTGTTGTACCAATATTTGTTTCACTATAGTGTATTGGTTTCATGTTTGTGAATGATGACTCTTGAACGACTTCAAATAAATCATATCTTTTTTAAAAGGTTTTACTACTTTTTTTACCTCTTTTTAATTGATTGGTATCTAATCCCATATGAAGGTTCTATCTTTAAACCTCTTATCATTCCCATATCCCAACAATATCAACTTATTTATCAGTGTCAATACCCCTTTAATTGATTAGTGGTATAGAATGTTTGATGAACCAATGTTAGCAGAGATTTATATCTTCAAAATTATATATGACTAATGATAAATCCTAGGGATTTGTCATTTAGATGGATTGTATAGTAATAATTTCTTAGTTTTATGAATTGGTTGATTAGCACATCAGAAAAACTTTCCACGTCTCGTAACATCACACTCAAATAACTTAGAGAATTTATCTATCAAAGGACTCTCAAAGAAAAGGATCTAAACTGGGAGACTTTGATTTCTTATCCTCTATTATTATACAAGCACATTATTATCTCATTCCTTCATAATGATGCTATGAAAATTAAGATCGATATTGGATCATCTAACTTACATAACCGTTTCACATCCAATCATTCCCAATTATTGGATGACAAGTTTCCAGTAGAGATATGATATTGAAAACATACTAAACAGAAACTAATATCCATATTTAGTAATGAATATCTTAGAATACAATCATAATCTGATACAACATTATAGTTAGATCAAAAAATTCATTTCAGACACAATGTGATTTTGAAAACCAGTTCACCTAGAAGAACATCCATAACCTAAAAATAAAAACCAATGAATTAGCATATTACTAATTAAACTAGCAATTTTTTATGATAATCCTTTCAGTTAGTCACCAATAATTACAAATTTAATTGATTTTTCCTATTGATAACCAAATACATAAAATAGATTAGAAAATTATTCAAGCATTTGAAAAACAATTCCATCCAACCCGGTCCAAACAATGTCAACTACTGGGGGTTTATTTTAAATTTCACATCATGAGTATGTGTAATGAACATGAAATAATGATAAAGTTGTGAAAAACTATAATAATATAAATTTTAATTCCTTTTATGAGTCAAAATTATTTTTTCACACATCAGTCCAAACTAAAAAACCATGAACTATTTTTTTGAGATAAAAAATCAAAACATAAGATAATCATTAATATATTATTAGAATGTAATATTATTTTCATTATAAAAATCATAAGTGGAATATAAAAACATGTAAATAAAAATACCCTTAATAAGAAATTTCAATCCTCATGGTTTTTCATTAAAGAGAATACAACTAATATAACTTTGAAAAGAAAGAAAAACAATAAAATATAATAATTTTTTTTTGAGAGATAGAAAAAATGACGCCATCATTTTAGTGAAACATGTAAGGTAAAATATTAAAATATAATATATCCATGTTATATATGGTCAATATAACAAGCCTTACTTTTCATACATTAGCATTACATAATATTTTTAGAATACTTAAGACATTATATATATAGACACGCAAAGATTGTACATGTTGAGAACCATTGGAAATATAGAAACATAAAAATTGATACATAAGTGATATACATTATCGTCCACTAGGTTCTTCATGTTTATCACCATTTAGAAACAAATAAAACATAATATATATCATCAAAACCTAGGGATGGAAACATAAAAAGTGGTGAGCTCAAATTCTCACTAACGGAAAACAAGGGAGATATATAAGCATAATTATAAGCATAAGGGTATAAGAACCTGATCAAGAAAAAAAAGATCATACCCTATATATCAAATATCATATAAATGAATCATGGAAAATATCTTGGTAGTTCACAAGACATGAATCTTATTTAAAGAAAGAACATAAGCTATGAATGAATACCATATGAATAAAATGTGGATTTTTTGTAGACACAAATTTATATTGAATTGATTCAATAGTAGAAAAAGAAATTGCTATTGAGACCATCTTAGTAGACATAATGCTTTATTGAACCGGGTACACACCCTATTCTGTCCATGTATTACTAAACCGGGTTCACCTTTTGTTCCAGCCCTATTTTACTAAATCGAGTTCATTTCCTATTCCAACTATGTAATACTGTACCGATTTGATTTCTCATTCCATACATATATATCTCATGAGATATAAATCATTAACTAATGAATTAAAGGGATTTATAGGCCCCAACCATCTCATAGTGAAATCATACATTCATGTGCTAGAAGATCATAAATAACTATTTCACAAACCATGAAATGAAATGGGTATTATAAGCAAGAAATCATATCATAAACTGTGGAAAGAGATAGGTTTTATCTAAATATGTGACCCCATTTTCCCATGTCTAGTGCCTCAATTCATTACCTTGTAATGATAACATGAATTTCATTTCCTAAAGGAATGAATAGTTAAGTTTTATTGAAAAAACATTACACATACATAAGTTCAACATTACAACTTGAAAGGAAAAACAATATTGGGAATCCTCTAACAACATCAATAACTCGTAGTTTATTTCTTCATGTAATTCATAATATAAATATTCATGTCCTGGGAAAATGAATCATATGAAAGGGGTGAGATAAAATTTTAACACCTCCAATTTTTTAAGGGTTAAATGGATAAATGATATGACTCATGTCAACAAGGTGCACCTTCTTTTTTGGGAGCCTACTTGTTTAAAACTCCATAGTCAAGCGTGCTTGTCATGGTGAAGTGATCAGGATGGGTTGTAAGAACCTGGTTTTTTCTGAGAAAGACTTTGGAATATTCTTGATAATATTCCAGAGCAGTGCCTTCAGACGGCGTGCGATTACGAGCCTCGGAGTGGCCGGAATTAAATTTTCAGTGCATTCACACTGGAAATGCCAAATAAATGAGATAAATCCTAAACGAAGTTCCAGATCAGGGATCCGAGTGTACATATGGGTCTGGAACGGGGTGGTTACCCTATTAGTGACATAAAACTTCTCGACGCAGGATGTTTGGACCCCTCGCCCGCTTCTGGAACGTTAAACGGAATAATTAATTAATTAATTAATTCGTTTAATAGTGAAACACTAGTATCTCTTGAATGGTAGATCGGATTGGAAAACCTAGGGCACCGTTGAGTTCGGAGAATGTCGTTTACCCTAGGAGGGGTATAATTTTTGCGGGCGCGGACCGTTTGTGAAAAATGGCCCCAGGGGTGTTTTCGTAATTTGGCGGCCTTGGGCGCTAAGTTTAATAACTTTTGAACGGGGTCTCGGGTTAAAATTCTGAGACCGCCGTTGTGCTCGAAGCATCGTGTTTACCCCAGGGACACCCTCCTTTTTTTCTGCTTCGGGAGCGGAGTCGGGGGCGTGCCGGGCGGGGTGTTTAAGTGTTTTTATTTAAACACGCACCCCCTTCTTCCTCTTCTTCTTCTTCCTCACAACCCCTCCCCCTCCATTCATCTTTTCCGGTGAGCTCCGGTGAGCTCCGGCGAGGCGACTCCGGCGAGGTGGCTCCAGCGAGACATTGGCGCGCGGCGGATCGCGCGGGAAGCGCCGGGCGAAGCCCAACGAGGTAGGCAGATTTGAGTTTTCCTCCCCTTCCCCGTTTTAATCCTTTTTTTATGCTCAATTGCACCATTGGATCCTCAAACAAATCCCGTGGTTGCATAGATCCCTTCCCAAGCTTTCCGGAAAGCTATTCGGATCGAAATTTCGACCACAAGATCGTTCCCGGTGGTCCTTGGAAATTTTCCGGCCATGGCCGATTTCCGGCGAGGGTCAAAGGCGGCGGACGGCGGCGGCGCAGGACGGCGCGGGGCGGAGCAGGGCCTCTGGCGGTCGGTCGGGGCTTCAGCAGGCGGCGGCGGCTCTTCCGGGAGGCGGCGGCGGCGCTTCCGGGAGGCGATGGCGGCGTTCGGCGGTGGCTGTCGGAAGCCGGCCGCGGCGCTGGCTGCGGGTGCCGGCAAATGGAGGAGGGGTCGCGAGGCGGCGGCCCCGTGCAGCACAGCAAGGACCCGCGCTTCGCGGGTCGTCGCGTGGACCGAGCGACCGGCACTCGTGGCCGGTCGGTGGAAAATCCCACGTGGTGGGCGCGCGGGTTTGAAGAGGAGCGGGCCGCGGAGCGGCAGCCCGCGGCTCGGCGGGACCGGGCCGGCCGGCGCGGGCTGGCCCAAGCAAGGCGGACCGGCCGGACCGGGCCGGTCCGGCCAAAAGGGGCTTTGCCCCTCAGACTTCGGACGCCCGTATTTCGGGCTACAGGTGTCCGTTTTGCACGCCGTCTGTGGCAGCGTGGAGCTTGCGTCAAGATGAAGTTTTTGAGATGGTTTTGAGAATTTTTAATTCCTGAAACAAGGGGCCGCTGAGGCGCAACACGTCCTTAAGTGGGCGAGCGGTTTTTCCGGGATTGTTGTTTTGGACGGCGCGGACGCGTCCGGCATCCGTTTTGAGCGCCGTCAACGGCGTTACGACCCTGGCACTGAGGTGGAGATTTCTAGGGCAGTTTCGTGTGTTGGGACTGGGTTTGAGGCACGGGCCCCACGGCCCGTCCTATGAGCTGCGGGCAGCGTTTCACGACTTTTTCCTCGGACGTCCGTTCTGGGCGTGCGAGCAGTCGATGTTGGGTGTTTTTCCGAGGGCAATGAGTTGGCGCAGTCTGCCCACTGTGATTCCGCACGATGGTGCGGGCCCCGTAAGGGCCGTTTCGGGAGTTGATAGTGATTTCCAGATTTATCACCGGTCGACCGTTTTGGACAAGTGAGTAGTCCATCTTGTGTACTTTTTCGAGAGGATCGCAACAGTGCAATCCGTTCATTCAGTTTCGGGACCAGGATGTGGGTCCCACATGACACTGCTCGTGTGCGGTGTGCCGGGACGCACCTTTTTCTCCGGATATCTGTTGCACTCAAGTAAGTAGTGCTTTTGACGTATTTTTCTGAGGGGATCGCAATGGTGTGATGCGCCCGACTGTTTTCGGGGCCGAGGCTCGGGATCACGAGACGCCGTTCAGGCGTGAGGCGGTGTTAGTCACTTTTTCGTTGTATATCCATTGGAGGCGAGTAAGTAGTCGATCTCGTGTGTTTTTCCCCGAGGATTACAATGGTGCAATCTGTTTGGTTCTGCGGAGCCTCTTGCATGATCTTGTTAAAAGTGGAGCATGGAAGGTGCTCCAGTGGTGGTCTGCCCTACCATGTTTGTAGCAGACCCTTGGCGTGTGATCTCGCACTCTTGGGAGAGTGATACAATTGGTCCATGAGATGTGGTTGGCCATGCCTGGGCCTTTGAGGTAGAGTTTTTACGTCACGCCTTCACGTCGACGTAGGGTGCTGTGTGCACGATAGCCTTTGGGCTGGGACGAGGTATACTCTGGGAGTATACGGGAGCGTATGGAGGTACTTGTGGTTGTTTGTACCTAAGAATGGTTGTGTGTTAGTTGTGGTTGAATTGGGGCCACACGTCCTGTGGGACCCATGTGTGTGCCGTGTTCTGCTTTGCGTACTAGGACCTCTCATGGCGTAGAGGGTCCCTTTGTGATCGTTTGTTTGGTTAGCAGGGCGGAGTGTGTTTTCCCCTGGCTCTGTGCTCGTTGGTTGACCAGCAGGGTTGAGTGGTCTCCCCCTGGTTTCGTTCTCGATGGATTGGCCGGTAGCGGTGCTAGTGACACCCAGTGCTGGAGCAGATGTTGCACCTCCTTTGGGTGAGTTGTTCTAGAGTTGGGAGGTTGTGTGATACCCACTCCGTGTTCGGTTGACCCATGTTGTTCCCTCCGGTGGAGATGGCTAGATCAGTTTTGAGTTCTACCCTCCAGCGGGGCTGGGCAGTGGGTTACTCATCAACTTCTAGGGTTTACCCTCCAGCAGAGACTGGGCAGTGGGTCACCCGACGACCTCTTAGGGTCTACCCTCTAGCGGGGCTGGGCAGTGGGTCGCCTGTCATCTAGTTCTAGGTCTACCCTCAAGCACGGCTGGGTAGTGGGTTGCATGTCGACTTATTCCATGTCTACCCTCCATCAGGGCTGGGTAGTGGGTCGCCTGATGATGTATTAGGGTTTACCTTCCAGCAGAGCTGGGCAGTGGGTCACCCGATATCTGATTATGGTTTACCCTCCAACAGGGTTGGGTAGTGGGTCACCTGATATCTGATTATGGTCTACCCTCCAGCAGGGCTGGGCAGTGGGTCGCCGGTTGATGTATTAGGGTTTACCCTCTAGTAGGGCTGGGCAGTGGGTCACCTGATATTTGGTTATGGATTACCCTCCAGCAGGGCTGGGCAGTGGGACACCAGTTGGCATTCCAGACTCAGTCCTTCCGACTAGGCTAGTCTATAGCTTACCTCTGCGATTACCGGAGTGGGACCCTTGGTTGTATGGGTCGGTGATAGAACGACTTTGTCTTTGAGGAGACCTCTCGATTGCAGGGTAGTGATGAGGTGTTGTTTGACTTTCCTAGAACTCTCAAGTACGAGGGGCGCTTTCCCCACAGAGACGCGTTCTTGCGACGCAATCTAAAACCGTGCGGGTGAGTCAGTGCCACCCAAAGCGGATAGTATCAAGGTGCGGTGACTGAGCCCCTTGGCTAGCGGTTCAGGGTAAACGTGCGGGATTCTAGGCATCGATGGAGGTTACTTCTGGGACTGTTGGAGGAACCTTTCTTGGGCTGAGCTACGGGACGGAGATCCCCTTACGAGTTTGTTCGGGCTTCTTGGAAGAGTATAAGGATATGTATATACCTTGTTTCTGGTACCCACTTCTTGGGTTTGGTTACTCTCCTTCCAGGTTAGGTGATGATGCGCGGGGTATCCCACGTGCTTTCCGGGTCTAGCTTCTCGTGGTTGGACGAGTGTACTCTCCTGCTATATGTAGCGAAGACTCGACGGGAAGTTCATCTTCTCACCGTTTCCAGCTCCTTGTGCCTAGACGAGTCTACTTCCTTTACTTTGTTGGGTTGAGCTGTTACTCTTTACGGCACCCTTGGTTGTACTCCTTTCTATTCCTTTTTTTCTCTACTGCTCACCCTTCGGTACCTCCTTTGTTTCTCCCTCGAGCCTTCGGGGTATCCTACTGAGTATTTTTATACTCACCCATGCTTGGGCTTTGCCCGCACTTGGTGTGCCCTTGCAGACGATGGACAAGTGGAGCGTGACTTCGGTGGAGCGTAGGAGCTTGAGAGCTTGGACCGTGTGCGGTGGTCGTGGCTGGGTTCTAGGTGGGAGACCCGTAAGCTGTTCCTTTTTGTTTACCTATTGCCGGGTTGTGGCACTTTTTGGTTGGGTGCGTGTTTTGCCCCTTTTTCCTTTTCAGCACTGTACTTTGTACTGTTAGAGGTCGATGCACACTGTGGTTTATTTATAGCAGTTTACCTTTGATTTTCCTTTTTACTCTTCACTTTTGCATTGAGATTTTTGTGTGAGTGTGTACAGGTACTTAGGAAAAGGCCTCCCCGAGTTGTTGTGCCTTCGGCGCTGGTTGCCAGCCCTTGGCCTATGGAGGCGGGCCTGGGGTAGTTGCAGCTCGAGCCCGGGTAGGGTCGGGTCATGACATGGGTGACCTTCTGGGAAGTTTCCTAGGATGTGTGTGAGTGAGGACAAAGCACATGAGAAAGGACATGTGTTGGCCTATGGAGATATTTATTAGTCAGATGACTAATTCAGGCATGTGGGTGGGCTCTAACGTGGTGACCAGGTCTCTATGGGGCAACTGGTGGTACCTGGTAGGCTAGGACTCAACGACCATGTTAAGGTGGGGAGTATGTACTGTCATCGAGGCCCAGTTGTCTCATATGGTATCAAAGGTGGTTCCCATCCTTATGTGCGGTGCACTGCCTGGGTTGAGATGTGGGGCCCACAATGAGGACATTGTTCTCTAAGGGGGGGGGGGGTGATTATAACACCCCCAAATGATAAAGGGTTAAATGTCTAAATGTTATGACTCATGTCAACAAGGTGCACCTTCCTTTTTGTGAGCCTATCAGATCATAACTCAACAATTATGAATGCTTGGCTTGGATTAGTGATCCGGATGGATGACCTTCTGGGAAGTTTCCCAGGGTGTGTGTGAGTGGGGAAAAAGCTCTTTGGAAATGACATGTGTTGGTCTGTGGAGACTATCTTTAGTCAAATAACCTGTTTGGGTAAGTGGGTGGGTCCCAAGGTGGGGACCACGTGTCTAAGGTGCTTCTGGTTATACCTGGAGAGCTAGGACCCAATGGCCATGTTAAGGAGGGGTGGTTATGCTGTCACTAGTACCCATTTGTCAAAAATATGATCAGTATGGGTAAGCAATACAACAGAATATATCATAAACATAAACATTATTCAAGGTGAATAATTAAAAACAAATGACTTTAAAAATGAACTATAACACATTATTTTATGAAAAATAGATGAATAAAAAATTCCATAATAAAGCATAAACACGGGTATTCTACTAGTCAAATAACCTCATGAACTATCAAATATTGGTTTCATAATGAGTTAATTCATAATTGTAGACATCCTAATCATCCCGTTAAGGCTTCATGACAAGACAATATGTAACCATTTTTTCAAGTCCTTGTGTGAAGATCATAGTTTGTCTTATGAGACATACCAATACATTGAGATTTATAGGGGGCCCAACTATCACTTAATATTTCCAATATCTTCCTCATATAAAGGGGGATAAACATAAACATCATATACATTAATATTGAAACTAACATATTGAATGTAAATTCCAAAAACATTAAGTATAAACAATAAACATTAAGAGTAAATTGGTTAATGGTTTTACCATAGTTCAAAAATAGTAAAAATATTCATAAATAATTCAATTAAATATGGTAGATGATATCATATATTTGTATCAACAAGTGCATTGAAATAGACGAATATAATATTATTAAATCATCAAGTAATTCTTGAGATAAATACTCTATTACTTTGAAAAGAAAAGTTATTTGGGAAAAGTATTTTTATAAAATCAGTAGTGAATTAAGATAGTATTTTTATAATAAAATGACTGATTTAGGAGATATAATGGTCATTAAAAATATTATAGGGTTCCCTTGAAAATTGGTATGAATTTGAGAAATTCCCTTGAATCGTTTTGTATTTCGGTATGATTTTTTGAAAGATACTTCTAAAACATATGACTCTCAGGTAATGAAAGTAGGATTCATGTTTCTATACAAATTAAAAACATTATGAAAGAATATATTAAGAGTATATGAAAATAAATTAAAATATAATTGAGGTATGTAGAGAATAATAATAAAATGATTAAAAATGGATGTTCGGATAGAAAACCCATATCATATGTCTGATGGTGTTTTAAACTTGATTTTAGTGTCCTGGATAACCAAATTAAATACTTTAATTAATGTTTATAAATCCAATTACTTATTTTGTTGATTTAGTATAGCCATGTTTTGTTCATTCATGACCTTCTTGATGGGTTTAAGAGGATTAATTTTATTGTTTGGGAGTGTTTCATCCATGGTATTTATGGCCGGTTTACTTATATAAATGTATGGATAAACATGTGAGATGAGAATGGTTGTAAAAAAAATATGTTTTATTTTATCTGTTAACATCCATATGATAACATGATTGTAAAATTCATTTTTTATTGGTAGTGAAGATGAATCGTTATATAAAACATTATTGAAAATTTTGGGGGTAAATTGGAGTTTTTTTATAACAACAAACTTATTTTGATTTATCATGTGTATAAAATGATTCCAGAACCATAAATAAGTTATAATAAATATAGAATAGTCTAATTAAACCATAAAAATGATTTTATGTCCATAATTATATATGGTAATGGAAATTGAAAACTTTTCATCCTTGAATGTGATAAATTAACACATCTTGGATAGTGTTTTCATTACTAGTATAAAAGAAGGGGAAATGAGAGATGATGAAGAACTTTTCATTTATCATAAAAAATTAAACTACATTTACAGTAATGATTTTATCATAAAAATTGGATGAATTTACGTGAGTAAATAAATATAAAGTAAAGGAACTCGAAAATAAATTTTTTGTTGGGAAATCCCTTATGAAAATTTGGCAACCTAACCACATCCCTTAAAATTGTTAAAATATTTTGATGAGATAATAAGTGTTCTATAATCCTTGTTAAATAATATGTAATTTATGGGTAATATGGAATAACAAAACCCAACATAATCCAATTTAAATTAAATTAGAATAACATAAAAATATTTCCGGAAAAAAAGAATGGTGGTAGATTCCCTTACCTTGTAGTGTAACCCCTAAAACCTGAAGGTTGGGACTTTTGTGGCATGAGGAAACCTTGGGAGAACTTATATGGAGGAAAACATATCATATATTCATTGATTTTGGGTTTTTAATGATTTAAAATCATTTAATGGCTGTGTATTAATAGAAAATATGGGGATATTTTTTATTAATTTACAATGACACCTCCTTAGTGGTATTTGAAAACCCATAGCTTTCCCAGGGTATTTTTGCATGTTTTTGGCCACTTGGGACACCTAATATCATATTTTATTACTCAAGAGTTGACCAAAATTATTACATCATAATTATATTTTTATTGCATCATTAACGTGATTATTAAACATACCGAAAATTCAAAATTGTATTTTTACTATTCCAAAAAAACTAAAGTATTTTATAAAATTCTAATAAATTCCGTGTAATTATATATCACTGATATGAATTAAAAAATTTATGTTATTTTATCATAATAATTTTTTAAATGTGAAAATATTAACATTTATCTACCAAAATACATATTTATTAAAAATAATTGCAGACATAAAATGCATAGTAATCATTTCAATACATAAAAAATAAAATTATATTATCATTGGTAATTAAAGAAGAGTTTTTTCTAAGACTATTTAATTATTAAAATCATTAATAAAACCTTATATTGATATAATAATTTAAATCTCTCTAAAATGTAAATGTTTTACCCGAAAAATCAATTTATCAAATTTGTCATATTTTTTAAAAAAACTAAACTCACAATAGAAATTATGGTACAAAAAATTTATTTGTACTTTCATAGGTGAGGCTATTACTCCATTGGTCATATTAATATTAAAAAGTCCATGTCACTATTCATAAGGGTATTTTAATATTCTCTAAAGAATGTATATTGATCCTATCCGACTCTAAGTATCCCTCTGATCACAACTGTGTATGTCAATGTTTCGAAATTCAAATAGTAGAGGTGGAAAATTTAAGTTTACAGGCTAGGTTATAACAATGTGGTGTTTTTTAGAGACTCATTGTTTCATGCATTCAATATTAAATTTATTTATAAATCCTTTCTGTGTTAAATTATACCCTCCTAACAAAAATTTCATCTTCGAAATTACTGGAATGATACCTCTTAAAAATGATTTTGTTAGATATTCACTATATGTTCCTAAGTCTCCCATATTACCACATCGATTTTATGATTTTCCAAAGTATCAATACAAGTTGAGTCATCTGATTCCTCAACACCTGTTCTTTAGTGTCCCGAATCCGGATAGGCACTTCACAGTATGATAGGTCGGGTTCTGATATAATACCTTCATAAGTGATGACATGTGTTGGGTCCTATATGTACTTTCTCAGAAATGATGCACGGAACACATTGTGTACTTTAGGCAATTTAAGAAGAATATACAAATGATATGAAATTGGTATAAGTCTCTTCAACATTTCAAAAGGGACTATGTACCTAGGGATGAGTTTCCATTTCATTCCAAATCTTAAAACACCCTTCCATGGGGGTACCATTAATAAAAAATTATTTCCCACTTGAAATTATAAATCCATCCTTCTATTATTAGAATATCTTATTTTTTACTTTGAGACGCTTTGATATGGTTTTTAATAGTCTTTAGCATCACATTTATTTCTTTGATAAGCTCTGGACCAATGAATCTTCCTTTCACTAACTTCATCCCAACATATTGGTGACCAAAATCTATTTTCATTCAATGATTTATATGGTTTCATTTGACTAAATGAATGGAAACTATTATTGTTGGAAAAATCAAAAAAAGGTAAATTATGAACCCACATACCTTGAAATTTATGTGATCATGATCTCAATATTTATTCTAATGTTTTGATCGTCCTTTATGAGTTCCCATCAGTTAGGGGAGGATATTATGTACTCAAATATAGCTCAGTATCAAATGTTATCTAAATATATTTCCAGAATTTCGTTGTAAATTGAGGATCGATATCAAACATTATTGTATGTGGTGATCCATGAAGTCTTATAACTTCATTGATATAGAGATGTACAAGGTGCTCTAGTGAAAAATAATTTTTTATAGCAAGGAAATGTGCAGATTTATTAAGTCGAGCTACAATTACCCATATTGCATCATTCATTAATAGAGTTTTGGATAATATTCTGACCAAATTGATTGTGATGTCATCCCATTTCAATATAGGAATAGGTAGAGGTTGCATGAGTCCACTTGGATGTTTTCCTTTATCCTTGACTTGAAGATAAACAAAACATCCTGATACATAATCAACAATTCCCCCGTTTGGATTTCCCATTAGGAATGTTCCTTAAAATATATATACATCTTAGTACTACTAGGGTGAATAGAAAAATTAAATCTCTGGGCATTATCCAATAAATCAATTTTCAGATCGGGTATAAAGGGAACACATAACCTCTTCCCACATTTCAGAATTCCATCTTCTCATACGAATTCTTCTAACTTCCCATTTTCACAACATTAATTTTCTTTTGAAGGATCTCATCATTTGGATGAGAGATTTTAATAATTTATAATAAAAATGGTTGGGAAACCAATTTAATGATTAATGATGTTTCACCTTCTTTGAAAATTCACATGTCCATACTTATTAGATACATGAATACAGAATCCCTTTCAATCCTCATTTTATTTAATACTCCATGATCCATCTTACTCAACGCATCAGTTATATTCTTATTTTTCCTGGGTAGTTTTTTTAAAACAATCATAATCCTTTATTAGTTCAATCCATCACCTTTACATCATGTTTAGTTCATTCTATGAGAATATATATTTAGACTCTTGTGATCCGTATATATCATACATATTTCACCATAGTGATAGTGTCTCCATATTGTTAGTGAAAAGATCAAAACAACTAAATCAAGATCATGATTAGGATAGTTTTGTTCATGAATTTGTACCTGCCTTGAGGCATAGTCAATAATAATAACATTTGGCATAAGAAAAAAACATGTCCTTTCATTGATGATTCATTATAGATCACAAACCCATCATTACCCAATGGTAGAGTTCGGATCATATAATTAACTAATATCCTCTTCATTCATTTGAAACAATCCCCACATAATGTTTTCCAATATTAACATATCCCCTTTACGTTTATGCTTGGTCATTGGGTTGGCTAAATGGGAAAATTTCTGAACGGAACACGGATAATATCATGATAAACTAATAAAACTATGTACCTCAGTGAAATTCATTGGAGTATCCCATTCTCAAACAGCCTTTCACTTCATAGGATCAATATATATTCCATCCATAGAGTCAATATGTCCAACAAAGTAAACTTATTGATTCCAAAATTCACATTTTCTAAACATCCAATATAATTCATTACTTCTTAGAGGCTTCAGAATAGTGAACATGTGATTTTCATGTTCTTAGTCTCTTTTGGAGTATAATATTATATCATCAATAAATACCACAACAAATTCATGAAGATATTTCTTGAAAACAATGTTCATTATATCCATGAATACAGAGGGTGCATTAGTTAGCCCAAACGGCATTACTCTAAACTCATAATGCCCAAACCTAGTTTGAAATGTGGTCTTTGGAAAGTCTTTTGTCCTCCCTTGCAACTGATGATATCCATATCGAAGTTCAATATTCAAAATATATTGGGCTCAATGAAGTTGATAAAATAATTCATCAATACGAGGTATGGGATACTTTTTATTTATTTTAATAACATTGATCTCCCTCTAGTCAATGAAAATCTTCATAGATCCATCTTTCATCTTAACAAAAAGAACAGTAGAGCCCCATTGAAAGACACTAGGGAGAATATATCCTTTAACAATCAATTCCTATATTTTTTTAGTTAGTTCTAATAATTCCATTATAGACATTCTAGAAAGTGTATTTGATATAGGCCTTTAACCAAGATTTAAATCAATAGTGAAGTCAACTTCACACTTGAGAGAATGTCCTGGTAAATCCCCTAAAAAATCATTAATATATTCTTTCACAATAGTTACATCCTCTATTTGAAAATTTGCTTCCACACTCATAGATATAGAGTTCTCATCCTCCTCATGAATTGAATTCAGTAGGGCTACTAATGGTGGATCTAAATGTGCAACTGATGGTGTTTTTTCTACCGTAATGATAAGGGATTCCTCATCATCCTAAAAAATTGTAACTTCCTTCTTCTTGTAATATATTTTCACATAATAATTTTAAATCCAATCCATACTAAGGATTATATCAATATTCCATCATGGGTATGATAATAAAATCCATATATAAATTTCATTTATATAACATAATGGGGACAAAATGACTCATCTTTATTACCATGATCCTTCTCTTAGGTGTTTTGATTTAAAACACCGATATTAAATAAAAATTTTAATGTCTAATTTTCATAAAAAATAATGAAAATAAGAAAGAATGAAATCATACAGAATCAAATAAATCACAATCTATGTTTTAGGAGATAGTTCAAGTACCTACAAACACATCATTAGGGACTTCAATATCGACATTTGTGTTTGTATAAGACTGGCCTTGATCCCTTGGATTTTTATAGGGAATGTTTCATTGATTCATAGGGAAATAAATTTCATAATATCCCCTCTCCCTACAATTGCAGCATTGAAAATCTGTAGTTTCATTCTTCCCTTAAAAATCCCATTATTGGTGGAATTTTTCTCCACACTTGAAAGAAACACTCATTCCCTTCTGGAAAGTACCAAGGTATCTGTTCCCACAATTATCATAGGGTAGAAGGTCAACACTTTCCTTATTCCACATTTATTTATTTCAAATTCTAGTGTATTCAGCGTCCCTGTTGTTCTCTTACTTCCCCTTAAAATCATAATACTTAGAGAATTAATTTTCTACCTAGAGTGCACTTGAGACTATATATTAATATGATGAAAAAATTTGGGAGACTAGATCCCTTTAAGGGAATGATTTTAAACCATAAAAAATCAATTAGTCTTCTTCTATGGATTACGTATATAGTCTACAGTAACTCTTTCTAACTATGTGAAGTTAGCTTTATACTTTGCAACATTTTCATCCTTTTTTTGTCCTAGATTTTGAAACTAGCGTTCCATATATTCTCATTGTTCACGAGGGAAGTATTTTTATAAGAATATTTTATTTAAAATCACTCAATTATATTTATTCTGCCTCCTTTGTGTTTTTGATTAAAGACTACCACTGATCTGTATCTCTTGGTAGTGGATATACTGCCATGAAAACCATCTCTCTTTCATTACATTCCAAATTGAGAAATATATTCTATAATGAATATATCCACTACTTCACTATGAATGGGTTTGTAGTCCCAATAAATGATGGAGACTATTGTTGCATAAAATGGTCTAACATAGCTTCTCCACTTTGTCGATAAGGATGTCTTATATAGGTAATGTTACTATTAATAACCTACGCGATTTTTCACAGTAATTTTAAAAGTTTCTCAATAGCAATCACAACACCAAATCCAACATCATTATCTCGAATCGGAGGGAAATTCCAACATGGGACACTTGTGTTCATGCAGTTTCAATTCTTTCCACTATATTTCATTTCTAAACAATGTAATATGATATATATTGTTAAGAATATTAATTTGTAATCTCAATGTAGAAAAATAAATAGTATAAATTTCAATTCTATAAACAGCTAATCTAATAATCATTAATACAATTTATTTGAGGAAAAATTTACATTTAAATCCTTCATAATGGATTTTAAATAAAATATGAATTATCATAATAATATCCCCCAAGAGTGCCAAACTAGGTGCACAATAAAGCATATTATCATGTACTAGGATACACCATGTCAAGACTGAAACCCTTTTTTGGAGTTGTTACTCCTAGGTACATTTTTTCCCGAACCACATCCACTTGTAGTATTATGAAATTGATTTATTTTCTAGAAATAACCAAATTATCCCTTCCTTACAAAAAATTCCATGATTTACTTTAATGTTTATCCTAAAAGAATATATTTGGGTTTTTCCCCAAATCTATGATTTCTAATTCGTGTTTCCATGATTTCTACAAAACATCCTCTAATGCTAACTTTAATGACCCAACACCATTTGAACAATGCCAGACCCTTAATCTAATACATTATCATGATCACAAGAAATTCGTATCCAGATGGAATGAATATTTTAGTAGCATTATAAAAACAAGATACATATATAAGTTTTAAATTACAACTTGAAAGGAAAAAAATATTGAAAATCCTTTGACAACATCTATAACTCAAAGGTAGTTTCTGTATGTCATTTATAATATACCTCTTCATGTCCTAGGAAAATGGAACATAACAAATAGGTTAGCTCAAATTCTTAGTAATGGTATGATATATTGTGGTAGATATTAAAAACATAATCATTAGGTATCTTGAACAACTATAAACACATTCCATTAAAAATAAAGTCGAAAACATTATGACCAGAATAAGTGATGAATAAATAATTCCATAATAAAGCATATAAATGGGTATTCTACTAGTCAAATAACTTCATGAACATTAAATTACTAGTTTCATAATTATTTAATGCATAATTTTGGATATCATAACCATACAATCAGTGCCTCGTTCCAAGACCCTATATAACCATTTTGTCAAGGTCTTGTGGTAAGATTGTAGTTTGTCTAATGAGACTGAATGACGCATCGAGGGGATATAGCTTACCCCACCCCTCACTTATTATGTCCAATTAATTCCACATATTAATGGGGATAAACATAAACAACATAAATATTTATATTGAAACTAATATATGAAATGTAAATTCCCCTCACATTAAGAATAAACACTAAGACTTTAGAGTAAATTGGTGAATGTTTTTAATATAGTAAAACCAAAATCATACTAATTAGAAATAATTCAGTCAAATATCATATTTTATATCAAACATAATAATTGACAATAGTTTTGAAATATATGGAGATACATTAATAAAATCATCGAGTAATTGTTGAGATAAATACTCTTTTACTATGAAAAAATTGTTTTTTAGGAAAAGTATTTGTCTAAAAGAAAAAGATAAATAAGATAGTATATTAAAAATAAAATGATTTATTTTAGAAAGATAATGGTCAGTAAAAACATATTATAGTGTTCCATAAACAACATTTAAGAATTTTAGAAATTCCATTGAATTAGTCTTGTATTTTATGGTGATTTTTTGAAAGATCATTTTTAAACATATAAATCCCCATTAATAAAAGTTGGATTATGGTTGTTAAATATATTTATAAAATTATAATAGAATATATTAGTAGTAAATATGAATAAATAATAATGTAATTGTGGTAAGTAATGAATTAGAGTAACCCGAATGAAAATGGAGATTCAGGTAGAGAAACCTTACCTTATTTCCGATGGTGTTATTCACATGATCTTAGTGTCCTGGATAAAAAATTAAAATTCATTAATTAATGTTTCTATAACGACTTAGTTATGTAATTTATTTTTTATAGCCATATTGTGTTTCATTCATATCTTTCTTGATGGGTTTAAGACGTTCAATTTTATTGTTTGAGAGCATTTTCTTCCTCAGTATTAATTAATTATTTACTTATATACATGTAAGGAACAACATTTGTGATTAGATTGGTTTTCCAGAATATAAGGTTTATTTATTTTTTAAAATATATAATATTAAAGGGTTATAAAATTCCTTTGGTTATTGAGAGTGAAGATGAATCATTATTTAAAACATTAATGAAAATCGTTTTGGTTAATTGGCAGGTTTTGATCACAACAAACTCCTTTTGATTTATGATGTGTAATAAGAGATTATACAACCTTAAATAAGTTATAGTAAATATATTATAGTATATTTCAATCATCAAAATGGATTTATTTCCCTAATTGAATATGTTAAAATAAATTGAAAACTTCTCATCTGTGAATGTGATTAATTAACACATATTGAATTCCGTTTTCAATTCTAGTATAAAAGAAAGGGAAAAGAGGGATGATTATGAATTATTCCATTATAATAACAAAATTAAGGTACATTTGTGGTAATAGGGTTATAATAAAATTTGGATGAAACTAGGCGAGGAAGGAAAAATAAAATAATGGAAGTTGAAATTAAAAGAAAAGCTGATAAATCACTTACGAAAATTCAGTAGCCTAACGACATCACTAAAAATTAATAAAATATTTTTTTACTATGAAAACGTGTCTCTCATCATTATTATATAATATAGAAATTAATTCAATTATGTAATGACATATCCCATACAAATCCAGTTTAAATTAAAAGAGAATAAGCTAAACATAGTGCTTGAATAAGAGAAGTGTGTAAGATTTCTTAACCTTGTACAACAAATCCTAAAACATGAAGGTTGGGACCATGGGGGATTGAGGACACATTGGGAGGACTCATAGAAAGTTAAAACTACATTATTATCAAGTATTATGGGTTTGGAATATATTAAAACGAGTTAATGGATGGGTATTTAAAGAAAAGAGTTGGATTTTTTTATTAATTTTCAATGACACCTCATTAGTGGTATTTGAAAAACCATGGGCCTTCCCATGGTATTTTCCCAAGTTTTTCGCCACTTGGGATACCTAATATAATATTTTATTACTATATAGTAAACTTGGATTATTAAATTAGGATTAAATATTTAATTTTTTTATTAAACATACTGAAAATTCAAAACTGTATTTTAATTATTCATGAAATACTAAAGTATTTTATAAAATTTTTTTAAATTTAGAAAAACCTAATAATAACATTATGAATTCAAAACTGAAAATTTGTTTACCATGATAATTCCCCAAATGTGAAAATTTTAGCTTTTATCTATGAAAATACTTATTTTTTAAGCATAATATCCAATATAAAATGCATATTAAAATGCATACTAACATTTTTGACACATAAAAAGTAAAATTATATTCAGATTTTGAATTAAATAAGAGTGTTTTTATTATACTGTTTCAGTATTATAAACATTAATAAAACCATAATTTGATATAATAATTTAAATATATCTAAAATGTATAATTTTTTCCAGAAAAATCAATTTATGAAATTCGTCATTTTTTATGAGAAACTAAACTCAACATAGAAATGGTAGAAGAACATATATATTTATTATTTATTAGGTGAGGTTACTACTACATTGGACATATTAATATTTATAAGGGTATGTTACTATTCATAAAAAAATTTAATTTGATCCTATCAGACTCTAAATATCTTACTGATCACAACCATGAATGTCAGTTTTTTGAAATTAAAATCATATAGGTAGAAAAATTATATTTAATGGTTGGTAATAACCAAGTGATGTTTTCAGAGGGTTAGTGTGAAATTCATTGAAGATTAAATTTATTTATAAATCTTTGGTGTGTTACATTTCATAATAATTTCATCATGAACATAACCCTTGAAAATAAGTGGGTATCAAAATCATTTAACACATGAACGAGAAATGCGTTTCAAATGGATACAATCCATGAAGGATAAATGACATCCCTAAACACCATGACAACAAAAAATAATCCATTCATAAAATTTATATAAATGGGAAACTTGAATAGTTAACCTATAATAGAATTAGTAACACCAATGTATGTTATCTTAGATGGGAAATAGTTTTTAAATATCCATTAAAATTATTTCTTGAAGAAAATATCCTTTCTGAATTGAAAATGATTTTTAAAACATAACACATTTTTTAATTTTTTTCATGGAAAATTTATTTGAAAACTTATAAATTAATAATTGAAATCTATAAAACGTTTTAAAAATAATTTTTACTTGAAAATGAGCTTCAAAGGCCTTTTTCAAACATTTTTTAAAAAATGGTTACGAATACAAATGATTTCTGACTAGAGAGATAGATGGAAAGATTTTAAATAAAAACATTATCTAAATTACGAAGGTGGTGAAAATGGTACAAATACATGGATATATCTTGAATAAAAATATCGTAAGGAAACTCATGCATGTTCTTGAGAGTTGTATCATAAGATTTAATTATAAGAATCCTAAATATAAACAATCGTGAAATGCAATAAGATTGTTTCAAAATACACTTATAACTTGGTAACTTGGGTTTATAATCTCTATGTGGGAAATACAAATTTCATTAATCTTAAAATATCACAAATTAAATTAAATTCCTGATGTAACATGTAAAAATTATATATATACACATCTAAATAGATTTTAGTGCATAATAAAACATGACTCTCAATGAAGGAAAAGTAAGACAATACTATTTTACCTATTTAATAACATTTAAACTCAAAACCCCTGAAATAAAGATCATAAAATGGAAATATTAATAACCATAAATTTATATATAATATACAAATAATACAATCATTGTAATTACATAAACAACACTAATATAATGAGGGGTGAACATAGAATGTATCTCACAGAAAAAAAAAGTGAGATGAAATCCTCTTACCTTGTGTCTTGACACTAATCGTACTCATTCACACCCCTTTTACAATAAATATAAATTTATTATATATTTTTTGTATAGAAACATATTATTATATATATTTTTTATTCCAAACATATATTACCCTATGGATAAAAAACCTATGTTAAGGTTTCACTTTGGTTAATATTCGCTTTATTCTTTGCATGTGTCTTAATTTGTTATATCTTTCGAATTTAGACATTATATCAGGATTTAAATAATGTAAACCATAATATAAATATCATTTATATAAATTATATTTTTATTATAATAATCTATAGAATATATATGTAATAAATGGAATGCATTGTTCATGGAGACGGTTGGCCCTACATACGCATTAAAGCTATTTGTGTTTAATTGTCGTGTTGAAAGAAAGAAAGAAAAATATATATATATGTATATATATGTATATATATATATCATTATTAAAGTATATTTATAATATCATATATGTAGTATATATTTAGTAAAACCCTCTTTAATACAATTCATGTAGTGTATGAACAAATCACATCACTTTGAGGGGTGGTAGTCCACACTTCCTCAAAAAAAAATTATTATATTAACACCAAATGGAATGTAAGAAGATATGTTTTTTAAAAGGAATAAAAAAGATTTAATAAATAATAAATATAATATATAACATATATAAATATATTTTATATCATAA
Organism: Viscum album; assembly: GCA_963277665.1. Taxonomy (NCBI): domain Eukaryota; kingdom Viridiplantae; phylum Streptophyta; class Magnoliopsida; order Santalales; family Viscaceae; genus Viscum; species Viscum album. The sequence continues at coordinate 1,691,728,450 of OY728153.1, read as the reverse complement.
TTTTTATTATAAGATGTGGTATTTAAAGTTTAATAATCATTGTTTAGTGGGCGATAGATCATCGAGCACGTAAACAATATGTTTGTTATCTCTTATATGGATGTGTTTGAAAGTGTAGGTTAAAAAATTATAATAAAAATAATATTATATGTATTATAATATTATTCGTATAAAATCATGTAAAAAATTATATTGGTGGTTAAAGAAAATATAATATAGAAGATTGAGACAAGGTGATACCTCTAAATCAGGTAACTCCTTTTGGTTTTTTCCAAAAGGGTTACTCAAATTTCCTTTTCCCTATAGGAAGGATTCTAGGATGACAGAACTACTTTTCGGAATTGGATTTGGTATATCTTGGATAATCTTAAGAGGTTTAAGGGGTGTGAGTAAGTGGGATAGTTGAACTTTTATAGGGAAGTAAAATGACTCACTTGGAAATTTTGAAGCAATTTATGTGTACACAACTTATTACATAAAAAATGTCATATCAAACAAAGATAAACATGTAATGGAAGGTTTCTGAAGATATATATCTAGAATATGTGTTTTGGAAAAGGTTATAGGCCATTTGGGACACTATGATTAATGTTTTAGATTATAATTAAGCTTAATTTTACCTTAATCACTCTGATTAATTTTATTCACTTTTACTAATCATTTTTGTCAAAAATAAAAATAATCTAATTTGAATATATGAATTATTATTATTGAAATGTTTTTTGTAGGTTTCTCAAAATTTAATACATATAATTGTGAAAATTAATATTATTGTTAATCCCACAGACGTGACAAAATTATGGGTCCTTCAAGTAGATAGAAGTTCAAAAGTTTATTAAGTTTTTTATATTAAATTTCAATGAGAAATTTATTATAATAACATATTTTTAATAGATATATTATTTATCAGATTGGAAAATAAAATAAATTTAAAAAATAATATATCATCAAAAATTATTTAAAGGAATACATTTTTTAACCTAAATGAAGTATTTTTTCTCTATTCATCAAATAATGTTGTTTCATAGAAAAATGAAAAAAATTCTCCCTCAGAAAATTTAAAAATTCTAAATTTAAAAATTCTAAATTCAAAAATGATGTTTATTTTGTCAAAAAATAATTTTCTAAATGTGTCATATGTAAAAATTTTTATTTTTCATAGAAGGAAATTAAAAGCGTTCATTCGAAAATATAGTATTTTTAAACATAAAAGGACTTTTCCAAAAAATCATATCTTTCATTATAGATATTTTTTATTTATATAAAAAAATTATAAATAATATTTTAAAAGTATTTATAACAATTTATATTACTATGTATAATGGATATGTTATAATTATCTAATTTAAATAATTATAACAATAAAATGACATTTTTTAGAAACATCAGTGTTACATGTAACTTATGCCAAGTCGATATTCCATGTAACATATGCCAAGTCTATGATCGGTGTAACATACACCATGTTCATGTTCTATGTAATGTATGCCTATTCTATGCTATGTCAAAGGATGGTTTGTATTAATGCATTTCAATACATAAATGAAAATGAAATTTATTCAAAAAACGGTCCATAAAAACATTGGTTTTTTACATTCTACCTCCCTTTAAATAAATTTAACCCCAAAAATTCATCACTCAGGTCAAAAAATAAGGGTAATTATGCTTTATCATATCCTTGAGTTCTCACATAGCTTCCTATTTCTAGTGATTTCTCCACAAAACATTGACCGGGTGAGTTGTCTTGTATCATAGAACATTATTTGATTAGTCCAAAATTTCAACTCGATGTGCCTAATAAGATAGATCCTGCTCCATCAGTATGAACTCTGAGTTTAGTATATGTGAAGGGTTAGGTATGTACTTATTCATGGGAGATACAAGGAACTCATCATTGACATGAGAGGGAGTTAGAGGAATTTCCAAGCTACCAGATTCCATACCGATATGATAAAGAACCTCAAAGTGCTTGATATACATAAGGATTGGTTTCAATTTCATCCAAAATATCATTAATTTCGTGTAGGGTAAGATTATTTGAAACAAATTTTCACCAAATTCAAATTCAAGGCCACGTCAGTGGTTATCTTCATATCTTTTCTACATACTTTGAGCTGCGTACATATACTGTTATATGGTTATAACCTTCTCAGTCATTTTTTTTTCTATCACAGGTTCCAATATCATTCTTTATCTAACTTCATCCTATCACATTAGAGATGTAAATTTCTTAACATAGAGGTATTCATACAGTTTTATAAAAATTCTTATTTGAAATATATTTTTGAATGAACAAGCTACTTGTGAAAGGTGTTGATACCAACCACCTTTGAAATCTAGAGAACAACATCTCGACATAACCTATAGGGTTTTAATTACTCTTTCAAACTAACCAACTATACGAGGATGCTAAGAAGTGATGAAATTAAATTATGTACTAATTACTTGCTAAAGACTTCTCTATAACATTGAGGTAATCCTAATATCTAGATCGGATACAACCATACCACTTCATTAATGTATATCCTGGAAATATGATATAAGTAGAAGTCTTCTTTGTTTGTGATGAAGTGTGATGATATAGTAAGGAGATTTAATACCACACATATAATATTAAACTCTTTAGATATTTTGGGTAGTCCAATGACAAAATCCATGATGATGTTCTCCCATTTCCATTCTGGTATGGGTAATGGATGTGAAATACCATTTGAATTTAGTCTTTCATCCTTAACATGTTTGAATACCATGCACTAAGATAAAAACATTTTGAAATCACTCTTTATTCCATCCCATTAGAAGTATTCATTCATGTCTCTATACATCTTCTTACTTCTAATATGAATAGATAATAATGAAATATGTGATTCCTATAATAAATAATTCTTCAAATCTAGTTTGTAAGAAACAAATACACAGTTCATATAACTTATAATTCCATCCTGATCAATGTTAAAATTAGGGACATTTTTTAATTTCTGATGTATCTCTATTTCTCCCTTATACTTCTCCTTAATCTCTACTCGGATAGAGGGTTGAACATTCATTTTGGAATGATAATTTTTTCCCTTCCTTTATGGTTTCTAGATCTATATATTGAAGGTCCATAAATATTGGTTCATTTTTTATCCTCATCATGGACAAAGTAACATGATCCTTCCAACTCAAAGAATCATTCACCTTGTTTTCTTTCCTAGGCTGGTAATGTATTCAGCAGTCATAATCATTTATCAGCTCCAACCATCTTCTCTAGAACTTGTTCAACTCTTTCTTTGTGAATATATATTTCATTGTTTTTTTGTCAGTATATATATATCACAATATTCTCTAAAAATATATTTCCTCCACATCATTAATGGAAGAATTACCATTTCCCAATCAAAATCCTGAATTTTCAATTTTCCCCCTTAATCTTCAACTGTCTTGAGGCATAAATGATAATCATGTTATTTTTCATAAGAAGTCATTTCATTCACTTATTAGAGGCATCACTATATATTAAAAACCCTTATCCACTATTGCGTAATATAAGTACAGGTGTAATGACTAACTTCTCGTCAGTACCTAATCATTTTCCTCACATTCATCTATCCAGGTGAACATCATACCTTTTCGAGTTCACTTGGTAAGACAGTTAGACAGTCCAGAGAAATTATCCACAAACTATTTATAATATCAAGATAAACCAAAAATTATATTGATCATAGCTATTGTGGTTGGTCTAGGCTATCATTAAATAGCATCTGTATTTGATGGATCTACTACTATATCATCTCTTGAGATTATATGAACCAAAAATGAAACCTTTTACAGCCAAAATTCAATCTTTTAAATTTTAAATATAGCTTATCCATACATAGTGTCATTAGAAAAATTATAAAGTGATCTCAATTATCTTCCATTCTCTTAAAATAGATGTGACTATCATCTATAAAGACTACCAATAATTAATCTAGATAATCTATCAATTCTCTGTTAATTAAATCCATGAATATTGAAGCGGAATTAGTACGACCAAAATGAATCACAATATATTCATACATTCCATACTCTATATGAAATTGCATCTTTGGTATATCCACTTTCATGACCCTCAATTTATTATATCTAGAATGTAGTTCATTCATGGAAAAGTATTGAGATCCATATAGTATAATAATCAAGTCATCAATATGGGGGAGATGATACTTGTTCTTGATTTTGATTTTGTTCAAATACAGAAAATAAATGAAGAGTCTCATTGATCCGTCTTTTGTTTTCACAAAAATAACAGGTGCACCCCATGGTGACACACTTGGATAAATGAATCACTTATCAAGAATTTCATGGAGTTTTTTATCAATTCCTTCAAGTCAATTAGATCCATTCTATAAGAAATATTTTTGAATTTTGTGGAACCATGTATAAGTTCTACTGAGAACTCCAATTAACCTTTTTGTGGGAGACTATGAAAATATTCCAAAGGGACATCCAAAATATCTTTAAAAATTTCCAAATCATCAATGAAAATTTTCTCCCCAACCATTTGAGAAAATCTTCCCATTGAATGGGAATAAAGACCCATACATTGGATTTAATCTCTATATAAAGATCATTTTTATCATAAAATTGATATATGATCATATGTGGGTTTGAAATATCAAATGTACTTTCCCTTACATCATAATTGATGTGGGATTTGTGAAGGGAAATAAAATCCAAACCTAATATGACATTAAACACAATGAAAGGAATAATGAAAAGATTTTTAGTAATCACATTACCACATACATCAATCGAAGAGGAATCATATAATTGAGATGAAATCATTGTACCATTAAGGGTTTTAACTACTAATTCCACATTATATTGTTTTTGGCAGAAGAATTACACCCTTATAAAATTCATTAGATATAATAGAGTTGGTAGATGAGGAATAAAATATGACATTATGATTTCATGAGTGGATGGTAAGTGTAACATTCATCACGTAATTATCACACCCCCGCAATACAAATAGAAATTGAATGAAAATTTTCCCCTTTTTCATCAGCTTAAAAGGTAATTTATGTTGATCATCATCACCAACCCATGGGTTTGGGAAGTGGTTAACATAATGAACATTATCCTTACACCCGTAGCACTGAATCATGGGAGGTTCATTATATTTAGTTTAATCTCTATTATCATTTTTATCTAAATTATTTCCATGATTTTAAAAATAAATTTCCCAATGAAATTTCTTTCCACACTTAAAACATTTATTAGACACCTTAAGGAGATTTACTCCAAGCTTCATCCCACACATATAGAATAAAGGGTATCTCATCTTCTTCTCTTCGTAGTTTTTATATTTTTTTTCAAACTCCACCAACTTCTTCTTGTTAAAACAATGATATAGATATGTGACTCCCACCTCCTTTTCAAGATTTATTTCACAATGAAATATCTCTTCATAATAGATAACACTGCTTATGGACAATGACCCACTAAGATATGGCTTTATTCTACTAAAGAACCTATCAACTATACATTCAGGTTAGATGATAATTCCTAAAGTGTACCTCTCAAGTCTCATGAAATTACCCTCTTTGGCACCGACAGATTTAGGATCCCTTAGATTCAACTCAATGAACTATTTATCCACATTCGAATGAAGAATCTGAGGATCTTACTTATTGAAAAATTAGTTCTTGAACTCATCCCAATCCATGGATTCAATCACATATTCCTACCTCGTATTCTTGATTAGATTCCACCATTGTTATTATTCATCATCAAACAGATAAACATCCATATTGAATTTCCCATGATCTAGACACTATATAATTGAGAATACACTTTTAGTAGTATTGATCCATTGTTCCGCAATAATTATATCATAAGACCATCTGAATGAAGGTGGACATTCCCTAATGAAAGACCCGATAGAATTTTTTTCTCACCTTCTCTCATTTGGAAGGCCACCATGATTCATAGATTGAGAAAGATGTGTGAGCATAGAAACATGGATTTTCAATCCAAATCCTATAGAGTAATGTTTCTAAGGAGTACAATCGTTTCATTTTACATCACCATCACTATTAACATGGTTTATTTGGGTTCCATCCATTGACTAAATCCAAAAGAATAGTGTTAGGAAATGTTTATCATATTAAGGGACCCCATAATCATGAAAATGCACTTATAAGAAGTCTAAATTATAGAGACTTAATTATTATGTGACACATTAGGTTTATCCTAGGTTATTAATAGAAACACCAATTCAATTCTCTGATGCTAGTTTGTTAAGAGTTTCTGAATTTCCAAAGCATATCCTCTTGGATTGTTCAACTAGGTGTACAGCAAGGCCCATTTTTGTGTTCCATATTACCATGATTTTGGCTCGGAAGATCATTTCAGATTTTTTACCCCTAGGTACGTCTATTATAGAGACACATACAATTGTATTATCCATAAATGAATATATTTATAGGAAACCACTCACTCTATAATTTATCAAAATTCAATGGCATTTTCCTATACTTTTCAGTGTCCTTTAGCTTATCCTTAGACATCTATATATATCACTATATTTTTCTCATCCCAGCATCCAAATGATAACTAAACCGTTTCTCTAATACCAACTATATCAACCTTTACTTTTCAAACATTATATTTACATAAAATTTGATGAATACTTAAAAAATAATAATAACAGATTCCCAAAGACCTACTAGTCTAGTGCCTTGGGAGACATGGAAACGTAAACACTACTGAATAATTAAGCTACATTATCTCCCAATTATATTTTATTGACTTGTACCCATATTATATAAATTATAAATTAATACATATCTTCATAACCTGGGGAAGGAAACATGAAAAGTGGTGAGATAAAATTCTCATTAAGGGTAAAAAAGGGAGATATGTAAGCATAATCATCTGCATAAGGGTATGATAACATGACCATGAAAGTAGAATATCATGCATTTCATATCAAAGATCATATAAATGAATAATTTCATAAATCATGGATATTCACAACTAATGAATCAAAAGAAAATGATGAACATAAACCATGAAAGCATAACATAGGAATAAAACATGGAATTATGGTGACAATTTTGGGACATATAAAAAGACTATTCATAATTTAAAGGATCATATGATCTTTTAAAAGTAAATTGTATGGAATCAAGAGTAAAAAATCATCTTTTAGTAAGAAACAAATTATAAACTGATTGAAGCATAACCAAAAATATTAAATAATTCCAATCAAACAAAAAGATATCCAGTAAGTATATTTCTATATGTTCTTAGTCTAAGGAGTAAAATAATCCCACAACATTATGAAAAGGATCTTGAAAATAAAATATAATATTATTACTTACACTTACATAATATATTTATGGATTTTTGGTTGTTAAATTTCAATTGGTAATTCACATTCTTTTGAGAAATTACCTCTATCACCCTCCATAGGTATTTACGCTTTTCCTCCATGTCCATATATTCACTTTTTTAACAATTTTATCCTATTTGGAATCATTATAATGCCATAATCAAAATAAATTTATTACATTCATGTATCTAATATCAAAACAATGTTTTATTATCCATTTTTATGGCATGGGATTTCTATAACGATTAATCCTACTATGACTAAAATAGATGTGATGGAGAAATTTATTTATGGGTGGTATATGTAATGACCCAATATTTGAAAAGAATATAATAATGTTTGATGGAATATATAAAACAAAAAAAAAATGTTAGCTGATAATTTCACACCCTATGAATTTATAATAAAATTATTTTTTAGTAAATATAATTTCATTGATAACTTTAATAACATGAAACATCAGGTTTTAAAAAAATGTGATATACTACTAAAATTATTATTTTCATATGACCCTTATAACATAGTTATTTTGTTTTTGGGTATGAATGAGTCTAATTAAATTATTAAAATTATATGCTTCACACATTTATAAATTAAATTTGCTAATATTTATACATAATAGATATTAAATATAAATCATTTTAAAGAAGAAGAAATGTTTTTTGAAAACCTATATTTTTCAAGAAAGTGTTAACGTTGTGCTTTTTTAACATAATTTAATTTCTATTTGACACTTTTTAAAAAATTATATTAAAATTTAACATAATTTTTTAAATAATCATGTAAAAATTTATTTATAGTGAATATTTTATAACATAATGAGAAGATTAATTTTTATATTAATAGTGAAAATACTTATTTTTATTAAAATATAACTTTTTTTTTAATTATTTATGAAGTAAAATGATATTTTAAATTGTTTTCAATGTAAATTTATCTAAATTATAATAATATTTAAATGATTTAGGTCATTGAAATTAATTTCATATTGAATTATAAAATAATTTTGTTTAATCTTTTGAATGCTTTTCTGTGGAAACCCCATTTCTAGTCATGTTTGTGTTTTTAATTTAAATTAAATTCTAAATATTGATGGATTGAATTTATAAAAATTTATTTCATATTTATAATTTGAAAAAAAAATTAATATATAATTAGTTCAGCAAAAAAAATTTACATAAGAAATTGTTAAAATAGAAAAAATTACTGGTCATGGTCAACATAAAAATGGTTTTACCAGGGGGATTAAACTAAGAATATATCAGTTAAAACTGTCCCAAAATATATCTAGATCTTATTTGACAGTCAAAGGAAGAAATTTAAACATAAAATGGTTGATAATGTACCAATTGTTTAGGTTTTTTCAACCCCTATCCTCACCTCATTCGAAATCCAAAGGTTTTTTGGTTCATTCAAAAACATAAAAAATCACTTCCATACATCCCTCCCCAGATCATATTCTTTTTTATTTTGGAACCATCATAATAAATCTTTACGTATAAACCGAAATAGGTTCTTCGAAGAACTGGTATATTTATTAATCTTGAATTTTGTTTTATTTTTCTCCAATAATCCTTCGAGTTATATAAAAATTTTATAAAATAATTAAACCATATCTAATATATACTGAGTTTTTATTATGTTAATTTCATATCCTATATCCTTCTCCTAATCCATCAAATGGGAAATTAAACTGTCGATCATGCGTATAATGTATTATGCCCTCATGAACTGATATAATTCATTTTCTTTTACAACCATTCAACACTAGATATAATGATAAATTTAACATATATTTATATATATTGTCAATGAATTTATTATATGTGAAAAATTTTTATATTACATATACCTTTATACTCTCAATTTTATGGGGGGGATATGATAATGTAGCTAATGTGTAAAATAGGCCACCAACACAAATGGTGATGTGAATTTTCTTTCACTAATGATTTATAGGGAAGGTTATAATGGTGTATTTAATTAATATATGTTTTATATCATAACTTGAAATAATTGTTGTAATATAATATCACATAAAATTATTACCCTCTACTACATTGGAAAACAATAACGTCTCTTGTGCATACATGTGCACTACCGCCTCCACGTTTTGATGTGAAATAAATTTTATTTTATTTTTACAAAGATGGTAATAAGGTTGAATTTGATTAATATAAATTATATATATATTATAATAACAATTATGGACTGGTGATTTAATATTTATTTTCTTTTTGTTTCATCCATCTAGAAAATGGAATGATATTTCTTGTGTACATACAGCCTACCATCTCCATGAATGGTATAATGAATTTTCATTCTTTGAATATTAAGGATTATTATAAATACATATATAATGAATATATAGGATATTTATATCATGTTTTAAATTATTGATATGATGTAACCATGATTAAGGTAAAATGAAAAAAAATTATCGAACTAAAAAAATCCATGAAAAATGAAAACATTATCAACTGAAATAGTTATTTAAACAAATAATTGTTGATAAATGAATCATATAAGAAGATAAGTAAATAATATATTTTATTAAAAATATTATAATGGTTATATAATATATATATATATATATGACATATATATTTATTATATATGATCCACAAACATTTATGAAGTAAATCATATCTGAGGTATGGGTTTCTCACTTCACTTTTACTTATGTATAAAAAATACCATATACAACCATTTTTTATTTTTAGTGTTGTATATACTACCTAAATTGATATATTATTTCATTAATCCATTCATTTACTTGTTATTTAGTGTTTCCATGGATTTTATTTCTTTCATGGGGATTATTATTCCAAAGATACCAAATTGGTAAGGGTTTATTTTTTAATCTCATCGTTTCGTAGGATTGTTTTTTATTAAATTTAAATGACGATGTCTTATTATCTATCATTTAAGAAACTCATTACTTTCATTCTAATACATTTATTAATGAACATTTCATTTAATACTTTTATTTTCATCTCTTTGGTACTTAAAATGATTTTAAGAAAAGGAATCTTAATTTTCATGTCAGTCAAGAATAATTTACTCTTCCATGTCCCTGATTTATAAAAATATTTTCTAAACTATTTTTAAAATTAAACAAAAGAATTAATGAATAAATTTTTACCCATTATCTTATTAATAAAAAGAGAAATGTTTAAGTCATTTTTCGAACATGGTTTATTTAATTTATACAATTATTTATAGAATTAACAGTTTTGACATACTAATATTTTATTGAATTTAATACCATAATAACCACTAATTTCATTAAATAATTTTTTAAAATAATAGAAGTTTATTTTCAAAGAAATTGTTTTCTTAATATTCTACAAATTTTAATTTTTATAAGTTATTTTCAATGTGAAATAGAAATTTTCCCCATGAATGTTTTAATGTAACTTTTATTGTATTTATATGGATCAATTACAACACCCCTTTATTTTATTTATAATCCGCATGAGATATATTATACTAATACCATAATTATTCTTCATTTTGATTGTTTCTAATAAATTGGACTAGGGATGAACTATTTTGATATTACTCTGAATGGGTTATGATATAGTGTGTTGATTAGAGAAAGTATTAACATTTTTATGATATTTTTTCAATATATATGTTTATTTTGATATTTTTAACCCCTTTTATACGAGGAATTAATTAGAATTAGTATGATATGGGTGGGGAATTCTATATCACCATAATTCATCAAATATTCTGTTGAGATATACTAGATTGGGTTTTTATAAGTGTTATTACACATTTATATAAGTTGTCTTCGCATAAGTCATTGAAGGTATGATTATGATATTTGAAATTATGATTCCCCTCATTTTGAAAATAGTTATTTATGTCGCATGTGATTATTCAATTAATTGGAATATCCATGTTATGGTTTCATGATCATATGATTATCTATATGGAATTATCCAATTGTAATTTATTCCTTCTATATTATGCTCAAGTAATTGATTTAATGTCATGAGTTTCTGTTATTTACCTTTCTCTATTTATTTTTCCTTATTTTTCAGGATATATTCTATTGTATTCATACCCATATTGAGTTTTATAACTAACAAATTTCTTATGTTTCATTTCTCTAGTATTCCAAGATGTTTTTATGATAAATATGATGGGATATGAAAAATAAAATAATGGTGTACTCAAATAATGTAATGTTTGTTATTTATTGTTTTTAATTATAATATGAGATTCAAATATGTATCAAATTTTTCAAGACTAATAAACTATTTTTTTCATTCATGATATGAGTCCTTATATATTATACCAATGCAATAAAGTATCCATCAGCATTGGGATAATATGTTCTTAGAATTTACAATATAACATTGTTTCAGAAATATGTGTAAGACATGATCCATAAAAAGGATGTTATGAGAAGTGAATCAGAAATATACTATGGTTTGACTCTAAACAAGTAAGGAGGATGAAAATATGTATTTTTTGATAATCATAGAGAATTATTAAAATATTGGATAATGATCCCAGACAAAGGAAATGGTTGTTGTCATACCTAATAGATTTTTGGGAATAATGGAAACATAAAGAATGAGTATAAAGAAAAATGAAATGTTCTTAATACAAACGAAGAAAAAATGGACGTTGTAAAGAGATATTATGTGTTTATATAGATCATAGATATCCCATTAGAGTCTTTGATTTTGGACTCATGGGAATTTATCATTACACTTTTGAAAACGCTTTTCATAAAAATTTATGTTTATGTAAATTTTGGATTGGTACATCATTATAATGATGAATCCTTGCAGATTTTGTAGAAGGGAGACATTTTTATTAAAACAAATAGTTGTATTTTGGTACTTATAGAGAATATAAGTTACACTCTTGAACTAATTAGAAATTTTATTTCTATTAGGTAGCATGATAATTTTTTTAACCCCATATTAACTATTTTATGGGGAAGATTAAAAAGAGATATATGGACATAATATGATTAGTAAAGAGTACAACCAATTAAAAATATTTTAAGAAATTTAATGGACATGCTTAAAATAAGAAATTTTGTTTGGGGTTCAAAACGGTGGCATCATAAACATAGCCACTTGATTTTGAAGAGGATGCAGTTGATGAGAATAAAAAAGGAAATATACAAATGTGAATGTCAATGGGAGTTGTGTTATGATAATATTGTTCCTTTTCAATGTATTATATGATATCCATAATAAATGGATATTAAAATGAATAACTAGATGTTGGAGAAATTGCACCACATTTTTTGGGGTCATAAACAAATATATTAACTTTCACAGTCACAACATTATTTGACCTTTATTGATGAATTGAAAGGGAAGCTACACATTCCATTTATTAAAAGAAGAACTAAGGTGTTTAACAAGTTTCAGAAGTGGAAAACAATGATGGAGAATGAGTGAGGATTAAATATAAAATAATTGATATTTGAAAAAGGAGTAGAGTATATAATTAATCAGTTCATGGAATTATAATTGAATAATGGAATTATGTGGGAGATGTATTTTATAGGAACACCATAATATACGTGTGTAGGTGAAAGTATGAACATATAACTAAATGAATGTGCAAGGTGTATAACCATTCACTCATAGTTACCAAATATTTTATGGGAAGAGGTAGTGAACATGGAAGCATTTATCATTAAATTAAGTCCATCTATACAAATGGGAGGTTGCTTTCATATGGAGAAATTTTCATAAATGGTGGTGAGAAACCCTCTCATTTTTGAACCTTTCATGGTCTCTTAGATGTACATATAGATTTTTATGTACTGAGCATGATTGAAGTTAATTTTATATAATCTTTATTTATTTTTTATAATGGTGAGGATCTTGGTTATAAATTCTAGATTAATACTAATGGTATTCCCATTAGAAATAAAACATGATATTTATGGAGTGTGACATTTACGTGGACGAAAATATAGATAAAGTTGATATTAGTAATAATGAATAAGTGTTATAATATAAATTGGATCATGAATATGTACCTGAGAATTTATTAATGAAACCAGGGGAGTATACAAATCATGTGTAATTGAGGAGGAGAAATTGGGTGAAAAGGCCAATTCAGAGGTATTAAACACATGTACATTATTTGTTATTACGTTTCGGTGGAGAACCCAAATGTTCTAAAGATTCAATACAGTTGAAGGTGTCAAAGAAGTTGGTGTTTCCTATGATGAAAACTAATTCCCTATATGATATTGATACTTGGGAGATGATTCCATTACCCTAAAAAAGAAACAATTTTATAATTAATGGGAACATAATGTTAAGGAAGAACATGATAATAAGAGGATGTACAATGAAAATAAAACAATGAATGTTTTTTAGTATACGGATGGTTTAGACATCACTAAAATTTTATCACATGTAGTGATTTTTACAACTACTCAGTTGGATGTTAGTGTGGTTTCATGGGAGAACTTATATCTTGACTAACTTCATGTAAATACTTTCTTCCTTCATAGAGATATGTGGTAGTATATTTTAATAATTCAACAAAATGACTATATTGGCCATGAAATGAATATATGATGTACAAAAACTAGAAGAGACTACATTGGTAAAATAAGGCACCCATGTAGTGGAATAATAATTATGTTTTATTTATATATAAAAAATTATACAAATGACATGTCATGTATTAATTATTATATTATATGTCTATAAGTGATGGATGAATTTCATTTCTTCTTCATGTTGATGACATTCTCATTGTCATATTGTTTATATCAAAAATTAAGGAGATAATAGGGTGGCTGGATAAGGAGTTTCTGATGAATGATCTTTGTGAAGATAGAAATATTATGGGGACTAATATTAAGAGAGACTGTATATCTTGATCCTTCTCATAGAATAAATGCATGTAAATGATTTGGAATAGATTAATCATTTTGATAAAAAAGAAAATTTATATTACCCTACCAATGCATTTTAAATTTTCAATGTATCATGAACAAATGATTGAAGAACAGTTTGCGTACATGGAAACAGTTTAATTCAAATTAGCTTTTAGAGGAATAATGTATGACATGGTAGGTACTCAAACATATATTTGAAATATAGTATGAGTTGTGAGGATGTATATAGAAACCCATAAAATAAAATATTTGTATTCTTTGATGTAGAATATGATATACCTGATGTAAAGTGAGGAAATAAATTTTTCCTCTAGGAAAGGAGAATAATTATAGGATTATGTGGATTCTGACCTTTGATTTTATCTCAATAGTAAAAAGAGTGAAAAATGTTATTTAATTTTATATGGAGGAAATATAGTGATAAATATACTTCAATTTAATAAGGTGGTGTATTTATCCACCATTAAGTTAAAATACAATAGTTTAAATGAATCCATGAACGATATGTTTTAACTAAAGAGCATATTAAATGATATAGATATGTCATGAGAATAAAATGTATTTAATAATGATAATCAAAGTGTTAAAAATATTCAAAATAACATAGGGTTTCATTCCCTGATGAAGTACGTTTAGTTAATGTGCTATTTTATTGGAGGCTAAACACTATATGGGTTTTTGGAAATTAATATGATTCATGAAACAAGTGATCCCATTAACATATTGATAAATTTTATATTGATAGATAAGTTTAGTCATTTTTGTTCCTCTATTATTTTTCATTGATCAATAGAGGATGCAAGATATGATATGAGAGAACACTATAGGACCATTGAAGGTAAAATAGATTTTACTTCATAAATTATCATCTTGAGATTAATTATTTGGATAGAATGAATGCATTCTAGAGTGAACAAGAGGATGCTCTCATAATATATCAATTTTCTAAGTTAGTCACATAAAAATGGCTTACAGGCTAGATCAAAATATATGTGTGAGATTGTATCACTGGTGTAGACTAATCATTAAATGAATTATAGCCAACTATTGTTTGAATATTTTGTAGTGATACTGACTCGCAGTAGTAGAGCTAGGCCATGACATTGATAGGGAACTATAGCTGTGTAGAAATAATAAGCATGAAAGAATAGCATCATGGAACTTAGTGATGGCAGTACTCTAGATGTTCATATGTTGATCCACCATTTAATATAATAAAATGAACATATAGTATGGTCGGTGGCACTATTACACAACTTTATTTATTAGATCATTTAGATCAAATGGTTTTTAAAAATATTTTACCCAATTATGTAAACTTTTAGTTTTATTGATGTAATTATTTTTCTCCTCAGATTTAGGGATTATTCTTGAACCATGTAAATCCTTCTATCTCTTATTTTCACTCTTTATTCACAATATATGTCTCTCCGTTTTATACGCATTAATAAGATAATACATCATTTTTTCATTTGTATTTACATAATAGGATAATTGTTTGATTTACATTGCAACTAAACCAATCACAATTATAAAATTTGAAACATTTTATTATTTTCACCCCCTTGATAATTAAAATTATTGTCATGGATTTTGCTTCTAATTAATGACTAATTGAGTATTTTTGGGGGTTATTGGTGTTATTTTATTATTTAGAGGGTGATAATTTAGGATGGATTTTTTGAGATTTGTTTTTAAAATATATTTTTTAGTACAATAGTGTTATTTTCTAAAAAGTTTTCAAATATCATTTTTAATTATTTTAATAGAAAAATTATTTTGGGTTGGTTGATTTTCAAAGAAAGGATCTTTTGTTACATGTAATATAATATGATTTAAAAGGTAATTGTGATAATCGTGAAAATTTCAAATTAATTAATCTTGTAACATTTCATATTGTTTAAAATGGTTTTAAAAGACACTTTTTAGTATTTTAAAATAAAGGAAATGCGTTATGTGATGTTTTAGAAATAAATGTGTGGTATTGGATCAAATTAATCTTCATGAATTGGATTTCTTTATTGTAAATTTTTTGAAATGTTTTATGAGGTTTTTTTAGGTCTTATAATTTAATTCAATAAAGAAATATTTAGGTCTTGATTTATTTGAAATATGATTTAATTCCCTTTTTATCATGATTTTATACACTTTCTTATTAAATTTTAGATTTTTCATATAAAATAATATTTCCCCCATAAGGGTTTCAATGAGTCTATAAGGGAATGTTTCATGTTATAATATTCGAGGTAGTAATTCTGATTAACTAGATATGATCTTCCTAATTAATAACATTTCATACACTCTTGATAGAGTGGTACAATGAAACTTATCTCAAAACATAAATTTCATATCAGTGTTTCTATAATGATTAATAGTTATATTTTATTATGACTATGTCCTTAAAGATGTGATGGAATTTTTATGTAATATTAAATATATTTTTCATAATCAATGAAGTCATGAATAATATATAGTAAATAGTGATATTATGACATTTGAGGGATCAGAAATATAACAGAGGAATACTGTTAACCTTTCGCAACCACTTGAAGGCATGTTGTTTAACTACATCAAGGTTGTTTTCATCCAATGGAATATTATGGGGGATGTGAAGATAAAGAAAAAAAAATACAATTATGGAGTTCCCATCATGGTAATCAGATAGTGAAGGAATATTATAAATATTTCAGAAAACCTATGCCTTTCACCCTTGATCTTACCTCGAATGATTGGAAGAAGGAACAATTAAATAAAATATGTCATTATACATACCTTAGTGTAAAAAAATTCAATTCAGCCTAACTACATATTTTGTGGTGATCAATTACACTTCCATAATTTAGATGATTTTTGTAAAACACCTTATAGTAAGAAATGATTCAATGTCATCTATTGAGAACAAAGTTAATCTAAATATTGAGAAGGGGGAGTAATATGAGCCTGAAAAAGAAGATAATGACAATGAGAAACTATCTTATAAACCAATAAATGTTACCTCAATGAGTATGTGACATATAATATGTTTTTAGTGTGGGAAACCTGGTTATTTTAGTCTATATTGTTCCAAATTTCCATGTTCATGTCCTTCTTACTTCATCATCGATCATCTTTATTTTTTTAAGCTGAACACTCAATTTAATAATACATTATAGACAAAATAACATTTTAATAATAATATGATGTTGTTTTATGAGACTTCATAATCACTTACATAAATATGACATCATTATATATGTATATTCAATACATGTCGTAATATTCCACCCCAATAATTGAAAAGGTTTAGTTTTACTAAATAATAGATATATAACCAAATTATTTGTGATCAATCTTCAATATTTCCCAATAAACAATCCTCTCACATAGAACCCTTCTTGTTTTATCATTCTTAGTGTACATCAATATAACCTGATGAAATTTTAAAATAATATGGGGTATACTCATATGGGGTATACTCATATTATTTTAAAATAATATGGGGTAATGATAATCTTTGGAGATAACATTTACAAATCATAAGTGATCGTAAGATATACATAAGGGTATAGACACAAAGAAATAATATCTAAAAAAATAAATATAAAATCACATTTCATTACTTAATGTATTGGAAAGACATAAGACATTAGTCATGGGAGTGTGTAATATAAGGAATCATGATCCATTAGTGTGTAACTATAGTGGCCCAATCATCACATACGCTGATATTACATCATTTAAAGTAAATTATTAGGAAATTACAAAACTATATTATAAATCAAAATAGTAGTTTAGTGTCTTTGTACAATTGGAACACATTCTCATCAAACATGATGAATGATCATCAATGTATCCCGTAAAAATATTTTATTTTTTGTACTCCTACATAAATCCTTTCCTTATAAAATAGAGAGAGGAAGCATAATAAAGGGTGATCTTAGAAGCTCTGTAGGGGTAAATAAAAAATATATTCAATCATAACATGAAAAAATGGGTATGAGAACATGAGAATAAAAATTAGATATCATACCCTATATATCTTAGATAATAAACATGAGTCGTGGAATAAATATTTTTAGTTAAGAGAACCTGAATCATAATGAAATAAAAATTACAATCCACGAAATCATTACGTAGGAAAAAATGGAATTGGGGTAGACTCATAAGAAGATAAAATTATTCCAATAGTAGACAAAGAATACTTACAATGCCATTTTAGTGGAATGGGGTCACTCCTGAGACTTTCTTATTTGTGATGGTACACTCCAAAAACAATCTTAGTAGTCAAAGTTCACTACCAAGACAATATTTAGAGAAAAATTCATTTATTAAACCAATTTCAATCCTCGTTCCATCCAAGTTTGTATAATGATATATAAATCTTTAACCAAAAAAATTGGATGTAAATATATGTTCCACCCATCATATAATTAAATCATTCATAAGTGTGATACAAGATAAGAAAAAACACATCAGATCATGAACAATAAAAAGAGACAGTTTTTGTAATGATAATAGCATAACCAATGAAATGAAATGGGTGTAATAAACATTTAATCATATCATGACATGTAGAAAATAGACCGGTTTCATAATCATTTAATCATAGAATAACCATTAATTTTTAGTGGGTTACATACACATTTTATGATGGTATAACTGATTGAGGAGAAATAGATTTCATAAAATAATGTTTCATCATATATATAATCCATTCATAGAATAATTAATAATAGTTTCCTTGGATCATATCCCACGTAAATCATAAACTATATCAAATAATTACATCTTATATGGTGACATATTTTTGTAATGTATCATATTTTCTATGTATTATTATTTTCAAATATTATATGGAATTATATTGAGACCATACCTTTTGATGACATGCAATTTCAAGGTCTGAAGTGCCTGGAATAAATGTTTGATATAAATTAAAATTTTAAATAGCATGCCGGAGCAGTTTTCTTATAAAAGTGGGATATCATTTAAAACGGTGCTCAGATCAGAAATATGAGGACACTATTGTGTTCAGAGTATTGACATTACTATAGGAGAGGCCTAATATAGATCGGTGTGGGTCACCTGTGAGAGTAAGGTTTTAGACGCTTAATGAAAATAAAATGAAATAATAATTTATTTTATTTAAAATTTTATTTCTTCCCTTGAGACTTAATTCCTCTCTTTTAAATACCTACTTATGGACAGTTCACAGGGTTATCTTCATAACCTTGTGAATTATGAGAGAGGCTCATGGTTCTTTTGAGGATAACCCATTGGCGAACGACGACAATGCATATCGGATCTGACGAAATTCGGAAATGAATATTACATTGCGATCGTTCTTCAACTCGATCGAGGTAGTGGTTGTTGTTTTTATTCTTCTTTCCACATTTTATGGATTTAAGGATGAATGTGGATCAACCATGAAAAAGTTGATTCGTGGATCATGCGTTCTTGCAGGGGGTGTTATTTTCCATTTCCATCGGGGTTTCATTTGGGAATTTGTAATTGTGAAAATTTTTGAACTGTCGTTTTGATCCTACTAGTTTAATACTGTTAACGGTATTGGATCGAAATCGTGATAAATAATGGAATACGTTCATTCCTCATTTTTGTGTGTTGGATTTTCTTCCTCTTTTCATCGGGTTATTCACGGGGCGACAAATAAGGTATAATTGGGCATCTACTTCATGACACAACGATCCCAAATGGGAGATCTGAAATCGTCATGACCAATCGGAGTTGCAATATCGATTACGGTAGACAAATCTATAATGTTCAAGAATTATCGTTCTTAGACCATTCTTCACACCAATGATAAAAACATGTTTTAGGGGCTGATAAAATGCATGAAACTGACGAAATCAACTTTTGGATGTTGGGGAGTCCTCAGATATGGAGTTTTATTTTTATTGGACTACCGTATCAAAGACTGGAGGAGTGAATGGGGCGCGGTGGTGACTGGCATCATTTTTGGGATTTTCCAAAGAACACGGTTTGTATGCCCGAAGAACACACCGTGGGGTACCGACTTAGCGGTGACTATGGTTTCTTGAAGCATGAAACGATGACATGATGTTTCCCAAAGAACACGAAATGTGGGTCCTTACACGGGACTCAGTGTGTATCTTGGGTGATACATAGACATGGGATGGATTACACGGTCGCATTCTCCACCACAGGGCCAGACCAGGCTGACTACATAGTTTACCCCATGTACCGGTTACATGGAATGGTGCACGAGATAAATCCATGTACGGGCACATAGTCGCATACACGGTGCCAACCCCTGCTACTCAGACATGACGTGTGATCTGTACTACACGTTGTGTACTGAATTTCCTTCACGACCAGCCTTGCGACATGGGTCGTAATACAGGGGCAGTACCCAGGGTCAAAATACATGACTTGCGATACTTCTACATGCTGTGTACTTTTTAGAACATGGATTTATCTTCTTGTCCACCATTTATTGGACATGTATTGTTTGGGTTAGTTCCCCTTTATCTAGTTCCCCTAAAGGTCATGTATCTTTTCTTACTATAGGAGTATGATCCCTTCAGTAGGACATTCCGAGATAGAGTGAGGTCTCCCTCCAAGAGTCCCAGAGCAAGATCCTAAATCCATTCTTAACCCTAGGTACACTCAGGTATCGACATGACTAATTTCAAAGGGCATCGATCCTCTACCTAGCAAGTGAATTCCAGATGAGTCGTGGTATCCACAAATGCCCTGGAAGGGATCCTCATATGTGTATCGTGATCTTTTCCGCAATCTGGGGTGTGTTCTCCTAGAATGAGTTCACCTATATATCATGACCATTATCGACGGATAGTATTTATCTAATGGACATCATTGGAGCTTTCAGAATTGTGGAGTGAGTTCTCCCAGGTGAGTGCTTCATGGAACCTTCGAACTGAATCCCTAGTCGGGGTATGCTGTTGCATGAATTGTCACTAGACTACGGGTTTTAGATTTGAGTGTATATATTTTTTTTCTCCATTTATATGTTCAGTAGACATATACTATGTAGAGATGACTGTTTCCTTCCATTTTGTATTTCTTTGAGGGTTTTCATGGTCCTCTACTGCGTATTCTTATACTCAGAAATGCACGGTCTTTGCCCGCACGTGTCATGTCTGGAGCAGACGAGAATACTTTTGATAGAGTCCAAGGCGGACTAAGACATGACCAAGCTTTATGAGTTCCCAACAAGACAAGGTGTTCTTGTGGCTACGAGCAGCAGTCCTAGTACCTCTTTGTGTTTAAAGGTAGTACTTTGTAGTTTTTTTACTCACTTTTTTGTGGGATTGTATTCTGGCCTAGCTTAATTTTAGTACATTACTTTTCATCACAATCTGGGTTTTATTTTATGCATGCATTTTCTTCTTTAGTGGTTTTTTTTTAGATTTCATAATTGTGGGATTGGAGGTGTGATTGTGTATACAGGAACTTAGGCAATGCCTCCAATGTTAGTAATATACCTACTCGGTGCTAGTCACCAACCCCTGTCCAATTGAAGGTGGGATAAGGGAGTCGTGGAGGGGGCCCCACAAGGATTGGTCATGAAAGAATGGTATCAAAGGTGATCGGTTCTACCATTGTACCAAGAGTCTGTGAGGTTGGTTAGGGGCAATGGTGTTAAGTGTTTTGTTCTTGGCTTTCTGGACAGAGACTCTAGTGTTGGTGGTGAGGCTGACGTGTCCATACACAAGGACTCTGATAACCTGTTTTTTTTACTCGATACATGAAAACACTAGTTGCGGGGAAATAAAATAATTTATTTGCATCATATAGGAATGGGTTTTGTTTTCCAAGTCCATTGTTTCAGTTATCCAGATATTCTCGTTAAACAAGGTACATCTTGTTTCTTTACAGGATTCCTCTTCGACTCAAACTGGATAGGATTCAATAGCACAATCATGAGGATGACTCCCTCAGTGATGAGGCTTTGATACATAAACCCTTTTCCCAGGCGTTTCCACCAGGTGGTGCACCTGATATACCACCACTAGTGGAGGAGACTGCGGTATCTACAGTACCGACTGAAGAGGAGCGCAGGCTGAGCACCCTCCATTAGTTCTAGAGACAGAGACCCCTCAGGTTCCATGGCAATCACGACCATCAGGTGGTAGAGGATTCGCATGAGGTGGTGACCAGAGTTTTCCATCTAGTGAGGACACTAGTGAACCAGATGGTGATCCTAGGAGCGAGCCATCTTCAGGGTACGGTAGGGAGATGGTGGAGTCTGACCATACACACTCACGATGTGGAGACTCTTTCATGGATGGAGTTTGAGCAACTCTTTATGGAGGATTCCTATCCATTTACGCTATGAGAAGTGCGCATCCATGAGCTTCTTCAACTCCAGTAGGGTAGTATGATGGTAGCTAACTATTCAATGATTTTCACCAACCCCACCAGGTACTCGATGGATATAATCAGGGATTAGTACATCAGAGCACGGACCATCGAGCAAGGTCTACGAATGGACATCAGAGCTTGTGTCTTACCTCTTTGAATTTCGACTTATGCTGGAGTGCTCAAGCAACCCTTGGTGAGCCCGATTTTCATAGCGGAGCAGTGACTACCGACAATAGTCAGCAGCATGCAAACAAGTGTGGAGACCTTGGCAGGAGGGAGCCGACGTCAGGAACAAGAATAAGGATGTGAGAGACTTCATCGGAGAACCCAAGATAAGGGATCGACTTTCCATGGTTCTCATGTTGGATCTAGTCTGCCTAGGGAGAGGCGGTGGTACTCGTGTGACGGTAGGGGACATCTCGCTATATATTTTCCGACCCGTCGAGCTGCTGACGGGGAGGCGGTGGAAGGACCATTGAGCCAGAGGTAGAGAGTAGAGAAAACAAACCTGCCAGGCGGTAGACATGGAAGTGGAGTTGGGAGAGCTGCAGGTTGGGAGAAGCTTCAATCCACTTCCACCACCACCCCCAAGAGGTATGCACCTTACCTAGGGAGTTGGGGGATAGGGGCAGGGACAACTACATGCGGATGTGGTGTACAACCCAAGGACTCCATGGATGATCTGAGGTAGGATCTATGTCTTTTCTACCTTAGTTTTTGTACTTATGGACATAGGATCTCTTCATTCCTTCATCTCCACATGTTTTGTGTGAAACCTTGAGATTTAGGTAGAGTTGTTGATTTGATCCTAACGCTTGGAGACACCTATGAGAGGAGACTCGATTATCACACACCATTGGAGACAGTGTGATCTTACACTTAGAGGTGAGAGTTTTGGTTGGATCCTCTTGGTTGTAGCATCAAGGCCTTACAATGTAATTCTCAGTATGGATTAGTTATCTTCGGTCCATGCCCAGATTGATAGCATTAGGAGAAGGGTGTAGTGTGTCTGTAGTGATGGGACATGGTTTTCTATTGTCAAAGAAAAGGATACACATGCAGTATAGAATGGGATCATGCATAGGAGGGTGAAGAAACTCACTCATGAATCTGATAGCCTTTCCCTGGATGAAATAGATGTTATGAGCTCCCATTTCCTTGTAGTAGTGGTGGAGTACGAGGACGTCTTTCCTAAAGATGTTTCAGGACTACCTCCCCACCTAGAAATCGACTTCTGCATCGACTTACACCCCAGGATGGAACTGATTTCCTCATTAGCATATCAGATGGCTCCCGCAAAGCTTCTCAGGTTGAGGGTGCAGTTGGATGATTTGCAGAGCAAGGGTATCGTATGACCCTGTGTTTCATCCTAGGCAGTTGCATACTAGTTTTCCAAGAAGGAATATGGGAGTTTGATGTTGTGCATGGATTTCCAGCGCTAGAATTAGGTAATGGTGAAGAAAAATTATCCAATTCCGAGAGTCGACAAACTCTTCAATCAACTAAGAGGGAAACAGTGGTTCTTGAATGTTGACCTTCGATCAGGTTATGACCTTTTATGAGTACGGGACAAGGATATACCGAAGACAGCTTTCAGATGCCGCTGTGGACACTATGAGTACTTAGTGATACCTTTTGGTTTGATAAACACCCCCATAGTGTTCATGGGACTGATGAACTGGATCTTCCCGTCGTACATAGAATGGATCATAGTGGTCTTCATCGACAACATCCTTATGTACTCAGCCTTCAAGTAGGAGCACGCGATACACCTGTGGATGGTTCTAGACGTACAACGAGAGCACAAGATTTATAAGAAGCTCTCGAAGTGAAAGTTTTGGATTCAGGAGGTCCACTTTCAGGGACATGTCATCTCACCAGATGGTGTAGCTGTGGAACCATCCAAGGTAGAGGCAGTGTTATCTAGGGAGCTACCTCGAAGCATGACAGAGGTGCAGAGCTTCCTTAGGTGGGCAGGATATTACCAGAGATTCATTCCTAATTTCTCAGGAATATCCGAATTGATGAAAACCTTAACTAGGAAAGGAAAATCCATCATATAGACATACAAGTGCTATCAGTCTTTCATGTAGTTGAGACAGAGTTTGAATTGAACCCTGATGTTGAGATTACTGGAGGTGGGTGATGAGTATGTAATTTTATGTGACACATCTAGGATTGGGATTGGATATGTCTTGATTCAGAGACGGGTAGTGATTACTTATGGTTTGCGACATCATAGGCCACTTGAGAAGAACTATGCAACCCATGATCTCGAGTTGGCAGCAGTAGTCTTAACATTGAAGATATTGTGACACTACCTTATGGTCGAGCGGTTTATCATCTACTCTGACCATAAGAGCCTCAAGTTCATTTTCTCACAGAAGGATCCAAATCTGACGCAGAGTCATTGGCAATAGTTCTTCCCCGATTATGTTTTTTAGATCATCTATACTTCGGGGAATGGTAACAAGGTGGCTGATGCTCATAGTAGAAGGTCGATCTCCTATTTATTGAGTGAGGCAACCGAGATGTTAGCCACATTGCATCTATCCATCATGAAAAAAAAATTAACTTACCTTCAGTCGATGGTTGTAACCCCTCCACACTTATAGCGAGTTATGGATTTGCAGCTTGGGGATGTCGACTATGAGGCATTACGTGCTTGGTTATCCACAGAACATTCTTCCGATGGATACTCTCAAGGTGGTGAACACGTACTTCTTTTTAGGGGATGCACTGTTGTACAAGTGGCGTTGTATGAAGAGGTCCTGAAAGAGTTTCATGCATCCCCTTTAGAGGTACATCATGGCGTGGAAAATATCTACTTGGATCTCCAAAGACAGTTCTGGTGGTTGAACCTAAATAAGGGAGTAGTAGGGTTCATTTCTCGATGCCTTACGTGCCACCAGGTGAAGGTTGAGTAATAAGTTCTAGCGAGATTAGCTCACCC
Source organism: Viscum album (assembly GCA_963277665.1). Classification (NCBI taxonomy): domain Eukaryota; kingdom Viridiplantae; phylum Streptophyta; class Magnoliopsida; order Santalales; family Viscaceae; genus Viscum; species Viscum album. The sequence continues at coordinate 1,691,702,887 of OY728153.1, read as the reverse complement.
CATGGATGTTCCGAAGTGCAAGTGGGATGGAATATCAATGAAATTCCTGATAGGATTACCACAGACGTCCAAGAGGCATGATTCCATTTGGGTGTTCTTTGATCGACTCAGCAAGTCAGCCCACTTTCTTACTATCAGGGATTAGAGTTCCGTAGAGAGCATGGGACACCTCTATATGGAAGATATTGTTCAGCTTCATGTCTTCCCTTTAACAATAGTCATAGATCGACACGCCAGCTTCACATCCTAGTTGTGGAAGGGATTGGAGGATTATTTTTGTACATATCTATGCTTGAGCATGACGTTCCATCCCCAGACTGATGGTCAGACAGAGAGGACCATACAGGTTCTGGACGATATGTTATAGGCCAGTATCTTGGACTTTGGTCACAGTTGGGAGGACCACCTACCACTGGTGGAGTTTGCGTACAACTATAAGGCCTCGGCCTTAAACCTTACTTAATATTGAATTAAATGAATAATTCACATTGAGGATCTTTTCAGGTTTAGAGTTTTAGAGAATTAGAACATAACTATTACATCTCAAAAGATTACAAAGTAGGCACTTCTACTAAGTTTCAATAATAAAAAAACTCTTAAAAAGAAACATGTCTAGTTCCATGTTTTATATAGCATGACATTCCCTTGATCCCATATTTGACCTTATTCCACATTAAGTCCTATGAAAAACATTTCAAAAACAAACATGGGGTGAGCATAAAAAGCTCAGTAAGGGATACAAAAAGAATGAAAACTGTTAGTTTTTCAAACATCAAGTAAACCATGTATACTCTATCAAAGTAATACCTTCACCTTCATGAAGTAGTAAAAACTCTTCACTGAATAAAGTATCAGTACTTACCTTTTTGAAACCAAAGGATTACCATAAAACCCATATAAAAAACACATAACATATATAAAGGTAACTAGGGACATAAACATACTTAAGTGGAATAACCATACGGTCGACTTCCACACATATCACTTAATGGAATATCCATACGTCCAATTTCCATACATACTTAATGGAATAGCCATACGGCCGACTTCCATACCCAATGCATTGGAGGTTATAACATAACCACCCATCCTGGTATTCACGGCACCACCCGTCATATGGTTTATCACGTAACCACCCGTCAAATGTCCAAGTACCAATATAAAATCATAAAACATAAAACCAATATAAAGGAATGATAACATTTCCACATTTCAATCACAATATATCATAATAGAATCCTTTATCAAAACCATTTTCAATACCAAAATACATAAAAGAGTATATGGTATTTATTTTATTTTAAAAACATTACATCTTTTTGAGGAAGCCAAAGACAAAATAATACTTGCGGCGGCAGAAAAGGTCGTTGTCACCGCGTACGTAAAAAAACATTCCTTTTTGTCTTTTAGTAAAACGCATCGTAGAAAAAGATTCCTTTTGTATAAAAGTAAGATTCAAAGTGTTTTATACACCGTATAAAAGAATGTTGTGTATAAAACGAAATATGCCTCAATGAAATGAGATTTAGACGAAGTCCCTTACCTCGGGTCCGACTTGACTCGATCGTTCTTTAACGTCCTGAATAATAAACTTGAGTTAATCTCTGCTTGATTAAGAACCTTTTTAAAGTTAATTATTCCTTTTATATCACTTATTGACATGTTATAAACATTATGTAACTATTTAAGTTAATAATTTTTGTTTTGTCGATATTTGGTTCTTAAGTCGAAAGTGGACTTCTTACAATTACATGTTGTTCGTGTGGTCAAAGGTTCTTTATATCCAGAATGACATTCCTGATTTGGGTAGAATATATATCATATATATCCAGCATATACATGTATTTATAATATTACATAATAATTTAGAGTTAAGAAATGAAATTCACCGTTCATGGAGACGGTAAGCCGTACGTACACATGAACGCTACATTCATTTCTATGTCATATTAATGGAATTAAAACTAAATGAGATGTATATATATTTTAATTCCAGAATTATATTAATCATTTAGATGTAACATACATTATATATATCCATCATATATATGTACTTATAATAGTACATTACATTTGGGGATAAGAAATGAAATGCACCATTCATGGAGACGGTAAGCCGTACGTACGCATGAACACTACTTTCATTTCTATCTCATACTTTAATGGAAGGAAATAATAATGATATAGAGGTATATTATAATTCCAGTATAAAATCATATATAATAACTTTAAATCCATCCTTTATACGTCCCACATATGGCATTAACGAATCACATCACTTTGAGGGTGTAACGCCCCGACCCCAGTTACCTAGAGTCGGTGCATTATTACATAACATTGGCATGATCACAAGAAAGATCAAATCTCGAAAGACCGATTGGTTTAGTAGCCTTGGAAACACTAGATATATTCATAAGTTTTACATTACATCATAAAATGAAAAAATACTACAACAACATAATGTCTCCACAGTCCACACTATTTTCCCCTCATAATATCCCTGCAGGTCATTCATAACATACTTCTTCACATCCTGGGGAAAATAAAACATAGAAAAGGGGTGAGCTCAAATACCCAGTAAGGATAACAATATAGCGGAACATTCAAAATAAGCATAAACATTTAAGGCAATGCATTACTAAAACAAAAGCCTTTTAAACTTGAACTTCAACATAGTATGGAAAAAGTAAAATGAAATAATGCCATTTACTTATTCACATGGATATTCTACTAATCGAATAATCACATGGAAAATCAATAACCACTTTCATAATGATGGAATGCATAATGCTAAACTTTAATTTCTTTTCAAGGCCTCGTCCCAAGACCTTGGGGCTAACTGTAACCGGAACCCAACCTGGAGTGCCTCTAATAACCGGACACCAACCTGGAGTGCCTCTAATAACCGGACACCAACCCGGAGTGCCTCTAATAACCGGACACCAACCCGGAGTGCCTCTAATAACCGGAGACCAAACCGGAGGGCCTACGTTTACCAGTCCCTAACCTGGAGGGATTACTTTTACCAGTCCCCAACCTGGAGGGCTTACTTTAACCAGTCCCCAACCTGGAACATACTTGTCCAACACATTCATATGAAGTAAAGGTTGAAATATAACATAAACATTCTTATTGGAACTAGCATACGAAATGTCAATACTTTTACTCATAAACCATGAATGCTATATAAATTACACATCTACAGTCAAACATATCACAAAACTTCATTACAATATGGAAGTTTTAAATCATAATAAATCAACTTCAAATAATCTTAAAATCCATCAAAGGATTGTGACATAGATGAAAATGTTTTTTTAAAAATTATTGAGAGAAATATCCCTTTTTCATGAAAACATTTTAATTTTACACAATTTAGAAATTAAGGAATTTAAATACATTTTTGAATCAAAGTGTCCCATACCACTTTGAAACTTTTTAATGGAATTAACACTTTTAAAACATTCATTTTCATATAAATAAATCCTTACAAACCATTTTGAAAACGTGGACATAAATGAGGATGATTTAGAAGAATAAATATTTAAAACATTTAAAATGATGTTTTAGTAAAAATTTTCTTAGAAATAATCCCTTTGAAAACTCTTTTATGAAATATGGACATGGATAGTAAATATGTCCCTGTAGATACTTACGTAAAGACAACCTCGGATATTAAAGAGATTGTGAAGTAAACCCTTATCAATTTGGTAACTTATGAAACATACAACCCATGAAAGAGGTATCATACAATGAAAATGTAAATAAATATAAGGTAAAGTGTATTACACAAAGAATACAATTATGGGCAGTACATACACCACACAAAAGATAATAGTGTAAATATGGCATGAATCTCACGGAAATAAAGAGTGAGATGAAAACCCCTTACCACGTTAATCAACTGAGTCGTATGGCCAAAAGTTAATAACCACCAAATTATTTACAGAATAACATGAATATAAAGATAATCATGATAATATATATATCAAATTCCAGTACACAATACAACACTTTCAATAATTTAGTGGCGAATAATGGAAATCTCACGGAATTGAATGTGAGATAAGAAAATCCCTTAACTTGTACTTTTACTTGGTTGGGGTAGGTTAAACTCCTATATAATATTGAAATAATTGTTATTAAATTATACAAGAATCATATATATTAATATCATATCATATATGATCTTTTAACTTTGCTTTGTTAATAATGTCTTAGTATTATCGTTGTTTCGGGTGTTAACTTACTCATTTTCTTTTATATGTTTTATTACGTAATCCATGTTTGTAATGGATAGGTTGTATATTATTCATATCCAGAATGATATTAAGTCCTTAAACATCATTTTTAAATCAGAAAATGCTAATTATACTTGAATGGATATGATGGATAATGAATCTCATCGCGTTCGTGGAGACGGTAGTCCGTACGTACGCACGAGAGACAATATCATTCTTTTGATATTAAAATAATATATAAATGAATGGTATATCATATATACAGAATCACTAACATGTTATATTTATTATTTACATGAGTTACATATCATTATTATACCCATCCAAATAATAATATATTGAATAACAATTACACCACGACGTGGAGACGGTAAGCCGTACGTACGCACGTATGGTGACATGTTATTCAAAGGGTTGATAGAATACTGAATATGGTTGTACCATATTTATAATAACATCAAACTATATATATGATACTGGAGTTATTATTTTAGAATGGTAACAACAAAGTAAGAAGAAGTGGAAGAAGAAGGAACTTGGAAAAAGGGTGGTGAAATCATTACCTCTTCTTCGTTTCCTTCTTTTTGATTTGATCAAAAGGGCTCCTTAGGTTGGCTTTCTGATCAAACTAAGACCTCTAGGTTGTAGTGAGGGAATTTGGGAGTGTATTTGGGCAGAGTTTGGCTGAACCATAAGGCTTTTAAGTTGTGAAGAAATGAGAAGGAGGAGTGCCCTTTTATAAGAGGGGTGAGGGGCACCTTTGGAAAAGCTAGAGATATTAGTTTATAATAAATTCATAATCGGTTTCCAATGGCTCCAAAGTTGACTATTCAAAGGTTAAGGTGGGGATGGGTCGAAATAAACTCAACCAATATAATTTATAAAGGTTTGGGTACTTATATTAACCTTATCTTTAAGTATTAACTCTAAGTTAATTAGTTTCACTTTTACAATGTCTCTTTGAATTTTTATATAATATGGTTAATAAAATTACTACATACATCCAAGAGACCCCCAAGTGGGCCATTAATGATGAACCTATCATGATATAAGTCTCTTATCCTAACCTTAGATTTTTAGGAATTTAATATCAATTAATAATATAATATTTGTTTTAAGAACTCTTTTATGTCAATTTTGACACTATTCAATAGTTGATTTTTGTGAAACTCATAACAGATTGATTACTTCGAAAAAAGTCTATTAAATCAATCCTAATATATCATATTATCCTAGAAAATTAGTTTAATTCATTAAAAGTTTCATATTATATTTATTTGGGTATTTATAATATCAATTATTTTAATTTTTCACTATTATAGTAATTACTGCATCATCATTGTGTCATAAATAAAATAAATTATTTAATGTCTAAAAATTATAAATAAAATATCATTATGTAGGAAAGATTTTTATCTTTCTAATGAATATTTATAATCTAAAATCCAACATATATATCCCTATGTAACAATTGTGTTGCTAAAAGATATATGCATGTGTCATTTTTGTATTCATTTTAACTTAATTAAAATAAAGTGTCATTATCACTTACAAGTGGATCCATGGGGTCCCCAAATCGACCCAAAGATGTCCATGGTCGACCATGTATCAACCAATAGGGTTAAGACTCGTTTTAGGGTAATTTAGTATTATTATAATATTATTTTTTAACCCTTATTTACCGGATTTACCCTTAACCATGGTAAATAAAATATTTACCACAGTAATTATTCAAAATGTCTAAAAATAAAAGTTACCTATTTACACAATTTGAACATCCTGATTCCAAATATGGAATCCATTTTCCTAAATTCAAAACACAGAAGTGGCAGAAATTAATTTAAAATTAATTCCCGCTGTCAAAACAAAAAGCGTGTTTTAAGAGATAATAACTATCAAAAGATTGACACTTGTTTATGTTTGGTTTAATTGTAAAATTATGTCCAATGACCAACATTAAAATAAATGGTAAAAATATATTCTAAATATACTTTAAAACCACTCAAATTCATAATTTATCACTATTAATTATTTTGATTAAAAAAGTTGTTTTTAATTAAAATTTTGTAATTTTCACTATTCATCAAAATATAAAAGTTATCCGAAAAGTACCAAAATTTCACCTTAGGCTAAATTCGATACTCCGAATCCAAAAATGAAGTCCATTTTGAAATATAAAATATATATAATTTCAAAAGGCTAGTTTTATTGGTTGTGGTTTGTTAGAACTCGAAGTTGCGTACAACACACGCTAGCGTACCGTGGAAGCTTGAGATGTTTCATTTTAAATTTTTGATGACCCCATTTAGTCAAAAAGTTTAAAATATAGTATCTAAAAAGGGTTCACTATTAAAATTTGGTAAAAGTGCAATACTGAAAATGAATTTGTTCTTACATTATGTCTAAGAAACTCATAATATGGATTCTAAAATTATAAGGATTATATAAAGTTTAAAATTTAGTTAACACTATTCATAACCTCTTTTGAATAGCTTGTTTGGTAAGTCATGGTGCGATTGAACTTGGTGTTGCATGTAGTGAAAGTTATTGAATTATTTTGAAGAAATAACACACTATAAAATCTTGGGGTGTTACATTCACCCCTCCTTCAATAAATTGCGTCCTCGCAATTTGAAATTGTTCTTCGAAAATAAAAGGTTGAAAATAGAAAATATCTTTGTGGGAAAACCCTCATCGGAAATTGGGTTACTAAAATTTAGTCTTAATATGAGGAAAAGAGAAATGAAAGGATCACCACCAAATTATGATCTCTATTAGGAGAACATTGGTGGCAATTAGAGACATATAATTGGAGGAAAAACGTAAATATATATAGGTAGTGATTGAGGTCATCAATCAAAACAAATTATGAAATCGAGGTCCTTAAAATCATAAATCTATGATGATTTGAAATACCATCGGTTCAACAAAACATAGGGTATTGGGATAACACATTTTTGACGTTTCAAAATATCTTAGTTGAAATCCCTCACCGAAAAATGAATTAATGAGGCCTCTATTTTAAATAAAGAGTGGAAAGTATGAAGATTACCGAAAATAACACATACTAGGGTTCTATGTAGGAAAATATGGATATGGAAGAAAAATCTAACCATCAATTATCTGATGGAGAGTGGTAGAGAACATGGCTATGAAAAGACCAACAATCCCAAATCCATAAATTAGTGATGATTTAAGGTACCATCTAGGACAACATTTTTGTTCTAAGTTCCTTTTATTAATGTTGAGGAATTTATTTATGAGATTGGATAAGATCATAAGGAGATATACTTACTTTATAATTAGAGTTTTATCCATTAATAAATTTCTACCACAAACTCATCTTTCACTCTAAAAGATAATAGAATGTAATTTTTTTTTCTATTTATACTATTCGTATAGGGTTCCAAAATAAATGAATTTATAATTCATCTACCAGATCTTTTAAAAAAAACTACATTATTTAATCCAGGACATCTCGTGGGCCAGTGGTAGGTGATACACCCTTGTCGCCCTTCGGTAGTGGGTTCAAGTCTCGCAGCCTTGCCGGACGCGACGGGTTGCCGCCCGACCTCCGGGTTGTCCTTTTATGGCAATCCAAAATAATCCAGACTAGAACTATCCAAAATAATTCTGTCCAAACTCACAGTCCAACATTTATAAGGAAGGTAAACATAATGTAGATCCTTTTTACCCCGTAATAGCCTATGAATACCTTCATCATGTATTCTTTTAATACACTGAAACATCCTGATTTACCATAATATTTGTTGATTACATTCATGCTCCCTTATTCCATATAGAATGCTGGATATACTTCATCAATCCAAAAATGTTTTAAACCCTAACAATGATGGAATAGACAAATCATTAATCACCTTCAAGGTAGTCAAGAATATCCAATATAATTTATCCAAATCAATCATGTATTATTCTAAAATCACTACCTCGGTATCAGAACCATATTATGGTTTATCTTTCTCTCAACCATATACTTTCCAAAAATTTAACCTTCTATTGAGTCACTTTTCTTTGTTCCACACAATCTCAAGTCCTTAATGAAATAGTACTGCAGTACAATCCTTATATACTCCATAATTATTATAACAAGTACATTGTTGATACAACACTCAATTGACATAATCAACATAAGAACTCTAATCATTCCTCTTCATCTGTGGTAGTATCATAACTTGATTATTATCCAATAGCATCATTTGCGGCATAGTCTGATGACTGGGACATAGGTTCGTGTAGTGTCCAAACTCCTTGCAAATGAAGCATTGTACATTTGAAACCATTTTCTTACCCTTGCAGTCACGTACGTTGTGCCCTTTTCCTCCACACTTATAACAATCTCCCATTCCTTTCAGACAAGTTCCAGGGTGTTTCTTCCCACAGTTATCACATATGGGAAAATTCTTATTTTCCCTCTTCCCTTTATCCATCGTTCTCTCTTCCATCCTTTTCTTCTCTTGCTTCCCTTCAAAGCCATAGGACATAGTAAAATCTTTATTTATCTTATCAACACATGATATTATTTCTTCATATGACGATAATACATGGGAGACTATTTCTCTTATAAATTCTGGCTTAAGACCATGAAAGATATGATCCTTCTTTCTCTTTGGATCATGTGCATTGTTGGAGTTCTCATTCCTTGTATTGGGCGCCATTTCTAAACAATGGCATACACTAGATTAGTTTATGAATTACAATACCTAATGCCAAACTTGTAAAACACATAACATAAATTAAATAGTTTATGGATATAATCCATAATCATAAAAATGTTTTCTTTGAGGACGTATATACTCATAAACCCTTCATAATGATTTGTAAAGAAAATGAGAGTTATCCTAAGCATATCCCCCGGGAGTGTCGTAACCAAGAGTGCAGCAATGCCCGTTGTCGTGCACCAGTTCCCGTTCGACTCTAGCTCAAAGCGGTGTTTTCGGGTTTTACCCCTAGGTACATTTGTGCCAGAGCCGCCTCTACCTGCTCGTATCCAGACAGGGATGTATTGCTCGGAAAAATCACAAAATCTCTACAATACCAAAATTCTAGGAAGTTCTTCTATACTAATCCTCAAAGTTCATCTTAGGTCTACGTGCTCTAATCAGAGTTTATCTAAATCTAGCTTCCAAGGTTTGTACTAAACTTCCTCTGATACCAACTGTAACGCCCCGACCCCAGTTACCTAGAGTCGGTGCATTATTACATAACATTGGCATGATCACAAGAAAGATCAAATCTCGAAAGACCGATTGGTTTAGTAGCCTTGGAAACACTAGATATATTCATAAGTTTTACATTACATCATAAAATGAAAAACTACTACAACAACATAATGTCTCCACAGTCCACACTATTATCCCCTCATAATATCCCTGCAGGTCATTCATAACTTACTTCTTCACATCCTGGGGAAAATAAAACATAGAAAAGGGGTGAGCTCAAATACCTTGTAAGGATAACAATATAGAGGAACATTCAAAATAAGCATAAACATTTAAGGCAATTCATTACTAAAACAAAAGCCTTTTAAACTTGAACTTCAACATAGTATGGAAAACGTAAAATGAAATAATGCCATTTACTTATTCACATGGATATTCTACTAATCGAATAATCACATGCAAAATCAATAACAACTTTCATAATGATGGAATGCATAATGCTAAACTTTAATTTCTTTTCAAGGCCTCGTCCCAAGACCTTGGGGCTAACTGTAACCAGAACCCAACCCGGAGTGCCTCTAATAACCGGACACCAACCCGGAGTGCCTCTAATAACCGGAGACCAAACCGGAGGGCTTACTTTTACCAGTCCCTAACCTGGAGGGATTACTTTTACCAGTCCCCAACCTGGAGGGCTTACTTTAACCAGTCCCCAACCTGGAACATACTTGTCCAACACATTCATATGAAGTAATGGTTGAAATATAACATAAACATTCTTATTAGAACTAGAATACGAAATGTCAATACTTTTACTCATAAACCATGAATGCTATATAAATAAAACATCTACAGTCAAACATATCACAAAACTTCATTACAATATGGAAGTTTTAAATCGTAATAAATCAACTTCAAATAATCTTAAAATCCATCAAAGGATGTTGACATAGATGAAAATGTTTTTAAAAAAATTATTGAAAGAAATATCCCTTTTTCATGAAAACATTTTAATGTTACACAATTTAGAAATTAAGGCATTTAAATACATTTTTGAATCAAAGTGTCCCATACCACTTTGAAACTTTTTAATGGAATTAACACTTTTAAAACATTCATTTTCATATAAATAAATCCTTACAAACCATTTTGAAAACGTGGACATAAATGAGGATGATTTAGAAGAATAAATATTTAAAACATTTAAAATGATGTTTTAGTAAAAGTTCCCTTAGAAATAATCCCTTTGAAAACTCTTTTATGAAATATGGACATGGATAGTAAATATGTCCCTGTAGATACTTACGTAAAGACAACCTCGGATATTAAAGAGATTGTGAAGTAAACCCTTATCAATTTGGTAACTTATGAAACATACAACCCATGAAAGAGGTATTATACAATGAAAATGTAAATACACATAAGGTAAAGTGTATTACACAAAGAATACAATTATGGGCAGTACATACACCACACAAAAGATAATAGTGTAAATATGGCATGAATCTCATGGAAATAAAGAGTGAGATGAAAACCCCTTACCACGTTAATCAACTGAGTCGTATGGAAAAAAGTTAATAACCACCAAATTATTTACAGAATAACATGAATATAAAGATAATCATGATAATGTATATATCAAATGCTAGTACACAATACACCACTTTCAATAATTTAGTGGCGAATAATGGAAATCTCACGGAATTGAATGTGAGATAAGAAAATCCCTTACCTTGTACTTTTACTTGGTTGGGGTAGGTTAACCTCCTGTATAATATTGAAATAATTGTTATTAAATTATACAAGAATAATATATATTAATATCATATCATATATGATCTTTTAACTTTGCTTTGTTAATAATGTCTTAGTATTATCGTTGTTTCGGGTGTTAACTTACTCATTTTCTTTTATATGTTTTATTACGTAATCCATGTTTTTAATGGATAGGTTGTATATTATTCATATCCAGAATGATATCAAGTCCTGAAAAATCATTTTTAAATCAGAAAATGATAATTATACTTGAATGGATATGATGGAGAATGAATCTCATCGCGTTCGTGGAGACGGTAGTCCGTACGTACGCACGAGCGACAATATCACTCTTTTGATATTAAAATAATATATAAATGAATGGTATATCATATATACAGAATCACTAACATGTTATATTTATTATTTACATGAGTTACACATCATTATTATACCCATCCAAATAATAATATATTGAATAACAATTACACCACGACGTGGAGACGGTAAGCCGTACGTACGCACGTATGGTGACATGTTATTCAAAGGGTGGATAGAATACTGAATATGGTTGTACCATATTTATAATAACATCAAAGTATATATATGATACTGGAGTTATTATTTTAGAATGGTAACAACAAAGTAAGAAGAAGTGGAAGAAGAAGGAACTTGGAAAAAGGGTGGTGAAATCATTACCTCTTCTTCGGTTCCTTCCTTTTGATTTGATCAAAAGGGATCCTTAGGTTGGCTTTCTGATCAAACTAAGGCCTCTAGGTTGTAGTGAGGAAAGTTGGGAGAGTATTTGGGCAGAGTTTGGCCGACCCATAAGGCTTTGAAGGTGTGAAGAAATGAGAAGTAGGAGTTCCCTTTTATAAGAGGGGTGAGGGGCACCTTTGGAAAAGCTAGAGATATTAGTTTATAATAAATTCATAATCGGTTTCCAATGGCTCCAAAGTTGACTATTCAAATTTTAATGTGGGTATGGGTCGAAAGCAACTCATCAATAGAATTTAGACAGGTTTGGGTACTTATATTAACCTTATCTTTAAGTATTAACTCTAAGTTAATTAGTTTCACTTTTACAATGTCTCTTTGTATTTTTATATAATATGGTTAATAAACTTACTAAATACATCCAAGAGACCCCCAAGTTGTCCATTAATGATGAACCTATCATTATATAAGTCTCTTGGCCGAACCTTGGATTTTTAGGAATTTAATATCAATTAATAATATAATATTTGTTTTAAGAACACTTTTATGTCAATTTTGACACTATTCAATAGTTGATTTTTGTAAAACTCATAACAGATTGATTACTTCGAAAAAAGTAAATTAAATCAATCTTAATATATCATATTATCCTAGAAAATTAGTTTAATTCATTAAAAGTTTCATATTATATTTATTTGGGTATTTATAATATCAATTAGTTTAATTTTTTACTATTATAGTAATTACTGCATCATCATTGTGTCATAAATAAAATAGATTATTTAATGTCTAAAAATTATAAATAAAATATAATTATGTAGGAAATCTTTTTATCTTCTTAATGAATATTTATAATCTAAAATCCAACATATATAACCCTATGTAACAATTGTTTTGCTAAAAGATATATGCTTGTGTCATTTTTGTATTCATTTTAACTTAATTAAAATAAAGTGTCATTATCACTTACAAGTGGATCCATGGGGTCCCAAAATCTACCCAAAGATGTCCATTGTCGACCATGTATCAACCAATAGGGTTAAGACACGTTTTAGGGTAATTTAGTATTATTATAATATTATTTTTTAACCCTTATTTATCGGATTTACCCTTAACCATGGTAAATAAAATATTTACCACAGTAATTATTCAAAATGTCTAAAAATAAAAGTTACCTATTTACACAATTTTAACATCCTGATTCCAAATATGGAATCCATTTTCCTAAATTCAAAACACAGAAGTGGCAGAAATTAATTTAAAATTAATTCCCGTTGTCAAAACAAAAAGCGTGTTTTTAAGAGATAATAACTATAAAAAGATTGACACATGTTTATATTCGGTTTAATTGTAAAATTATGTCCAATGACCAAAATTATAATAAATGGTAAAAATATATTCTAAATATACTTTAAAACCACTCAAATTCATAATTTATCACAATTAATTATTTTCATTAAAAAAGTTGTTTTTAATTAAAATTTAGTAATTTTCACTATTCATCAAAATATGAAAGTTATCCGAAAAGTACCAAAATTTCACCTTAGGCTAAATTCAATACTCCGAATCCAAAAATGAAGTCCATTTTGAAATATAAAATATATATAATTTCAAAAGGCTATTTTGATTGGTTGTGGTTTGTTAGAACTCGAAGTTGCGTACAACACACGCTAGCGTACCGTGGAAGCTTGAGATGTTTCATTTTAAATTTTTGATGTCCCCATTTAGTCAAAAAGTTTAAAATATAGTATCTAAAAAGGGTTCAATATTAAAATTTGGTAAAAGTTCAATACTAAAAATGAATTTATTCTTACATTATGTCTAAGAAACTCATAATATGGATTCTAAAATTATAAGGATTATATAAAGTTTAAAATTTAGTTAACACTATTCATAACCTCTTTTGAACAGCTTGTTTGGTAAGTCATGGTGCGATTGAACTTGGTGTTGCATGTAGTGAATGTTATTGAATTATTTTGAAGAAATAACACACTATAAAATCTTGGGATGTTACAGAGGGGGCGGTAGTCCGCACTTTTTTAAATGAAGATATCCTGTTTACCCATAATGGAAACAATAAAGGTATTCCCAAAATGAAAAATACAGAAGCTTAAGGAAAACATAAACATATTATATATCATATATAAATATAGTGTATTCTTAATGGCCACCTTTTAATGTGTTAAAATAATTTTGAACAATCATCGTTTCGGGAGGCAGAAATTCGCCATCCACGGAAACAGTATGTTCTTTAACCATTATATGTAGGTGTGTGTATGTATAGCTCGAATACTTCTTATAAAAACAACCTAGTATATTGAGGATACTGGATTTGTTACAAAAGAAAAGAATAAAAAGAGTTTAGGGGGTTGGAGAAGCAAAATAAAACAAAAGGACTCAAAAGAAGACATTACCTTAAAATCGGGTAACTCCACTTGGTTTGAGCTCAAAGGCATCCTTTGGAAGACTTCTACCCAAAGTGAGGCTTCAAGGAGTAATAGAGGGATGTGGAGAGCCAAAATCGGCAGGGGTTGGCCGAGCCAAAGGCTTTGGGAGTTTGGGTAAGGAGGTAGAGGTGGGGGCCTTTTATAAGAGGAGAGGAGGGGCATTCTTGGAAAGTAAAGAAAAGTAACTTTATTTTAAAATGGTATTCGGATTTAAGAGGTCCCAAATTGATTTATTTCTAGGATAAGGAGATAATGGTTCTAAATCCACTCATTCAATAGGTTTTTGACATGTTTAGATCTTAAATATTATATTATCTTTCCATTTTATTTAAATCGTTAAATAATGAGGTCATCAATGCATCATCATGATGTCATAAAGAATTTAATTTATTTAATGTCTAAAAATTATAAAAAAAACTACTATGATGTAGGAAATCTTTTTATATTTCCAATGACTATTTATAGTCAAAAATATGACTTGTATAACCCCATGTAAAAATTGTTTTAGTAAAATATCTCATGTGTGTGTCATTTTTACTTTAAAATTAAATAAAAAGTTATTTATGTCATTTCCCAACCAAAGTGGCTCCATGGGGTCCCCAAGCTGACCCATGGATTGTATTGGTCGGCCATGACACATCCAATAAGGGTAGGACATGTGTCAAGCTCATCTCATATTATTAAAACATTATTTTTACCTTAAACTACACTAATTACCACTAATCGCATTTAAAAACTTAATAAGTTACTATTCACCAAAAAATTATTTTAATCTCATTGAACCACATTTTACTTCATAATGACAACCATGTATGTCAGATTTTTTGAAATTCAAAACACAGAAGTGGTAAAATTTCATTTAAACTAAAAATCGGTTTTTATAAGTACCACTTAGTGGATTCACTATTCATCAAAAATTGAAGTTTTTCAGAAAAATACCAAAAAATCACCCTAAGCTATATTTGATATTACGAATTCAAAAATGAATTCCATTTTACAAAATTCAGAACATATAAGTTGCATTAATTAATTTATTAATTAATTCCCGCTGTCAGAGCAAATAGCGTGTTTTTATGAAACAATAAGTATCAAAAGATTGACACTAGTTTAAGTCCGATTTCAATGTGAAATTAAATCCAACGACCACTATTGGATTTAATGGTAAAAATATTTACTAATTTTTCTTTAAAACCAATTCAAATGATAATCTAATCATATAAATAAATTAGATTAAAAAGGGGTTTTGAATTAAAATACAACATTTTACACTATTCATTAAAAAATGAACTTTATCGGAATGATACCAAAAATTTACACAAAGTAAATTTTGATGTCCCGATTCTAAAAAAGAGTTATATTTTATCCAATAGAATTTATAAGATTGATCAAAACTATATTTAATGACGGTTCGCCGTCAAAAGGTGATAAGTGAACCCTTAGTGAAAATTAGGGTATAAATGCCTGAAATTGAATTCTTTCCGTATTTTAAGCCTTTATCTTTTATTAGATAAATGTAAAAACATTTAAAAACATATATAATAATATTTTAGTTAATTCTATCCATTCCCACCAGTTCAACGGCTACGTGTTAACTAGAATTTAAAATAATATTATTTTATTACTAGTGTGCAACGTATGTTTTCAAAGAAACTCATCGTTGCGTATCGAGTACGCTATCGAACGTAGAAACCCCTTTTAATTAAAATTAAGAATTAATACGTAAATATTAATAAATATGAAAATTCTTTATTCTTTATTTACCTGGGATGTTACATCCTTCCCCCCTTTTAGGAATTACGTCCTCGCAATTTTATTCACTTATCAAAATAAGTGGGGGTATTTATCCCTCATTGCATTTTCAAATTCCCATGTTGCCTCTTCAATCACATGGTTTTTCCACAAAACCTTTACCTGAGTAATCACCTTATTCCGTAACACCTGCTCCCTATGGTCAAGAATCTAGACTGGTTCTTCTTCATAAGATAGGTTCTCCTCCAGTTGAACTACCTCTGGACTCAAAACATGAGATGGATCTGGCATATACTTCCTCAACATCGAAACATGAAAGACATAGTGTACCTGAGATAAAATCGGAGGTAAAGCCACTCAGTAAGAAACTGATCCAACTTTCTCCAGAATTTCATATGGTCCAATTAACCTTGGACTCAGCTTTCCTTTCTTACCAAACCGCATCACACATTTCCATGGAGAAAACTTGAGAAAAACATGATCACCTACCTCGATAGATAGATCCTTCCTCCGGTTATCCGCATAACTCTTCTACCTGCTCTGAGCTGTTCTCATGTGTTTCTGAATCAACTGAATTTTTTTTCCATATCTTCTACTAATTCTGGTCCCATCAGCTTCCTTTCACCCACTTCATCCCAAAATACTGGAGTTTGACACCGCTTCCCATATAATGCCTCAAATGGTGCCATCTGTATACTAGAATGAAAACTGTTATTATAAGAAAACTCAACCAAAGAAAGATGTTGGTCCCAACATCCCTTATAATCCATCGAACAAGCTCGTAGCATATCCTCCAAGGTCTGAATTGTTCGTTCTGACTTCCCATCTGATTGATGATGAAAAGCTGTACTAAAATTTAATTCAGTACCCAACGACTTCTGAAGGCCTCTCCAAAAGTTGGAAGTAAACTGGGGATCAAGGTCAGATATAATGGAGAGAGGAACTCCATGTAACCTGACTATCTCTTTAAGATACAAACGGGAAAGTTGATCTAGGGAAAACGTATCTCGTATAGCAAGGAAATGAGCAGATTTAGTCAAGAAATCAACAATAACCCAGATTGCATTATTACCTCGAGATGTCCTCGGTAATCCCACAACAAAGTCAATGGATATGTTTTCCCATTTCCACTCTGGCACTGGTAAAGGTTGAAGCATCCCTTTAGGTAACAGTCGCTCTGCTTTAACCTGATGACAAGTCAAACAGTTCACAGTAAAATCAGAAATATCTCTTTTCATTCCATCCCACCAGTAATACTCCCGCAGATCTCTGTACATCTTAGTACTGCCAGAATGAACTGAAAACAGGGAACTATGAGCCTCACATAACAACTCATTCTTCAACTGTGAATCACAAGGCACACATAATCTCTTCCCAAACCTCAGAACACAATCATTATCAATGTTGAATTCAGGAAACATACCTTTCTGAACCAGATCTACCTTTTTCTGCAACTCACTGTCTTTCTTCTGTGCTTGCTTGATTCTATCTGATAGAGATGATCTCACTGATACCTGAAACAAAACAGAAGAACTTCCTGTACCAACAGCTTCTATTCCAAAGTTCATTAAATCCTTATCCAATGGATCACATTCCAAACGCAACATTTCTAATGAAGCATTACTTTTTCGACTCAATGCATCGGCCACTTCATTTGCTTTTCCCAGATGGTAGTGAATTGTACAATCACAATCCTTGATTAATTCCAGCCATCTCCTCTGTCTCATGTTCAATTATTTCTGAGTGATTATATACATTAAACTTTTGTGATCAGTATATATTTCACACTTTACTCCATACAAATGATTCCTCCAAAATTTTAAAGCAAAGACAACAGCAGATAATTCCAAATCATGTGTAGGGTAATTTACCTCATGAGTTTTCAACTAACGTGAAGAATAAGAAATTACCTGATCATTCTGCATAAGGACACAGCCAAGTCCCTTCAACAAAGCATCATTGTATATAAAAAACTCACCATTCCTGGTAGGAAGTGCCAAAACTGGAGCATTCACCAATCTTCTTTTGAACTCCTGAAAACAATCATCACATGCTTTTGTCCAGATGAACTTAACACCCTTACGAGTTAGCTTAGTCATTGGACTAGATAACCGTGAAAAAATTTCAACAAACCTTCGGTAGTAACCTGCCAAACCAAGAAAACTATGGATCTCGGTTACATTTGTGGGTCTTGGCCATTATTCAACAACTTTTGTTTTAGTAGGATCAACAGTTATGCCATCTTTTGAAACAATGTGACCCAGGAAATAAATTTTTTGTAACCAAAACTCACACTTGCTGAATTTTCCATATAATTTCTTTTCTTTTAAGGATTGAAAGATAACCCTTAAATGACATTCATGTTCCTCTTTACTTTAAGAAAACACCAAAATATCATCGATGAAAACAACCACAAACTTATCCAAGAACTCATGGTAAATTCTATTCATAAGGTCCATGAATACAGCAGGTGCATTGGTTAACCCAAAAGGCATAACTATAAATTCATAATGGCCATATCTAGTACGGAACACAGTCTTCGGAACGTCTGCTTCTTTTACTTTCAACTGATGGTACCCCGACCTCAAGTCAATCTTTGAAAAATACTGAGCTCCCTGGAGTTGATCAAACAAATCATCGATATGAGGCAAAGGATACTTGTTCGTAACAGTAATATTATTCAAGGATCTATAATCAATGAAAAGTCTTATTGATCCATCTTTATTTTTAACAAACAAGACAAGAGCACCCCAGGGTGATGTGCTAGGTCGAATGAAACATTTATCTAATAACTCCTGCAATTGTTTCTTTAAAACTAAAATTTCAACTTGAGCCATTCAATAAGGGGGTTTTGAAATTGGCTTAGAATCAGGAACTAAGTCAACAGTTAATTCAACTTCCCGATCATGAATAATACCAGGCAACTCATCAGGAAAAACAACAAGACACTCATTTACCACTGGCACATCATTAATCTGAACAGTTCCTTTATTTTCAACAATATGTGCAAGGTAACATTCATTTCCATCTTTTACTAGTTTCTCAACTTCCTGATAAGTTATCAAAATCAAGGTTTCATTATTGTACACAAACTGAAAATCCTTCTGAAAATAAACCATTTTAGCTTTGCAGTCAATCTTAGCATGATAAACAGAAAGCCAATCCATGCCCAAAATAACAACAAACTCTACTAGAGGAAAAAAATAAAGTTTGCTGGTAGATTCTTTCCACACACAGGGATATGAAGGTTCTTATAATTCCTTTTTGTCTCAACATTCCCTCCGGGTTTTTTTACCATAAGTTCAGGGTTCATATCTTGAGATGGAATTTCCAATTTACTAGAAAACTTCTCAGAAATGAAAGAGTGTGTAGACCCTGAATCAAACAACACATTGGCATAATCTGAACAAACAAATAGTGTACCTAATACCACTTCATTCGATGGCCCAACATCTGCTGAAGTTGTTTCAAAGGATTTCACCACCCCTTTCTGCTTGTAGTCTGGATGCATTCCCCCAGTTGAGTTCTTCGTTGGACGCTCGTTTACATAATGACCCATTTCATTACACTTAAAACGTCTTACTGTTGGCTTTTCATTGCCTACTTGATCAGCTTCCTTACAGTTACGAGCAATATGACCAGACTTACCACAACAAAAGCACTTACCAGACTTGGATAAAACATTCTCCAGGATGCATTTTACCACACTTCTCATAGGATGGATATTTGGTTTTCTTACCTCCTTGCTTCTTTGATGAATTCTTCCCATTTTCCTGCCAACTAGACCTCTTATTCTGTTTTTTGTCATAGAACACCTGATCATCGGCAAACTCCATTTCCACCTTCTCCGCACATCGAACAAGTTTTTCATAACTTTTGAACTCACGAGAAGCTAAAGCCGTTCGATACTTTGGCTTTACCCCTGAGTAAAAATGGTTTATTTTACTATCAAGATCTCGTATGAAGTTTGGAGCATACCTTGCCAATCGAGTGAACTTTGCTTCATAAGAAGCCACTGAATCATCCTCCTGCCTCAATTCTAGGAACTATTTTTCCATCCTATGACGAACCACCTTAGGAAAATATTTCTAAAGAAACATACCATTGAATTCGTCCCAGTGAAGATCCTCAATCTCATCACTATCCCTGATATTTTTCACCATCGACCACCACTGATCATCTTCACCTTCAAAATGGTAAACAACAAGACTAACCTTTTGATGTTCTAAACACCCCATGACATCAAAAATATTCTCCAGTGCTTTAATCCACCCTTCAGCTTGCACATGGTCAGATGATCCTCTGAATGATGGGGGATGTTGCATCATGAAATGTTCCACCGCTGACATGTTCCTCTGCGGTTGATCTGGCTGATCTCGTGCATGGATACCACCACCATTTATAGCCTGAGTCAACTATGCCATCACTGCAACAAACTGTTCAGTTCCAATTCCGACCATCTCTGGTTGCTGATTTGGAAGGTTGTCTTCCTCCTGATGTCGTCCCAACATTGCTGATTTGTTTCCTCTGTGGAAAACCATTCTGAACACAGAAATATCTTAGGCGAAGCAACATGGTAATCTGTAAATACTATATCCTTTCAATCATATTATAATTTAACACTTTCCTAACTCCTAAAGTTGTCTAAACTGACCTTTGATATCAACTATAAGGCCCCGGCCTTAAACCATTCTTAATATTGAATTAAATGAATAATTCACATTGAGGATCTCTTTAGGTTTAGAGTTTTAGAGAATTAGAACATAACTATTACATCTCAAAAGATTACAAAGTAAACACTTCTACTATGTTTCCATAATAATAAAAAACTCTTAAAAAAAACATGTCTAGTTCCATGTTTTATATAGAATGACATTCCCTTGATCCCATCTTTGACCTTATTCCACATTAAGTCATATGAAAAAAATTTCAAAAAAAAACTTTGGGTGAGCATTAAAAGCTCAGTAAGGGATACACAAAGAATGAAAACTGTTAGTTTTTCAAACATCAAGTAAACCATGTAAACTCTATCATAGTAATACCTTCACCTTCATGAAGTAGTAAAAACTCTTCACTGAATAAAGTATCATTACGTACCTTTTTGTAACCAAAGGATTATCATAAAACCCATATAAAGAACACATAACATATATAAAGGTAACTTGGGACATAAACATACTTAAGTGGAATAACCATACGGTCAACTTCCACACATATCACTTAATGGAATATCCATACGGTCAATTTCCATACATACTTAATAGAATAGCCATACGTCCAACTTCCATACCCAATGCATTGGAGGTTATAACATAACCACCCGTCCTGGTATTCACGACACCACCCGTCATATGGTTTATCACATAACCACCCGTCAAATGGCCAAGTACCAATATAAAATCTTAAAACATAATACCAATATAAAGGAATGATAACATTTCCACATTTCAATCACAATATATCATAATAGAATCCTTTATCAAAACCATTTTCAATACCAAAATACATAAAATAGTATATGGTATTTATTTTATTTTAAAAACATTACGTCTTGTTGAGGAAGCCAAAGACCAAATAATACTCGCAGTCGCGGAAAAGGTCGGTGTCACCGCCTACATAAAAAAACATTCCTTTTTGTCATTTAGTAAAACGCTTCGTAGAAAAAGATTACTTTTGTATAAAAGTAAAAGTCAATAAGGTTTATACACCGTATAAAATAATGTTGTGTATAAAATGAAATATGCCTCAATGAAAGGAGATTGAGACGAATTCCCTTACCTCGGGTCCGACTTGACTCGATCATTCTTTAACGTCCTGAATAATAAACTTGAGTTAATTTCTACATGATTAATAACTTTTTTAAAGTTCATTATTAGTTTTATATCACTTATTTCCATGTTATAAACATTATGTAACCATTTAAGTTAATAATGTTGGTTTTGTCGATATTTGGTTTTAAGTCAAAAGTGGACTTCTTACAATTACTTGTTGTTCGTGTGGTCAAAGGTTCTTTATATCCAGAATGACATTCCGAATTTGGATAGAATATATATCATATATATCCTGAATATACATGTATTTATAATATTACATAATCATTTAGAGGTAAGAAATGAAATTCACTGTTCATGGAGACGGTAAGCCGTACGTACGCATGAACGCTAGTTTCATTTCTATGTCATATTAATGGAATTAAAACTAAATGAGATGTATGTATTTTTTAATTCCATAATTATATTAATCATTTAGATGTAACATACATCATATATATCCATCATATATATGTACTTATAATAGTACATTACATTTGGGGATAAGAAATGAAATGCACCGTTCATGGAGACGGTAAGCCGTACGTACGCATGAACGCTACTTTCAATTCTATCTCATACTTTAATGGAAAGAAATAATAATGATATAGAGGTATATTATAAATCCAGTATAACATCATAAATAATAACTTTAAATCCATACTTTATACGTCCCACACATGGCATTAACGAATCACATCACTTTGAGGGGGCGGTAGTCCGCACTTCCTTAAATAAAGATACCGTGTTTACCCATAATGGAAACCATAAAGGTATGCCCAAAATGAAAAATAAAGAAGCTTAAGGAAAACATAAACATATTATATATCATATATAATTATAGTTTCATCTTAATGGACACCTATGAAGGTGTTAAAAGAATGTTGAACAATCATCGTTTCGGGAGGCAGAAATTCGCCATCCACGGAAACAGTATGTTCTTTAACCATTAGGTGTAGGTGTGTGTAAGTGTAGCTCGAATACTTCTTATAACAACATCCTAGTATATTGAGTATACTGGAGTGTTTACAAAAGAAAAGAATATAAAGAGTTTAGGGGGTTGGAGAAGACAAATAAAAAAAAGGACACAAAAGAAGACATTACCTTAAAATCGGGTAACTCCCCTTGGTTTGAGATCAAAGGCTTCCTTGGGAAGACTTCTGCACAAATTGAGGCTTCAAGGAGTACTATAGGGATTTGGAGAGCCAAAATGGGCAAGGGTTGGCCGAGACAAAGGCTTTGGGAGTGTGGGTAAAGAGGTAGAGGTTGGGGCCTTTTATAAGAGGAGAGGAGGGGCACTCTTGGAAAGTAAAGAAAAGTCACTTTATTTTAAAATGGTATTTGGATTTAAGAGGTCCCACATTGATTTATTTCGAGGATAAGGTGATAAGGGTTCCAAATCAACTCATACAATAGGTTTTGGACATGTTTAGGTCTTATATATTACATTATCTTTCCATTTTATTTAAATCGTGAAATAATGAGGTCATCGCAGCATCATCGTGATGTCATAAATAATTTAATTTATTTAATGTCTAAAAATTATAAAAAACTACTATGATGTAGGAAAGATTTTTAGCTTTCCAATGACTTTTTATAGTCAAAAATCGGACTTGTATAACTCCATGTAAGAATTGTTTTAGTAAAACATCTCATGTGTGTGTCATTTTTACTTTAACATTAAATAAAAAGTTATTTATGTCATATCCCAACCAAAGTGGCTCCATGGGGTCCCCAAGTTGACCCATGGATTTTCCTGGTCGGCCATGACACATCCAATAAGGGTAGGACATGTGTCAAGCTCATCTCATATTATTAAAACATTATTTTTACCTTAAACTACACTAATGACCTCTAATCGCGATTAAAAACTTAATAAGTTACTATTCACCAAAAAATTATTTTAATCTCATTGAACCACATTTTACTTCTTAATGACAACCATTTATGTAGGATTTTTGAAATTCAAAACATAGAAGTGGTAAAATTCCATTTAAACGAAAAATCAGTTTTTATAAGTACCACTTAGTGGTTTCACTATTCATCAAAAATTGAAGTTTTTCCGAAAAATACCAAAAAATCACCCTAAGCTATATTTGATATTCCAAATTCAAAAATGAAGTGAATTTTACAATATTCAAAACATATAACTTGAATTAATTAATTTGATAATTAATTCCCGCTGTCAGAGCAAATAGCGTGTTTTTATGAAACAATAAGTATCAAAAGATTGACACTAGTTTAAGTCCGATTTCAAAGTGAAATTAATTCCAACGACCACTATTGGATTTAATGGTAAAAATATTTTATAATTTCCCTTTAAAAACAATTCAAATGATAATCTAATAATATAAATAAATAAGATTAAAATAGATTTTGAATTAAAATACAACATTTTACACTATTCATTAAAAAATGAACTTTATCGGAATGATACCAAAAATTTACACAAAGTAAATTTTGATGTCCCGATTCTAAAGAAGAGTTATATTTCGTCCTATAGAATTTATAAGATTGATCAAACCTATATTTAATGACAGTTCGCTGTCAAAAGGTGATAAGTGAACCCTTAGTGAAAATTAGGGTATAAATGCCTAAAATTGAATTCATTCCGTATTTTAAGCCTTTATATTTTATTTGATAAATGTAAAAACATTTAAGAACATATATAATAATATTTTAGTTATTTATATCCATTCCCACCAGTACAACGGCTTCATGTTAACTAACATTTAAAATAATATTATTTTACTACTAGTGTGCAACGTAAGTTTTCAAAGAAACTCATCGTTGCATATCGAGTACGCTGTCCAACATAGAAACCCATTTTAATAAAAATTAATATTTAATTCGTAAATATTAATAAATATGAAAATTATTTATTCTTTATTTACCTGGTATGTTACAACAACAATATCTACCACTCCACCATTGGTATGGCATCTTTTGAGGCTTTATATGGGATACCCTTCCAGTGATCGCTTTGCTAGACCGACCCTAGAGATTCATCACTCATGGGTCCAGAGTTGGTATGAGCTACCACCAGGAAGGGGCAGATCATCCTGGAGCAGATGAAGACTACACCGAGCCAGCAGAAGTCTTATGTTGATAGGGGACAAAGACCTTTGGAGTTCATGGAAGGAGACCACATATTTCATTAGGACTCACCTCGATGGGGGTTACAAATATTTGGCTAGAGCGGAAAGATATCTCCAAGGATAATCAGACCATTATAGATATTGTGTAGAGTAGGTGAGATGGAGTACTACGTAGATCTACCACCATAGTTGCATCGGGTACATGATGTCTTCCATGTTTTGTAACAGAGGAGGTGCGTGTATGACCCATCACCCTTCATCGACTGGGGAGAGCTGGACATCGATGATGGAGTGACCTTTACTAAGTGCCCAATTGAGATCATGTATTGGCAGGAGGGGATCCTTCATGGGAAAACAATTATCTTGGTGCACATTTGGTGGAAGCACGAGAATCTTCTAGTAGATCACGAGGGACCGTGAGACTCAGATTTGTTCCTAGTACCTGCATCTTTTTGAGTAGCCTTTGTTTTGGATTTTTGGGGATGAAATGCCCCAAGGTGGGAAGATTGTAATGTCTCGAATTTTATATGTATTAATAATTTTAAATATTATATGGAATTATTTCGAGAACAGACCTTTTGATAGTGTGCGATTCTGAGGCCCGGAGTGCCCAGAATAAATGTTTGAAATAAATTAAAATTTTGAACACCACGTGTGAGCGGGTTTCCTATAAAAGTGTATTTTCAATTATGTGGGTCCCCAGATCATAAATTTGAGGGCACCATTGCATTTATGGTGGTGAATTAACCTTATGAGAGGCCTAACATTGATCGTCATGGATTAGCTATGAGAGTTATTTTTTGGACTTTTAATGAAAATAAAATAAAATAAAAATTATTTTATTTAAAAGTTTCGTTATTATGTAGGGACATAATTCTTCCCTTTTTAAATAACTGCTTATGGAAAGTTTGCAAGGTTATACTCATAACCCAGTGAATTGAGAGAGTGGATCTTGGAGATTTAGAGGATAACCCGTTGGTGGACAGTGATGACACATCTCAGATCAGACAAACCTGGCCAAAGAATGTGATGCGGTGATCGTTCTTCAATCGGATCGAGGTAGGGGTTATTGTTTCGATTCTTCATTCCCCATTTTTTGGACTTTTTGATGAATGTAGATAAACCATGAACATGTAGATCTGCAGATCATGCATTCTTGCAGGTGGGTATTATTTTTTGTTTCATTCGGGGTTTGATTCAAGAATTTTTAATTTTGATAATTATTGGATTATCGTTTGAATTATCTGTGCTTAATCATTCTAACGAGATCAGATCGACATCATGTTGAAAGATGGTGAAGGTTCATTAATTATTTTGGTGTGTTGGATTTTATTCTTCTATTATTCATGTTTTTCGTGAGGTAAAAAACAATGGATCATTGCGCATTTGTTTCATGACATTACTATCCCAAAATTTGATATCCGACATTGTGGTGACTTGGTAGAGGTGTGTCGATGATAGCGGCAGACGAATCTACATGGTTCGCGAATTATTGTTATTCGACTATTCTTTGTGTGAATGATCAAAACACATTTTAAGTGCCGATCGGAGGTCTAAAACAGATGGAATCGTCTTTGTGATGTTGGGATGACCTCAGATCTGGAGTTTCGTTGTGATCAGACAGTCAGATCAAAGACTGGAGGAGAGACTGGGATGCGGCAACGACAGGTGTCGTTTCTTGAATTTTTCGAAGAACCCAGCAAGTATCCCCGAAGAACACGTCGTTTGGTACCGGCTCAATGGAATCTAGGGTTTCACAAGCCATGAAGCGATGACACGACATGTCCCTGATGAACATGGACTGTGGGTCCTTATGCAAGACTCGGCATGAATCTTAGGTGATACATGGACACAGGATGGAGTACAAGGTTGTGTACTCTACCACACGGCTAGACCATGCCAGCTACATGGGTTACCCCATGTACTGGTTACATTAGATGATGCATGGGATAAAGTCGTGTACGGCCACATGACCGCATACATGCATCCCACCACAACTACTCGGACACGTCGTGTGATCTGTACTACATGTCGTGTATTGACATTCCTACACAGCCATCCATGGGATACATGACATAGTATACGAGCAGTGCCCAGGGTCAAAAGACACAGTGTGTGATACTTCAACATTCCATGTACATTTTAGTACATGCCTTGAAATTTTTCTCCATCATGTCTTGGAAATGTCTCGTTTGGGTTAGTTCCCTTTTTTCTCGTTCCCCTAAAAGGTCATGTATCATTTCCTACTACAGGATTATGATCCATTCACCCGGAATTTATGAGATAGAGTCAACTATCCCTTTGAGATGCCCGTAGAGAGATCCTCTATCCATTATTTTCCATAGGTAGAGTCAGGTATCTATGTGACTACATACATAGGGCACCGATATTCTAACTAGCCGGTGAATTCTAGATGAGTCGCGATATCATCAAAGGCTCTGGCAGTGATCCTCATCTGTGTTTCATGATCTTTTCCCTACTTAGGAGTGATTTCTCCCGAAATGAGAGAATCTATCCTTTGTTACCTTTTTTAATGGACAATAATTCTATGAAGGACTCCATCCGAGCTGTCATACTCATGGAGTGAGTACTCCTAGGTGTGTTCTTCATGTAACCTTCGAACAGAATCCCATGTAGGAGTATACTATTTCATGACTTGTCCCTTGACTATGGGTTTGGGATTTGAGTATATCTGGATTGTTTTCTCCAATTATATGTTCACTAGAAAAACACTATGTAGAGATGATTGTGCCTTTTCTTTGTGTACTGCCTTTTGGTTTTCGGTGTCCTCTACAGGGTATTGTTACACTCACCCCTGCACGGGCTTTTCCAACATGTGTCATGTCTTATGCTGAAGAGAAAAATTTACATAGAGTCTAGGGAATACCAGGACAGGACCAAGATCTCTGAGTTCCCTATAGGCCGAGGTGTTCCTACAGCTAAGGGTAGGAGTCCTAGTACCTCTTTGTGATTACAGGTTGGACGTTGTAGTTTTTAGACTCTTGTTTTTTGTGGGATTGTATTCTTTCCTAGTTTACTTTCAGTATTTACTTCCAGTCATACTCTGGGTTTTCATTGTATGCATTCATTTTGTTCCTTAGTGTTTTTAAACATTTCAGCATTGTGGGCTTGGAGATGTGTGTGTGTATATAGGTACATAGGCAATTCCTCCAATGTTAGTAATATGACTACATAGTGATAGTCATCAGCCCCTGGCCTATTGGAGGCAGGCTTGGGGAGTCGCGGTGTGGGCCCCACTAGGACACGTCGTGACAATTTTGAATAGTCACTTGGAGTATTTCTTAAAGAATGTATTCTTTCTTTGAAAATCATATTTTTTATAACATTAAATTTTGAAATAATTTTCATTATAAATAATCATAAAAAAATATGAATAAATCGTTGAAAAAATAAATTTAATCATTACAATATTTGAAAAACAAAATTCTTCCAAAAAACCATCAAAACATATAAAGGAATATTTAAATAAACTTTTTAATCATAAATCATTTTTAAACCGTTTTTATTTGAATATTTATTGAAAAAATATAATGGATGATTTGAAAAAATCTTTTTAAAAATAAAACATTTTTGAAAACATTTATCATTGTAAACCACATTAAAAATATTAATTTCCACAATACTAGGAAATCATTTTCGTATAAAAATAAAAATATTGTAAAATTTCAACGGAATATTCATTGAAATTTTGGTCATGATGTAAAATTAATCCATACATGTCAAAAAATCCCTTTTCTCTGTAAAATGTTGTGAAAGTCCCTTAATCAGAGAATTTAAAATGATTCATTTTAATAACTTTTTTAAAAAATAATGAAAGGATAAAAATTAAATTTAAAAATAATATCATAATAGTATAACATTTTATAAAATATTTTTATAAATCATGGTTGTAAAAAAACATATTTCAATCCTAAAATAGAAACAAAGTCAGATTTTACTAAATACATTTTCAAAATTATCTTTTGTACCAATATAACTACCCATACATTAAATACATAGATATGAAATCAAAATTAACGAATATTCATTAAAAAATAAAACAAATCCATGAAAATACTACATATTTATAGTATCATTAGAAATGAGGAAACCTAAACAACTGGTTCATAAAACATATACAATGTCTCCCGCTTATTCCTTTATTAATAGACCCCATTTTGACAAATCTTACTTAATAATCTTATTCAAAACCTGGGGAATGGAAGCATAAGAAAGGGTGGGATTTGATTCTCAGTAAGGATAACTAATGGGGATATCAATAATATCATAATCATAACAAATAAGAACAATCCATTTCAAAATACTATCCTACATATGAAAGATTGTGATATCATGGAATGTGATAAATCATAAAATTTCAATAAAAAATGAACATAATACCCAAATCCATAACCTAAAGCATGAATTTTTTTTTCAGAAACATAAGCATATAAAAAATTTCATTGTATTCAAGGCTCATTTCACAGACCATCATAGCGGATAAAGTCCATTACGGAACTGTGCTCACTCTTTATTCCATCCATGTATTACTGAACCGACATCATTTCCAATTCCATCCCTATGTATCTCCTGAGATATAAATATTTACCAAATGGATTGGAGGGAGATATAGGTTTCACAAATCTCATAATAAAATCATTCTAACCTGTTCCACAAAAATGTAAATCATTCATCATAGCATAACCCATGGAATAAAATGGGATTCTTAAACATCATTCCATCAATATCCATATATATAAAATGTATTTCATAAATGTCATACCATAATAAAAATAACAAAACCATAGTAACTATATGTATAGAATCATAACACTATTTAAATAATATCATCTTAGATGGAAAATAATGTTGATAAATCACTTGAAATTAATTCTTGAGGAAAATATACTTTCTTCTTGAAAAACAATTTATTCTCTAAAAATGCCACACAATTTTTATAGAAAAGACATTACTTGGAAATAAAATTTAAGTATTATAAAGTATTCTTCATTGTAATAAGGAGTTAGGAAAGAGTAAAAATCACTTCATTCTATATAAGTTAAATGAAAACATTCTTCTTGTACTTTGGTAAGAAATTCCAAAATCACCTTGTACTGAAAGATTTCAAAAGATTCCTTTCATAACATTTTATAAAATTCACCAATAAGAATGATTGACATTATAAAACAGTAGAATAATATAAAAATATAAAATATATAGGAAACATATATGTGGATAATAAATATATCAGAGTAAATACTTATATACAAACAATCTCAGATAATAATGAAATTATGAAACTATCATTTACCAAAGATCTGATATCCTTTGTATATATTTGAACCTCATATATAATTATTTAAATTATATGATTGAATTATTATAATATCATATTTATTTTTATGATATCATATATGATCATATTATCATCCATTTTTAATAACATTCCATTATTACACATTGTTTGGGTATAAATGGCATCATTTTCTTATTCATGTTTTGTCGAATAAGTTCTAATTATTATTCATAAGTTATAGTAATATCATTTATATAAGGATATTAATATAATATATAACATATTTAATCATTTAAAAAATGTATATAATCATGATTTAGTGGATATCAGGTACAATGAATTGCATCTCATCATTGAGACGGTGGGTCGTATGTATGCACGAGTGATGTTATCAATCCATAAATTATGAAACTGTTTTTAATTAAACTGTATATATTGATAAAATATAAATATTTTTTTAGAATAATAATATATATTTTTGATTTCTGTCACTATACCCATCCACATAGAGAGGTTGTGTAAAACAAATTACCCCACGATGTTGAGACGGTAACCCGTACGCACACACGGGTGGTGATTTTAATTTTCATAGGATGGGTAGAAGGGGAAATGAGTTTGTTACATAGACATAATAAAATATTATTATATAGTTGATAATTTAGAATATTACTTAATAATTGAAACAAAAATGGAATAGGATGTAGCTTTAGAATGACGTTTCAAAAAATCGGTAGAGGAGATTATCTATTCTTCGGTGTGTGCTCCCTTTAGATCTCCTTCTAAATGCTCTACATATGGTATTTTGAGAAGACCATAACCTATATAATGTGAATATGGAATTTGAAAAGGGATATGGGAATTTTATTTCTTATCTTGAAGTCTCAATGTGAAGTAAATAAATGAGGGAGGGGAACCATTTAATAATTGAGGTTAGGGGAACCATTGAAAACTCCAAAAATATTAATTTGTAAAAAATCAAAGCCCCTAAAAAACATGAAAAAATCATAGTTTAAAAACTGATTTGAGATTAGGTTTTAGTATCATAAACAAATAAAGTTTGACATGTTTGGATTTCATTTTGAAACTTACAATTTTGTTTTACCCTTAATTATTCTCTTTTAATTTTAACTAAGGGAAAAACATTGATAAATATTAAAATTGTGTTATTTTTTACATATTTTATTTCAATTAGATAATAAATGTAACATGTATAGAATTTTAGAGTAAACCATAATTTTTTAATTTTTTAAAAAAATTAGTATAATTTTTATATAATCTAATAAAACATTATTTGGACAAAAATGTCAATAGTGTAAATTTTGACACTATTCATTTAATGGATTTTTAAAAATAACAAGATAAGTTTTAAACCACAAACCAAATATTTTATTATATATATATGGTTTCATGATAAATTGGAATGTTTGTTGTTATATTAATTATCCCAAATTATATTTATTTTAGTTTTTTTTATAACATTAATTCGATATTTCCATTAATAAAATAATTTCTACATCATTATTGTGTAATTATTTAATAAACTTTTTTGTTGGGTAAAAATTTGAAATAAAATTTAAGATGAATATAAATCCAATATATTTCATAATAATACTTATATTCAAATATATATCCTAGATAATCCTACATTAAAAATGTTATATGTATTAAAACATGAATATGAATACATTAACATCAATTTAAATAAAATAATATAACTATTATAATCTCTTCCATAAGGATCCAAATGGACAATAACTCGATCCTATGATAGTTTGGATTGAGATATACTTGACCAATAAGTTTTGGTCATGTTTATGTGTCATGTAATGGTTATTATCAGTTTAATAAAAATTAGCTTATTGTTTTTTATCAATTAAATAATATCTACATCATAAATATATAAACCCTTATGGTAATTATTAATTTCCTAAAAATTAAAAATAAATTCCCAAAATAAATAAAAAAATTAGCTTTAAAAGGATTATTTTTAATTAAATATATATTATGTATCGCCTTATATTAAAAACTATTTAGTTAGTAAATTTTAGTAAAACATATTTATCTTTTCTTTAAATAAAATATATTAAATGTCTTAATCTCTTCCAAGTGGCTTCCAAAGTGTATCATTTTTAACCAAGGATAGATTAGGTAGAAAATCAATCATCCAATCATATTAGGACAAGTGTTATGTTAATTTATTAATACTGTATTTACCCATAATTACTCGGTTTACCTTTTCACCGTAGTAATACAAATTACTAAATTTATTTTCCATAATACCCAAAAAGAAAAAATTCTATTAAAATAAGTTGAAACCACTGATTAGTAATTTTTATTTGTAATTTGTATTAATACTGTATTTACCCTTAATTACTCGATTTACCTTTTCACTGTACTAACAAAAATTACTAAATTTTCTATCCATAATACCCAAAAAAATAAAAACAGAATTATATTAAAATAAGTTGAAACCACTGATTAAAAATATTTAATCCATTATTAAAAATGAAAAACACATAATTTTTATTAATTAATTTAAAACATATCTTGTTGATGGGAAATATGGGTTTTTAAAAGTTAAAACATTGCAATAGATTGAAATGTTTTTACATAAAATTACATGGTAGAATTAATTCTAATTACATAAATTATTTGAATGATAAAAATATATTCAATTTATACATTAAATTAATTTGATAAAAAAAATTAACCAGAAAAATTATTTTGATGAAAAAAGTTGTTTTCAAATGAAATTTAGCATATTTTTACTATTCCTCAAAACATGAAAGATCATAATATATCAAAAATTCATCCAGTGTAAATTTTTATATCCTTCTTCCAAATAAGAATTATATTTTGTTAAATAGAATATATATAAGTTTCAAAACTAAGTTTAAAATGGGTTATCCAGTAAAAGGCAGCAATACATCATTTTCAAAAAAATACTACTTTAATCAGAAAAAATGATTTTTTTTTCTTATATCATGTCTGAAAAACATATTATATGAATCATTAATAATATATTGAATATATTAAATAACTATTAAATTAATAAAAACCATCAAGAGTGATTTTATTATTTTATAAACTCACTTATTTTCATTTAAATAGTTTTGTAGATGAAAGTTACTATTGTTCATTCAAGTCATTATAATTTATTGGTCATAAGGTAACATTATAAAATTTATTTTTTCACGTAAAATCAGTCATGGATGAAATTAATTCTATCAATATAACTTGAAATTTTGTGTAACAAAATCCTTGCATTGTGTTGTTTATATCACAATCTAAGATGGTGTTGCATGTAGTGCAAGCATTTCTTTGTGTAAATTACAACCCAATACATCAATGAAATTAAACAACACAAATAAATAAAAAATATAAAAAATATATCTCATAAAAATAACCGAGTGTTACCTTCTATCCCCGGTAAAATGTAGTTCTCCCTTGGAATTCATCTGGGTTATAAAATGATTAGTATATAAAACTTCTTTTATAGAAACCCATATCGGAAAAATAAAGACTAAAACTTACTTTTCCAAATTAATGGGAGAAACATAGTGGTTTCCCAAAGTCACTCATATATGGGTTCCACATAGGATTACCTATGTGGAATGTTAAATAATGGATATGGAAGAGGGATATAACCATCATGTTCTTATAGGGAGTGATAGAGAACAAGGTTAGGAGAATTTTAACAAACAAAACCCATAAATATGTGATGATTTAAGGGACCATCTGATTCATCGATAATGATTATATTAGGAAATAATTTATGGTTTAAATATACCTTCACAATAGTTTAAGAATTATAATAAATAATTACTTGATAAATTATAATCTCATCCTTTCTTTATGCCTTGATCAATTTCTATATCATCTCTTATTCCAAGAAATGAAGTTAAACTTTTCATTCCTTATGCATTAGAAGGTCATGGGATCCCTAAATAGAATGATAGGTCATTCCATATATATATTTATTGAAACAAAAAGGTTACAACAAGATACCAAATATTCATAACTCTACAAACAGTTAGATAAATAATTTAATCCAATAAAATTCATCTCATATTTAACTTATACATTACAAAAATTGATTACCTTAGAATCCTTCTAAAATCTAAAACACCAAAACAATAAAAATAGGTTCACTAACTCATCTTAACATATAGCCACCATATATCACAATTTATCTCTTTTTTGTCACATTCTAGTCATGTAAATTCATTCATCATGTATTTACATGACACATGTTAATAAATTGAATTAATATAAAACCATAGTGAAAACATACAAGATTTAAAAAAATTAACTCTTTACGTATATGAAAAACCACAAATATACTATATTCTCCATCCATGATTTCATAAATAACTTTTCAATCATCTTTCTTAGGTGTTCATTAATACTATAAAAAGTCTCTTTATTTCATTATCCCAACATTATTC
Organism: Viscum album; assembly: GCA_963277665.1. Classification (NCBI taxonomy): domain Eukaryota; kingdom Viridiplantae; phylum Streptophyta; class Magnoliopsida; order Santalales; family Viscaceae; genus Viscum; species Viscum album. The sequence continues at coordinate 1,691,668,146 of OY728153.1, read as the reverse complement.
ACATATTAAGGGTCATCCTTACCTTAATGTTTTTGTTTCAAAAATATGTAAATCACTATTCATGGTTACCTGTATGACTCAACATATACTGATAAAGAAATATAAAAAATCCACAGTAGACCAATAGATAATTCATTATTCCAAAGTACCATAAAAGTGATTTTACATAATTATTCTTGAATCCCCTTAAATAAACTCTCAATAATTCAACCTCATCTTTGGTGTACTCTACATCACCAATAGTGATCACTTGTGATCTTCCTTTCTCAATAGCCTAAATAGGTTTCTAACATTGATAATCATCGATAAACCTTGTATTAGGGCATTGGTGGTCATTGTTCCACAATTCCTGGCACTTGTAGTGTTGGAGTGTGGGAGGTGCATTCTGTGTATCCCTTGATCTATTTGCATCATTGGATATCGGTTTACTATTAATTTTATAATAAACTATCTGATGACCTTATTTTCCACACATACAACATTTACTATTATATTTATGAAAATTTCCATAATGATTATTTCCACATTTTGAGCATAAGGAAACACACATCATATTTTCTCTATTGTTTTGAGATATTCCCTTGAACTCATTCTTTTATTTCCCTTCAAAATAATGAGATTGATAAATAACACAAACTTCCATTTCTATCTTGATATAACATTGCACAATATCTTCATAGTTACTAAATTATGATATGGAAAATTCCCTTCGAAGACATGGTTTAGAGACACTGAAGAATCTATCAACCTTACTCTAAGGTTAGATAATAATTCGAGAATCCTACATTGAAAGTCTTATAAAAAAAATTTCCTAGGATCCAACAGATTAATTATCATTTTGATTAATCTCAATGAACTCCTTCTCCATCATTGTATGAAGTATATGAGGAAAGTAATTATTTGAAAAATATGTACTAAATCTCACCCCATTCAATGGATTCAATTTAATATTACTGCCTTGTATTATTGATTATAGTCAAACATTGGTCTGCTTTACTTTCTAAATAATAAGTAAAAAAATAACTTTTTCATGTTTTGAAAAGGGATGGATAAAAAATATCTTTTTAGTGGTACGAATCCATTGGTTGGCAAGAAATGGGTTAGAAGACCCATTTAAAGAAGGTGGGTGTTACCTAATGAAGGACTCAATAGAATGTCATTCTATTCTCTTTTAATTTGTAAGTCTAGAATGATTCAATGAATGTGTTGGTACAACAATATTATTTTTCATTCTATCTACCATAACATTTGGTTACTAGTATGAAAATAATTGCATTTCCCATTAAATTAATCATTAAAAAAGTTCCTTCATTTTCCAACCACTGTCTAAAATACTAAAATAATAGTGTTAAAGGAAAAAACCATACAAGGAAAACAACATAATAAAGGGGGAGTACATTCAAACTATAACATCTAAGGTTTAGACCTAGATTATCCATTATCATTACAAAAATTCAGGGATTGTAACCTATACTTTGACTTATCCTTAGGGTCATCCCTAATAAAATCATTAGATATATTTATAGGGATCTTAGTAATGTTTTATCATTCTTGTATCCAAAGGTTAACAATACCTTTCCTCTGATACCATATATATTGAACTATACATTGTATACATAGATATTACTTCAAAATTGAGGAATTTACATTAAAAATATAAAAAATCCATGATAGTTCTATATATGTATATTGTCTTTAGAAATTAATAATCTTAAAAAACTGGTTTATAAGACATCTACGTTGTCTCCCTCTTATTCCTTCACAACTAGATCCCTTGTTGACATATCTAACATAATCCTCTTCTTCCGAACCTTGGGAAGAGAATCATAACAATGGGTGATCTCAGGTGCTCCAAAAGGTTAAAAAATGGACATGTCAATCATATCATAATCAAAACACATAATAACATAACAGTTGAAAATCTTCACCAGTATATGAAAAATCATGATATCACTCCATGGGATCAATCATAAAAGTTAAAAAAAGCAATTTAACAATATAAAAAAAATCATAACATAAGGCATGATTTTTTTTTGGAATATAGAGAAGAATTTAAAATCATTTCATATTAATCAAGGCTCAATGTCAAGACCATCATATTAGATAATGTCTATTATGGAACTGAGTCCATTCCTCATTCTGGTCTTGTATTACTGAACCAATATCATTTCTTGTTGCATCCATATCTATCTAAATATATATAAATATTTTCAAAATTCATTGGAATGACATATAGCTACCACCAATCACATAATGAAGTCATTCTTATGTTTTCCACAAAAACATAAATCATTAATCATAGCATAACCTAAGGAATAAAATGGGACTCTAAATCACCATTCCATCACAATCCATATAAAACAAATGGATTACATAAATAACATTCAATAATAAAAATGATAAAACAATATTTATAATAGGTATAAAATCATTACCCTATTAAAGAAATGTCAACTTAGATGGAAACTGATTTTGATAAAATACTTGAACATCATTATTGAGGAAAGTATCATTTATTCTTTAAAAAAAGTTTTATTTTCTGAAATTTCCACACAATTATAATAGAATAGAATTTATTTGGAAATATAATTGAAATATTATAAAGTAATATTCATAAAATTAAATCACTATTAAAGTGTAAATATCTGTTCTTGTTTTATAAGTTAATAGAAAATATTCTTCTCATACTTCTGTCAGAAATCCAACAAGTACCATGCATCGAAAGATGACAAAAAATTCATTTCATACCATTTAATAAAATTCACCAATAAGTAAAATTGTCTTTAAAAATTATATAATAATAGAAACAATGTTAAATATTTAGGAAACATGGATGTGGAAGATTAATATACCCCCAATAAATACTTACCCTCAAACAATATTGCATAATAATGAGATTGTGAAATTATCCATTTCCTTAGGTTTGATAACATTTGTATGTATCCAAACTACCTTTATAATGATTTAAATAATTTCATTGACTTATTACTAAATCATAGTCATTTTTATGATATCATATATGATAATAAGATCATTTTTTTGTTAATAAAATTTCATTGTTACTTGTTTTTTGGGTATAAACAACTTCATTATCTTATGCATGTTTTGTAAAATAAGTTCAAATTATTCGTCATAATTTATAGTTATATCATTTTCGAATAATATAAATATAATATATATCATATTTATTCATTCTAAACATTTATATAATCACTCATTAATGGATATCCTATAGAATAAATCACATCTAATCATAGAGACGGTAGACAGTACGTATGCACGGGCAATTATATGGATTTGGATGGTATTTATATATTTAAAAAATAAATATCTTATTATAATAATAAAATATAGTTTTTATTTCAATAATTATACACATTCTTGTAAAGTGGTTGTGAAAAACAAATTACAACATGGTATGGAGATGGAAATCCGTATATACGCATGCGTAGTGATTTCATTTTTTTCATATGATCTAAAGAAGATGTAATTAGTTAGTTTCCTAAAAATAATAACATCTAATTATTTAGGTTACACATGATTTATTAATTAATAATGGAAAAAAATTAATATTATGTAGAAATAGAAATATGTTTAAAATAATCTTTAGAAGAGATTGCCTATTATTTGACATGCTCTCTTTAGATCTCCTATTAAAGACTCTAGAGTGGGTATTTTGAGAAGACCTACCCCTCTAGAATGTTACAAGTAAAGTTGAGAATATAAATTTCGAGTTAATTAATGATATTTAAGGCTCAATTTTAATTTATGAAATGGGTGTGGATGTGCTCTTTTATAATTGAGGTGAGGGGATCCTTTGGAAACTCCAAAAAAGTTAATTTATAATAATATAAAATCCCATCAAAAACAAGAAAAAAGTATTTTTTTTATAATATAATATGAGATAAGGTTGTAATATCATCAATGAAAAATTATTATACATGTTTTTTTTCATTTTAATCCTTATATGTTCATTTTACCCTTAATTATTCTCTTTTAATTTTAACTAAGGTAACAAATTGTTCAATATTAAAATAGTGTATTTTTTATTTATTTGATATCAATTAGACCATAAATGGATAATATATATTATTTAAGAGTAAAAAATAATTATTTTATATTTTTTAAATTTTTTTATAAATTTTGAATAATTTAATTGACATTATTTGGATAAAATATGAATAGTGTCTATTTTCACACTATTCACTTAATATATTTTTTGAAATATCAAGATAAGATGTTAGCCTCAAACCTTATATATTATTATATCCATAATGGATCATGGTAATATATAAAATTTATTTTATGTATTATTTATCCCAAATTATATTTATTTTGGTATTTTTAATAACATTTATTTGATATTTCCATTAATAAAATAACTACTAAATCAATTTTGTGTAGTTATTTAATATAATTATATGTTTGGTAAAATTAAAAATAAAATACTAATATGACGATAAAACTTATATATTTAATAATAATACTTATATTTGAATATATCTAATAGAAAAAATAATACTAAATTTTTTATATCAATTAAAACATTAATGTGATGACTTTAACATCACATAAAATAAAATAAAATAAGGGTAATAATATCTTCCATAAGGATCCAAATGGAAAATGAATCTACCCTTGGATGGATATGATCAGGATATACTCAAAAAATAATATTTGGTCTAGTTTATATTCTTGTAGTGGTTATTATCAATTAAATAAAAATTAGTTTGTTTCTTTTTTATTAATTAAATAATTTCTCCATCATCAACATATAAACATTTAAGGTAATTATTTATTTCATAACAATTACAGATAAATTACCATGAAAAATAAAAACATTTTATATTTAAAATTTTTATTTATACTATAATTTATCTTTTGTTTCACTTTATTTTAAAAATGATTTAGTTAAAAAAAAATTGGAGTAAGACATATTTATCTTTTATTTAAATAAAATATATTAACAGTTCTAATCTTATCCAAGTGTCTCTAAAAGGTTATAATTTTTACCTAGTGATGGTTTAGTTCATAAATAAAATTTTTAATCATATTAAGACAAGTTTTAAGGTAAATTTATTATATTATATTTACCCTAATTTACATGATTTACCTTTTCAACGTTTTAATAAAAATTACTAATGTTACTATTCACAATGCCCAAAAAATTAAAATAATAATTTTAAAATAATTTGGGCCAAGTAATTCCCAATCTTGAATTAATTTTTTAAAATTAAAAAATTGAGAAATTGAATTAATTAATTTAAAATTAATACAATTATCAGAAAAAATAGCTTTTTAAAAGTTAAGTCATTGGAAAATATTAAAATGTTTTTTCATCAAAATTCGTGGTAAAATTAATTCTAATGACATTAATTATATATTGTGATAAAAATATATGATATTATTAACTTAAACCCATTTAATAATATAATTTATCCATATAATGTATTTTTATGAAAAACATTGTTTTCAATTAAAATTTAGTGTATTTCTACTACTCATCAAAACTTAAACATTCTTAGAAAAATATGAGCAATTCATCCAAAATAAATTTTTGTATTAATTATCCAAAGAATAATTTTATTTTTTATAATAAAATATAAAAAATTTTAAAACAATATATTTAAAATTGATGTTCCATCTAATGGTGAAAAAACTATATTTGTTACAAAATATTTCATTTAACAAAAAATATTATTTTTTCTTTTATCATGTATAGAAAAGATAAGTTGTGAATTTTAAACAATAAATTGAATACATTAAATATCTATTACATTAATAAAATAAATCAATTATGATTTTATTATTTTATAAACTCTCTATTTTTAATTTTAATTATTTCTCTGAAGAATGTCTATACTATCCATACACATAATTATATTGACAAGGTTATAAGAAAACATTATAATATTCAGTTTTTCACATAAAATCTTTCATTCATGAAATGAATTATATCAATGTAACTCGAAATTATGTGTAACAAAATATAATCATAACATCTCTTATATCACAAGATAAGACGGTGTTTCGTGTATCACAAGCTTATCCTGGTGTAGTATACAATATAATACAAAAAAATAGATTAAAAAACATAAACAAATAAATAAAATATAAAATATATCTCATAAAAATGTCAGGGTGTTACAATTTAAGATTGGAAAAAACACCATTACGTAACGTTATAATGAATAGAAATAACAGAGTAAAATTCATTATAGTTCATAAGATATATATGACATTATTTCATCAATGGAAGCAATCATGAAAAATGATGAGACAGTAATAATATAATTTTACCAAATTGGAAACTACGAATTATAATCCCCAAAAAGGAATAATATTACATGAAGATTACAATATCCTAAAAATAATGAGATTCATGATAAAACATATCAATGAAAATTATATAAACCTCATAAAATAATATATGTGTATAACATAACATGTGTCTCAAAGAATGATAATTAAGACAAAATTACCTTACTGATTTGGTAACTTTTGTTATGTAATCCCCACGAAAGAGAGATCATCAATTGGATATTTAAATCTTAATTATTATTAGTATAAGAGTCATAAAATAAATAAATTTTTATTACAAACACCACATATAGAAAATAAGTGGTCAACATGGCTTTTATCTCATAGAAAATAAAAGTGAGACGGAAATCCATTACTACTTGAGTAACTTTTGAATAAAGTTATCTATATAATAATAACATAAATAGACAAATATCAATAAATAAATAAAATTCATGATATAAAATATCATAGGGTAGTATATACACCCTAGAAAATAAACGAGGGGTGAATATGGTATAAGTCACTCATAACGAAAGGTGATACTAGAAATCCCCCTACCATATGAGTAACATTTCAATCATGATGTATGTGAATGAATAAAATCATTTAGAACTTTTTAGTATTACTAAATATATTAAATTCATTAAATACTATTTCATAGGTCATTATATGAACACAAAAATAAGAATACATTGTGGATATATCATATATCACACTGAAATAAAAGTGAGACGAGAAAACCCTTACCATAAGTCTTGACAATCATAGAACATGTTAAAACCCCATTTAGAATAAATAAAAGTTTTTTATACATATAAAAGGATCATATTATTAATTATAATACCATATATGATTTTATTATGACCTCATATAACCCATTTATTAACTATTTAATTGTAAATTACGATTCGTGTTATAACCGCTTTGTTTTACATATATGTTTTGACATGTTATTCTTGAAAATATTACATAGATAATGATTTATTTATATATATAATCTAAAAATTATATAAATATAATATTGATTCGGTAAATATATATTCATAATAATAAATAAAATATATAAATAGGAAATGAAATACACCGTTCATGGATATGGTAGACCATACATATACATTAGTAGTGTTTCAATATTATTGTTATATTGGAAAAAAGTATATAATATATATATATATATATTAAATTAGAATTAATATTTATAAAATGTATCATATGTTTAAAAATACCATCCTTAATAAATTTCATGTAAAATATGAACAAATCAGATTACATTGAGGGGGAGGAAGTCAAGATGTCCGCAAACGATGTTATCGTTTTCTAAACAAATTGAAATCATGATGGTATATGTTATTAATAATTTTAGAATAATAATGGAATGATAAATATAATATATATATTACAAAAATAATATTTAAATCATTATTTCAAACCCTTATATGTGGTTATGGAAGAACGAATGATATCAATTTGTGGGGCAGTAGTCTGTTGTACACAATAATGATGAATGTGTATCCCATTTGAAGGATATGTGTGAAATTTCAGGTCATACACATAATATAAAAACATCTGAGTATATTTTTTTTATGATTATTATATTATATAATCATGATATATGTGTTATTTAATGGGTAGGAGATGAAAAGAAAACAACAATGCACGTTGAAGGACATTTTCTCTTCATCCGGTAACTCCTTTTTCTTTAAACCAAAGGACTTATTTGAACAGATTTGAGGAAAAATTAATTCTTCTACGTTGAGATTATAGATTTTGGTATTATAATTTGAGAGGAATTTTCCAATACCTAGGGCTTCATAGGTTTGAATAAAAGAGGTGTGTCGGTTTGTTTAATAAGTGGGGGAAGAAAACACTTGGCATTTTTTAAAATAACTTTTTACTCCCCACATTTTTAGAAAAAAATTTGTCTAAATAACACAAACATCTGACATATTAAGTTTTAATGTCTAAATATTCCAAAAAAATGTTTTTTAAGTGTAGGATCAATTTTATACCCTATATTATATGATTCTTCATCTGCTAAATTTTTTTTACCTCTAATACTATAATTAATTTTAATTTCATTCAATAATATATTTTTTCAAAAAATATAGATGAACTTTTTTGACATCATAAATTAGTTTTTCTCTATATATTTAATCTATTTTTAAAAATTCCAATTGTATAATTTTAAATGAAATCCATAGCAGGTAGGGAACAATGAATTATTAATGTAAAAAGTTCAAAATATTGAAATGTGTTTATATCCTATTTCAATGTGAAATTGATTCAATGAATTAAATAGGATTTATTTTTATATAATTGAACTAATTATAATTCAAAATAAATTTAAATTATAATTTAACAATATAAATAAATTATATGAAAATTCATTTTTCAACTAAAATTCAGTATTTTCATTATTAATCAAAAAATAAAACATCACAGAAATATAAAAAAAATCAACCTAAGATAATTTAGAAAATAATATTTCAAAAATAATGTTTATGTTTTCATAATAATTTATTATAGTGTAAAAAATTATATTTCAAATATTTGTGTCACTAAATTGTGGAAAATTTATCGTTTAGATAAATACATCATATTATGCATAAAATTGGATATATGGTTATCTATTGTCTAGAAAACACATATAATGAATTTTTAATATTTTATTTAATAATATATATATGTATATATAATTAAAACAATTCATAAAATATGTCTAAATAAATTATTAAATTTTTTTCTATAAAATGATAGATTATTTTTCAAAATATTTTTATTTCAATTTCTAGTTCATTAGTCACAAAAAACACTTCTTATGTACATATATAAACCATATTTTAATAATTTAGTTAATACATATCATAACATATATTCTAAAATCTAGGGGATAACTGTAATAATATTTTAATAAAATCATAAATAATAAATTGTAATTTGGTAAAACATATTCTAATTAATAACACAAGATGTCAAATGAGCTTGGTATTATGTCTGACATAAGAAAAACATTGTGTTGCATGTGTCACAACTTAAAATATATGTTATGTGTAGTGAAATCTAATCATGGTGTCTTATGTAGATCATACCTATTATAGTGTATCATACAATGGAATCCATCAAAGATATTTAATTTATTCCTAAAAAATAAATCCAAGAAACACTTCCTGTTATATATTTCCTCTCTTAAAATTAATATATCCCTTGAAATTCATCTAAGTTGTTGAAGTTTTAATACATTAATGTTTTTTTAAAGAAACAAACATCGTAAAAATTAATATAAAAACCTAATTTAAAATAAATAAAGTTAAAAACATAATGTTTACCCAAGTTATCTCATAATTTGGCTTCTATATAAGAGAACACCGGTGGAAGTGAAAACAAAAACATTGAAAAAAATCCATATATCAGGTTCTTATGTAGAGTAATAGAGTACATGGGAATGATAAACATAACTATCACAAATCCTTAAACAAATAGATATTGAAAAAAATCATTGATCTTATAAAAAGTGATGATAATGGGAAAATATTTTATTTCAAGACCGTTTTATTAAATTTTTATAATTTACTCTTGGAGATATACGTACATGATTTTATTACATTTTATATGCACAAAATCAAATTTTGGTTATGTCTTGACCAATTTTCACACCATCTCTTACTCCAAAAATGAAGGTTAATTTTTTACTCATGAAGCACTAATAGATCATAATATACATTAGTAAAACTATAAGTAATTTCATCAATCATTAGTTATCATCACTGAATCATTTTTATAACAGGTTATCCAATATGAGTAAATCCTCACATTGTGAGATAATACCATAATATCTAAAACATCATCCAAAGAATAACATAAACCATTTTATAAATGGTCATCCTAAAACCCCTACCCAAATATAAAAATCCAACATATTATGAATGAGGTAAATAGATTTTTGAAAATCAGTTTAACATTGATCTCCCAAATATCATAATGTATGTCCTGGTTGTCACATTACAAACATGTAAATAACATTATAACATATTATCATGAAATAGGGTAAGAAAATGAATTACCATTAATGAATATTGAAAATATGCAAGATTTCATATTCCAGAGATCACTGGATATATTCTTTAAATACAAAATGTAGTAATCTCCATCCATGATAGCAAGAATAAATTTCTCAACAAATTCATTATCATTTTTGATTTCACTGGTTCTACCCAATTTACATTATCTATATCAATCATCTCATTATCCGTACTAAACCTCAATTTCTCTACAAACTGAATATATTAATATGTGCCTTACAATAATAAATATTTCTCTAAAAAATATTACCTTTCCCTTAAATAACATTTCAATGTCATAGTACCCATTCAAAATATTATTTTAAGACCATAAAAAAATTATACAAAACAATACTTATATATTTCATAAATCTTGACTCCAAATATATAAATACATTAATCCACCCACTTCAACGATTGGCATGTAATAAGTCCTTCCTTGGTTTATAAGTAAATTTTTACGTAATATAATTAAGTTGGGTAATTCCCATTATCTTAAAAGATTATACATTAAAGTCCTCATCAATTTTCCACTCTATGAATATATTTTCCACATAGATAACATATTCCCTTATATTTGATGTGTTACACTTTATTGATATTCAGTTTATCTTCAGATATAGAAGACTAATCTTATTTCCATTATGGTCATTCCCACTTAAACATTCATAAAATACAATATTCCTCTTATTATATGTTTTATAAATCTAACTGAATCTCACATTGTTAATCATATAATGGGATATGTGATTAAAAATAATCTAGATATATTTTTCTCTTGTAATAATAAATTTTAGTTGCTCATTGTCACTTAATTTTATATTAGATTCCACATTAACATGATTCCTTTAATTTTCAACCATCGACTAAAACCAGACGAATAATGTGAGAACCAATGGTCATTTTGAAAAAACCACATATTCATAAAAAATAACTTACTAGAAGTATAAATCATGATAAAAATTTTATTTATGACACCTTTGGTATAACCTAGGTTCATTCATAGTGATCTTATATTTAAATCCTTCATGATGTTTCGTAAAGTGTTTGTGAATTTCAAAAGCATATCCACTACTATTAAAAAACTAGGTTTCCATGAAGGCTCGTTGTTGTGCACCAGTTCCTGATTAATTTTATCTCAATACGGTGTTGTTTGGTTTGTCACCCCTGTATACAAATTTTTTACATCCACTAACAATTATAGTATATATACAATGATGTATTTCTATGAAACCACTCACTCTATCCTTTACCTTAATTTTAGGACATTTTCCAGTACAATAACTCATCCTTAGACTTATCCTTAGAGACATCCGTGAAAATATCATTAGAAATATCCCAAGGGATATTAATAAAGTTTTATTATCCTAGTTTCTAATGGTTGAATAAGTGTATCCTTTTAGGAAAACAATATTAACCTAGGATTAACATATTTAGATATCACATCATTTAAAATGTATATTAAGCACTTTTCAAAAGCACACGACTGAAGAATGTAACCGTTTAATATCTTTGGAAACGTGAAACAAATTATCATATAACTTGTTAAACGATACCCAATGTCTCCCATAAATTTAATCTTATTTTATTACTCCTACTTAAAAATTTTCATCATAATCCTGGGAAAGGAAACCTAATAATGGGTAAAACTATATTAGTAGCGAGAAAAAATAAAGAAGATACCTAAGCACAGTAGGAAACTAAGGGTTTGAGAACTTGATCATAACATTTTAATATCATTCCATATATATCAAAGATCATAATCATTATTCATGGAATAAATATTGGCAGTTTATAATACCTGAATCATAAATAAATCAAGATCATAGTCTACAAAATCATAACATAGGAATTAAAGATGGAATTGTTGAAGAAGCATAATAATATAAAATGAATTTAATAGTAATGAAGGCATAGTTACAAGTCCATCTTAGTGAAATGGGTTAAAACCCAAAAATATTTTAGTGGTCGAGGTTCACTCCCAAGACAATCTTAGTAGTCAAGGTTCACTCCCATAACCCTCTTATCAGACAAAGTCCATTACTAAAGCGAGTTCACTCCCAGTTCCAAACATGTCTATCTTAAGAGATATAAATCTTTTAACAATGAATTATATGGAGATATAGGTCCTAAATATCACATGATGAAATTATACATACATGTTCAACATGAAAAAAATTCAATAATAATGACCCATATAAATAAATTGGTTTTTTAAACATCATATCTGAACCAAAGAAATGAAATGGGTATCATAATCATTTCAACATATCATAACATTTGGGAAAGAGATAGGTTTCCGAATTATTTTATTATAGAAAACCGAATTAAAGGAAGCAATTTTATATGTTTATTATCATGGTATAACCCTTGTAAAATAAATAGCTTTCATAAACAACTTTTCATCTGAAACATATACCATTCAAAGAAATAATAAGAATAGTGTCCTTGTATCATATCCCCATTAAAGCCTAAAATATATTAAAGTATTTCATTATATATGGAGAGTAGTTTGGAAATATAACATGGAACATTTCATAAGGAAAATAACATGTCATTTAAAAATATTTTTTGATACATATAACATTTTCAAAATATTTTTCATAAAAAATAATCCTGAAAACTAATGAAGGAATATTTATAAAACAAATTAAACATAAAAATGTCAAAAATAACTTTTTCATGAAAATAAAATGAAAAATCTGAAGGAGACTTTGAAAAATACTTTTTAAATATAAAAAAATTGATTACCATTATCTCTAAAAAAACATAAAATATTTTTATAAATATTTGAAAAATAGGCTTTAAGCAGAAATCATTTAAGAAAAAAATTTCTCTGAACATAATTAAAAAAATAGAACATTTTTAGAATATTAGTGAAAAAGTACCTTAGAAAAAATATCTTTTAAATATAGATAAGATTCTTGAAAGAAATTATAGTCATCGTGGTGGATAAATCCGCACATGTCGAACATTCGTTTTTCACTGTAAAAAATATAGAAATGTTCGTTGATTAAAAAAAGGAAAGAATATTCCATTATTTTTTATGTTATAAAATGGTTTAAAATATATTTTAAAAATATTATTATAATATTATAATATTTATAAAAGCTATTTTAGATAACATGGTTTTGAAAGGGAACCTTTTTCTAACTAAAGAGGGATATAATTTTTTATTTTCATAAAAACAATTCTTAAATGTCTTATGTTCCGAAGTGTAGAAAAATGGTACCATTACCGGATGATATCCTGAAAAACTAGTGGAGAAAAAAATACATGAGAATTATATATATATGGATAATAATATGTAATCAATATAGGAATATTCATATACAATATCATTCAATGATGAGACAGTAGAAAGAAACTCTTACCTCTTGAGTAACATTGAATTACAATACCCAAAAAAGAATAAAAATACATGAATCTTAAAATAGAATTAAAATTATTTTAATAATTAAAATAAATTTAAATGGTTAGTAAATACACCTCATAAAGTAATATAGGTTTATAGCTAAACATGTGTCTCAATGAAGGAAAATTGAGACAGAATTACCAAACCAGTTTGGTAACTTTTGAAATGTAAACCCCATAAAAGAGAGATCATCAAATTGATTTGAAATCCACAAAAAATATTATTTGAATAATAATAATATTATTTTCTGGGAATTATCCACACCACATATAAAAAATGGGTTGTGAACAAGGCATCTTTCCTATATCAAATTAATGTGAGACAAAAATCACATAAAACATGAATAACTTGTGAATCTAGAGATCCTTAAAAGAATAAAATAAATTGAAAACTATTTACAAAGTTAAATAAATTATATTAAAGTTATAGTATATCATCTATAACTATATTAACCACATAAAATAAATGAGTGATGAATATGGAATAAGTCTCACAGAAATAAATGTGGGACTAGAAATCCCACTACTACTTGAGTAACATTGGAATTGTGAGATCCACTAAAGAATAAAAACAATTTAAATAATTAATATCATTAAATATAGAAAAATAATTACATAACATTTAATAGTTCATTATATATACCACACAATAATAATATGTTGTGAATATAGAATATATCTCAGATAAATAAATGTGAGACGAGAAAACCCTTACCTTAAGTCTTGACATTCTTCGATCACTTTTAAACTCATGTAAAATAAATATAATTTTATTATAAATCTACTTTGGAATAATAGTATTATATATCATACCATATATGATTTTATTATGACCTTATATTACCTATTTATAAAAAATTTCATGTTAATGTTATGTTTCAGGTAATAATTGCTTTGTTTTTTATATATGTTTGGACATTTTATTTTTGATCCAATTACATAGATCATGATTTACTTATTTAAATAAATTAAACCATGATATAATTATCATATATATTTAATATATTTTAATTTATAATAATACATAAAATATAGAAATAGAAAAGTAATTAAACCGTTTATAGAGACGGTAGGCAGTACATATGCATGAACATTGTTTAAATTTTCTTGTCATATTGAATTAAATTTAATGACTTATATACACAAATAATCATTTCAGTAGAATTATTATTTAATAAATATCACATATTTTTAATGAACACGTATTTAATATATTCTTGGTAAATCAAGAATTAATCACATTACTTTGATGAGGCAGTAGCCCACATGCCCACAAATGATGTTTTTGCATTCCCACAAATTGGAAATCATGATGTAATCTATTATATATTAATACCATAGGAATAAATAAATCATATATAATATATATATCATATAAAAATAGTATATCAATCATTATTCATGTACTTGAGTGGTGGTAATGGATGAACGAACAACATTGGTTCGTGATGTGGTCATCCTCCGTAGACAATAATGATAATTGTGTATCCCAATTTATAGGATTGTGTATAGGTTTAGGTATTAACCATATCATTAAAATACATCATTATATATTCGATATATAGGTTGTTATATTATATTTATATAAGATTAATTTAATTATGGAAGAAGAAAAAATTTACTTTTAAGGACGTTGCCTCTTCCTTAGGTATCTCCTTCTTGATTGTAGCAAAGTAATTATTTGGTTGGATTTATTCCCAAATTTTAAATTATTGGTTTAGTGTAGTGACATGGGGAGGATATTTTGACTGGTTTTTTTCTAATCCAAAGGCCTTTAATGGTGTGATGATGTGATGGGGTTAGTACCCTTTTATATGTGGGAGAAAGACATACGTGATATTTTTGAGATGAATTTTGTGATCCCTATGTTTTTAATAACAAAGATGCCTAAATAAAACAAAAAATTATATTACTTAATGTTTATGGTAGAAATAATTCTATTAAATGAATTTTGGGCAAGTTTATAGTCATTTATGAACCTTATATTCTATGTATAGTCATTTATGTAAAATAGTTTTTATATTAATCGCTATAATAAATTTTAATTTCTTTCAATAATATTTTTTGTCTTCAAATTTAATATGACATTTTTAGAAATTATAAATTATGGTGATTACAAATATTGAATCCATTTTTATAAATTCCAGTCATATAAGTGGTTAAATTCACTTTAAAATTAATGATCCATATGAGATGAAACACATATTTTTTATGTAAAAAAATCAAATGTTACAAATGTTTTTATATAAAATTTAAATAGGAAATAGATTTCAATGAACAGAATTGGATTTAACGATGTATAATTGAACTAATAATATTGTGAAACAGATTTAAAATATATCCTATTATATGAAATTTTTTTATTAAAATTTTGTTTTCAATTAAAATTCAGTATTTTCAGCATTCATTAAAAAATGAAAAATCTCAGAAAAATAAAAAATTCACCCTAAAATAATTTTGATGATCAATTAATAAAATAATGTTAATTTTTTTAAAAATAATTTATAAAATTGTTGAGTGTGATATTAAAAATAGGTCTCCCATTGAATTTTAGTAAAGATCCTTTTAAAAAATACTGCTCTTTATGTGTAAAGTTGAATATATTCTTATATATTATCTATAAAACACATAAGATGAATGTTAAATAGTATATTAAATAATATATATATATATATTTAAAATCATTCATTGAAGTGGATTAATTAATTAATAAAAATAGTTATATAAAAATGATTTCCTATATATTCAAAATGTTTTTATTTTTATTTCTAGTTAATTTTTCACAATTGAATTCATCTAATATATATATGTAAATAATATTTTAATAATTTAATTAAAAATATTCATAATTATTATTCTAATGGATATGTGATAAATATAAAATTATTTTGATAATAATATTGATAGTATATTTTACTTTTGTATAACTCATTCTTGCATGTTATACAAGCTATAAAAGGAAGATGGTATTAGGTGTAATAAATGCCAAACATAGTATTATGTGTATCAAAACCTAAAATTAATGTTTCTTTTAGTGAAATCTAATCTTGTTTTTTTATAAATCAATCATGAATTGCTGTATAGTGAAATGAATTCCATCAATGATTTTTAATTTATTCAAAAATAATAATTATTAAAAACTCAAGGTGTTACAATAACACTAGAATAAGAATATATCATAGTAGTGATTCATAAAAGTTATTAATAAAAATTAATCCCACTATATTACAGAAAAATATTAAATCCTTTTAGATAAATACTCAATATATACCATTATGATCAATTCTATAACGATGAAGGTTTAGTTTCTTCGGAGATTTGATACATAGTAAAAAAATTCCATGATAGATATTCAACTTACCCCAGAAAGATCATGTCACATAATAAACATATTATTAAAAGCCTAATTATAACATTTCTTCCTAACCGTGGGAAAATTAAACATAATAAAACGATGAGATTATATGCCCAGTTGGGATAACATAATAGATGTCAATAAATGATCATAAGGGAGCCTAAGATAAGCATAATGGTTTGAGAATATGATCATAAAATATATTAAACATACCTAATAATTAATTTTTCAGTAATCCTTAATCATTTAATAATACACCATCAAAAGAAATACATAATCATTTTGTGTGAGAAATTATCAATAATTAATCATTATTTGTGAGATCATATTCCAAGTATGAGACATAATTTTTTGTGATATGGATAAGCATTGAAAATCATTTCTTTATTCATGGATAACTAGAAATATTATTATATGGGGTTTTATTCACACCCCATTCAATCATATATTGGGTCAATAGTAACTCCCTAGAATATCATAGTGGATATGGTCCCTTATTAAACCGTGTTCACACACAATTCAAGTGTTTCGTATCTCGTGAGATATGAATCATTAACCCATAAATTTGAGAGATATATAATTTCAGGCCCACTCAGCACATAATGATAACCATAAATATGTATTCCATAAGCTCATAAAACAATCATCCCATCTTGACTAGTGGATGAGAAATGGGTTTAAAAAAATTTCATCATTTCATTATAACATAACCCAGTGAAAATAAATGTGTTTCATAAACCTATCATGAAAGTAAACCATCTAGAAAAATAATCACTAATGTATCATTAGAACATATCCCTAGTAAATCATAATTTACATCAAAGGATGTAATCATAGATGAAAATTGTAATTTGAAAATTTTCTGTTTATTTTTTTAGGAAAATAGACTTTTCATTTTAAAATCACTTATTTAAACAAATAAATCCAAAATATAATGGAAAAAATTTTATTTGGATATAATAACATATAATTGTAATGAAATATTTAAAACCATATGTTTTCAAGATGGAAATAAATTCCATTTATGTCATAGTTATTAAAAGATATATTTTATTAAAGCATTTACTAAAACATACACTGTACTATTGAAAAAAAGAAGATTAATATTAAACTTTTTTATAAATAATCTTACATATGTAAAAATGTCATTTAAAATAAGTTAATAATATAAACAATCATTCATGAAATAATTTAATAAAACATGGATATTGAAATAAAAAATTTGACTAAAAGATGAGAAATAAGGTTGGATTTTCTTAAAAACATTTTTTAAACCATTTTGAGTACAAAATTTTGGAGAATGGTAAAAAACCAAATAATCATAGAAATAAATATAGTAGAATAATAATCAAAAGTTATTTTCATATAATAATCAATGAACTTCCACCAAAGAGAATCAAGCATAAACAATCCCAATTAAATAAGGATTCAAATATAAATCGGTTACATCTAATATTATCTTACATAATATGGGTTTGAATATCCTATAAAAATATAATATTATAAATATATAATAAAACAATTATATTAAATAACCCATATTATTTTCTTATAACATATTATCATATGTTTATGGATGATTTTTTATCTAAATCTTTATCCTGTGTGATAAATTCTTCATTTTCAAGCATGTTTAGATTTGGAAATATCAAATATCATATATTGATCATGGTTACAACATATCTAAAATTTTAATAATTTATTGTTTACAATATTTAATCCTTATAAAACTTTTATAACAATTCATATAAATTTTTGATTAAAAGTTAACTACATTACTTCATGGGGATAACATTCTATACGTACGTATAAGTGATGTTTCCACTTCTTGATGGATGTATCGAATGAAAAGTAAATAATCATTAACCATTCTAGAATAAATATTATATCATAGATATCATATATAATAATTATAACATTCAATGTGATGTAGTGATGAAAAATTAAATCCATCGCTGCATGGAGGAAGTAGACCACACATACAAATTTGTGGTTTTTTTATCATAGGATGGAATGAAGGGGATAATAGTGTATCCTTAAGAATTATCATTTTTAAATATACTTAATATACTAAATTAATTATTTTATAATTGATAATAGAGAGTTATTAGAGGTAAAATAAAAAAATAAAACTGATAGAACTCTATTAATTTTTATACCGATTTGTTGAGATGCCACTTTTATATTATAGTTTATGCATTGAAATGAATGTTTTTTAGAAATAAAAGAATCTCCAAGAAGTGGAGAAGGAATATAAAAACTTATTTTGTTATGTATTGTTTGAGATAGAATGTTCATTAAGTGTGGGGAACAGAGGATGGGTGGAATCATTTAATAATGGATAGAAAAGATACACATGAAGTTACATGAAATTTTTAATAATATATATATATATATATCATAATCATGTAATCTGAAAAATCATAACCCTAAAAAAGTGGATAATATGTTGTAATGACCAAGAAATTTATCGATGTAATTCTATTTTTTATTTAGGACAATACCACATAAACCACATAGATATTTTAATAATAACATTATTCTCATTAATAAAGAAATAAAGTGGTGGTACATATAGAAATTAGGGCACCTATTCCTGTAGAATAGTAACCTTTCCATTGAAATAGTTATATGACCATTGTGAATAGTAATCAGGTCATTAGAATAGTATCCTATTCAATGAATTTATAAATAAAATATAGGAATTTTATAAATGAAAATATGATATCATTATATCAAGGTATATGTAAATAAATTTTTTAAAAAATAAAAATTATGTGTTGATATTTTTTTAACATTATAGTTTATTTACAATTTCATAATGAATATAATAATTTATACGAATATTCATTTTCAAATTATAGATTCATAAATTAATATTATGTTGTATTATAATTATAATATAATTTTATGATTCCTTATTTAATCTTTCAAAGTGTAATAAAATTTGATATAATATCAAAATCATTATTTTTTGAATAAATAATGATTTTATATCAAAATTAAATTTATCATATTTATAAAAAAATAACATAAAATTGATCCCATCTTTGAAATAAAATGGACAAAAAATGTTTAAGGATAATTTTTTGGATTTTTTTAAAATAGTTGAATTTTTTTAAACAGTGAAATATACTAATTTATGAAATAAGCCAAATACATGAAGTTTTAAGTCAAGAAAATTTTATGGATGATGTAATAAAAAATTGGTTCAAAATATCATGAACTATTTACTATATGTTTTCATAGGAATCAACATTGTTGATAGTATTGGGGTCAAATAATAAAGTGATCAATATAAGAATAATAAAAACCCAACTCTACCCCTATAAATATCATCCCTAACCACCTATTCTCCTCAAACCTTATTTAATTTTACCTTTTCTAAATTATACCCAAATACCATCCAAATACTCTTCCCCATTTCCAAGAGTTGTTGGTCAGAAAAAACAAATCCCATGTACCTTAAGGATATTCTCAAGGTAATAACACTCATGAGGTAAACTCCTCCTTCTTTCTCTTTTAGTTTATTTTCTTTTCATATCCTATCATCACTTTAACTATACATCGTGTAATGATAACTCTATTGTCAATATATGATGGAATTTTATATTATTATTTAAATATACATCATCACATCCCTTCCCTCCTCTATTTATTCAAGAAAAAACATCACCCGTAATATGTTGATTCACCTCCATTATGGATGATGAGTGTTTTTAAATTTCCACCATTATAGTTGTTCATAAAACCATTATTATAGAAAAGTAAAATCTCAATTTTAATATAATCACATTATTTATGTTCAGTAACTAATTTATAAACCTAATTTCAAATTAAACGAAACTAGTTTATGTTGGTCGAAAAAACCTCCAAAATAAACTAAACATATATCATTACCATTTTATCATTTGAATCATACTCACACCTGATAAATGATATATGAGATCATTTAAACTTATAAAATATCATTAATATCTCCTCATTTCACTTATTGAGAATTATTGTAATTGTATAAGAGCTTCTATATTTATAAACAAGTGACCCGATTATGAATACATTGAAAATGAACTTTCTCAGAATGACATAATTTCACCCTATAAATCAAGGGAATTTCCATAAAAGAGTTCATAAAATTTTAATGAATCAAATACATTTATAATGGGTTTTTTATTTAGTAATTAATTAATCAAATTTTATTGTCCATGAAGTTATGAGAAAGTGCATAACACATTCGAACATAGGGTAACATGATTCTCAAAACCAATCTCCCATTCATTGGTTTATAACTCTTTCAAGATAAATTTATGTGTGTATATTCATTAATTAATCCTAAAATATAACTTCATTTTTATTTAATTTTAATTGTTTTTGGATATACATTTTTCTAATTTTGTTTTATGTCATGTTTAAGGATTTTCAAGAGGAACTCTTCTTTCCAAAATACCTCATTAACTTCAGTTGAGTTTTTTCTTCTTCACTCAATAATGATGAATCTTATACCAAATATTCTTTACCTTTATCATCTAGAAACCCCATTGTACATTTATGAATGTTTGATATATTAAACCCTTGTGAAACTCAATCATTTGCATGGATTATTTCATTAATGTGATTATTAAACATGGAATGTATAATTATGTAAATGTTATAATGTAATGACTGGGAAAAAAATTATATATCACTCCAATGAAATGGGTAATGTGATGTATCATATGATATAATTTACATTATTCATGAAAATGATGTTATTTTTTTCATAATTATGATGTTGTGCTCATCCATATATGTTATGCATGAACAAGTTGTAAACTTTTTTCACAACTCTGTAGGGTATTTGACCACCATGACATGTTGTTTAATTTTTGTGTATTTCCACATTTCGTTCCATTATAATTTTTTTTTCAAGATTATAATGTTAATAATTTTCTTATGATATGATTATTATTATTATTCTCACCCATGTAATACTGATTCAAGTCCCTTATTCATCCTCTTATTGGGATTTTAGCTCACCCATAGTTTGATCTATATCATTATGTGAATACATTTAATAAGAAAAAAATAAACCTCATAAGGATAAATATAAAGGATTTAAATATATTTTGACTTTTTATTTTGAAAATTTTATGTTTGTGCGTAATTTTCCTAAGACACTAAACATTTGGATCCTAGATTTGTAACACTTTTTTTCTTTATCAAAAAGAAATGATGTAATATTCATGAATGAAAACATATAGTAGTTGAAGTTGGTATAATGGAAATGATTAGTTAATTTGGGAATTATAATAAGAAAAAGTTAGTGAAAATCCATACGATAAGAATAATTACATATATACATCCAAGAATATTTCTTTTTTAAAAATGATTAATATTGGGATCCAATAATATATTCCTTTACAGTTAATTTCAAAAAATAATAAATTATTTTTTCACGATTTTGTTACTTATGATTTAACATTTTCTATTTTATTAAATTTTGGGAAGCTATAGAACTAGTCCAGCTACCCATGTAAATAACAATAAAATGATTTATTGGATAATATCCCCAATGCCATGGTAGGAGGAGTTCAAAATATCATTTCAATGCTAACCCAGTTGTATTATTATATGAATAATATCCTAAACTATTCATAATGTATACATTCACTAAGTTAGAAGAAAATATCCATTGATTCATTTTTGTAGCAATGAACATTGTATTTTGTCGATATTCTGATCCAATAGTTGTGGAACAATGGTTCAACTCAAGGTAAATTATCTTTTCTATGAATAACTATTGGAAAAAGGAGAAGGTAACTCTGGCAATTTATCATTTATAAGGAGAGGGTGGTCAATGGTGGTCATTAATTGAGAACACTATATCTAAATATTTAATATAATAGATGTATTTGGAAGACTTTTATGAAATATTTATTAACAAATATTTCCCATGAACTCTTTTAACAAAGATGGAGAAATAATTTATGGAGTTGGATAAAAATAAAGAATAATTAGTCATTCCTTACGAAAAAAAAATCACAAGGATTTTAAGATACACCTTAGGTTTTGTAATAAAAAATTATAGTAATATATATATATATATTTATTACTATTTTAAAACCACTCTTTCCAAAGGCTTTATATATTTAAGACATAATGATTTATGATGATGTGGTTTGAGGTTCTCTTAAATTGCAGATGGAGTTTTGAGAATGGTCCCATGGCTATGTGGATAATAAATAAAATATTGAGTTTCAAGATGGGGTATCAAATTAAAAAGTTCGAAATAATGATCTACCACCCACATGTAAATGATGTTGGAAGAATAAAAATAGAAACTACCATAAATGGATATGCGAATTCTATAATTATGGGAGACAATTTCATCATAATCATCAATATTGAAGAGATAGGAAGAATTTGTCCAGTGGGATGGAGGAAAGGAGATAACCAATTAGAGTTTAATGATTTAACTATATAGTGAAATGTAACTATGAAAGGTAGTGTATAAAACCATGGTCCATTTAGGGTAATCAACATTAGAATATAACAATGTAGAAAATAATGAGAAATATTAAGCCATAACTATTATAGAAATTCGATAAGAAAAAACTATAAAATATACACTTCCTATTTTAACATGAATTTATTATATCTTATATTATTTTGGTTCTTCTAATTAATTTATAACATGTTGTTTTTCTAGAAATATTGAATCGAATCATTGATACCTTGATATATTGATATCCAAAAAAACACTTAGTTGTATGATAATTGAAACCCATGTGTTTGAATCTTATCTTATTGCTGTATGTGGGAATATTATTTCAGAAAACATATCAATACATCCCATTTTGGAATTAGATACTATACTGGGCTTATATTAGATCTCATTATATAGAGAAAACATCAAATGTTGGGAAAAGAAAATATAGTTCCATATTCTGAACCATCTCATGCCCTGTTATAAAATCACTGACGATCATGAATTTTTTTTTGAAAATCCATCAACTATGTGTGTGTTGATACCCTATAGAGAAGCATAAATAGACCAATTTTTTGTGTTAAAATGAAGAATAAAACTTGAGGAAATTTTTATTGTGGGGGAATAAACTACTATATTTCATGATGAGTTTTCTGGACTTCCCCTGATCATGAGGTAGAGTTAACAATTGAAATTATACATGGATAAAATACTATCTCATAATTCCAATACAAGATGACCCCAATTGAACCAAATGATTTAAATAATAATCTTCAATAGCACATTTGAAAAGGGTTCTTAAACCCGAGTTCATCACCTTAGAGTGCGTCAGTGCTATTCTTAAAGAAAACATGATAAATGAATGTGTCTTTTTATATATTATCAGGATCTCAATAAGATCACCATAAATAACAACTACTGTATTACTAGATTTAAGACTTTGTTTATCAATTATGATGGGTTCTATAATTCTGAGTGTTGTACGATCATTCTTGATATCAAAAACGGAATTTGAAGATAAAAGATATTTATAAGAATTATTTCTATACAAGGTATGTTCATTATGGGTTCCATGTTATGACCTTCAAACATAATAAATCCCATTTAATCATTGTAGATTTGAATATTAGAGTCTTTAGAAACTGCGTTTAAAATTTTATGGTAGTTTTTGGGGACATTATTCTCATTTACTCCAAAATAAAGGAGGGACATGAAGAACATATATAGATTGTGATAGTGTCATTAAGGAAGAAAAATTGTACACCATTTTTAGCATGTGTGACTATTTTTTGTGGTAGGTCACATTCTTAGAGAACATCATCACAACTAATGAAATTAATGTTGATCCTTCAAAACCTAAGTTAATTGATGAATGGATAATACCCACTTTTGTCTTGAAAATCCATAGATTTGATGAATTATCAGGGTACTACAAATATTTTGTTAGAAATTTTTCATAATTTTCTAGCTTGATAACTACTTTAACAATGAAATAGTTAAAGTATGTCTAGATGGAAGAATGTGAGGAAAGATTCAAGGGGTGAAAAAGAAACTAATCAATGACCTTTTAATCAAACTACAAAAAATTGGAGGTTTTTTTACATATAGTGATGAATCAAAGAATGTAATGGGTTTTATACATATAATGAATGATAAAGTTATATCCAACACCTCACGGTAGTTGATTATATAAGAAAATAACTACTTTATGCAAGATCTAGATCTAGAAGATTTAATGTTTTCCTTGAAAATATTGAAGTATTGCCTCTATGATGAGATGTGTGAAATATTTTCCTATTTCAAGAGTTTAGATTTTATATTTAGACCAATGAATATCAACATGTGTAAAATAATATTGATATATATAATCAATTATTATGATTTATTTATTCATTGAAATCTTGGAAGAGTGAACATGGTAGCATATGATATTAGTAGAGAAGAAACTACTACAGAATCCATGATGTGAATTGAGAAAGACCAAATATTTATGTATATGAAAGGGATAGATTCGTAAATCATAATGGTAATTAATACATCCTAAATTTCACAAATTATTTTATAACCATCTATCCAAGAAATGATCAAGGAGATATAAAGGGAATGTCCTGAACTAAAAAATAAGGTGAAAGAGGAAATGGAAGGAAAAATACATGAGATCCACATTGATGTTGATGTTTTAACTCAATTTTGAATTAGGATTTTTGTACATTTATAACCTAAGATAATGAAGGAGGTATTGGATAATGAACATAGATCATCATTCTCTATCAATCCTGTATGTACCAAGATGTAAAATGATCTTCAAGAGAACTTGTGGTATGAAACATTAAAATGGATATTGTGGAGTATATCTCTATATGTTTCATAAGTCAGAAATATAAAGTAGTTTGATTGAAGTCCAAATGGATGATTCCAAAATTTACTATACCCTTATGGAAATGTGAAAATTATACTATAGCCTTTGTCATTGGTCCATAAATACATCAATGGAAACAATGTGATATGGGTTGTGGTTGATCGACTCACCATGACTGCCCGCTTCATAACTATTCACGAATATTTCTTACTTGAATAACATTCCATGATATAGGTAATGTAACTAGTGATGATTCCTATAGTTTCATTTCTGATTGTATCTTATCATGATCCAAGGTTCACTTCTGAACTTGAAGAATTCATTAATATTATTTGATTACTGAATTGAATTTTAGTATAGTCTATCACCATAAAACTAATGTTTAAAATGAATGGACTATTTAGAAGGTTGAGTAAATTCTAAGATCCTTTTCAATTAAATTAATAAGAGGATGGGATCAGCATCTCCCTTTAGTTGAGTTCTTATACAAAAACAAATTCAAATCAAGTATTCAGAATACTCTATATCAAGCTCAATATGAGAAGTGATATATAACTCCACCATTTTGGGATGAAGTTGTAGAACAAAAGCAAATTTGAAATTATCTTATGAAAGAGTTGATCAATAATGTAAAATTCATATAATAAAAAATAAAAGATGCTCATATTCAGAAAAGGATATATTCTCACAATAATTGATGATAATTTTAGTTTTAATTTTGAGATAGTTATATCCTTTGAATATCACCATTGAAGAGATTCATGTTGTTTGGAAAGATAGGGAAGCTTATCCCAAGGTACATTAGCCCCATTGATATCCTTGATCAGAAATGAGAAATAGACTATTAGATTTTGTTTCCACAAACCATGACAAAATTTCATGATTCAGTCTATATATCTCTCCTTTTTAAGTACATACTCGATCCACTACATGCACTAAACTCGGAGGTGGTAAAACTGGAAAATGATCAATTTTGAGGAGCACCCGGTGGTAATTTAGGACCATAGACACATGGTTCTGTGTAAGATGAACACTCACATGTTAAATGTATTATAGAGATACCATATGAATGAAGAAATTCCCTAGGAATCAGAGGAATTAATGAAGTAAAAATACCCTCCCATTTTTCCATCTTAGTTTGTAAAACGAAATTTAAAAGATGGATTTTAAAATTTTTGAAGAATGTAATTATAAGGCCCTATCCTTAAACCTTACTTAATCTTGAGTTATTACAGGATTACACATTGAGGATCTTTTCGGGTTTAGAGTTTTATAGAATTAGATCATAAAACATGGATTACATTCCACATTTAAACAAAGTGGTTACATAAAAGACAGTATTCATTCTTCCCTTCAACGGAACCATATTGAAAATAAAACATGGATTCTTTATTTACACATCCTTCACACTATCATCACATCATTTACCTTTCCCTTGACCTATGAAAAACATTTAAAAAACTTGGGATGAGCATAAAAAGCTCAGTAAGGGTTATAAAAATATGGAAAGGAAACATGAGTACATATATACATAAGAATGAAATCATACTTTACCCATAAAACAAATGCACTTTAACATACCTCATCAAACCATGAATAAATCATAGAAATCATAAGACATAAAGGTAACTTGAGTCATTCATAACATTCTTACGTAGGGAGTAACCCTCTTGGTTACGTTTGGAATACCCATCACAGTATATTCCCTAAATCTCTTCGGAGAAACCTTAAGGTTTCACTCCTTCGCGTTACCCATAATGGAAACCCTAAAGGTATGATATAAATAAAAAATACATAAGCTTAAGTAAAACATAAACATATTATATATCATATATAAATATATTGACATCTTAATGGCCACCTTTGAAGGTGTTATATGAGTGTTGAACAATCATCGTTTCGTGAGGCAGAAATTCGCCATTCACGGAAACAGTATGTTCTTTAACCATTAGATGTAGGTGTGTGTAAGTGTATCTCGAATACATATTATAACAATATCTTAGTATATTTAAGATACAGTAGTTGTTACAAAAGAAATGAATAAAAACTGTTTAGGGGGTTGGAGAAACAAAATAAAACAAAAGGACTCAAGTGAAGACATTACCTTAAAATCGGGTAACTCCCTTTGATTTTAGATCAAAGGCTTCCTTGGGAAGACTTATGCCCACAGTGAGGATTCAAGGAGTAATAGAGGGAAGTGGAGAGACAAAATGGGTAGAGGTTGGCCAAGCCAAAGGCTTTGGTAGTGTGGGTAAGGAGGTAGAGGTGGGGGCCTTTTATAAGAGGAGAGGAGGGGCACTTTTGGAAAGTAAAGAAATATTACTTTATTTGAAAATGAGTTTCGGATTTAAAGGGTCCCACATTGATATAATTCGAGGATAAGGTGATAAGGTTTCGAAATACACCCATCCAATTGGTTTTGTACATGTGTAGGTCTTAGATTATACATTATATTTCCATTTTATTTAAATCATTAAATAATGAGGTCATCACTGCATCATCATGATGTCATAAATAATTTAATTTGTTTAATGTCTAAAAATTATAAAAAAAATACTATGATGTAGGAAATCTTTTTAGCTTTCCAATTTACTATTTATAGTCAAAAAGTTGATTTGTATAACCCCTTGTAAAAATTGTTTTAGTAAAACATTTCATGTTTGTCTCATTTTTACTTTAACTTTAAATAAAAAGATATTAATGTCATTTTCAAACCAAAGTGGCTCCATGGGGTCCCCAAGTTGACCCATGGGTTGTAATGGTCGGCCATGACACATACAATGAGGTTAGGACATGTTTCAAGTTCATTTCATATTATTAAAACATTATTTTTACCTTCAACTACACTAATTACCTCTAATCGCGATTAAAAACTTAATAAATTACTATTCACCAAAAAAATTATTTTTATCCCATTGAACCAAATTTTACTTTTTAATGACAACCATGTATGTCGGATTTTTGAAATTCAAAACACAAAGATGGGAAAATTTCATTTAAACGGAAAAATCAGATTTTATAAGTACCACTTAGTGGTTTCACTATTCATCAAAAATTGAAGTTTTTCAGAAAATTCCCAAAAATTCACCCTAAGCTATATTTGATATTCAGAATTAAAAATTGAAGTCCATTTTAAAAAATTCAAAACATATAAGTAACATTAATTAATTTAATAATTAATTCCCGCTGTCAGAGCAAATAGCCTGTTTTTATGAAACAATAAGTATCAAAAGATTGACACTGGTTTAAGTCTGATTTCAAAGTGAAGTTAATTCCAACGAACACTATTGCATTTAGTGGTAAAAATATATTCTAATTTCACTTTAAAACCAATTCAAAAGATAGTCTAATAATATAAATAAAATATATTAAAAAGAGGTTTTGAATTAAAATACAACATTTTACACTATTCATTAAAAAATGAACTTTATCGGAAAAATACCAAAAATTTACACAAAGTAAAATATGATGTCCCGATTATAAAGAAGAGTTTTATTTGGTCCAAAATAATTTATAAGATTGATCAAAACTATATTTAATGAAAGTTCGCCATCCAAAGGTGATAAGTGAACCTTTAGTGAAAATTTGGGTATAAAAGCCTAAAATTGAATTCTTTCCTTATTTTAAGCCTTTGTCTTTTATTGGATAAATGTAAAAACATTTAAAAAACATATATAATCATATTTTAGTTATTTCTATCCATTCCCACCAATACAAAGGCTATATGTTAACTACCATTTAAAATAATATTATTTTATTATTAGAGTGCAACGTAAGATTCCCAAGAAACTCGTTGTTGCGTATTGGGTACTCCATCGAGCATTACATCCCATTTAAAGTAATATTAATATTTGATTCACAAATATGGATAAATATAAAGATGTTATATTCTTTATTTACCCGGGGTGTTACATCCTTCTCCCCTTTTGGGAATTGCGTCCTCGCAATTTTAAAATTGAGCTTGGAAACATCCTTGAAAGTCCCACCTCGGAACAAGAGTCGGTAAAACAATCACTTTAAAAAAAAGGAAGATAAGTACAAAGGTCACCCGAGTTAACCCATACTAGGATTCCATGTATGAAAATATGGACATTGAGGGAAAAAAAGGGTCATGTTCTTGAGGGAGAGTGATAGTAAACATGTCTAGGAGAAACATAACCACAAGAAAATCACAAACTTGTGATGGGTTAAACGGTATTCGATTCCCCAGTAGGAAAAGCTAATAGAAAACATTTTTGTTTTAAGTTACTTTTTATTGAGGAATTTATTCATAAGGAAACATAATCACTTATCATGTTTACTTTCAACTTTTTTTAGATTCCTTACACAAACTCATATTTTCTCCAAAAGGAGATTATTTAGGAAGACTTGTTCACATTAAGAGTACTATAATCAACTTCTAGAGAATCAACTAATCCACAAAAGAGAACTATATACTTCCCATTTCTTTAGAATTTAACCCAAACCAAAGCCAGAAAGGTTAGTAAAAGGTCAGATAATCCAAAAAAGGATAACCCTTTATAAAAAAATCTATGCTTAATCTCCAAAATTTGTCCAACAAAACCCAAAGTTCAACGAGGACCATTAGATAAACAATTTGTCCAAAAAATTCTTCAAAGTAAACCAAAATAAGGTTGAAACCCAAATATTTGAAGGATTTAGTCACATAGTCTTCCATGTTAAATCGTAACATTTATCTCCAAACAACATCTGTTGCTCCTAAAGTCTCATATTGAAAAGTAATTAACCTAATCACATATCCTCCATGATAGGTTAATCATTTTTATAAATAACCCAAAATCAACTTACTCTTAATTCATAAAATCATATAACTAGAAATAATCAGTCAAACTAACCAGGGACTTCACGTAGTCCAGTGTTAGGCGATAAATACCAGTCGCACTTTGGTTGTGGGTTCGATTCCTGTGGCTTTGTCCGATGCGACGGGTTGTCACATGGTCTGTGTGTTGTCCTTTTTCCAAAACTATAAAATTCTTAAAACATTCCCCAAAATGAGATAAAATCTTCAAAAATAATCATACCATATTTTAACCTCAAGTTTATCTCATGCCCTTCATTTTCCATCATATCATATAATAACCCATAATTACCTCAAAAGTAAGGATCATATAAACTCTAATGGTTACATTAATAATTATTACCTGAATTTCCACATCGAGTTGTCCATCTCGTACATGATGTATTAGAGAATTCACCAAGGTTGAAGTGGTTGATCATGACTCCTTTATAGTTGGTTTATAACAACTATGATATTTCTCATTGAATCCCCCATCTCATCCAGTATCTTAATCAGAGAACCACCACAGTTTCCTTCAAACCCATTGTCACTTTGGTGCCTGCTAGATCCAGCCATTTACTAAAACCAAAAAGGACCGTGTGAGTATATCAACATAACCATCATATACTAATAAGGAAGATAAACACTAATATATACTTACTCATTCACTTTATCTAAAACTATGACTCTTTATAAAATCCTAACCATTATGGTAATGTCACTTCTGCTTAGAGAATACCATAACCTCTAAAGTTATCTAAACCGACCTTTGATACCAACTATAAGGCCCCAGCCTTAAACCTTACTTAATCTTGAGTTATTTCAAGATTACACATTGAGGATCATTTCGGGTTTAGAGTTTTAGAGAATTAGATCATAAAACTTGCATTACATTCCACATTTAAACAAAGTGGTTACATAAAAGACAGTATTCATTCTTCACTTCAACGGAAACATATTGAAAATAAAACATGGATTCTTTATTGACACATCCTTGACACTATAATCACATCATGTACCTTTCCCTTGACCTATGAAAAACATTTCAAAAACATGGGATGAGCATAAAAAGCTCAGTAAGGGTTATAAAAATATTGAAAGGAAACTTGAGTTCATATATACATAAGAATGAAATCATACTTTACCCATAAAACAAAGGCACTTTAACATACCTCATCAAACCATGAATAAATCATATAAATCATAAGATATAAAGGTAACTTGAGGCATTCATAACATTCTTACGTAGGGAGTAACCCTCTTGGTTACGTTTGGAATACCCATCACAGTATATTCCCTAAATCTCTTCGGAAAAACCTTAACGTTTCACTCCTTCGTGTTACCCATAATGGAAACCATAAAGGTATGACATAAATGAAAAATAAATAAGCTTAAGTAAAACATAAACATATTATATATCATATATAAATATAGTGAAATCTTAATTGCCACCTTTGAAGGTGTTATATGAGTGTTGAACAATCATCGTTTCGTGAGGCAGAAATTCGCCCTTCACGGAAACGGTATGTTCTTTAACCATTAGATGTAGGTGTATGTAAGTGTATCTCGAATACTTCTTATAACAAAATCCTAGTATATTGAAGATACTGTAGTTTTTACAAAATAAATGAATAAAAATAGTTTAGGGGGTTGGAGAAGCAAAATAAAACAAAAGGACTCAAGTGAAGACATTACCTTAAAATCGGGTAACTCCCTTTGGTTTTAGCTCAAAGGCTTCCTTGGGAAGACATCTGACCAAAGTGAGGCTTCAAGGAGTAATAGAGGAAATGTTAGAGACAAAATGGGCAGAGGTTGGCCGAGCCAAAGGCTTTGGGAGTGTGGGTAAGGAGGTAGAGGTGGGGGCCTTTTATAAGAGGAGAGGAGGGGCACTTTTGGAATGTAAAGAAATATTACTTTATTTGAAAATGAGTTTCAGATTTAAAGGGTCCCAAATTGATATAATTCTAGGATAAGGTGATAAGGTTTCGAAATCCACCCATCCAATTGGTTTTGGACATTTTTAGGTCTTAGATGTTACATTATCTTTCCATTTTATTTAAATCGTTAAATAATGAGGTCATCGCTGCATCATCATGATGTCTTAAATAATTTAATTTTTTTAATGTCTAAAAATTAAAAAAGAAATACTATGATGTAGGAAATCGTTTTAGATTTCCAATTAATATTTATAGTCAAAACTATGATTTGTATAACCCCTTGTAAAAATTGTTTTAGTAAAACATTTCA
The DNA here is from genome assembly GCA_963277665.1 of Viscum album. Classification (NCBI taxonomy): domain Eukaryota; kingdom Viridiplantae; phylum Streptophyta; class Magnoliopsida; order Santalales; family Viscaceae; genus Viscum; species Viscum album. Next base: position 1,691,635,146 of record OY728153.1, on the reverse strand, counting down.
TGTTTGTCTCATTTTTACTTTAACTTTAAATAAAACGATATTAATGTCATTTTCAAACCAAAGTGGCTCCATGGGATCCCCAAGTTGACCCATGGGTTGTCTTGGTCGGCCATGACACATCCAATGAGGTTAGGACATGTTTCAAGTTCAATTTCATATTATTAAAACATTATTTTTACCTTAAACTACACTAATTACCTCTAATCACGATTAAAAACTTAATAAGTTACTATTCACCAAAAAAATTATTTTTATCCCATTGAACCACATTTTACTTCTTAATGACAACCATTTATGTCGGATTTTTGAAATTCAAAACACAAAGATGGCAAAAATTTCATTTAAACGGAAAAATCAATTTTTATAAGTACCACTTAGTGGTTTCACTATTCATCAAAAATTGTAGTTTTTCAGAAAATTCCCAAAAATTCAACCAAAGCTATATTTGATATTCCGAATTCAAAAATGAAGTCCATTTTAAAAAATTCAAAACATATATGTAACATTAATTAATTCCCGCTGTCAGAGCAAATAGCGTGTTTTTATGAAACAATAAGTATCAAAAGATTGACACTGGTTTAAGTCTGATTTCAAAGTGAAATTAATTCCAACGACCACTATTGGATTTAGTGGTAAAAATATATTATAATTTCACATTAAAACCAATTCAAAACATAATCTAATAATATAATGAAAATATATTAAAAATATGTTTTGAATTAAAATACAACATTTTACACTATTCATTAAAAAAATGAACTTTATCGGAAAAATACAAAAAATTTACACAAAGTAAAATATGATGTCCCGAGTGTAAAGAAGAGTTTTATTTGGTCCCAAATAATGTATAAGAGTGATAAAAACTATATTTAATGACAGTTCTCCATCAAAAGACGATAAGTGAACCTTTAGTGAAAATTAAGGTATAAAATCCTAAAATTGAATTCTTTCCGTATTTTAAGCCTTTATCTTTTATTGGATAAATGTAAAAACATTTAAAAAACATATATAATCATATTTTAGTTATTTCTATCCATTCCTTCCAATACAACGACTACATGTTAACTACCATTTAAAATAATATTAAATTATTATTAGAGTGCAACGTAAGATTCCCAAGAAACTTGTTGTTGCGTATTGGGTACGCCATCGAGCATTACATCCCCTTTAAAGTAATATTAATATTTGATTCACAAATATGGATAAATATAAAGATTTTATATTCTTTATTTACCTGGGGTGTTACTGTAATGACCCAAAATTTTATCAATGGAATTTCAAATTTTATAATTATGTATAAATCTCATTCATCACATATTTGACTCAAAAAACATTATTACAGTAAATAAATAACTAAATGAGTTGTATTTAATGAAATTAAGGAACATATACCAGTAGAATAGTAACATGACTATTGGAAAAGTAATATGGCCATTAGAAATAGTAATCAGTTCATTAGAATAGTAATAGTACCTATGATAGTATGAATAATATTTATGTATTTTATAAATGAAAATTTGATATAATTATACCATTGTATAAGTTAATAAATGTTTTTAAAATGAAAAATTATGAATTGATATTTTTTAAAAACATAAATAAATATTTACAATTCTATAATCAATATACTGATTTAAAATATTTATTTTTGAAAAATATATTCATAAAATAATGTTGTGATTTGTAATATTAATTATTTAATTTTATAAGACAATAATTAATTTTTCAATGGGTTATAAAATCAATTATAATATACAAATATATATTTCTAAATACATGATGATTTTATTTAAAAATATTGTTTATTATATTTAAAATTTTTATTTCATAAAATGGAGTCCATTTTTGAAGTCTAAAATGTCAAAAAATAATTTGGGTAATTTTTTTTGATTGTTTTAGAATAGTTTAATTTTCAGGGAATAATGAAATAAAATAATTTATAAAATTATCTAAATACCTGAATTATTTTTTCATGGGTGATGTATGGGTGATGTAAGTACACATTGGTTCTACAAATACTTAATCATTTGCTATATTTAGTCATAGTAATCAACATTATTGACATTCTAGAGCCAAAATAATAAACTAATGAATATAGTCATAAAAAATATCCTTCTCCACCCCAATATATACCTCCCCATGCCACTTCTTCTCCTCACAGTCTAAGACTTGTTTCTTTTCTAAATTCATACCCATTATCATTTTAATCCTATCCTGAAAATCCAAAATATATTGGTCTCATCAAAATAAAAAACCCAAATTCAATAAAGAGGTTCTCAAGGAGGAAAAATTAAAGATCTAAAATCCCCCTTCTATCTATTTTATTTTCTTTTCTTTTCTTATCCTCTCCTAACCATTACTATCCAATGTTATATTATCACTCTAGTATAAAATATATAATATAATTTATTATTTTAATATAATATCCATCATCCAATAACTTCTCTCCTTCTTTTATTCTACAGATGAAAACACTGTCCAAAATATTTCAATTCATTTACTTTGGGGATCAGGATGTTTCATTTTCCATTACCACCTCCAAGGATGTTCAAAATAACATTAATAGTGTTAAAATAACTTATAATATATACATATTATAACATGTATTATATTCTATAAATAATATACAATCATAATATTAAATAAATAGAAACTAGTATGTGATGGTTGGAAACTCGGCCAAAATAAGAAAAGCATTTATCATTAACATTTTATCAAATGAATCATTTTAATTATAGAAAAAAAATGATAAATGTTTTTATTTTGACTTAGTGAATCAAATTAATAACAGTTAAGTTAACTTCTATATAATCATTATAATTTTATAATAACTTTCATAATTATAATCAAGTGAACTGATCCAGAAAACAAGAATATGAATATCCCCATAATGAAAAAAATTGAATTTTATAACTAATAAAAATGGCCATATAAGTACATAATAAAATTCTAATGAGAAAAATACCTATATATGTGGTTTTTAATTTAGTAACTAATAAGCCTAATTTTTTAATCTAGGATATTAAGTGCATGTGTAGAATGCATTCTGACATAATGTATGGGGATTATCAAACCCAATATCTATTTTATTTGACTTGTATGTATTTGATGACAAATTTCAGTGCATATATTCAATAAAAGTTCCTTAAATTTAGAATCATTATTCATCCCTTTTTTATTTTCCAGGATGTATATGTTTCTAATATGGTTTTATGACATGTATAAGTATTTTATAAAATAACTCTTCCTTTTAAAAATCATCATTAACTTTTCTTGAGGTGTTTCTTCTTTACTCAAGAATGATGATTCATATTCCAAATGTGTTTTCCAATTTCATCTAGGAACCAAAAAATATATTTTATAATTTATTATTTATGAAATACCTATAAAATAGATTTATTTACATGGGTTATTTCATTACTATTATTTTTATACATGACATGATTTGTTATATAAATTTTATTATGTGATGGGTGGGCCCAGAATTATATTCCCTTGCAATTCAATAGGTAATGTGATGTATCTAATGAGATAATGTGTATTATGCAGGAACGTGATGGTAGATTTTTTCACAATGATGATGTTATGATTATGCACATATTTTATGTCTGAACATAATGTTAAATATATTTTCCCATTTCATCTAGGAACCCAAAAATATATTGATTGATTTATTATTTATGAAATCCCTATGAAATCATTTCATTTATATTGGCTATTTCATTACTATGATTGTTATACATGAAATAAATTATTTTGTAAATGTTAGGATTTAATGGGTGGAAATATAATTATATTTCCTTGCTATTCATTGGGGAATATGATGTATGTATTGAAATTATGTGTACTATGTGGGAACATGATGCTATATTTTTTCATAATGATGATTTTATGAGGATGTACATATTTTATGCGGGAACATTATGTTAGATTTGTACACAAATATATGTGGTATTTATCCATTATGACATGATTTTTAATTTTTTTTGTACTACCACATTACATGTCTTTATATAATGTTTTACCTAATAATTATGATTTTGATCATATTCTTATGATATGATGTTTACTATTATTATCACCCATGTTATATTGACACATGTACCTTTTTAATCCTCTTATTAGGCTTTTAGATCACCATTTTTTTGTATATCCTTAAGTGAATGCAAGTACTAAGGAGAACACAAGAATTATAAGGAAAAAAATTATATAAATATATTTGGTTTTTTTTATGAAAAAGTTATGTATGAGACTAATTTTCCAAATAAACTAAAAATTTGGATCTATGTTTTTTATGATATTATGTTGTTTATCATAAAAATAATGAAATTTTCATGTAAGAATAAGTAGGATAGTTGTATATTTGATAGGGTCTAAATTACCTAAAATACCAACACTTAGATTTTTTTTGGAAAAACATTATGCCTTATCTCCCAGCTAAATAACACTGAATCAACCTTTTTTACCATAATAACATAATTATATGAAAAATAATGGCATTATAATTTTTTTTGACAATTTTATTTGAAAAAATTCAATCCGTTGAATCATATTAATTTTATACTGTTGGTATATATTAATTTTAATTGAATGGAACAAAATATATGAAAACAAGTCTTAGGAAAATACCCAATTTATGTGAAAAAATTATTTTACCATAATATAAAAAATTAATATGGTTTTAATGAATTTTATTTAAATAATTAAACAAGTGTTTTTTTGAGCTTCGGGGTCAATACAATTCCAAATGGAATCTTCAAAACATTCTATTAATTGAAATGGCCTAAAAATAGATATAAATATGGATAAAATATAAATTATCAACACAAAAGACAAATTTTTTGATTCCAATATAAATTTATTGTTTTAAAATCCATTATTTAACTCTATAAACATATATTTTCTCAATACTAATCAAAAAATAGGATATGGACAATTTTTAGTGATATTTTAATGGATTTTCCCATAGTTTTAACATAGTTTTACTAATTTTAGTGAGGTGAAAAATATTTACAATGGTTAATATTCATAATGAACAAAAAAATTATTATCCCTATTAATTTATAATAATTATTTTAACAATAAATATATAATATATTTTAAATTATTTAACTAATTGTTGTGAATGAAATCAATTTCGATTTGAATTTATGACAAGCACTGAATTACAGTTTTTATAAAAGACTACGTTTTAAGCCCAAAAATGGGTTTATACAAAAATAAAGTATAAATATTGTTCCTATGTAATTAGTCAGATTATTTATAACTTAATGATCTTTGTGTAATTTTATTATCACTATCTATACAATATGTAAATTTTTAAATTAAATAAAATTGTAGTTTTATAAAAATCAGTATATTTCATCACTCACAGTAAGGTAAATCATTTCATAAAAATCCAATTATTTCACCCTAAATTAATTTTTATATAATTATTTCTAATAAATATCCTTGTTATTAAGTACAATTTCTAATGTTGGTACAAAATATTAATAATATTGTCTCGTAAAAACCAATAAAACCCTTTTTATGAAGAATATGTATAATTATTGTATAAAATGATATTACTAAAAAATGACAACTTATTTTAAATTTATTTAAATTATATTAACCCCTTATGAATAGTTTAATAATGTGATAATTCGTTATTTATATCGAAACATCTTATAGTTAGATTATAATATATGTATTTAAATGATAATATTTGTGTGGTGGTTTGTTTTAACATGGTGTTGTATGTAATGTAAGCTATAAAAGAAATATAATTTATTTAAATAGAAATATATCATAGAATATAATTGTGTGACAATAAACATAAGAATAAAAATTGTTTGTTAATTTTTCCAATCAATATATTCCTTACATGTTTGGATTGGGCTAACCACATGTCTATCATCTTGGGTATGGGGTAACCACCCATTTAAACTCTTATTATAGAGATATCCCCCACTATTTCATTCTATATCATGAGATATTAAACATTAATAAATGTATTTGAGGTTTATAAAGGATCCTCCCATCACATAATAATAAACCATTCATATTTATTCCAAAAAAACATAAAATAATACACAATTCATTCATAGATTAATTACCCCTTTGAAAAAAATGATTTCATGAAAATTCTCTGAAAAAATAATCTTAATTATTCTCTATAATATAGGAATATAATATTATTAGTCTGATCGTCAATGAAGTGTAATGTTCATTAATATTTTTTAAAATATATGAAAAAATATTTTATAACAAAATTAAAAATATGATTTGAAAATAATGGGAAACAATTACATTTTGGTAATAGTGTAGGAATAAACAACCATAAAATATTTGCAATAGGTTCTTATTTAAAACCCCATGGAAACATGAAATAGAATATTCATAAAAAATACTGGTTATAATGGCGAGAAATGGCAGTCATGTGGTAAATGTTAAAAAAACTTATTTTCACGCCATTGTAAAGAAAGTAAAAATAACCATATTGAAAATACCGAAAATATTATTCTTAAAATAATTGTATAGAAAGTAAAAGATAGTTTAAAATCAATGTAAATAATATTTACTGCTATGATACAAAATAATAAAAACAATATTAATAATATGGATATTAATGATACAGATTCACATCGTAAAATAAGAAATAAGGTCGTATTTGATTAAAAAATATTTCTTTGTACTATTTGAGTATAAAATAAGGAAAATGGAAAGAATACATGATAAAACTTGTAATAACCAAAAAATAATAAAATATTTTGGGTCTTGGATGGAAATAAATTAAAATTTCCCTAAGGTAAATTGGAATATAAACAAACCTGCTAAAATGTTACATTATAACATATACCCTTAACTTATTTTTTGACTTAATTCATATGGAATTCGACTTCATGTTCAATTTTTTTATTATATATATATATATATAACACCATATTGATACATATATTATTATATATAATTCAATTATTGTTTTCAATTTCCCATTTATAAACATTATTCCTTATAATCAATATTTTGGTGTTTACTGCTCTGTTTTGCATGAATATTTCAGTTGGGTGATAATTGTTCTCTCACCTTATTCTAGTTATTATCATCAAAAGAACCACATAAAAGTAATAAATATAATATTTTATTTATATATAAACTTTTATGACCATCCATGTAAGGAATTGATGAAAAATGAGATGTGCATGTCCATAGAGGTAGTGTACCACACATACAATTGGGTGATGTTTTCACTTTTCAATAGATAGAATAAAAGGAATATAAATAGTAAATTATATTGAAAGAATAATAATTATATTAAAAATATAATACATATTTATTAATTAAATCTATATAACCATATATATGAGGTTGAGATATGCAAAATTAAATTTTCTACATCAGAGAGCTTGTAGTCTGCATGTATGTAAAATGACACTTTTATTTTCTATTGGATGGATATGAAGCTAATGATGGTTATTCGATAAATTTAATCACATTTAATAATATCTATGATACTTATGTCATTATATTATTATGTATATATATAGTAATAGGTTTTTGAAGAAGAAATAATCATCCAATAACTCCATTAAGTAAATTTCCTTTTTTTGTGTATCCTCATTTGCCTTAAAATTTATGTCTTATAATGTTGGTATTTTGAGGTGATAAAAACACTAGGTTAGGGGAGGTGAGTAGGGAAGTGATTGGGGAATATTTTATTTGGTATAAGGATATAATATTATATGAATAATTCTTAAGGGGAGGTGATCTTTTATGGGTTATAAGAGTAACACCATAATAGATATTAAGAAATTTTTAATAAAAATTCATTCTCAATGAGAGTGGATAAAATATTTCTTAATTTTGATGATATGGTAAGGAATGCATTAATTCCTAATATCATAATTTTCAAATGGTCAAGAGGGTTTTTAATTGACTTTTTTGAATTATATTAATAAATTATTACCAATCTTAAAAACCAATGCAACAAAAATAAAATTTAAATAAACCCATTAAAATTTATTGTAGTTAATATCTAAATGATATTACCCCATTATTCAATCATATCATGTGTGGAGTGACAACATACCAACTAAATATGGAATCTTTGACTTTTTTCGGATTAATCCCACTTTGCAACTGTCTCTTAAAACCCCAAAATGAAAACCCAAATATGATTTTTTCTCCCCGTGAGTCAGAACCTAATAATGAATTTTTTTCACTAGAGTGGCAACCCAATCAATTTAACTTTTGGTCACCTTTAAGAACAAACCAAAAGTTAGTTTTTTGAATGGGGTAGTATAAACCAACACCTAACTTTTATGGGTATTATTAATCAAACATGATTAAGAACATATAAAATAAAATTAAGTATATAACAAATAAATATACAAACATGTAAATCTTTTACTATTGATGGATAAAAAACCTCTATATAAGTAACATATAAAATTATTTGAGGGAATAAAATTGAATAATAGGATTGATAAGGTGTTTTTCATATTACTATTCAAGAATATCCCTAAATACAATCTTTACTGGTTATGTTTAAATCCTTGTATATAAATTTTCATCGTGGATAGAAGATTAAGAATAAGAATTTTATTTCAAATCATATTTATTAATGAATCGTGTGTTTTAGTTTTCACTAAAATGTCCAATATTCTCTGATATCATCCTTACAATATAATCTAATATGATTTCCTCGTTGAATGTGAATTTTAATATACATGAAAGTACCATGTATAATCATGATTTATATCTAAACATGTTAAGGAAATTAAAACAACACTAAATATCTAAATTAAACTCCCTTTTATCATTCCCATAAAATTCATTTGAATCTAAATAATTATTCTATATTTTGGAAACCATCAGATCAGTCAAAATCCTTAAAAACTAAAAGTATGTAGAAAATTATAATATATAAAAAATAATATAAAATATAGCGTCATATAAAAGGATTCCCTACTGGAATGATTTATTAGCATGGAATGTCAATACATATTATATATTATAACATGCATCATGTGGTCGATTGAATTTAATGTGTGGTAAATCATATTTTCAATTTTCGGTCAATTTTATTTTCCTAATAAAACTTATTTTTTAGTACTATTAGTTCAAACACATCATGGGGTTGACTCAATACTTATTCAAATTCACCTTATGATTGATCAGAATTGATCTAGCAGTCAATCGATTTTTCTGCATATGGTCACTTGGAATGGAATTTTTATACAATTTTTTCATATAGAAAATCCATTACAGTCATAATGATATGCATGACTCAGGGTATCTTTCTCATTTTAGAGTAGTAGAATGTTGATTAATTTTGACAATCAATTAACTCTTTTAGTCAATATGATACTCATGATGTTAAAATTCACATGTTTAGTGGAATATCATGGTCATTAAAAGATGGTTTCCATAATTTTAATACTAGTTCAATTTGTATACACATATTATATGTGATTATAATTCTTATATAGATGTATTTGTTTCCAAAAGCAGCCCAAAAATTATATAACAAACACAAACAAAAATAATAAACAATCATATAAAATATCATTAATATTAAATGGATAAAAGGATTGAAATAAAATATATTTGAATATCTATTTGTAAAAATAATTATTAAGAATTATTATGACATAACAAAAATCTATTTAGGCTCCACTTCAATATTTTCCCCCTTTTGACAATTAATGAATAATTAATTAACCTAAAATTTATCCAACCTTTATATTAATAAAAAATAATGTCTACCTATTATCAATCTACCTATAATATATACATCAATTATTTGGAAAGTTAACTCATCTAAAAATTACATCAACTAAAGAGTACACATCCCCCAATGATTACTAGGAATGAAACAAACCATAAAAAATCAAACCATTTATACTCCCCCAAAATTCATGCATTTTTTTATTTTTCACACTAGTTAATATTTCATGTTGAGAAATATTAATTTGGAGTGGATGGTCCATGAAAAATTTAAAATATATAAAATAAATGATGTGATATTTAATGATTCTTGTTATAACCAACTTTTAAAGCATATACCAGTTATCCAGATATTTTAAGAGATGAACCTAAAAAGTATCCAATTAGTAAAAAGAGTCATATAAATCACCCAAAAGAATAAATTTACCACCATTTAAATATATTCTTTAAACATAAATTTCCATCATGAAATGTTCAAATTTTATTTACTGAGCATAAATAAATTAAGGGTTTATTAATGATGGCATCATGCTGATTTTTTATAAAAAATGATTTCATACTTATATTCATTTTTTTCATCATCTCAATGAAAGTGAAAACTAATATCAATTTTCCTTGTCCAATAATTTATTAAATAATTTTTGAATATATAAAACGCAAAATTATTATCATAAAAATCATATTATTTTCAAAATTAAAAATAAATATAAAATAGGTTTTTAATCCTTAAGGATAACTAACAATAACATGCATCAACAACATACTCACATTCAATAGTTGATAAAGCTACTAAATATTTTTTCTTGTTTATACATAAAACTGTCCCTTTAGACAGAAAGTCACACATACGTATTTTTTATTTATATATATTTTTGAAACCACTAAAATAAGAATATGAAAAAATAGTTGGTTCAGTTGAATTATTTTTAAGATAAAATAAAATCAGATTCACAGATCCATTAACTTAATTAATTACTCTTTTAAATACACTTATAATACTATCTTTAGGAGTTTTTAATCTAGCAGATATTTGAAGTGAGAACATAAAATATGGTCTAAATTATTTTCAAATATATTAATATACTAATAATAGTTATAAACATATTATTTTTAATAGGTTTTCCAGATTCATTGTCATGTATATTACAAGAAGTAATCAACAAAACATTTAACATTTTACAACCAACAATACAAGTTCTTTTAACAAAATATTTGACATATTTTGATTGATTAAGAAATATTTCATATTTCCTTTAAATACTTTCAATACCAAAAATAAATTATGTTCACCCATAAGACTCTTTTAATATAATTAATAAATTAAATTTGTAAATTAATTATATATAACATCACATGAGGACACAAATATATTATATTTTAAATATATTTATATAATAAATAAATTTTTTTAATCTATTTTTATAATAAGTTTGGATCAAAATTTTCCTTTTCAAAACAATTATTCAAATGAAAATATAGAAACATATCATACCAATTTCATGTATGTTTTTTAAAAATTCAAATTTATTTTAGGTGTTTTTAAAAAAATTTAGGTTTGAGATATTTTTCAAAACCAAGGGGTTGAATGAAACAAATATTTTCAAGAATATATCCATTAATAATGTACATTTGAAATCATTTTAAAAAGATAAATTCCACATTTGGATTTATAATACAAAATAATTCTAATATATTGTAATCATTAAAAGGGGTGAATGAGTCTCTAATGTTTACACCTTATTCTTTTTATCTTTGAGCTATTAATCCATCATTGTTTCCAATTATTTTAAAATAATTATACATATTATTTATAATGATCCATTTTATTCCAATATTTTTTTTGATACTTATGTGGTAACAATATGATCAATAATTTCTTCCTATCAAATTTACTTAATTATTCATCTGTAGACCTAATAGAGTTTTAATCAGATAAATCATTATATGCATTTTGTTGCATAAAACGAGAAGAGAAATCCTGATAAGAAAAATCATTTATAAAGATTTTTAAATTACTAAAACCAATAGTTATAATCCTAATTAAATTTTAATAAAACTTATATTTAAAGCTATTTAATTTTTTCCAATATAAAGACTCTAACACATGTAGCCCAAAAATGGGGCATTACTTTATTACATTAGAACTATAAGAAGGTGATGGCATCCCAAAGGATAGAATAGTTTGTAGCTTTGTAAATCTAGATACAAACATAATTGTTACATTAAAACCTGGAAAGAAATAAAACATATATACTTCATTTTAGACATCCATGTTCTTTTATATTATCCCTGCATTCCAATCAGAATATAAATCTTGGTATCTTAAAGAAAATAAACCATATGGAATTTGTGATCTTAGATTCTCATTAAGGGTATACAATATAGAATAAGGGATAATAAATATTCATAAATTATAAATAAAGTTAAATAACAAAAAAAATCTATAAAAACATATAATAGAGCATAATATGGATGAAATAAAAGATGGTTGGATAAATCCATATATACAATCAAATGATAATGATACTTGTCGAACAATCACATAGATTATTAGTAAATACAATCATAATGAGGGAATTCATAATTAAGGGCATCTTAAATATACCATAATGGAATCTTATAAGATTTCTACATTAATTGGTAAATACTGAGACAAAACTGGGTTTATTTTGTCTCATGATACCTACCAATTCATTAAGGGGCTATAACGAGTCCTTCCCAACACTTAATAAGATAAATGTATTCCTCAAATGATAGGTGTGAAAAATAATAAACATATACATTCATATTGGAAAAAGAATATGACATGTAAATGAATTCCCCAATTCATGAATATAATCATAAACTATCATGATTAATATGGAGATGGTGTCAAGATGGTCCATACCCAATCAAAATAATCATAAACCATTAAATAAAATATGTTGGATGACTAAAAAAAAGGTCAATATCAATTAGGAATACGTTTCAAACATGGGTATTGAAATAAATGAAAATACACTAATAAAATTATTGTGAAATTCATGATAGAAATACATTTTTTACTTTGTACATAAGAGTCCTTTTGGAAATCATTTTTATTTGAAATAAAATAAGACTATAAACACATATAGATAAGAAAATGTAAGGAAAATGAAATTATATCTGAGGAATTTAGAAAGAATATTCATAGTATTTTTTTATATATCATGATAAATTATGCTGAAATAAAGTGAAAACATGTAAAAATGTGTTTAAGAAACATTATAAATAAACCTCTTTAGTGAGGTTTAAGGGAAAATTAATGTTCATTAAATGGGATGAATACATGATTATATGCATAAAACAAAAAATGGAATATGACATTTTTTTCATAATATAAATGTATATTTTATAAAAATATGTGTGGCTTAAAATAGTTTATGGAGTTTACTTGAAAATGGGTAAGAATATTGAATGTTCCATTTAATCGGGCTCACAGTCGGGAGGAATGAAAACAGAAACCTAGTAAATCATATATTTACCCATGAAAGAATGAATAATTGAGCTAGGTAAATATGTTTGAATCATACAAATAGAAAATATAAGCATTATATAAAAATAATTAAGAGTTACACATGGGTAAAGATAGTGAAAATGTTACCTCAATGTAAAATGGTGGTTCTGATTGAATCCATTACCTTGTGTGTCAATGTTTATTCCACTTGAACATAATATCCAGGATAATGAAATTATAATAAATACTAATTTAATTATATCCCTATTTAAAATTAATTTGATTTATGATAATTTTATTAAATACTTTTATGACTTTTTGAGGAGTAATAAGATTCAATTTTGTTGTTCAGTGGTGTTTAGTTCCTTGGTTTACATGATTGGTTCACTTGTACACATGTACGAATGATCATGTAAAATGGGAATAGTTATCCATAATTGAAATTATATGTTATTATATAAATTAAATATTATTAATATAATATTATTTTGTTCTAAATATTAGGATGATTCATTAGATAAAGTGTTTATGATAACCATTTACATTATTTTTTTGTTTTCAGATCATTATGGACTAGTTTTTGTTTTATTAATTAATATTATGTATATATACTAGTTCCATAACAGAAAATAAGTAGTAATATAAATTTTATTATTATTTTTAATTATTATAATGTTTTTATAGCCAGTATTGAAGGAGGAATTATAAAACCAAAATTATTATCATTCACGGAGGTGGTGAATCGACACCTCACGAGCGATGTTTTCATTTTTAAAACAAAAGGGGAATATAAGAGAATTGATGATGGATATAAAATTTAAATAATTAAATAATATTATATATTTGATATTGGAGTTATAATATAATTTTATAAAGGATATGTGATTAAATGATAATAAAAGAATATAAATTGAAGGAAAGAGAGAGATAGAGAGAGAGAGAGAAGGTTTTACGTCTTCAATGTTTTCCCCTTGAGAACCTCCTTAACAGACATGAAAATGGCATTCTCAGTAGACCATGAATACCATATCATGGGGAAGAGTTGTAGAAGATTAATTTATTCACAATATTTTCATTCTTCAATGCTTATACGATGTGAGTATATAGGGTGGTGTGGGGTGGTATTTATAGTGGATGAGAGGGGTGTTTTTTGATTATTTAATACGTTTGTTTATAATTTTGCCTCAAGATTGTCAATAGTATTGATTCATGTTACTAAATATAGTAAGTAGAGAATTTGAGTTCAAATAAATAAGTACTTACCTCATCCTTATATCATCCATGAATCAATAAATCATTTATTTACTCATATTGTCCAATACAATAAATTGCCATATTTCACTCTTCACAAAATATTAACTATTTTAGAAAAATCCCAAAATACGCCCTAACCATTTCTTAAAAAATAGAATTAAAAAAATGATTCAATTTTAAGTATATAATTTTCTTTATTTTAGAAATTTAATTTTTAATTAAAAACATTATTTAATCCAAAAATATTGATTTTTGAAGTATAACTAGTTTTATGACACTTTCAAAAAATATCTACAGTCTCATAAATTTTGTTATAACCATAACAAAAATAATAATAAGATAAGAATATATTTTATCAAAATAGTTTTTTTAATTAATTATTTTAATTATAAAATTATAATAAATATTTTTGCTTCACAAAAATATAGGAACAAGATTTATCATCATTAAAGCATTTACTGACCTATTTCATGATATAAATATATCATATTTGAATTTATAAGGTGCCAAAATTTGTTTTACACTTTCATAAGTCCTTTTACTATTCTATTATCCATATTCCTATTCTTAATGGTCACATTACTATTTCAATGTTTAAGTTACTATTCCATTGGTATAGGTTCTTTAATTTATATGAATACAACTTATGTCCTTATTTATTTATGAAAATAATGATTTTATTAGTTTATCTTTGTGATTTTGTTGTTTCATTATAATCAATCACTAATACTAATAGAATTAATATATGAATATAAAATTCCATTGTGTTCATAAAAATATTTTTTTAAAAAACCACATCCATTATACTTAATTGGTTTTTAATTTCCTTCTTAATTAATTGGAATCTGATGATTTCATTTGATGGACATATGTAAACTATATTTTCATAATTCAATTTAACTCTTTCATTCCACCTATCCCAACAACTAGGTGATAACTATCTGAAATAAATAATAATATTTAACAATTTTATTAATCTCACTTTTCATTATAAAACTTTCTTTAGAAGATTTTATATTCTAAAAAGAAATATAACTTAAAATCATGGGGAATTACATTCTCCATGGCTTCAATAAATAACATCATCAAATTTTGATATTGATCTTTACAAATTAAATGTTGATACATGAAAATCCCTTTATGAAAATCCCAAGTAGTAAAATTAGTTTAAATAACATCCTCTAAAATAGAGGTAAAGATAAATGTGATGGTGACCATAAAACATAGATTTTGAAATTATAGAGCATTCATGAAAATATATATATGGAATAAAGATCAGATTATTATGTTTTCATGGTGACTGATATAGGACAGGATTGTTACAATTTATACCAGCAGAATACATTAAATTTTTTATCATATAAATGACCATTTATTTGTTATTAAGAAAATTAAATGGATAATGTTTTCATTACAAAATATATTTCCATTAGTTCATGTTTTTTTTTATAATCCAAAGTATAAATTAATTTATTTGTTTATATTTAATAAAAATAATCTTATTCATTTTAGAGTTTTGATCCATATCCACTTCATTTATTAAACCAAGAGATGGATATTAATGATGAATTTTAATTCGTGCCAGACTTTAATTAATTGATCCATAAGTCATTCCTAGATCCATTTAATATTTAGTAAACCCAAAATAGATAGAAATGATTATCCAATATTTTAAATCATACATTAATCTTGACCAATTATATCGTTAATACATTCCATATGTAATTAAACTTAAGAATCATGAAAAATATGACTGTCGGAATTCAAATATTAAAACATTAGAAGAAGGCCCCAATATTTCCAAAATAAACTTATCGTAATATTTTCCAAAATAATATATCTCTTATTTAATCACACTATATATATTAATACCTTAATCTCCATTAAATTTTTTTGAAAACATGCATGCATGCAACAGTAAAATCTCATGTTGTTGTATATATTCATTAAATCCAAAGGCCAAATAATTCCAATATAGAAAAAATTATCAAATCACTAACAAACTTCATGGTAAACAATATTATCCAATAATCATGTATTTACAATTTTCTCAACATTAAGAACATGTCTAAGGTTATATTTCCAAATTCATGTGTTTCTAAAAAGATAAACTTATAGAAGAATCACTTCTCTTGACTATTGGTGTTATTCATCACATGAATACAATTACTTAAACAAGAAGTGCTTAATTTAAATACTTATATATCGCATTAAACTTATTACTAGAGAATTATTTATAAAATACTCAAATGAAGTAATTATTGAATCCAAAAAAGGACTTCTTAATTATTCATCTTCATGTGATTTAGTAGCATAAGCTTGACCATGATCCATTTTTCTATTTTAGGGTATATTCCTTTAACACTGGAGACAATTATTTACATGGTTTTCATTATCATTCGACTTAAATAATTGTTCATTAGAACCCTTTTTCTTAACCATGTATTCATAATCAAGTTCTCATTTCTCCCCACACTTATAGTAAACTCCCATCCATTTTCTATAATTAAAAAAGTGTTTCTTTCCACAATTATCACAGGTCAGAAAATTATTATTTCCCATATTTATTTTATCCAAAAGCTTCCTAGATGTACTCCAGTTACCATTATTTCATAAAAAGTGAAAATAGATAGAAACTGTTTTTGTATCATTAGAAAATAATATTGTGCCCTAAAATGATGAGAATTTTTTGGGATGATTGTTCCCATCAAATGACTTTCATAAGACCATAAAAGATTTGATCCTCCATATTCATTGGATAATGTAAATTTGTAAGGTTCCCATTCATTCTATGATTTTCCATTTCTAAATAATTACATAAGCATGATTAAATCTTATCATTATAAACATAATTTATAACACCAAAATAAGTGAAATTCCTAACCTAAATTAAATATTTTTTATTTGGCTAAACTCAAAAACATGGGGGTAAATCAGTTTTTCAAAGTGTATACTAAAAATCCTCGGATACCATATGTAAAGACCCCAAACCTTATTACCTGAAGAGGGTAACTTACATTATTACATTGTTAATATGAACAAGATATCACATAAATGAGGATAAAATAGTTTAGTATCTTTGTAAAACTAGATAAAAGAATAATTGTTACATGAAAACATAAATTAAAATACAACATATAAAGTCATTTATAAAAATACATATTATTCTGAGTTATCCAAACTTTTCAATCATAATATATATATTAGAATCATGGGGGAAAATTAAATATAAGAAATGGGTGTTCTAAGATGCTAAGTAAATTTAAGAAGTACAGAGAAATATGTCAAAAATATACATAATCAATAATGAAAGGTGAATAATTTAAATAACATTCCACAAAAAGATAAACATAACCATAATATGGTAGGAATAAAAGATGGTCAAATAACACCATATAAGTAATCATATGATATTGATACTTTACCATAGATATTAAACTAGTCTATCAATCACATGAAATATTAATAAATACTCTCATAATTAGGGATTGAGTAATGAGGGGTATCATAAACATACTTTCAATGATTTATCCATGAATTCTATATAAATGGGTATGGAATTAGCCAAAACAGTGTCTACATTGTCTCATGATACCTATCAATGAATCTGAGGGCTATATCAGGCCTTGTCTGACACATACTAAGTCCAATGCAATCCTTATATGAAAGGGGTAAGACATAATAAACATATTCATTCATATTTATACTAGTATATAAAATATATATATTTTTTCCAATTTTTTACATAATCTTAACTATCCAGAATAATATGGAGAATGTTATCATTATAGTACATCCATAGACATAATAATATTAAACCATTCAATAAAATATGATGGGTTGTAACATAAAAGATTAATATCCATTAATCATATGAATCAATAGAGGGTGTTGAAATAGATAAAAAGAATATAATAAAACCATTGAGAAATTCTTGAGAGAAATACCCTTCTTACCTGGGAATGAAGAGTTATTTTGAAAAACCATTTGTATTTTTCATAAAAACATAGTGTAAATAAGTATAAAAAATAAATGGGATGGAAAATGAAATTATATTTGAGGAATATTAAAATAATATTCATAATAAAATTTTTCATAGATAATGATATATGATGTCCAACTAAAGTGAATACATGTAAATTGTATGTTTTGGAAACTATTTAAATAAGCATTATATGTCTTATTTTAGGGAAAATATAAAACAATCTTTAAAGAAGAAATTGGAATAATTGTTTAACTAAAACAAGAAATAAACTAAGATAGTGTTTCATTAAATATATATATATATATTAGAAAAAAAATTTGTTGGCTTTAAAATATTTAGGTAGTATACCTGAAAATGGGAAAAACTCAAAAGTTGACTTTGATCAGGCTTTCTTATTAGGAGGAATTATAAAAGGAAGCCTGATAAATAAATTATTTCCCAATAAAAGAAAGAATAATTAGTATTGGTAAATTGTTTTTGATCATAAACAAAAAATATAGAAGGATTATAAAATAATAATTAATAATTACATTGGGTATGGAGAGAGAACGTGTAAGTCGAACGAAAAAATGTAGGTTCAGAAATTATCCCTAGGCATACGTCAAAAAGTGTTCCACAATTTCACATAATGTCTAAGAAAATAAAATTATATATAATAATAATTTAATTCAAAACCTCTTCAACATTTAGTTTAATAATTTTATTTTTATTATGTGCATTTAGGACCTATTTTGGATTTACAAGATTCAATTTATTCATTTAGGGGTGTTTGTTTTATTGGATTTCATGAATGATTCACTTGTATTTATTTTATGAAATATCATATAAAATGGGAATAATTATCCAGAATTAAACTCATATGACTTCAATGAACTTATAAAATATTAAATGTTCTTTTAC
Organism: Viscum album; assembly: GCA_963277665.1. Classification (NCBI taxonomy): domain Eukaryota; kingdom Viridiplantae; phylum Streptophyta; class Magnoliopsida; order Santalales; family Viscaceae; genus Viscum; species Viscum album. Next base: position 1,691,615,824 of record OY728153.1, on the reverse strand, counting down.
ATATTTTTGAATATATTAATATGATTCGTTATATATAATGTTAATGATAACTATTAATATTATTTTGTAATTTTTCGATCATCCAGAAGTTGTTTTGATTTATTAATTAATATAATGTATATATATTGGTTCGAAAAAAATAAATAAGTCATAATATACATTTTTCAATATTTTTTAACCATTATAACGGTTTTATTTCTATCCTTAAAGGATTTATTCTAAAACATAAAATACATCATCCATAAAGGATATGAATCGACACCACACAAAGCACTTTTTCATTTATATATAAAAAGGGGATGAGAGGAGAATTATTTTCAAAAATATCATTAAAAAAGAAAATTCAAGTATATACGTGACACTAGATTTATCATGTTACACGGGATAAGGGATTTTAAAAAAGGTTAATAAAAGACAATAAATTGAAAGAGAGAGCGGGGGTACCTCTTGAGTGTTGTCCCATAGAGATCCTCCATGTGGAATTTGGAAATTATATGTTGGTGATACCAACAAGACCAGAAACTGTGGAAAATGATTCAGAGAAAGATTTGTAAGAATATTAGAAAGATCATTGTCTTAGAATATGTTCATAGAATGGGAGGGTCGGGGTGGTATTTATGGTGGAGGAGATGGGTGTTTTTTATTATTTAATTCCTTTGTTTTTTAGATTGGCTCAAGATTATCAAAAATAGTGATTATTTTGAAAAAATAATGTAATTATAAATTTTTATTTCGAACCAATGGGTGCATAACTTAAATTTTACATCACACCTTACTCAATTATTAATTTATTTACATTTAATTATAAATAATAAAAATTATCGTAATTTACTATTCACCAAAAATCATTTATCTTAGAAAAATCCTAAAAATTACCCCTAACTATTTTTTGAGATTTAGAATTCAAAAATGGACTCCATTTTACTAAAAAAATCTATATATTATAAATTCAATTTTTAGTGAAAATAATAATTTATTAAAAAAAATTAAATTTATAATTAATAATATGAAACATTAAAAAAATTAAATAAGGTCTTATAAAACAATTGTTTAACCATATTAAAAGAAAATATTAATTTTTAAATATATTTTATTGAAGAGAATATATTGTTTTAAATTATTATGTTAATTTTGAAATTATAAATAACCATTTATTCTTCACAAAAATACCAAAACCTAATTAATCATTTTTGAAACAATGATTTACTTGTTCCATGATATAAATATATAATATTTATATTTATAACATTCCAAAATTTTATTTACACATTAATAGGGGATGTTACTATTTGTTTGGTAGGATTATTGTTTATAATGGTCATATTTCTTTTTCTATAGTCATGTTAATTTTCCCTTGGTATAAGGTTGTTTAATTTCTTTTAATGTCACCTATTTCATTAATTATTTATGAAAAAAAAATGTTTTCATGAGCTTATTTATGTGATTTATGTGTTTCATTATGATATTTCCCCAATATATGTTAGTTTTTTTAGTGTGATAAAATGTCACTATAGTCATAAAAATAGTATTATTTATAAAAATGCATCATTTATGTTAAATTGGTTTTTATTTTCATTTCTAATTATTTAGTGACCAGTGAAATAATTTTATATACTTTTATAAACGATATTTTTAGAATTTAATTAACCACTTTCATTCACACCATCCGAATGGATATGGGATGACTATCAAAATTAAATAATAATAATATTTAGTCATTTTTTAGGCATGGTGTTCTTTGTAATGTTAGTTATTGAAGAAGATAAATTTTTAAAAAAGAAACACCATAAAATCTTGGGGCATTACATTTCATAAGGGATCCTCCCTCACAATAGATGTATTCAATTCATAATTATCATGTTCAGAAAAATTGATATCTGTAATATTTTCCTCAACCAATTCAAAATCAAAATTTCTTTCTGTAAAATTATTATAATAAAAATTTTCAAAAAAATATTTTTTAACCACTAATGTAATATCTATATTCTATAATGGAATTATATTACCACTGAAAAATATCTTTAGATGACTTTGAATGAATATTTTTAAGTGAATATTTACTATTAGTAATGAATACATTACAACTAAATATATTAAGATCACTAATTTCAATATTCCTTTAATTCCAAATTCTCTAACATGTTGTATTTTTTAGTTTCCTAAGAATAATTCTATTATAACAATTATAAAATGATTTAAGAACTTATTCTAAGAATTATTTTGTGAAATTTGACTCATCGATTACTATCATATCCATTTCATATAAATTATTATTTTTTTCTTTCTTATTCACCATTTTGTTGTCGTTTCTTAGGAGTAGAGAAATTATGATTATAACCATTTTGTTAAAAAAATATGAAATTATATATTTTAAAACTCACATCCTCGACCACTTATAATTGATAAAATTAAATATCCAATTTTATTTTGATCCTTCATGAAATATATTAATATTTTGGAAAGAGTATCAAATTTATTTGGAATCAAATAAATCCATGTAAATCTATTATGATCATCAAAAATAACAAAAACATACTTTTTCACTTGAAAAATAGGTCTTCATTTGGGAAAATAAATAAAAATGTAAAATTTAAAGGATTTTGGATGTTCGTAACTCATAACCCGATTTAAATGACTCTATATGTTGTTTACCATTTAAGTATGAATCACACACATTTGGGATGTATAGTTTTAACTTTGTAAGATCTAACCCCAATTTCATTTTCAAAAGATTTTTTAACAACCTTATATTGGAATGAACTAATCTAATATTCCTTAAAACATTTTCATATTTTATTTCATTTAAAATTTGAAATTATTTTCTGTAAACTCTACAAAATCATTTCCATAAATATTTACCTTTAATTTTGAATAAAACAAGCCCACTTTTTCTGGAAAATAAATAATTTTTTATTTTAAATATTTTCATTAACAATATCATCAAAATTTTATGAAATTACAGTAAGATTATTAGATGACCCTTTAAAAAAAGAACCTTTAAAATAACATCTAAAATTGAAATTCAGATTTCTTAAAAACCTTTTACTTATCTAATTGAGTTATAATTGAATATATAATGTTAACTATAATAGCTATTAAAATCTATAAAATTTTAAATATCACTAATAGCATGTCATTGACAATCATTATCAATATACATATCAACGTTTATAACATTTTTTAATAAAATATAATTAAAAATACGTTTCAATAATATTTTGATACCCATGAAAACATGTGTCGTATGTGATTATAGTATGAATTTTTTAAAACTAATAAACAATTCAAAAATGTTCTCATATTTAATTGCGAAAAAAATTATTTTCAAATAAAATCGTTTTTTAAATAGGATAATATTTAAATATCATGGTATATTCATTTATATAATAAACTTCAATTTTATACATTAAACATGTAAATTTAGATAAACTACAAAATAAACGTTTAATGAATAAGCTTTTAAAAATTATGGTAAAAATATTTTCATATAAATCCAATTTTTTCTATTTCATCTTATCTAAACTCATTATTTCTTCATAAAATTTCCTATGTTTATAAAAATAAGATATATTTTACCTCAAACATGCAATTTCTTTTCTAATCAAATAAATTTGTTATAAAAACTTAGTAAAATTTAATTCATTTAGATTATTCACATATATAGTGGAAATAACTAGGTTTAGGATTTGTATGTTTAACACTTTCTAAACTAGCACATAATTTTACATTGAACTAAAAGGTGTATTTTATAATTTTTCATTTTATTGAATAACATCCTTATGGTTATTTTTAATATGTTTGAATAATATGTAATTTTGTTAACCATATGGTGGAGTCATTAAATATCTTTATAGAAATATTAATTTGAAGGATTATGATCATATTAAATAGAAGAATAAAAATTAGATTCACTTAATTTTATTTATGAGAAAATTAAAAAAATCGGATTCATTTCCAACTCTATTTTCGTCAATAAAATCTGAGACTGAGGCATAACTCCAACGAAATAAAATTTCTTTACTTTCTTTATTCTAATATTCCCTCTTTACTTTATCCTTCTTAAATTTTAGGATGTTAGGATTGATTTTCCCTCTTTATAAGCATTCGTAATAGATGCTCCAATATCATCATTACCCTTATTAATTTATTTATTTTATGCATAATTCATTTTTCTTCTCTTTGAGAATCTTATCTTCTTTCTACCTTGGAGAACCATTAATACATGTTGAATTTCACTAATTTTAAATTAATAATCAAAATATTGAGATGTGAAATGTATTTTTTATTAAAAAGTGGCTCCTTTCCTTTTCCAAATATCTTCTTGTAATATAGTTTTCAATTCTATCTTATATTAAAATAATGATCCTATAACTTGATCTCATATATATTTCATTAAATTTTTTCTTACATTAATAGAAACTATTTTAGTATACCATTTATTTGGGAATTCACTAAAATATATTTTAACGAAAATAAACTTATCGAATTATTCTCGTAAACCACTCATTACATTTAGTATACTCATAAATCTATTAAACATTTAATTTGTTGTTTCTTCTTCATCCATTTTTAACTCTTGATAATCAACTCCAAACATCATAAAATTAGTCCTCAAAACCATTTCTCAATAAATGAGTAACTTATATAATTTTCCATATTTTATGAAGATGTTTACAAATAGACACATGTCTGTAAACATTTATAGAAATTTCACAGTATAAAAGATTAATTACCTAGTAATTCCAAACATCTCTAAATGTATCGTTACCATTAAATGATTTATGATTATACTTTGGTAGTTTTTATGGTTTCACCATGATTGTATAACTATTGATTCTGATGTACATAAGAAAAAATATAATGTGAGACTACAAATAACCTTAATTCATTTTATTGAAATCATTCATTCAATATCAAAACAAATCAATTTTCCAATGACTTCTTAAGTCTAAATTTTATTACCAAAAATAAAATATAAATATTCCAATGCTCGAGGATCTATAATGATGCCAATTTTTATGTTCCAATATGATAGTAGATGTAGGTATATGAGGGTGCGAGTATTCCATTTTAGAATTTTCATAATAAATTATTATAATGTTTAATAATTAATAAAGAAGAAATATATTATGAATAACCTAAATGTTTTTTATCAATGATTGTAACTAAATGATCTTGATAGAATCTTCAGCCCTATCAACTTTTAATAGATATATCACCCACTAACAATGAAATCTATGAATTTTTAAAGGATTCACAACACTCAACATCCACCTTTTTCAACCTTTGAGGTAATCACCAATGAAGACTTTTTATCAACTTGAGGCGCAACTTACTATTATATATTTCTAACTTATATCCAAAACACAAATTGCCTTCATATTTCTCACCTAGTTGTGTAACCTAGAAGATAACTTTTTTGGTGTACTATAACCCAACTTCTACCATTTATGTGTAATAAAACAGAGATATGATTATTCATGGGTAAAATAGAATGAATTTTGAACCATTGAAATAGAAGAAAAATTAAAGGTCGGTATGTCAAGGAAGAAAATATCACTCTAGTCATTAATTAATAATTAATTAAGGAATGATTAGAGTAGTATTTTATCACTACGGTGTACCACATACTAATGTTTAATAACATTGTCAACAACACTCTTCATTGGTGCAGTTTGAATGGTTTTATATGAAGTTCCTTTAATCAGAGTAGATTAAAAATAAGAAGTTTGTGCTTATTAATCTTCCAAAAAACAACATTATCCACACCTTTAGAATTAGTGATATATTTTCTTCTAAATAAATCCATTCTCTTTAGTTTTGTGTGACACTCGCAACCCATAGTATAAATGAACCACTCAATAATATAATGTTATAACATAACCATTAAATTAGGAATCATGAATAGATATAACTAAACTATAAAAACTATATGTTTTACATTTGTATGCAAAAAATTAAATGGTTATGTAGTAATCAGTTATAATATAAGAAGAATTTGAAATAGAATAAAATGGGTTGTAAACAAAAAAAAATTCTAAACATTATTTCACCACGGTTTGGGGAAATACATTAAAATTAATTTTTACACTATTATATAATTTACTTTAGACAATTAAATTCATTATTTATCAATAAAAATCTAAAAAATATTTTAGATATAATCATTGATAATTTTATGAAATGTTTTAATTTTCTGACAAATGGTGTAAAATAATGGGTTTTATTTAACATAATTATTTTTTTTAAGTCATTAAAATGTTATAATTTTATTTAAAATGGTTTTTAAAATAAAAATTATGTTAATTATATTACAATAAATATAATTTTATTCATTGTAATAAAATTCATTTGGTTTTTTGATATTTAAATATTCTTTACATATGAGAATTTTCTCTTTGGAAAACTATTTCTTGTCACATATGCATGTTTAATTTTAAATTAAATTTTGAAACGTACATGAATGAAATTTTAAAAATGGACTTCATATTTGGAATGATGATAACTAATATTACATAATAAATTAAAATTTATTATTTTTCATAATTAATAGTAAAATCACTTGAAATTAATAACTGCATTTAAGGTTAATACGAGCTTACCAAGGGTTAAACTTAAAAGATAAGGATATAATTTTCCTATATTCATTTTCAATTCCTAAATATGGATATATTTAGACCTAATGATAACCATGGTTCATGAAATGTAAATTTTTATCCTTGAGACATGTGAAAAAGATGGGTGTCACTTTTTGTTTTTAAACATTCCAACTATGTCCTCTCCCCCACATATAAAAGGCACCCCTTATCCTCTCATATTCATAATTACAATGGACATTGGATCATCTAATACCTAAAAAATTTTCTCCCTAAAATACATCCACACATCCTATTTTCATTATATTAATTATGAAACTATCTTAATAAAAATTTATGTATTAACTTACTGATGCTCTCCGAAGAAAATGTAAAATTATTAAACATATTTTTTTGTTTTTTTATTCTTCCACAAAAATTAATATCAATAAAACCATGATAAAATAATAAAATAATTATCACCTTAAAATTGAGATATTATTCATTTAATGAAATAACCTATATCTATAACCAATTTCACAGAATCATAAAAAATGGTCAATCATGTGTGTGGAATACTACCACCTTGCAAACCAGTGTTATAAGTTTTCCATCACGACCTCTTATGGTATGATATAATGATTTAATTAACAACATTATAATGTATTTATAAAATTACTACACTTCTGTAATTATAATAAAAAATATTTCATCTTATCATCCAATGTGTTGGAAATCAATAACGTCGCTTATGTGTATGTGTGGTATGCCGCCTCCACATAGCGATGTGAAATGTTATTAATTTTATTTTGACATGGATGGTAATAAGATTATTTTTAATGAATAAAAATTATATATTTTATATAATAACATTAATGGGAGGTTTTAATATTTTTTACCTTTATTTTTTAAAATATTTTTTAAAAATAGATAATTTGTTCATGTGCACATACAACCAACTGTCTCCATGAATGGTGTAACTCATTTTCTCATCTCTAAATTTTTTCTGAAGAATAAAAACTTGTATAATTATTAAATATCATATTTATTTCATGGTTATATTTATATTGATAATATAATCCTGATCATGGTAATGGGAATGAAATTATTGAACAAAAACATACATGAATAATGAAGCAATTGTCACACTATGCGGTTATGTAAATAAGAAATTGTTAATAACAATTTCATAAAATACAATAATTAAATCATAAATCATATGAAATATATAATTATTCTTCTATAATATGGTTATAATAAATATATATTTATTTCAAAGGAGTTATGAACACATACACTATATATCGAACCTCATGTAAGGGTTTCTCACATCACTTTTACTTCCATGATATATTGCCTATATTCACAACATAGTTATTTTGTGTTGTGTGTAATCTTATCCATTCTTATTTTTGTCATTAATACCTATTATATTCATGTCTTTTTATGTTTCATTTATTTTTATTTCCTTCTCAGGGAATACGCATTAGAAGTTACCATAGGGGAAAATGTTTATGTTACAATCTTATTATTTTAAAAGATTGATAATGATTAAATTTCCAATGAAGAAATATTTTAATATATATTTACAAAAAATCATGAATTAAATTATCTTATTATTATTTATATAGAATAATATTTTCAACTCATTTCCCTCTCATTGAGAACAAAATATTCCAAAAGGGGGGGTTTTAATGAAAATTTACATTATTTATCCTTTTGATCAAAAACCATTTTCTTTCTATATCCATGTTTTCTAAAATATTTTTTTTATTATATAATTTATTTAACGCATTCTTTATTACCCATGCTTTAATTTGTTATTTTTTATGAAATCACTTTTCTTTTCATTTTCTGAACGTGGAACTTTTTAACCATTTTCTAATAGTGTGAACAGATATTTTTAACTTATATGGAACAAACAAACTTATCTAGTGTCATGACAAGTAATTTATTTTTAGTTTACATTACATGTTTATAATGATATATATATATATACATCCTAGTATTCTAGAAATTTTTGTATTTGAATGGGATTTACAAAGTTAAAATGATATTTTACTCAATAATGTTTTTTTGGAATTTATATTTTAATGTTGATTAAAAAAATAAAAAATCCTAAAATTTCTTATGATACATTGTGAATATGTTGTAATGATACCATAATTATTATTATTCTGGATGTTTTATGATACGTTTGACTAGGAATGTTCTATTTTTAAGTATTTTCCATATTACCCTGGATGGTTTTTTATTATGTTTATTGGTAAGGGAAAGTATTAACATTTTATATTATAGTTTTTCAATATGAATTTTTATGGTAATTATTATTCTCCTCTTTTATATGAGGAATGCATTATACTTAGTACATGATAGGTGCGGTTTTCCACAGCCCCACGATTCATCGGTGTGTCCCGTGAGGAAAAATATATTTGGTATTTGGATGAGCCCTTATACATTTATGTAATGTATTGACAGGATTCCTAGACAGTATGGTTGTGACTTATAAAATTATACATTCCAACATTACATGATTAATTAATGATTTTACATGTGATTATTCTATTATATATAATATATATAGTTTAGATTAATGATCATGTGATTATTTGTATATAATTATACAATCGTAATTTATTATTTCAAATTAATTTATTGAATAAAACGTGTTTTAGTTATTTTCCTTGACATGTTGATTTTTCCTTATTTATTCAAGATTGTTTCTAAAGTATTCATACCCTTATTGAGTAGTATAGCTCACCCATATCTTATATTTCTATTCCTAAGAATTTATTGATGTATTTTAGGATTGATATGAACGAATTTTCTAAAGGGAATAATGTTTCAGTCAAAGAAAATACTATGTTTTCTAATTTATTTTTATTTGTAATATTATATTCAATTATGTATCTAGTTTACCAAAAACACTAAAAAATATAGTCTATGTGGATTTAATTTCTTATGTCATTTCCAATTTAATTATTTAACCACCGAATCGTTGATACTAAGGTTAGATTATTTACATTTTTTATGAAAGGAAGCGCAGTAAGATCCTTGTGAACTAGATTTTGGAGAAAATATATTAGGGAAAAACCCCTATGATAAATGTTGAGGATAATTATAGAATATCATCCATAATATTTGGTGTGGAAGATATTTTGTGGGTTTTTATATGAATATATCCTTTTCTAGATACTATAGGTGGACATGGTTCATGGACAATTTTACATAGGTATAATAACATCAAAAGGGAATACTTTTATATGATTCGATCAACACATGGTGGTTGAAAATGGGCCTCGATGCACACTTATCATGATACACCAATGGGATATTCATGGGACAAGTCAAATTTTCCATAAAAACATTATGAATGATTTTAAAATATTTATACAGTTTAAAAAAATCCCATGAAAACAAAGATCCTGATTATGATATTAGCTAAGTATATGTTTTTAAAATTAGGTTTTGCATTAATTTATTTTTTGTTATAACTTATGTTTCATGATATTATTATATAGTCTAGTGAATTAAATTATTTAGAGGTGGATCTAATGAAAATTAATTAGAACCTTATTAATACACATAATCCCTGAAGGTATTTCCATCCAATTGAAATATATTGATGAGGGAACCATAGATATAGCTGGAACTGATCACATTATATCCATATTGGGGAATCAAACATTGGTAATGAGAGATAACCTTTCATGTATGAGGCATCCTACTAATCCATCATGTTGTGTAATAATTTTATACTACTTCATGCATTAGATTCCTCTATCATTTTATATTTTAAAACCCAATTTTTATATAAGTGATGTATATGTTCTATAGATAATATATGTATCACTCTAGAGGGAAATAAAGGGGGGAATATTTTCATGATATTTTATCGTCTCTCAGTTGTTGTGGATAATTGGTTGTTGTTTATTAAAAACATTAAGGATGCGGAGGAAATAGTGAGTGTGAAGTAGAAGTTTTATTTAAAGAACTCTTCATGGTAAGATATTTTCCTCACGTTAAATGGGTAGATCTGGGGAGAAAATTTTCATGTCTAATAATAAAACAAGATATAAATTTTTCTATGTTTTAATCCAACCTTACAAGGTTTACAATTTATTTTATTTCACAATGTATATAATCTAAATTAAAAATAGTAACTCTTTCATTGGTGGTCACAATCAAATTTATAACATCCCTACTCTTTATTACACACATAAACATGATTTATTATATAAACATTATCTTAATAATATCCATATGATTGATAGGTCTAGTGTCTTTGTTACTTATAAACATTACATGGAAACTTAATATATAATACAGAACATCATTATTGAAAACATCTTTTGCCTGACCACACCAATCCTTCATACTTAGTATTGTGTGCGATAACCTGAGGGCATAAATAAAAATAGGGAAATCTATAAAGCCTAGAAAGGGTGTAAAAAAGATTAAAATTAAGAATATAGTAAATGTTAAGCAATAGGAATATCTGAGAAACATGAACATAAAGGCATGATATAACATGATTATGATTACAAGGAAATGTCGGAATAACATACAACATGATATTAGCATGTGAAAAAGATCATTACACATGGATTAACATGAATAAACCCTAATTTAAATTAATTATAATGAGTAATCCTTCATTGGACAGGGAATATAATGATATCTATCGTTACCCCATCCATTCGAGCACTATCATGGATCACACTTCATAAACATTTCATTTCAATCATAAGTGTGTCACATGGCTCATATAACAGGTAATCATTCAACATCATAAGTAGTTCCATGATTAAGGAATGTGTAATACTTACTTTTATGTACCATTCAATAATTATATATTCATACACGTGAATATCCTTGATAGTGAAATGTGTATGGTATTCACTACATGATGATTTTGTCAGGGAAAATCACGGTGCAATTTCGGGAGCATAATGTCGTCATATGGAAATTAATTAGTTAGTTTGATGATAGATAAATATGTATATCATAATTTATACATGAAATATAATGTAAGGGGATCATGTAACATAATATAATAATATATGAAATTGAATTCAGATACATAATATGGGAGGAATACATGAATGGAAAAAAGAAGAGAGAAATCCCTTACAGAATTTTAGCACGGTAATGCGTGTACATAGAAGCCATTGATGAGAGAGAAAGTTTATATAATAATTAAAACATAAGGATGGAATTATGGGGATAGTGTGAAATCATACCCCAAAATTTTTAATTGAAAATAAAATGGAACAAGAACATGAAGATTCATAGAATCAAATGAAAAAAGAAAGAATCCCTTACTTGAGTGTGTGACTTCAGAAGCTTGAATATGAGATTTTTAAGAGATTAGGGTGTTTTGAAAGGATTCTAGAGATTTAAGGGAAGATTTGGACAGTGCTTAAAGGATTTTATTGAATTGAATTTGTAGCTTGGTTGGGTTTATATATGAATATAGATGAAAACTCTTTAATATTTTACAAACATGGGTTTTGGAATCTATATAATTAAATATTCAAAACCAAAATCTAACCCATGATCTTTTCCCATGGATTCTAAAAATTTGTTTTGGAAAACATTATTTTATAAGGCCAATGTTCGTACATATTAATAGTGACTCACATTATTATATAAATGAATTTATAATAGTAAAGTATATTTTACATTTTGGAGAATTCAATAAGGCTGTATAAAATAATTAAAAAAATCTAAAATCATATTATTTAAATGAAAAAACATATATTGTGCCTCGAATACACATTATAGTATTCATTACCACATGTTTGAGTCATTATGATTTCATAAAACACATATTTTATTTATACAGTGTATATTTTTTACTCAAAAATATGACTATCTCATAAAATTATGAAACATTAAGAATTGGATAATTAAAAAATCATAATTCCCTAAAAAATATATTTTTTATCTGAATAAGTTTCTAAATATGTGAATTTTCACTTCAAAAATGAAAACTGACATTTATTGAAAAATCATGGGTTTTGACAGAAACAGTTTTCAAACCATGATAAAAATTGAATTTTTATTCATAAAAGTTATATACTCAAATATTATTCATACAAGTAATTTGATAAAGGAAATTAAATAAAAAAATTATTTATTTCAAAAATTCAAAAATTCGTTTAAATAAATTCATTAAAAAACACTTTCTATTTTATTGAATAAAAAATATAACTCTTATCAATTTGATTACCTAATCATTTACAGATAAGGATCTGGAATAATAATAATTTATAAGAATTTATTTTATAATATTATCAATAAAATATTAGTTTAATATAATAATATATAAATTTCTAAAATTATCATTTTTACCCGAAAAAAGCAATTTATCAAATTCATCATTGTTTAAGAAAGGATATACCTATAAATGAATTAATGGAATAAGGAATTTATTTATAAATATGGATTACACACTAAATAACTAATACCTTATTACATAAACCATTATTACACCTGTATAAAACCTAAGGGTATGGTGTGTGATGGTGACAGATTCTTGGGGTGACTCAGATAACATTACTCGGATTGTAATCTCTTTTAACATGAACTTATCCAATATATGATTTGATTCAAGATTACCATGTTAAATCTTGACTTGGTCTTGGTCAATAGATAATCCCAAGGATTTTACTTCCTTTTAATGCTCTAAAAATTGAGGTTCATATGCCCAGAGTATACTGGATGAGGCCATCCTCTCCTTTGACTATATCGAACAAAATCTTTTTAAAAACCATAAATTTTTATCAGTCATGTGATAATTGCTCAATGACAATAATATCAACGGTAATGAAACATAATGATTATTTGAACCCAATAATAAAAAAAGAGTGAATGTTTTTCCTATAAGACAATAAAATAAAGGGAATTTTATTCATAAATGGTGGGGTCGTTACAACATTCCCACTTAGGAAATTTTTCCCTCAAATTGTTTTCCCCACACTAAAATAGATAAGGGTAACTCTACCTAATCGCTTAATCTAGATCCCACATTTCTTCTTTAAACTCGTGGTTTCTCTACAAAACTTTGATGAGGGGCATTTTCATATTTCATATAATGTTTTCCCTGCGATCTAACATCTTCACCGACTTCTCTTCATATGAGAGTTTATTCTTCAATGGTACCACCTCTAGATTGAGTAAATGTGATACGTCAGGTATGTACTTTCTCAAGAGTGATACATGGAATACATCGTGTACCTGGGACAGATTTAGTGGGATTGATAGTCGATAGGCCGCTGCTCCAATGTGATCAAGAATCTAAAAATGTTCACTGCACCTTGGATAGAGCTTTTCGTTCTTCCCAAATATCATAACTGTCTTCTATGGTCATATGAAGAGGAATTACATATCTCTAACATCAAAATATATATCTCTTCAATGATTATCATTATAACTCATTTATTTTTTCTGAGCAGTGATAATGTGTTTCTACATGGTGTTAACCTTCTCCACCATTTCTTCAACGATTTATAGACTTAGATGTTTTCACTCCCCAACTTCATCACAACATGTAAATTTTATTCACCTTTTCCAATAAAGGTATTCATAACAATCAATCTGGATACCAGAGTGGAAACTTTTATTGTAATAGAACTCAACTAGATGAAGATATTAATTCCATCCTCCTTTGATGTCCTTTCATAATGCTCTCAACATTTACTCAAGTGTTTGGATAGTATGCTCTTATTGGCCATCTTTTTGTGGATGATAAGCCATATTGAAGTTCAGATTAGTATTCAATGTGTGTTGAATACTCTTTTAGAAATATTAGGTGAATCTAGGATCTCGATCAAATACAATAAATAGTTTTACACCATGTTGTCTTAGCAATTCTCTGGTTTATATTCATGTTAGTTGATCCTATGATAAATCCTACCCAATTGCAATGAGGTGTGTTGTTTTGGTAAGATAATCCACAACATCCCAGACAGCATTGTTCCCTATGGTTGAATTTGGATGTTCAGTTACAAATTACATGGTGATTGTTTCCCATTTCAATGTTGGTATGGGATATGGTTTCATTATACCCTTATAGTTATGCCTCTCATAAATCACTTTCTAACATACTAGGCACTTGGATGAATACTCAATGATCTCTTTCTTAATGTTATCCCACCAACAATTCTATCAGAGATCTCGAGACATCTTTGTGATTCCTAGGTGAATGGAGAAATTATAACATGGTTCATAATCCAAAATTTCTTTCTTTAACTCCAGATTTTATGGAACACATTGTCTTGACCCAAATATGATAATTCTGCCTTCATTAACATTGAACTCCAAGGATTTCACTTTTTTGATAATTTCCACATTCTTCTAAATTCCTACATCACCTTTTTGATCATCCTTTATCCTTTCCAAAAGATATGGTTGAGAAATTAATTGTGAAATGATTGATTGTGTTCCATTAATTATAATTCCCATGTTAATCTTCATCAAATATATGAATATTGGATCATTTTAAATTCTCATCAATGACATAATTCTTGGGTCTTTTATACATAGAGAATCTTCTAAATTGTTCGCTTTCCCAGGGTGGTAATGGATTGAGCAATCATAGTCATTGATCTTCTCTATCCACCCCAGTTGGTTCATATAAAACACTTTATTTGTGAATTTATACTTGAGTCTTTTGAGATCCGTATATATTTCTCACCTCTCCCAAAACAAGGAAATGTTTCCAAATTTTCCAAGTAAATATTACTACATCCAACACCAGGTCATGTGTTGGATAGTTCTTCCCATGAACATAAAATTTCCTTGAATCATAGGAAATGACTTTTTCATTTTTCATTAACACATATCCTAGCCCCTTCTATGAAGAATCACTGAATACCATGAAAATTTCTCCACATGTGGGTAGTTTTAGCACATTCATAGTGATATGTATCATTTTCAACCCCTTGAATATCTCTTCCTATTAATAATTCCAAGAAAACATGACTCAAATTCAAGTTATCATGGTATTTTGGTTTTGAAATCAAGATAAATTTGTCACATGTCGGTGATAATATCCAACAAACCCAAGGAAGAAATGGATATCCATCACAAATGTTGCCATAAGTCATCCCTCAATTGTATGTTTTTTGGAGGGATCCACAGATATCCCATTTGTTGTGATGATATGACCCTTGAATGATACTTCCTTCAACCAAAAATCACAGTTACTGTATTTTTCATGAAGATTATCCTTTCTTAAGGCCTCTAGTATAGTTCATAGATGCTCATCATACTCCTCCTTGTTTTTAGAGTATATTTTAATAATTTCTATAAATACTATCACAAATATTTCAAGGTAATCCACAAATACTCTAGTCAGCAAGTCCATGAATATTTTTGGAGAATTAGTGAGTCTAAAAGGAATTACTATGAATTCATACTTCTCGTACCTAGTATGAAAACAGTCTTGGGGATATCCTCCTTTTTCAACCTTACCAAGTAATATCTCAACTGTTGATCCACCTTGGAGAAGTAGTATGCTCCTCCAAGACAATAAAAAAAGTCATCAATTCATTGAAATGTATACTTCTTATTTATCATGTTTTTTGAGGTCACAAAAATCAATGAAAAGGTTCATTGACGCATCCTTCTTCTTGATGAAGAGGACCGATGCACCACATAGTGAAGCACATGGGCGTATAAACCCTTTATCTATATTCTCATTTAGTTGTTCCTTTAGCCCCTCAAAATCCACAAAAACCATTCTATAAGGAGTATTGGATATATGTAATTATCCATATATATAATAAATTGAGAATTCAACATCTCTTATTGTATTATGAAAAACAAAATTCCTCAGAAAACACGTTACCAAATTCCATAAAAAAGGCATGTCGTCGATGATGGTTCCCTCTTTAAACTCAATCATCTGAGCTGGATACACTTTCTCATAGGGAAGTAATATCTATGCTTGAGATTATGTTTCTAAAGGGGTTTCATCCTCCTCCTTGCACTTTTATAGAACATGGCGTCGATTTTTTATATGGAGAGTGATTTCCCACTCATAGAAATTTTTGTTTTCTCTATATGTGTAAATCCAATCCATGCCAATAATTTAATCAAATTCTACCACTGAGAGTATGGTTAGGTTTTCCTAGAAGTTAAATCCAAAAATTATTATCGAGGAGGAGTTATATTCATGGGATGCAATAATTAATTCATTTTTCTCTCACCAACATATCTACTTACATTATTTTGGTTCATGCATGGATATTTATACATAACATTAGGGATATAAAATAATCTGTAGAACTAGAATAAAAATGTATGTTCATAATTCATGAATTCATAACTCAAAAAATTGTCACCAATTTATTTTCAAGTTTCAATTCAGCAGTTGTGATGGAAAAATCTCACCCTAGATACCTTTCAGTTTTTTGGCTGCCTCTAAAAACCCATGGCTTAAGGAACTAGTTTGAAATGTTCCAAGGTTCAATGTAGTTTTAGCAATGAACAATGTGTTGAGGGTCAAACTGAGTGTTTCAATCCTTTGTCACAGTAGTGTATTTTTCCTGTCATCAATTAATGGTGAGGTTCCCTTCTCTTCCACAACTAATGAATTTCCTCGTCCCCTTTAGGAAATTATTGGGGTGCTTCTCTTTTCACTATTAGCAAGTAGGGCGATGTAATTTTGTAGCACCAATGGATTTATCCATCGGACAGCTAGGATTAAAGTCCACTTTCAACTTCTTATAAACATGATACATTTTAGATTCACTGATTTCAATTTCAACTTTGAGGGAACATCAAATAAGTTCTTCTTAGCTATCAAAGTCATAGATCACTAGGGCTTTCTATAGGCTAGGTTTTAGCCCACTAAAGAAGCAGTCAACCTTGAATTCAGGGGTAATGAAACAGCCTTAGGCATATCATGGATGCCCTGTAAATTTTTCATTATATTCTCTTCTAGATTTATTTTCTTTTTTGAATGATGGAAAGAATGTCCCTTTCCATCTTAAGTCAGATGGTGTGAGAAAAAAGTTTATTAAAAAACATTTTCTGGAAATCCGTTCATTCCTATGCCTTAGTCCATTCCTTAGGCTTCATAATTTTTATCAGTATCCAACATTGATCAGCTTCACCCTCTATATGATAAGTAGCTATAAGAACCTTCTCTTGTTCGGAACAGTGAGGGATGGGGATGATCTTCTCAATAGAGTTTATCCATTGTTGGGCGATTGAGGGATCAGATGATCCATTGAAATAAGAAGTCCATTGTCGAATGATGCTCTCAATTTAATATTGTTCATTCATAGGGAGGGGGGAGATATTCTTCTTAACCCATGTTTCTATTAAAAAATTGAGTTAATTGATAGAGTATCATGAAAATGTTTGTGATTCCTACTCCCATAGGATTGGGCATATCATTTTAACAGTCATCACGTTGATCTTCAAATCATTTGTTTTCCCAATTCCTCCAATTACTAGAAATTTTCTATAATAAACAAAAAATTATTTGTATGTCTTTTAAAAAATTAAACACATAAATTGGAATCCAATGAAAAGGGGATAACTTATAAATTACATTTATTTCCTTAATATATGAATTTATAGGCTTTAGTCTAAGTTATCCATGATCTAATTCCCAACATATGTTCTTTGAAGAATTTTTTATTCCCTTAATGATGGTTCATAATAAGATTATGTATTCCGAAAATCAGATCTCATGGATGTGTGGAACCAAGATTATAGTAAGGCCTATTGTCGTACACCACTTTTCGTTCAAGTCTATCTCATTGTGGTGTTTTTGGGTTTTACCCCTATATAAATTTGTGCCAGAGGCACCTATACTTCTTAATATCTAGATAGGAATGTATTTTATAGATAAACCACTTACTCTATAATTAAAAAAATTTAGGAATTATTTTCTTTTAAATAGTCTTATCCCTATGTCTTTCACTAGATTGTTATAACGCTAACCCCAAAAATAAGTAAAACTATCCTTTGATACAAACTATAAATAACCCTGATCATTATTACATAGTTAAAAATGATTTATTAAATAAACATTATCGTAATACAACACATAATATTGATAGGTATAGAGCCTTTGTGGATTAGGAACATTACTTGAAAACTTAATACATAAAACACAACATCTTAACTGAAATCATATTTTACATGACTGTAACATTCATTCATACATAGCATTGCATGGGATAACCCAAGAACATACATAAGAAAAGGGTGATCTATAAATCCTAGTAAGGGAGTAAACATTTCAAAACATGTAGAATACAAGACATGTTGGGAAATGGGTATATTAGAGAAACATAAACATAAAGGTATGATATATCATGATTACCATAACATGGAAATGTGGGGATGACATACAACAATACATTATCATGAGCCAAGTATCATTGCAAATGATTTATCATGAGAAACCACTCATTTAAAATAAATATTCAGGATTAAATGTTCCTTTAACATGGAGTATCATGGTACTAAAAATTACCCAATGAATTGGAGTGCTATTAGGGATCACCCTTCATAAAAATTTCAATTCATGCATAAGTGTGAGACATGGATCATATAACAAAGAATCATTCAACATTATATGTTATTCCATGATTATTGAATGTGTAATATATAAATATAAGTACCATTAAATAAATATATGTTCCGAAATGTAAATACCCCTGATAATTAAATGGGTATTGCATTCACTACACAATGATTTTGTCTTGGAAAATCAGGGTTCAATTTCTATAGCATAACATCCTCATATAGAAATTCTTAAGTTGGTTTGATAAGTGATAAAGGGGTATCTCATCATTTATAAAAAATATATAGAGTAATTTTAATGTGGAAAATAATATCCCAATAAATGAAATGGAATTTAGATGCATTATATTGGGGTAATACTTGAATGGATATAATAATAGAGAAATCCCTTATAAAATTTTGACATGGTAACTTGTGTACATGGAAGGCATTAATGATAGAAATAGTGGTATATAATCCTTCAAAAATAAATATTTATGTATGGTGGTGGTGTGAAAAAATTCCCCCTCATTTTTAATTAAATTTAAAATGGTATAACTACATGAAGAAATATGGATAAAAATGAAAAGACAAGAAAGAATCCCTTACTTGAGTGTATGAATTCAATTTCTTTAAGAGGGTCTTATGGAGAGATTGTAGTGCCTTAAGATGATTATATAGAGGGGAGGGTAGAGTAAGGACATGATATAAATAATTTTAGTGAACATAAGTGGGAACTTAGGAGGGTTTATATAGGAAATGAGAGGGGAATTCTTTAATATTTCAAAAATATAGGTTTTGGAATCTATATAATTAAATATTCAGAACAAAAAACCTACATATAGTTTTTTCCCATGTTTCTTTTCATCTGGAAGGGAAAAAATTATTTTATATGTTTATGATATTAAAAGATTATCATTTCATACATGGAGGTGAGTCACATTATTAAAGAAATGAATTTAAAATCATCAAGTTTATTATACATTTTGGAGGATTCGCTAAGTCTTTATAAAATAAGTTTAACAAATATAGAATCAAATTATTATAATGGGAAAAAATTGTTCCAAGAATACCCATTATAGAATTTATTACCTCATGTTGGGGTCATCATGCTGCCATTTAACACATATTTTATTTATAAGGTGTTTAATTTTTACTAAAAAATTAGAGTATCTCAGAAAATTGTTAAAAATTAACATTTGATAATTTCTATATCTTGATTCCAAATATAATATTCTTTTTATCAAAATAATTTTCTAATTTTTGGAATTTGAACATTTTAATTGAAAACTGACATTTATTGAAAATTCACAAGTGTTGACAAAAATGGTTTTCAAACCATGATAAAAATTCAATTTGTCTTCATAAAATTTATACCCTCATTTATTATTCACAAAATTAATTTGATAATAATATTTTATTAAAATATTAATTATTTCTAAAATTCATTAATTCATTAAAATAAATTCTTTAAAATTACATTTATTGTTTTGTTGTATAAGAAATATAATTTTTATCAAACTGATTACCTAATATTTTAAAGATAAGGAACTGATATAATAATAATTTATAAGAATGTTATTTATAATATTATTAATATGAACCTTATTTTAATTCAATAATATATATATTTCTCCAAAATACAATTTCTACCTGAATAATCAATTTATCAAATTCATCATTTTTATAAAAAAGAATATTACTATAAATAATTGATGGAATAACAATTTTATTTATAAAAATGGATTACATAATAAAAAAACAATAACATATTACATAAACCCATAAAACCCCCACATAATATTTATGGGTAAATTATGTGATGGTGAAATATTCTTGGGTGGCTCGGATAACATCGCTTAGGTGGTAATCTCTATTTACATGAACATATCCTATAGGAAATTCTGTTCAAGCTTAATGTGTTGAAGCTTGTCTTGGGATTGGTTAAGATCGATGCCCGGTGATGCTACTGCCTTTATAAGCTCTGAAAAATGAGCTTCATAGAGCTTGAGTCTACTGGATGAGGTCATCCTCTCCTTTGTCTATGTTGAAAGGATTCTTTTTAAAACCATTAAATTTATAGCAGTCATGTGATTACTATTCAAAGACAATATTATCAATGGTAATGACACTTAACATTCATTTATACCCATTAAAAAGAGTACATATTTTTTCTATGATACGTTAAAAGAAAATAAATTTATTCATAAATAGTTGGGACGTTACAACATGAATGAAAATGATGTGGCACCCCTATAATTCTAATCATATGGTGACAGTGTATCATGTTATATCAAGATAGAGAAATAAGTCTCCATATATTATAGATTTAGAAGAATGAAATATATGAATAGGGATATTGAGATTTCTGGAAAAGGAAATATAGAAAAGGGGGAAAGGGTAAGGGTGGATTTTCTATCTTGTAATAAATGTTGAAAGAAACTCCTTGGAATATGCTTTCTGGGAAGGTGAGTTTTCTAAATGTCTAGAGAGAATGAACACCATTTAAAATTATTTAATGGTAAATAATGAATCTTCATATGTACAATGCTTCAACAACAATGATATGTAACACTATTCAAATGGTTGTCCATTACTTTAGGGATTATTCTAGGAAAAGGGAAATGTAATAATTACAAGCCTATGAGATCACAATATGAGAGTATTAAGTACCTAATTATGTGGTGATAAGTACTTTATTACTATCCTCTATAACAACCTAACCAGGATACCACTAAAACCGGTGCTCTGATATGATTCTCCACAAGACCCCAATTACACCTCCTCGTATTCTAGAGTCTTTTGACTGGTATCTGGGGTCTATGGTGGAACAATTTGGAGATACACTTGAGGTATCATTGGGAATAAGGTCAAATAACTAGTTTTAGTTGATTCAAATTTAGGGTTTTAAAAGTTGGTATTAATGGGGTTTCTTTCCTATTACATTAAAATTAGGTCTTTGTAAGACTAGAGATATAACAATGTGTTGGAGCATATGATGGATATCATCTGAGGCTTCAAAAACACTTTTTATGGTACAAAATCGAGGGTACCAAGGCATTGTATTGATGTTAATGGTATTTTATTTTATGATTAAATATTATTTCCTCTTTTATATATGAACATGATTTTTAAAATTGATCATTTATGATGGATTTCTGGCTCTTGGCCCATTGGAAAGAAGCATGTCATTTTATGTTCTCTTAGAGACTGGATAAGAAAGAGGCACCTCATGCATCTTGATGGATATTTCAATCCACAAATTATATGTCATCTAGTAAGTAATTTTATGAATTTTCTTCTAATGTAAGATTTTTTAGATCTATGGTGAGTGGATTTAGGATAATGGTGTTGATGCCTTCCTTGTTAATAATATGTGAAATGGTCTAGCTGGGTATTTTCGGTATAATTAAATGACCTTTGGACCCTCATGGGAGGTTTTTATTCAATTTTGGTTATGGTGATTGGTTTTTTGGGAGAAAAATCATTTATAGATGCCTAGAGGGGATTGGTTCTCGTGTTGGGGGTTCTTTTCTTGGAATAAAACATTGTTTGTACATGACACCATATGGATGGGTTTTTTGTATGACTATTTTGTGTCATATTAGTAAAAGGGTGTATTTGACACCTAATAATTATTGGCCTCCTATGAGTTGGATACATCCTAGGAGGTTGGACAGTGTGACCTCATGTGAGACTTGACTGATGGGGCTAGGTGGGGGATTTGCCAACCTTCTTCGATGTGACTGTAATTATGGAGTTATTGTCATTTGAATTTTGTGGGGTCGATCAAGATGTTTTTGCATCTGGGTTCATTATGCATTGGGGTGTTCTTTAAAATATTGATAATGGTTCACAAAGGGTGTAACAAAGTTTTGGTTTATAATTTTTTGAGCCTTTTTTATAAGGATCACTTTTGTGCTTGTGCTTTAGGATTGTGGTTGGTTTCAAAAGGGAAAGATTAATTTGGAGCCTATCCCAGGAAATTCATTCGCATGTGGGTTGTGCCTAGTAGTTTTGAGATTGATTCTAAGCACATGAGATTCTGGAGGTTTTTTTTGTTATTGAAAATGACATTATTTCTGGTGAGATATAACTTATAGGATTCAAAACCTGGTTCCGTAGATGGGTTACATAAGAGCATTTAAAAGATAAATGTTGAAGATATCACAGAAGCGTGAATGCATTTTCACTTTTTGTGCCATTTGGTTTATGGTTTTGGTGTTATATAGTCATACACTGATGATGTTTGATTTAAGGAGGCATTTGTAAGTCTGCTTAGAATTGGTGTGGTGTGATGATAGGCTTGTGGGAATGGTGGCCTGAGGACTGCAAAATATAATTTGGATATTTTATGAATGGTTGAGTTTTTTGTATTATTCAATGAAATATTTGTGTTCATATATTATATAGATAATATTTCCATATATCATTAAATATTACTTAGTATTTTTAGAGAGAAATAGATATATTCCAGGACATATAGATGTTTCCTTGGTTTGATAATGAGCCACCATAGAAATTTTACTCATGTAGTGTTGTATGTGAAGTCTTATGGTAGGGACTGCGATATCAAGAATATATTATTGAGGTCCTCATGGAGGTTCATATGTTAAAAAAATAAAAATGGGTTCTAAAGTCAAATGCGAGGAATTAGCAATATTTGATATTTTGTTGTGTTTCTTTGGATGGAGAGAGACCAGCATCTCTAGTTTGGTGGTTTGGTTGTGATTGCGTCATGGGTTATGAATATGGTTTTCAGTGGTGAGGTTATAGTGAAAATAATCTAGTGGTGTGGAGTATCATATTCACCATGGTGATGCGACCCTCATGTAGATAAAGTTTAGGAAACATTGTAAACTATAGATATTGGATCTGTGGAATGCTAATAAATTGTTTCAAAAGGTGATTCAGACAATAGAAAGTGTGTTGGATCAAACGGAGCCGTTATGGGTTGAATTATATGATGGGGATCATTGGAAACTTGGTGATGTGTTTTTGGCGACTCTATGACATCTTATGGTGTAAGAGTATTGTTAGTCTTTTTCATATTACATTTCTTATGGTAGAAACTAGTTTTTTGGGCTTTGCTAAGTGATTCACTTTATCCTTGGAAGTATGTAGTGTAACTCGGTAGTTTTCCATTAGTAAAATGCAGTGAGTTTAATATTTTTTGATGACCAATATGGGTCAGGATGTGTGTTCAATGACCACTAAGGATCCTATAGGATTAAAAGACTTGTGGTGGGGAAATTATAACGGATCAAGTGTCTATGGATTATAAATTGAGATGAATTTTGAATTTTTTTATATGATTGTGATATAATATATAAGTCTTAACTTACATGGATAGTATATATTTTATTTGATTATTAAGAATATTACAAAAGCACATGCTTGAGGATAATAATAGTTTAGAGTGTTTGTAAGTATATAAATAAGTATTCTAACTTTGTAAAATATATTCAATGTCTCTAGTAAAGATCATCCCTTCAAGTACTTCTACTCATAACATTCCTTCATAACCTGAGGAAATAAAACATAATAAATGGGTGATCTTGAATTAACAGTATGGTTAAATAATGGAAAAGAATTAGAAAAACATGAACATAATGGTATGAGAACATGTCACGACCCCCTCCCCACACGTTGTTCCCCTCATGGGCCGGCAATGTGAGAAGGTAGATATTCACCCCCCGATTTACGCATCCATTAGTCCCCAGGTTGGAGACTGGCATCGAGTGTATAGTAAACACACAGATGGGAGGCATTAGCCACTAAGAGAACACATGCGAAAGAGAGAGATAAGATAAACACTTACCAACTCTAACCCATATAGAAATATAAATGAAAACCCAAGTTCACATATGTAATGTCATGAAAACCTACTACAACCTGAAGGGTAAAACTGCAAGTACCCAATAGAAAGTAAAAACGGCAGCAACCACATTCCCCAACATCTCCTGCAACCCCAAGATAGTAGAAACTAGATTGATCTCCAACCTTCTCCACGTGACCTAAAAATAGTTTATATATACATAGGGTGAGTATAATAGTATACTCAATAGGATCCTCCCCATATCCTCTCATGAAAAAGTAAAGATAGTATGCTAAAGAACTATGAACAACAAGTGAAACATACTCATCACCTAAACAGGTATACTATGTTTCCAACCTCACCATGGATACTATCACCAAGTAATTCAAACAAGAGTATATAATATAATAAATATTATCAAGGGTATCCCACTACTACTTCCCCACTGGATAGCTGTTTTTTCCCAACAACGCACGTCTTAAGCGCCTCTCTCTAAAAATGATTGCCCACCGACAACTGGGCGAAGCACCACAATATTCACCTCATGCTACAAAACAACCACGTCCAAACAAGAATGTAACCAGATTGTATTTGGGAGCCAACACAGCTCATATAACGTTTATCATACATTAGGTATTATACCTCAAGCCATTACATATCATACACTGAGTTAGGATCCTCAATCCATCACAACCTATACACGTTACACCTATAGTAGTCCAAATGATACTATATCTAGAATATATGTGTGTGAATAACCACAATCCATTACAACCCTCTACACATATATATGGGAAAAACTATCAATTTTTCCTACTAGTACAAGTAACTACCAAGGTAAGAGAGTGGGGCCAAAGTGGGTTGTATGCCATCCATCCTCCCACTAGAATCTTGGGGAAAACACCCACCAGGGATCAGAACCCCCAGGGAGTCAGTTACCCTAACTAACACTACGGAGTAACATATAGAAACACCAAAATTATAGAATACACTATATCTCACAACCACACTATCGTCATAACCTATTCTTATACATAATTGCAACTAATGTCTCTTGGAATCCTGACTGCTACCTCTAAGACTATGTATCCTATAATCACACAACCATTTAAAGATATTTATTTCCCTACTTCATTAACTTTTTATCAGGTCGACTTTATGTTAATTAATTCCTTAATCATTAATTAACCATTAACAATTCCACATTAAATTTCATTAGCATCAGACCCGAAGTCCAATGTCCCCTTGAAATTGTAACCTCAATATTTCATTCCAGCAAGCGCCAACCCCATAGGTTCACATAATTTATTCTATTATTTATTTAAAGCATTACTATCCCGTATTCACAGGCATTCTAGAAAATCATTCAATTCTAATAAACAAAAGGGGGATCGTCATGGTGAGTATATAACTACTTGTCGAGTCTTTACTGCCTATAGGATGAGGGTAGACCCATCCTCCCATGAGAAGCAAGACACAGAAATCATGTGGCACACCCCGCGTGTCTTCACCCCTTTTAGAAGAAGGGTACGAAAGACCATCTTCCTTGAGTAGTGGGGAAGGTAAAGAATATAAACAACTGATAAGAATCATCCGGCATCCAAACATTCACATCTAATCCATTCTATCATCCACGATGTCCTCCCTGACACCCATATCTATAAACTGACGCATCTCTCCACTCTAGGTGTCAACAGCTGCCACAACCGAAAGGCATCTGTGCCCCCACATATCACAATAGCCATCTAGGATCACATCACAACACAAGAAGTATGAAAAACAAAAAAAACATACCAATTTGTCTTTTGATCCTAAAACAATTAACAGGGTAACTCCGAACCCTACAAGTATTATCTTTTATCAAACAACAAATTCTTTAATCCATCATGGATTAAACAATTTATTATTCATAGTTTCCAACATTGGGAAACATAAATAGTAATCTATCAAAAAATAATTAAACATGATTAATGAACCAATTTTATTAACATCAAATTACTACAAGAGGAACTAAATTCATTTACATACCTCTTTATCTTTATCCAACCTATTATCAATTAATTACAGCTTTACGTTCATTACTTATTTTCATCGAGAACAAAAATCTAAACAGGAAAACATTGTTATCACACTATCTAGAAAAATAGGAATCAATAACATACGACTGATATAAATTTATTTATCCAGTTCAAATATTTATTATTCTAATTAAATTGTGATCCAATGGGATAAAATATGGTAACTCTATAGTTACAAATAAAAGAAAAGAGAAGAAAATGATCCCCTACCTCAAATTGTTCTTGACGTTCTTGCTTCCTCTAGAAATGAGGATGACTTAATTTTTTTAATGTTCAAACATTACAATCAGTTTCTAATGGTTTTGTTCATAGATCTAGAAACATCAAATGATTCTATATCCATTTGGACCTACATTCCAAAGGTAGGTTCTCATTAGTTTTGAACCGATGAGGAATAAGAATTTGCATTGGTCGAGAGGATGGGAGGTCGAACTCATCACACCTTTTTGAGGGGATTTATTTTCTACTCTAGGACCCTCTTTATAGATTTGAGTTATGTTTTTGAATCCTTATTAAATTACCAAGTATGGAAATGACCTTTCCTTGAGATATGACAGTCAATTATTAGTATGTATGAGATTTAGAGAATCTTTTATATGTATTCGAGGTTCTTCGTCGATAAAGAATCATCTCTATTTGTTAGAGATTCTAAGTCAATGGTATTATTCAAAACATTATATAGAAATATCTTGGTCATTATGATAACCATACGAGTTTTAAAGAAACTTGGTGGGGTAATTGAAGTTTATTGTTATTCAGACGGACATGGATTATTTCATAGTTGGGATCGTACCCACATATGGGCTACCTACGTATCCTGGTTTAGAAAAAGAATCAGAACCCAAGTAGTTCGAGTAAAGAAGTATGAGATTTATGTATGATTTATGGCTCAAATAAAGATGTCATAATTACTTTTGCACACTAAGCTCCTGTGAGCCATGCTCGATGTGAGAAACAAGAGGTATAAGTAAAAACTGACGATTGTGCCATGAAAGATGCAATCTTAAGTAATGATGTAGGGCATATGTATGTATTAATACCCAAGAAAAATGAGTATTGGGATTTACATCAGAAAAGAAACCCAGGAACAAGGTCCATAAAAGTATATGTGATTTATAGAGATTTGGATACATAACTTAGGACTTAATCCTGAGAAGGATTCCCAAATTAGAGGGGACGAATGATTGGGTTTTATTCCAGAAAAGGAAGTCCAAATCAAAATAAATTAAGACTGGTTAAGAGAAATTATGACTGGGACTTAATCCTGAGAAGGAGGCCCAGGTAAAAGGGACTTGAGAACTGGGGCATACTCCTGAAAAGGAGGACCAGGTTAAGGGGAATTATGACTGGGGATTACTCCTAAAGAGGATGCCCATATTTGGGAACTTGGGGATTACTCTTGAAAAGGATGAACATATTAAAAGAATTATTATTTGGTCTTAATCCTGATGAGGATGGCCAGGTTAAGTGAATGTGGACTAGGGCTTACTCCTGAAAAGGAGGCCCAGGTATAGGAGACTTGGGGATTTATCCTAAGGAGGATGCCCATATTTAGGAATTTGAGATTGGGACTTACTCCTGAGAAGGAGGCCCAGGTTAAAGATCCTCTCATCGTAAAGGATTAGGTTGAATGGATGACATATCTAACCTTATTGATATGAAGATATGTAAATCACTAGGTTTTGAGAGATTTTCCATAGAATTTCTTTCAGATAAGGAATACAACAAAGGAACCATGCCCAAAATGGCTTTGAAGAGGGTTTTGAAGGCTAAATCTTCAATAGGAGTGGTGGATTTGTAGAAGAGAGTTGAATAGGTCCGAGCGGCAACCAAAAGGAGGTAGGAGTGCAGGTCCTGTTGGGGAACACAGGTACTAGTCGCGCACGTATACCTGCGCCACACATAGGTACCTGCGCGACGGTTATCCCATAGGGTAATACTTGGGCGTGGCTAGGCCCAAGCCCTTATAATTATCTCTAGAGGCTTCCAAAAGTGTGGCGTGTAGGTTTTGTTGAAGGAATAAGGTGGCACACAAGTGTCTTTATTTCCCTTAAGGGTTAGACACTTAGGTGCACAGATGTTGATGAATTTCAACACATAGGACTTGTTCCACCACTTTATATCTTCAATTCTAGGTAAGAAATTACCATAGAAGTGTTTGGAAGACTTCAAGAAGAGAATAGGGCACAGAGAGCTGAAATCTGACTTTCTGGATTTTATGTCCTTGAAATGGGGGGCCCACAAGGGGTATTTATAGTCTAATGAAGACCCTGGGTGAAATTCAAATAGGGTAGATAGGTGACCTGCGCGCCCAAAATGTGGCGTGCTAGTATACATGTGTGACCATCTTGGAACTTCTGCGGCCCATGTTCAATGAAATCCATGTTCATGCCATTGTCGATTTTTTATGTTTCTTCAAAGGATGAATCATTTTTTGTTCCACATATTTCCCTTTTCATTCATTAGACTCTGTTATGGAATGAAGAATCAACAAAAGTCCCCCTTAGAGTTAGATCTAAAAGGAAAGAGGATGTGACTCTGAGGTATAGAAGAAATCCAAGGAATTGCGGTGTGCAGGTTTTGAGTGCGCAGATTGGGGTGCACAGGTGAGAGGCGCACAGGATTCGGCGTGCAGGGGTGTGTCCTGTCCTAAAAATATGTACCTCATTCTCGCACAAAGTACATGAATTTGAACGATTCTGAGCTCTCACTGTGCCGGTTTCTCTCCTCATGAAGGTTGCTAATTTTACGCGGTTTCATTGCTTCTGTACGTGTCACGCTTCTGTAGAGGTATTTTGACTTGCGCGGTGATACCTGAATTCCAAAACCTGTGCGACAATGTTATACTTGTGTGCCAACATTGGACCTGCGAGACTTAATGACTTAGCCATTTTTTCACTTTTCTTCACTGAATTTATGAAAAATCAACTCACATTAGTGTTAATTAGTCGAATTTTGTTTAGATTCAATGGCTCCTAGGAGAATTAGAACGACTGATGATCTAGCTTGTAAGCAAATTGAGGACATGATAAACATTTTTGGCCATGCTTACTATTATGTCTGCGACATCACTCTTCCATATTTCGCCATGTACTTGAAGAAGTATCATCTTAACACTCCATAGATCATCTACTTGCTTCTATATGGTCATGGTCATCTGCAAGAAGTCAATATTCCAGAGGCAAAGAACTATCTTCCTGAGTTGTATCCACACAACTACTTATCTATTTCGGTTATGATATGAAATAAGAGCTACAACAATGGCGTGAACTTTCAAATTTTTCCTCCATGCCATTTCATTGTAGATATGGAAATGTAAATCCCATGGGCTAAAATGTTTTCTGATGCCTTTTGGTGGAGAAAACACTATCATGGTATTAAAACAATATCTTAAAAGAGTACTCTCTCCAAATTTCTATTTACATCCAATGCTCCATTCTCAAATCCATGTATACATCATCCAAGTCTCTTGGACAGAAACAGAGACACTATTTTATCAGCATAAAACTTTCTCAAACCGCACTCAAGAACATTCCTTTACAATTGTTCCAAGAAGAGATGGTATAACTACATATCTTATTGTATCCAGTTGAATGAGTGAATTTCAGGTGGCTACTGATGAAGCTCGGGATTTCGTAAATCAAATGAAGAGTTATGTTGAAAGCCTTTTTTAATTATTGGAAAAGAGAAGAGACTACAGTATGTGGACGTCCTTCTAACTCTTGTGCATCGATGAAAGACACTTTCATCTTCAATTGTTTGTGTCTGCATTCTTTTGCTACTTGCATTAAATGTTTACCAAATCCAATGGGCCTAGTAAGAATAGTTTGATTATTTCTATGATTATTATAAAAATAACCCTAAAAACTTTGAGTCTTTAATTGCTCAATATTACATGAATCATACAAAATGTATGTTTAGTGAGTTGGAACTTGAATTTTGTTCATAGTTCCCCTGTCTTTTGTGAGAAGTTTAAATTCATGCACGTCAGACATAAAAAGTATAATGTTTAAGTTCTAAATAGCTTTGACCGAATGGATTAAAATTGACTCAATTCCTTGATAATTTATCTGAAAACATATTACCACACACAAGTATGGGGGAAAATTTTAAAATATGACATAGGAAATTTTGAATCAGAGAAATGATATGAAAAAAGGACTAAGAGTCATTAGAAGAATTATTTCCTAAGAGTAAAGTTACCATTATTTAACAAACCCATTAGGGGGTTGAATTATGCAGGGCCACTTAAGGGCATTCGCTGCATAGTCAAATAATAACATCTTTGGATGATAGGTCCATTATGTAGACTACTTATGAATGGCCACCTAAGGGAACATGCTGTATAGTCAGGCAAAATAGCTCCCAGAAATCTACGTTTCTATTGGTAAAATCCCAGTGGAAGTTTAGGGAGATTCAAAATTTCCAAATCATAGAGTTTTCTGTATGGAAATATGTACTTGAATATGGAGAGGATATTTCCAATAAAAATTGTCAAAGAATTGGATGAATGTCACTTCTGCGAAGGTCTGACCCAAACGTAGGGAAGGTAAATATAAACCATATACTTGAATACTTTAAGATCATGAAAAAGAGTATGGGACAAATATGTTAAGGATGACTATTTTTCCGGATCCCTATATATTGTCGTTAAGACAAATAAAAACAAAAGAGGTTTTTCTCCCTTGAATGAAGTTACCACTATTTAACAAACCCATTAGGGGGATAAATTATGTATGGCCACCTAAGAGAATTGTCTGAAAAGTCAAATAATTGCATCTTTTGGATGACAGGTCTGTTATAGAGACTACCTATACTAGGCCACCTAAGGGAAAAAGATGCATAGTCAGGCAAAATAACTCTCGGGTATTAATCTTTTTTGTGACCAGACGTCAAGAAAAAAGATTATGGGGATATGGAATTATTTATGGTTAGGAGTATGACACATCAAAAATGGAAATGTTCAATGCATGTAGAGATACAAAGACCAATTTTAACCATAATCATGTTAAATCTGGGCCTCGACTTGAGGTGCTAGACTTCACTACGTATCCCATAAGGATGGGAATCAAGCCATACGTAGTTATTGAAATATAGTTTAACGTCATGTGGGACGAGAGTGTAGGAGATCTTAGTTTAGGGTCATAGAGCTCAGACCATTATATAGAGTACACGGAGTGTTTTATAAACCAGATGTGAATGAAAACCAGGGTTTCTATAACACATTCATGTTCTCACAGGGAAACTTTTCGGCCAAAGGATTGAAAGTGGAATTTGGGGTTAGGCCCAAAGACTTGAGGCTAGATTTGAGGGACACTCGAACGTTCCTACGTATCCCATAAGGATGGGAATCAATCCGCACGTAGTTATTGAAATACCCTATGTACATATTTGGTTTGTACAAGTGATGGGTGAAAGGGGACTTTAGTGAAATGATGGTTTAACCCAATATAAAATGTTAGGTCATTTCTATGTATGAACGTAGTATTTAGAATATAACATGATTAGAGATGAATATAAATAATGATTACCTCTTAGGTGAGGGTTTCATATAATCTTGTAGTTTATTTTCATGCAAGACAAAATTGTGAACATTTTAAAGTCATATAGAAAAGGCGATAGTGAAACAATGTAAAAAATATTGGTTCTAGGGGCGGTTTCACGAATCAACATTGTATGAGATGAAGGTGAACAGATGTGAAGAGATTGATTTTGGGCTTAATCCTCAGGAGGATGCCTACGTACCCATCCTAGAAGGCGAAGATCAATGTACGCATAGTTCAATTAAAGAATGAATTGGCGATCAAGTTGTTTTTGAGGAAAACGATCTAAAAAAATGGTATTGGGAATTACGCATGGTTAACAGCCTAGATAGGGTTTTATGGATTAATTTTACTCTAATATCACTTTTGTCATACTCGGTGTGAGAAACAAGAGGTACCAACAACCTTAACGGCGCACAGTTTAATGTCATGTTTGATGAAGAAGGGACTGTGCAGTTTAATGTCATGTAGTAACAACTTTGGGGGGACTATGAAGTTTAATGTCATGCATTAAGGACAAAAGAGGGCTGTATATTTTAATTTAATATAGGAAGGATGGGTGTTGTACAGTTTAGCATCATATATCTAGGACATATGGCTATGCAGTTTATTGTCTTGCAGTGAGGACAATGGGGACATAGTTTAACATCATGTAGGACATATTAGGGATTTGTTTTCACATTTTAACGTCATGATGGACGTTGGGGTGCTGTACAGTTTAGCATCATGTAGCTAGAACGTAAAATGGACAATACCGTTTAATGTCATTTTTGACGATGGCGTGAATAGTTTAAGGTCATATGCATAGACCGGTATGATGTATTTGTGTAATAAAATATACTTCTTCATAAATATGGAATTGTTTGGAGTTGTCATGAGTTCTCCATCCATAGATATTAAAGAATAAGCTCCATTGGAGTAGACCTTATTTATTAAGTAAGGTCCTTCCCATTCTGGCTCAAGCATGGGAAAAGGGATCTGCTAAATGAATCATATTAACAGAACCAAAGATGAACTCGTCATCTGATGAGGAATCTGCCTGATTATCCAATTTAGGTTGTGTTGTTTGGTGGGACGGTTCTTGTGGATTTGATGTAAATGGCATAAAATCTGTCATAGTCAAAGACAACTTAGGCTTTGACATAATTTCATCTTTTTCTGATTGTTCCTCTTCCTTTGAAGTATGCCGACCCTTTAAGGATTTTTCTTTTGATGAAGGAGGTTTTGATGTGGAATTCATAGCAAAAGACACAATTGGTTTCTTCAATTACGTACGAAAAGGGCATGAGTTCATTTGATCATTTTTCTGACCATCCAATCATCATATTTCCTTGCATTTTTTTGACATCTTGCCACTCACCTTCTTCCTCTAGATCTGTAGTAGTAACATATGCTACCTGAGCTGACAAACCATTCAATTTGACTCATCCTGAGTCCACCATTTTATACAGGAGGTCTTTTAAGACAAAACACTCTTGGATGGGATGCCCCAACATCTGATGAAATTGAAAGTAGTTGGTATGGTCTTCATCTCCTTCTTTGTTCGGCCTTTTTGGCCTTGGCAATTAAACCAAATAATTTTCCAGATCCAAAATGAAGAAACCGGGAACTTGTTCATTTCAGAAATGATAAATTTATCTCTTAAATGATGAATTTGTTTCCATATTTGATCGATTTGATCATCTTGATGAAATGGCCTCTATTGTTGATGCTCAGGTGGTGGAGCCCTTCGATAAGATGAATGTTTTGAAGTCAAAGGAGGTATAAGTGCTTGTTTAAGCGTAATTTTAGTAGTATCTGCTTTACTCATTCTCCTTCCTAGAGCTGATGTAATTACACACGTTTTATCCTTAGTATTTGTAAGAGATTCTTTGATCTGCTGAGCGATCGAAGTAAGGTATTTGAATCCTCATGTGTATTTCACTGGAATCAATGGT
Organism: Viscum album; assembly: GCA_963277665.1. Lineage (NCBI taxonomy): Eukaryota > Viridiplantae > Streptophyta > Magnoliopsida > Santalales > Viscaceae > Viscum > Viscum album. Next base: position 1,691,581,342 of record OY728153.1, on the reverse strand, counting down.
GTGCACAACTCATCAGGAAAATTTTCCACACATATTGGAAAAAATTCTTCTTGAGGGAGTGCTAAGATTAGGGAATATGTTAATACCTTCCAGCAAGAAATGAAATCTAAAACACTTTCATTCTCCCTTTGCTTATAGTTTTTAAGATCAAACATTGTTGTCTTTAGTAATGTTGAGCTTAATTGAAGAAGAAATCATTGGCGGAGATCCTCCCATTTGGTAATTGACCAGGATTTCAAGCTTGTATTCCATACATAAGTAGGACCTTGTAATTACTATACAAAACACATGAGCTTAACTGCTTCTTATTACTGAGGGGTTCACATCATAGGATCACAATGAGAAACAAAATGTGTTATGTGTTTCTCTGGGTCTCCCAAACCATTAATGACTTGGAATGTGGTACTTGAAAAATTTGATGGGGGGGATGGAATTAACCCATTCAGGGTAAGCTCTCTTTTCTTGTTGAATTTGAGCATGTTTTCCATCCACATATTCCAAAAATGTTGTTAATGATTCAATAGTAGTTATTAGCTTTTACAAAAAATAGGGTTGAGCTTAGACATGAGAAGGTGCAACAATTGGAGCTTGGACAGGTATGGCGGTTGGTACTGCAACTGATGGTAGCACCATCGATTGTTGTTGCACATGACCCATAGGACTAGACTTGTGAGGGTGTACTGGTAAAGGAGGATACACATGATCCATGTTAGTAGCTGCAACAAATTCCCTTGACTGACTGAATCTAGCACGTTGAGGAGGAAGACTACCATGAAGTAGTTCTACATTCAACCTTCTTAATTTCTTCATTTCTTCCTCCTTATGTGAAAATATTTTCACTAGTGAGATTGATTGGAATTCTCTAGAGGGAGGGAGGAATATAACCTGATTCTCTCCTTTCCCTTTTTTAGAAGCCTTTTGGAGAGGGGAAGTTGGTTAATTGAGAAAATACCTAGATTCTAGGTAAGCCATTGGTTTCGTGTATGCACACCTTCTTCATTTTCCTCTGTGTTCACAGCCTCTTGTGCAGGAACTTGTTCATATAATCCCTCTGAGTGAGCCTCATCTGGGGGATCAAAATCAATGACATTGATGACATTAATTGATTCATAATGCATTGCATCTCTTCTATCATCATTTCTGTGATATTTTCTTCTTCCATGTCCTTGATGAGACATTGCCTTTTATTGATTTGACCCCTCAGGATCTTCTTGACGAACCGTAATTTGGAAGGAAGTCTTGATAATTTGGCTCTTCATTCCTCTTGTGGATTATTCCCTAATCTAGAGAAGACTGGCTTTCTCTGAGGAAGATATTGAGGATTTGAAAAAGTCCCTAGTCCTGTGGACTTCGGCTGTTCCTGTTGTTCCTACTCAACTCCTGAAATCCTATTTGTTGATTCTGAGGGTTTGGCTAAAAGAGTCCCTAGTCTGTAAAGCAGGGGTGGTTCTTGAGTTGATATATCTAAGAATTTCTTAAAATATCTCCTGATCTTGTGGACATTAGTCCGGAAATTGGTCGGATGCATCAACCTACATACACTCAAATCACCTGTTTCAAAAGACCGTTAGATGATTTCTGACACTTATGTCACTTGATGATGTGCATGCTCTAAACAAGAAGCATGTTCAATATTATCATTTTCCTAATGCAAGAGTAATTCGACAACTTGTTCTTTGTATACATGTATCTGAGAAGAACTAGTTGAGGCTTATTCCTGAACAATCCTTTGATTACAAACAAATCCAATTGGTTGTGGCCGACCATGGGAAATAACATTGCATGATACCATTTTCGGCGGGCATTGTTGATGGGAGAGTAAAGTGAAATGTAGTGCTCCATGAAAACCCCATCCCCTAATATGAATATTAGATGGGGCATTGGAAATTAACTGATGCAACCTTTTTAGTGCGCTAAGGCATGAACGTTGAAGGGTTCTATACTGCTTTTCAGCCTTCGGATATCGAGAAACTGAGAGAGAGGCCAAATCAATTTGGCATTGTAACCCTTCAATTATCTTGAAATGACTTTAATATTCATCATAAGATTATATTTTTTTTCAATTGACAAAGTGTTTTCCACATGTTGAGATGAATGTCGTGAATACAATCATCCATCAACATCTCTCGAATGTCATACTGAGAATCAACCAAAGGAAAAAACATAACTGGAACATAACCCTTTCTAGTTATTTTCTCATATTCAGCACTTCCTATTTATCATTCAATGAATATTCTTCTACCTTATTAGACTAGAGTTGGTGCTTCCTTGTTTCTTCATTAGATTCAACAAGATTGGTTGAGAAATCATTCACCAGAATAGAAGATGAATGACCCAGGGGTGGTTTGGAGAAATACCTACACCCTAGGCTATATTTTTATTGAGAAATTATTTCACCTGCTGGCGGTAATGCATCATACATGAATGGCTTCAAATTTTCAAGTGACTCAAGATAAGAGGGATTTCTCATCACTACATTGTTCATTGGATCATTTTCCAAGAAATGTGAATTATTACTACGGAGAATAATTTCACCGCTAAATTCATCATCTTGGGGAGGACCACAATGGTGGGTTACATCAAAATATGAAACCTTCTGCTCAATGAGCTTCTAGCCAGACATAGGGTTCTTGTGGCTCTCATCTGATGATGATACTTCAAGATAGACCGAATTGTCATGAAGCAAGCCTTCATGAGGATGTGTCTAATGAAGGCCTTTGGAATTAATGTTCCCACTATTGGAAAATGAGAGAGTAGAATCTTTAATTCCAACAGATAGTTATATGAGGGCTTCAAGAACTCCTGTATTGAGTAAGGCCTTATTATAGATTGGCCCTTGATTTCATGGTTTTGCTTGACGGAACTTTTTTTAGATTCCTTCTTACTCACTTTAGGAACCACTTGTTGAGAAAAGTGGTTATTATGGGCAGGTGTTTGTCCCTGCTCAGGAGAAAAATTCAGGTTAGGATGATTATCTCCACTCAAATCAAGTGTATGTGCCTGACTTGGTTGTTCGTATGACATGGGGGAGTATTCCCCAGAACCGTCTTGGACTGGAACAGATGTGTGTGTCTATTCCAGAGTGAATTTTTGATGTTTCACTCCACTAGTAGGGATATATTTTCATTTATTTCCCTGTGATGCTACTTAATTTTTTATAATATTCAGACAAGCATCCAGAATATGAGCAGGGATATAATTCTTCTCTTTCACCATTGTCAAAATGTGCTTGGTGACTTCAGCTACCCGAATAGGAATATATGTCCATTCTGTGCTTGGATTTGGTGTGTATTCCTTCTCATGTCCTCCTTTTCCTATCAGCGAATTCTGACAATACTCATGTTTGGTGGTAAAGAGTTGAGTCTGCTCCAAATTTTTCATCAGAGCTTTCCAAATGACTTCTCTGAGTTCTACGAAACGAGACTGCTGGCAGGCTTGATTAACAATGTCTTGTATATGTTCTTGTTGTGTATTCCTCGTCATGTATTTTTGTTTATGTCCTTTAATACTGGTATATGAGACTGCTGACAGAATTGTTGATTGTAAACAAGTGTATGTTCCTGCTTACCAGTTACCACCATATTAAATGGGCGACCTTCTTTGGTTGTAGTCAGAAGAGCCTACTGACTAGCTGATGAATTATAAACAAGTGTATATTCTTGACTATAATACTCCTCTGGAATTGACTATGAGGATTGGCGTGTTGCTGCTAGAAGAGTCTGTTGGGTAGGAACATTATGACGGACTGATGTATATGCCCCTTCATTATTTTCCATCATGTTGGTATGATGGAGTTCTCTGGAAGGGGAAGAAGTTAGAACCTGATCCCTGTTGACAATATTTTTCTTTTGGCAGTTTGTCTTGAATTCTTGGGTTTGTGGAACCTGAGCCGAACCCTTGAAGGTGATACCCTCATCATGTTAAGGACTCACTACCGCCGGAGTCTGGCAGAAATTGTTGATGGGATCCCTTAGGAAGGACTCATCTCTCCTTTAATTAAGTCATTGAGTGAACTTCTAATTCACCTCCTCGTAATATGGGAGGTACTGGTGGTTGTGTTCTGGGGATAACGACCCGAAACGGTTGGAGATGGTGGTTGACACCACCTGCTTCTTGATCTCTGGTCATCACTATCCGGACAACCGGGGTGAATTATTGACTTGGTGGGATTGTCTAGCTGCCTCCAAAGACAGAATGGTACCATATTGATGGTATTACATAACCAATTCATTTGATACCCAGCATTGAAGATGCTGAGTAGGTGATATTGTCCTCACATCGGATGATGATCCAGCAGGAGTAGCAGTAGAGGTATTCACAGTAGAGGCATTCACAGGTGTGAAATATAGAGAATCCATTTCGGTAATGCAGAAGATCTTGGAAAATAGTTCCTACTTGATATAAAATACATGATCAAGATAAGTTTGTCCACTATATATTTTGGATGATCACATAATTTATTGATTGTTTTTTCCCTCTCATTCAGTTTAAATAGGGGCCTAACAAATAATTTAAACATCATTTTAACTTGGTTAAGGATTCAAGTTAGGTTCACCATTTTTGTTTCCTATGGAAATGGGGATGACCTCATTTGTTTAAGTTTGAATCATTCCAATCAGTTTCTAATGGGTTTGTTCATAGAACCGGAAACATCCAGTGATTCTATATCCATTTGGACCTACTTTCCAAAGGTTGGTGCTCATTAGTTCTGAACTGACGAGGCTAAAGAATTTTCATTGTTCAAGGGGATGGGAGGTTGGACTCATCACACCCTTTTAAGGGGAATTATTTTATACTTCGGGACTCTCTTTATAGATTTGAGTTATATTCATGAATCCTTATTAAATTACCAATTATGAAAATGAGCTTTCCTTTAGATCTGAAAATCAATGATTAGTATGTAAGAGATTTAGAGAAACTTTTATATGTATTAAATGTTCTTCATTGATAAAGAATCACAATTATTTGTTATAGATTCTAAGTCAATGGTATCCTTCAACACATTATATAGAAATCTCTGGGTCATTATTATAACCATACTGGTTTTAAAGCCACTCAGCGGGGAACTTGAATTTTGTTTTCATTCAGAAGGACATGGATTATTTCAGAGTTGGGATCGTACCCACGGATGGGATACATGTGTATACTTGTTTAGAAATGGAATCAGAAGCCATGTAGTTTGAGTAAAGATTTATAAGGTTTTTGTATGATTGATGGCTCAAAGAAAGATGTCACAATTACTTCTATGCTCTATGCTCATGTGAGTCATGCTCGGTGTAAGAAACAAGAGGTATTGGTAAAAACAACTGATTGTTCCATGAATGATTCAATCATCAGAAATGATGTGGGGATTATATATGTATGACTGCCAAAGATAAATGAGGATTGGGATTTACTTCAGGGAAGAAAATCAGGAACAAGGTCCATAAAAGTATATGTGCTTTATGAAGATTTGGATACATAACATATGAATTAATCCTGGGAAGGATTCCCAAATTAGATGGGACTTATGATATGGTTTATTCCTGAAAAGGATGTCCAAATCATAATAAATTAGGACTGCTTAAGAGAAACTATAACTGGGACTTAATCCTGAGAAGGAGGCCCAGTTTAATGGGACTTGAAAACTGGGGCTTGCTCTTGAAAAGGAGGACTAGGTTAAAATTAATTATGACTGGTCCTTACTCCTAATGAGGATGACAATATTTGGGAATTTGGGGCTTACTCCTAAAAATGATGCCCATATTAAAAAATTATGATTGGGGCATACTCTTGAGGAGGATGCCTAGGTTAATAGAACATGGACTAGGGCTTACTCATGGAAAGGAGGCCCAGGTATAGGGTACTTGGGGCTTAATCCTAAGGAGGATTCCCATATTTAGAAATTTGAGATTGGGACATACTCCTGAGAAGGAGGCCCAGGTTAAAGACCCTCTCATATTAAAGGATGAGGTTGAATGAATGAAACCTCCAACCTTAGTGATATGATGATATGTAAATCACTAGATTTTGAGAGATTTTCCACAGATTTCTTTTCAGATATGCAATCCAACAAAGGAACCATGCCAAAAATGGCATTGAAGAGTGTTTTGAGGGCTAAATCACGAATAGAAGAGGTGTATTTGAAGAAGATAGTTGAATAGGCAGGAGGGTAACCTAAAAAGAGGTAGGCGCGCAGGTCCTATTAGGGCGCACAAGTACTTGTCACGCAGGTATTCCAACGTGACACATAGGTACATGAGCGATGGTTAACCCATAGGGTAATACTTGGGCCAGTCTTGGCTCAAGCCCTTTGTATTATCTCCAGAGGCTTCCAAATGAGTGTCGTGCAAGTTTTGTTGAACGAATAAGGCGGTGCGCAAGTGTCTTCAGTTCCCTTAAGGTTTGGAAACTTTGTCCCACAGGTGTTGATGAATTTCAACACTTAGCCCTTGTTCCCCCTCTTTAGATCTTCCATTCTAGGTAAGAAATTACCTTATAAGTGTTTAGAAGACTTGAAGAAGAGAATAGGGTGCAGAGAGCTGAAATATGAGTTTCTGTATTTTTCGTCCTTGAAATGGGGGGCCCATAAGGGGTATATATAGGCTACTGAAGACCCTGGGTGAAAATTAAATAGGGCACGCAGGTGACCTGCCCACCCAAAATGTGGCACGCAAGTATACTTGCACGACCATCTTGGAACTAGGGCGTCCCATGTTGAAAGAAGTCCATGTTCATGCCTTTGTCGATTTTTGATTTTTCATCAAAGGATGAATCACTTTTTGTTCCATGTATTTCCCTTTTCATTTGTTAGACTCAGTGATGGAAAGGAGCTTCAATATTTATTTATACAAGAATGAGCCACACAACGGGTTACAATGTCCTCCCTTGTGACAATAGTATCAACCTGAGGATGCAGAGACACCACCACATCGACCAACACCCAGGAAATGCCTATTAGGAACATGGGGAAAATATTAAATAAAAAGGTCAAGGAGAAAGAAGGAGATGAAATGGAAATAATGAAGATAAATCATACCTCGTATCGAGGACTGATCGATATTGATTGGATGCATGAAAACAGAGCAGAGAAAATCCTTGGAGGAATGTTTTATTTTACAAATCCTATGGGAAGGAATGGGATGTTTGAAAATCTCACACCTAAGAACAAGGTGGAAGAACTAGGGATGAAGATATCATGTCCCTTTACAAGATTTAACTGAGTGGTGGTTTAAGATACGCTGGGTTTTCCATTAAAAAAGGATCAAATTAAACCATGCGGTTTGACCAAGTAAAAACATCCCGAGCCTTAGGAGAAAATAATATAGCAGTAACGGTCATTGTATCAGACTTAGTGTCCTTAAAAAAAGTCTTTAAATGCATTTTACGTCAAACTATACATTAGAGGGTCAAAACTATAGGAAGCTGGAAACATTGTTCACGAACTCAACATTTGGCAAAGGAAAAACACTATTCATGAACCTCACTATTGGAACATCACCATTATAGAAACACTATTCATGACCCTCACCATTGGAACCACACCATTCTGGAAACACTATTCACGAACGCAAAATTTAGAAAAGGAAAAAGGTCACCATTGGAACCTCAACGTTGCACTGTTCACAAAATGATACTAATGACACTATTCAGCTAGGGAAACTGATGCAATGTTCACATTAGGTCACCATTGCACTGTTCACATAAGGTTATTGATGACATTGTTCCTAGAAGGTCACCGATTCCACTATTCACTTAAGGTCACTGATGTCTCTATTCACATAAGGTCACCATTGCATTGTTTACAAAAGGTTATCGATGACACAATTCACAGAAGGTCACTGATGTCACTGTTCACATAAGGTCACCGTTGCACTGTTCAAATAAAGATATCGATGACACTGTGCATAGAAGGTGACAGATGACACTTTTCACATAAGGACACTGATATCACTGTTCACATAAGGTCAATGTTGCATTGCTCACATATGGTTACCAATGCCACTATTCACAGAAGGCTTCTGATGACACTGTTCACATAAGGTCACCAATTTCGTTTTTCACATATGGTCACTGTTTCACTGTTCACATAAGTTTACCAACGACATTGTTCACAGAAGGTTATCGATGCACCGTTCACAAAGTTCAATCGTTGGAATTTTTCACTGATGGAACTATTCACTGAAGTAGAAATTTGGAAAAGTGTTGGGGATATGTCACCTTGAGCACCCAAAACACCTTATACACCTGATTTTCACAAAGGAATAGAAAATAGAGGTCTAGGCCATTACATCAGATACCTCTCATAACATTCTCATCCTCGATAATTCAAAACCCACAAAAAGTGAAAATGAAACTGTGTCCGAACAACCACCCATCTAGATACCTCTCAAAAGTGAGCAAGACACAAGAAGAAACAAAAGAAATCCATATTATAAACATGAAAGGTCTATAACAAAAAAGGACACATTGATACATTAAAAGAGTTAAAAATCAAACAACTCTAGGTACCGAGAACGTATCTATGACTGAAGTTCCCATGTACTCTCCTCTATGCCATAGTGTCGCCACAAGACACGAACCAAGGGTATATAGTGCCCACAAAAAACCTTCTTTTTACAGTCTTAGATCGCCATAGGTCGCTCCTCAATGGTCACATCATCATCAACATGGATCTCTCTCCAATTGATGATGTGAGAGTCTTCATAAAGATAATGATAGAGTGGTGATTCATGGAAAACATCATGTATCTGACTCATCTGTAGGGGGAGTGCTACTCAATATGTCACAGCTTCAACACGAGCTAACACCTTGAAAGGCCAAACAAACTAGGGAGAAAGCTTACTACTATGACTAAACCTTCACTTCCAACGATGGGTGGTCACCTTCAGAAACACATGATCCATAACATCAAACTCTAAGGGTCTCCTCCTTTAATCATCATATGATTTCGGATGATCTTGTGCTGTCTTCATCCTCTCACGAATCACCTGAACCATCTCTGTTGTATTCTAAACTAGTTCTAGTCCAAGAATTGCAGACTCTCCAACTCATGTCCATCCCAACGGAGAATGTCATGGTCGACCATACAAGGCTTCAAATGGCACATAATGATAGTGGAGTGAAAAATATTATTGTAATAAAACTCCACCAAGGGTAAGGACCTCATCCATGAACCTCCAAAATCTAGGAAACAAGACCGTAACATGACATCCAGAGTATATATGGTTCACTCTGTCTAACCATCCATTTGAGGATGAAAAGCAGTGCTTAGTCATTGCAGAGAACCAAAAGCATGCTAGAGACCTATCCACACTCTAAATTTAAAATGAGGATCTCAATCAGAAATGATCATCCTCAGGACTCCATGAAGTCTCCCCACCTCCTCTAGATACTGCCTCGAAAAAACTTCCACTGATCTTGACTCCATGATAGATATGAAGTGGGGAAATTTTATTAAATGATCCACTAACACCCAAATAGAATCATGTCATCCCTGAGCTCGAGTTAAACTAGTAACAATGTCCATTGAGATGTCCTCCCACTTCGACTGAGGAACATCTAATGGCTGGGGCAAACCACCAAGAACATGGTGTTCAGTCGTCACCTTTTGGGATACCAAACATAGAGACACAAACTCCGCAACTGCACGCTTCCGCTCAGACCACCAAAACTGGATCCTCAAGGCTCGGTACATATTTTTCACTCCTGGATGCACTGCAAAAGGTGAACTATGGAACTCTCAGAGAACCGTCTCATGCATCATCAATGGAAAATGTATCCTTTCTCTATACAAAACTCGGTGTTGTTCATCCTCAGACTAACCATTAGGGGCCATGCCACAAAAAACTCGGTCTTTCTAGACCTCCACCTCTATATCCTCTTACTGGGACTCTTCCACCATCTGAACTAGAGATGACTGCACCATCATCTGAAAAAGACAACCACATCCCCAATTTCACCAATATAATGATGTAAAGCTAAAAGTTCTTCTATTACAATCTAGGAGTCACCAAATTGACACAATAAATCACTACGTGAATTATGACTTAGTGAATCAGCTAAGACATTGACCTTTCTGGGTGTATATGATATTTCAAAGTCATAATCCTATAAGAACTACATCCATCGATGTTATTATAAGTTCAAGTAATGCTGGGATAATACATACATCAGGCTCTTATGATCGATGAATACTGTAAAGCACTCACCAATGAGGTAATGTCTCCACAACTTAAGAGAAAACGCCACAGCTACCAACTAAAGATCATGGGTGTCATGGTTAGGTTCATGAGGATGCAACTACCAAGAACCATAAGAAACAACCGATCTTTGCTACATCAGGACACATCCCAACCCCGAATTCGAAGCATCACAGAAAACATCAAACTGAACTCACACTGTTGGATGACAAAGAACCAAAGAACATATAACTTCTCATGTAGATACTTGAAAGATGCTTGATACTGATCAATCCATATGAAAGCCCAATCCTTTGTGGTCAATGTTTTCAGAGGGGTTGTAAATCAAGAGAAATCTATAACGAACCTCCAGTAGTATCCTACAAGACAAAGGAAACTTCTCACCTCTGACACAATCACTACTGGAATCTCATATTTTCCCAATGGTAATATACCAACGGTTTCTTCAAACCGTAGCTATAAGGTAAAAGTAGGAAACATTTTCCAACATTTTGATGAAACTGTTGGAAATTCCTAAGATTTCCCATTGGTTTTCCAAAACTGTTGGGAAATAAATATTTTTCACTAAGATATATCAATAGTTTATCAAACCTGTTGGAAAAGTGAGTCTTTCCCAATGGTTTTTAAAAACTGATCATACATTTTTTCCTCAAATACCCACCAATCCAGCTCCCACTTTTCCTGATTGTATACCTAATCTAGAGCTCCTCTTGAGTCATCTCAGTTGTGAAACTACTTCCATCCATAGATCCAACTTAAATCAAACAATATTTTATTTTTTCACTTTAAATTAGTAAATGTTTCCTTAGTTTTAGTGTTCATCCTCTTTTTTCTGTTTTCTATTTTGATTTTAGCCAAATTATACTTCATGAAATCAATGGAATACCAAAACCTTTGGTATATTTTATGTTTTTTTTATACACTTCAAACATGGTAAATGGTTTGTTTAGTGGGGTTTCTTTAGTGCAGGTTGGTAAGGGTTTGTTTTATGTTTTTTCAACTTTTTTTTATTTGAAAATTGGACTTGGATTTTGGAATGGGTTGGATGATGGATTGGAATTGTGAACACCCCCACCCCCAGCACCTGGACACCTCCCACCCCCCTGGACAACCCCCCCCCCACACCCCATGGTCACCCCCTCATTGGATCGGCCCCCACCACCTGGACAACCCACCCTCACCCTCCCTGGACACCCCTCACCTCCCATGGACAACTGACCCCCTTGGACACCCCACCCAATAGACAGCCCCACCCTCTGGACAACCCCTCCCCCCAGGACACCCCCCACCATTTGGACAGCCCCCTCCCCCCCCCACCCACCATAGACACCCCCATCCCACCTTCCAGGGACACCCCTCACCCCCCATGGACAGTCCCCCACCCCACCCCCAAGGATAGCCCTCCCCCCTCCCCCAACCCCTTAGATATCCCCACTGTACACCACCCCACCTCCTAGACACCCCCACACCTCCTAAGTGGTAGACCCAATTTTTAGATTGGAATTAAAAATGTAGTTGATTTCCCCTTTCCCCAATGAAATTTTCTAAGTGACCCATAAAGGCTTATAAATTGAATTTTTCATGTTTTGATAAATTGAATTTTTCATGTTTTGGTATCATGTTTTTATAAATTGAATTGGTCATGTTTTGATAAATTGAATGGTTTTTTGGAATGAAATGGATAATGCATGATAGTTTGAATTTCTTAATTAATAAAATGATGTTAAATAAAATTACCCTAAGGGGTGATATAGGAGGGGTAGGGGGTCTGTCCAGGTGTAGGGGATGTCCAGGTGGGGGTGTGTTATCTAGGGGCTAGGGGGATGTAGGGGGGTAGGGGCTATATGGGTGTGGGGGAGGGGGTATGGGCTGCCCCAAGGAGGGTTGAAGGCTGTCCAGGGGGGTCAGGGTGGGGTGTCCAGGTGGGGGAGGGGTGTGGGGAGTCCACGGAGGGAAGGGGGTGTGCTGTATAGGTGGGGGGGATGTCCAGGTGGGGGGGATGTCCAGATGTGGGTTGTGCAGGTGTGGGTGGGTGTGGGCTATCCAGGAGTGGGGGGGATGGAGGGGAGGGGGTGTGGGTTGTCCAGGGAGGGAGTGGGATGTCCTGGGGGGTATCCAGGTGGGGGAGGGGTATGAGCTCGCCAAAGGAAGGGTGTGGGCTATCTAGGGGGGCCAGGGTGTGATGTCCATGTGGGGGAGGGGGCTCTGGGGTGTTGAGGGAGGGGGTTTTCCAGGTTGGGGTGGGGGGATGTCCAGGTGGGGGGGGGGGGGGTAGGAAGGCTATAGGGGAGGGGTGGGTTGTCCAGGGAGGGGTGGGTTGTCCAGGGGTGGTGGTGGGTGGGCTATCTAGGTGGGGGAGGGGTGTGGGCTATCAAGGGGGGTGAGATGTCCATGTGGGATGGGGGATTGCTGTCTATGTAGGGGAGGGGGTGTTGGATATTTAGAGGGGAGGAGGGTGGGCTTTCTAGGTGTGATGGGGGTGTCCAGGTGGGGTGGGGGGCTATTTGTGTTGGGGTACAGGGGGGTAGGGGCTGTTGGGGTGTTGGGTGGGTGGGATGTCATTGGAGGGGGGTGGGTTTTCCAATCCGATACTCTAAAAAAATGAATCAAATATAACAAATTTATTGTTTCTTTCACATGTTAATACTTTTCCTGAAGTCCCATTACAACACTCACTCTTACCCTTCCAAGATGAAGTGATCTCTACAATGAAATCTCACTCAGGTTCTTATAAACTATCCATATTGATCTCATAAAAATTTAACATTTGTACAAGTCCTTATCATCTAATGATATAACATGGCACATACTCCTATGAGTAGTGTCCCATAGAATCATGGCTCATAAAATCCGATCCTTGTATGATATTTAGTGGTGTGTTTACAATTGGGTGTGTTGTGATTTATATGTATGATATTCATGGTTTACAAAAAAATTATTCTCATCCATGTATAATAGGATTGATATCATGATACAATTGGATAATGATTGGATTTTACGACCCCAGTTTGGGGGTGGACACCCCCTCCCCTTGGACAGCACCCACCTCGTTGGACAAACCCCCCCACCCCCCGGACACCCCCACCCCCCTGGACAGCCCTTCCACCCCCCATGGAAAGCTCTTCCACCCCCATGGATAGCCCGCCCACCCACTGTGGATAGCCCACCCACCACTCTTAGACACCTTGTACCCCCGGGACAGCCCCACCACCATAGTGGACTGCCCGCCGACCCACCCTATACAACACTAGACAGCCCTGCCACCCCCCTAGACAGCCTTCCCACCCCCTAGACACCTTGTACCCCTATATAGCCCCACCCCCTTGAAATCCCCCCCCCAGACCCTTGGACACACGACCCCCATAGACAGTCTCATCACCCCCGTGGATAGCCTACCCACCCCCTGGACACCCCGTACATCCTAGACAGCCCCCCCCCCCCCATGGACAGCCTGCCCACCCCCTGGACACCACGTACCCCCCTAGACAGCCCCGACACCGCTGTTGACAGCCCGCCCACCCACCCCGTACCACCTGGATAGCCCTTCCCCCTGGATAGCAAGCCCAGACCCCTGAACAGCTCGTACCCCCTATAATGCCCCATGGAAAGCCCCTGTAGAGACCCGATGCTTGACGTACATGGACATTAAATTACTTTTTCTAAATACTTAATACATAACAAAGAAAGACACACAAGGACCATAATAGTTTAGTGTCTTTGGAAACTTGGAATGTAATCTTCTAATCGTGGTGAAAGAGGGGGGGAGGTGCCCTTTTATAAGGGGGGAGAGGGGCACCTTTGGAAAAACAAAAACTATTATTTTATTATAAATCCATATTCAGTTTTATATAGCTCCAAAATTATTTATTTCGATGCTAAGGTGTGGATGGGTCGAAATCCTCTCATCCAATATAATTTGGACAAGTTTAGTTTAATATTTTAACCTTATCATTTAGAATTATCTTTAAGTTAGATAATTTTACTTTTACCGTGTCTTTTTGTGTTCTTACACTATAAGGTTAATAAACATACTATAACAAGCCAAAAAACCCCCATTTTGTTTATATCGAACCTTATCTAAGTAATTTGACCAAACCATATATTTTGTGGAATAAAATTACAATTAATAATATAATATTTGTTTTAAAAACTATTTTATGTCAATTTTGACACTATTTGATAATTGATTTTTGTGAAAATCATAACAGAAATATTAGTTTGATAAAAGTTACTTAAATCAATAAAAACATGTCATATTATCCTAGAAAATTATTGAAATTCATAAAAAGTCTTAAATTACATTTATTTGGGTATTTATAACATCAATTATGTCAATAGTTCATTAATAAAATAATTACTGCATCATCTTTGTGTCATATATAAATTAAATTATTTAATATCTAAAAATTATAAATAAAATACCATTATGTTGGAAATATTTTTTATTTCTAATGAATATTTATAGTCGAATATATCTTATGTATAACCCTATATTAAAAGTTATTTACTTATTAAACTTCGATTTTAACTATTTTAACTATTCTTTAAATTAATTAATTATAAATGTCCTAATCTAATCCAAGTGGGCCTAAATGGTCATATTTTATTCCTAAGTTTGTTTTTGGTCGAATTAAACTTATCCAATAGAATTAGGACATGTGTTAGGGTAATAATAATATCATTTTTACCCTTAATTACCCTATTTACTTTTAACCGTGGGAAAAAAAGTTAAAAGTTACTAATCACCAAAAATTATTTTCATCTCATTGAACCACATTTTAATTAATGACATCAACTGTGTATCTCGGATTTTTGAAATACCATTCACAAAATCGTTAAAATGAAGTTTTATGTAAATTTGAAAATTCTCCTAGGAGGTGGGTAAAAGAAGGTGAAAAGTTAAATAAAACTTTTATATATCTAAAATTATTATAAAATTATTCCAATAAATTAAATTGAACTTATAGAGGTAATATGTATAAATTTTGACCTAAAATAAATTTAAATAAAATAAATAATTATTTAAATAAAAAATCGATTTTTAAATAGTAACTTAGTGGTTTCACTATTCATCAAAATTTGAAAGTTTCTAGAAAAATACCAAAATTTCACCCAAGGCTAATTTCGATATTCCGAATCCAAAAACGAAGTCCATTTTGAAAAATAAATTTTACAAAATTTTAAAAATTGGTTATTACTATTCATAACGGCTAGTTTTAATAATATTTTAATAGCATATCGTTGTTTAGTGAAACTCGGAATTGCATACAACACACGCTATCGAGGAAGGTCGCGATTGTGTGTAATGCAAGCCAGTTCAGGGTTGTGTGTTGTGCAAGACTCCTTTGTTGTTTCATTATAACAGAATCCAACCATTTTTCATTTATACATTGAATATATATATATATATATATACTCAATGTTGCGTAGAATGACTATTATCAAACGAACTTGAAATTGTGTGTAACACAATCTAAGAATAGTGTTGCGTATACTGCACACTAATACGGTGTTCCGTAAAGCACAAGAAAATCTTGTTGTAGAATAAAACACATGACATCAAATAAATTAAAATTAATACTTAACATAAAATATCAGGTTGTTACATTCTACCCCCCTGAAACTGAATTTCTCCCTCAAAATTCGTCGGGGTTATACATGGTTTTCTACTTGATTGTTTCTTTAATTGATACCCACATCGTAAAATGAAATACCAAAACACGGCTTTAAAAACTAAAGTATGAAATGTAACGGTTACCCAAATTAACTAATCACTGGGATTCCACATAGGATAACATAGGTGAAAATATGGATATGGAAGAGAAATCTAACGGTCATGTTCTGATGGAGAGTGGTAGAGAACATGGCTATGAAAAATCCAATAATCTCAAAGCCATAAATTTGTGATGATCTAGGGTACCATCTAATTTATCAGATATAGGGGCACTAGGACAACATTTTTGGTTTTCAAAATCATTTCCCTAAAGTTGAGGAATTTTAATTAGAATAAATACTTACTTTATTTTGGTACAATCTAACTGTTGTTCGTGATTTGAACAATTTACACTTTATCTCTTAAGGAAATAAAGTTTAATTTGTTATTCGTGAAGTGTTAACAGATCATGTGATAGAATGATGGGTCATTCCATCTTTTTTAAATAAAATGTTAGCAAAAGTTATCAAATATACATAAGTCCATCTATGGTGAGGTAAATCTTATACGATTCCAAAAATGAACTTACACTTCATATATTATACTGTGTAATAAAATAAAACTTGTTTCTACTGACTAGGGACTTCCTGTAGGACATTGGTAGGCGATAAAGGCCAGTTGCACTTCGGTTGTGGGTTCGATTCCCACATCCTTGTCCGACGTGATGGGCTGTCACCCGTCCTGCAAGTTGTCCTTTTTCTAAAACTATATTACTATAACATCCCATCAATAATATCGAAAAAATTTATATCCTTAAACAATACTAACTTATTTCCAACATAATCCATTCCAATCTTTAGGCTTATCTAAAATACTTCGGTCCAATCTCATAGTATAAAGAAAATTATTACTTGAAATTTCACATAACAATCACGTGAATGCCATCATTTATCCCCCATATATCATAAGATATATCTTGTTGGTCAAATTACAAGCATGTGAATACCTTAATCATGTATTCTCTTGAAGAATGAATACCCATTGAACCTTAGTGAAAACATGAATGCAGTTAAAAGTTAACACTTTACACATACCAAAATCCTCAAAATTCTATATACTCAAACCATGATATCACTTAGTCCTTATATCAATCATGAGATCATGAATACAATCAAACATATCATTATCTTCTTATCCCTTCATTATGCGCATATCATCTTCTTTCCAAAATATTTGAATCACGTTTCATGGTTACCGATACCATTCAATATATACTTTCAAATACTTTAGAAAAAACAATATTGTAACAATCCTTAGATTATTCTTTATTCCATAGTACCATACATTATACTTTATAAACATACAATCATTCCACTGGCTTCTTAAACCACTGACTGAGCTTCATCATTTCTTTCATCTCATATTTCATTTGTAGTATCTTCATCAACATCCACATAAATACTACTCATATGACCATGCTGATTCTCTTCATGAGATTTTCCTTAGGGAATTGGTTTGCATAATTCCCATACATTCCACATTTAAAACATCTAATCATTGTTGATGTCGTAGAAACACCATTATCCTTTTCCATGGTGTTAACTGAACATTTTCCTTTGCACTTATTGGATTTGTGTCCTTCCTTTCCACACCGAAAGCATATTCCAAATCCTTTGAAACAATCTCCCCGAGGCCTCTTCCCACATGATTTACATGAGGGAAATTGAACTTTCTTTCCTCTATGATCATCATGAAACTTCATCTTTCTCTTATTATCTGAGCCAGCAAAACTACCAAAGTTGAGATTATTGATCATATTATGAGATTTCTGATTAGGCAGAATAACGATGTTTGGACTTCCATATCTTGTTTCATTTGGTTTCTCATGAAGAATATCATTCCATTGTCTTCCATATCCTCCATTATCGTTAATCTTCCAGTTTCTAGCCATTTTCTAAAACCCAAAAATATTATTGTGAGTGGAAACAATCATTCTAGGGAAAACAACATAGTAAAGGTGGAGTACCCTCAATATCTAACATATTAGGTTAAATTATAAAATCATTACCGTAGTTCTTGGACTATATTCTATATGTATACTTATCCTTAGGGGCATCCCTAGACGTACCTTAGAAATATCTCTAGGGATCTCACTAACGTTTTCGCATCCTAATTTCCAAAGGTTGACTAAACCTTTCCTCTGATACCAACTGTAGAGACCCGAAGCTTGACGTACGTGGACATTACATTATTTTTGCGGAATACTTAATACATAAAAAAACAGACACACGAGGACTGTAATTCTTTAGTGTCTTTGGAAACTTGGAACGTAATCATCTAATCTTGTTGAAAGATCTTCAATATCTCCCATAAAGATTTTCCACTTTTTTTCTTACCTAAAACCATTCTTTATATCCTGGGGAAAAGAAAACATAAAAAGGGTGAGCTCAAATGCTCAGTAAGCGTAAGCATGGATAAAATAAAACATTCCATATGCATTTGAACTTAAAAACATGAACATAATGTTTAAAAATCAAAATCGTGAGCAATGAAATAAAACATGGAAGCACGTAAGGCATAGATCATAAAGAAACATTAAGAATGATAAAATGGCATGTGAATAAAACATGTAATTGTGGAAACCATTAATCACATGTTATGATTTCCATAGTCGCCAAGACATTGCTGTCAAGACCATCTTAGTGGACAAAGTCCCTATCTGAATCGAGTTCACTCCTCATTTCAGTCCTGTAATACTGAACCGGATTAACTTACCGTTCCTATCATGTCTATCTCATGAGATATAAATCATTACCCAATGTATTGGAGGGAGATATAGGTCCCACCCATCTCATAATGAAATCATTCTTACTTGGGCCACAAAATAAACATACATAATTCATAATAACCCAACGAATTAAATGGGTCTCATAAAAATTATCCCATCATCACATAATCCATATAAAAGAAATGGATATCATTTCATAATATGAAAATTGAATCCATTAAAATCATATAGGCTTTATAATTGAAACCTACACATATGAAATAACGTCATCTTATATGGAAAATGGTTTTGATAAAACACTTGAAATGAATTCTTGAGGAAAATATCCTTTCTTCTTCAAAATCAATTTATTTTCACAAAACATCATGCAATTTTAAAAGAAAAATATTTTGTTGTAAATAGTCATGAAATCTTTTGGAGGAAGCTTCATGAAAATAAGGCTTTATAAAACCGTAAAAATCCATTCGTGCCGTATAAGTTAAAAAAACATTCTTCTCGTACTTTTGCCGGAAAAGTCAAAAAGTACCTCATAACATAAACAAAAGATAGATTCCTTACATTCCATTTAGTAAAATTAAAAATGGGTAAAAAGGAAATTAAACATACATAAAACACTTTTAGAAAACATGGACATGGATGATAACAATAACCCTAGTAAATACTTACATATAAGCAATCTCGAATAAAAATGAGACTTGAAAAATTATCCCTTACCTTATGTCTGATATGCTTCGTATGTATCCAAACCTCCTGTATAATGATTTAAATAATGTCATTGAATTTTTACATAATCATCTTCATTGTTATGATATCATATATGGTTCATTTATGACTTTATATTACCCGTTCTTTTGTAAATTCATGTTAATGTAGCGTTTTGGGTAAAATCGTTTCATTTATGGTCCGTGATTTGAATTTTAATTATTCATATGATTACATAGATCATGATTAATTAATTCCAGAATATAAAACATTATTTATATATAATATATATTCAGAATATAGATATATATAATAGATCAATAAATGGAAAGAAATATGTCGTTCATGGAGATGGTAGGTCGTACGTACGCATGAACACTGTTTTCGTTTCCTTATTGAGTATAATGGAATTAAGTAGATGACATATATATATATATACATAAAAATATTAGCTTTATAATGTCATATATTTCATTATTATTGGTTATATATACTTTATAGTCATTCTTTAATGGTTAACATGGAGAATGAATCTCATCGCGTCGTGGAGACGGTAGTCCGTACGTGCGCACGAGCGATGATATCATTTCCATAATTATTGAATTGAATTGGAGTGGATGATAAAATATATCATAATCAGTATGATGTTATAATAAATATTTATAGTTATTCTTTACACCATTATACCCATCCAAGTAAGGTGGTATTGGAAAAACATATTACACCATGACGTGGAGACGGTATTCCGTACGTACGCACACACCGTGATTTTGTTTTCCATAGGATGGATAGAAATTTAAATGGGGTTGTTTCATACATATAATAACATATAATTATATGAGTGATACTGATGTTATTACTTCATAATGAATCATCTAAAGAATAAGAAGTGGAAAAAGAAATAAAGTTGAAAGAATTGGTAACAGACTTTACCTCTTCTTTGAAGCGCCTCTTTGAGACCTCCTCTTAGGGCACTAAAATTGGTCTTTGAAGAAGACCAGGACCTCTAGTATGTTTCTAGAGAAGTGGAGAAGAGAATTTGTGAGAGTTTTTCTGATCTTGAAGGCTCAAAGTTGTGCGAGGAAGAAAGGGAGGAGGTGCCCTTTTATAAGGGAGGAGAGGGGCACCTTTGGAAAAAACAAAAACTATTATTTTATTATAAAGCCATATTCGGTTTTAAATAGCTCCAAATTGATTTATTTAGAATCTAAGGTGGGGATGGGTCGAAATACTCTCATCCAGTAGAATTTTTATAAGCTTAGATTACTATTTTAACCTTATCATTTAGATTTAACTTTAAGTTAGATAATTTTACTTTTACCGTGTCTTTTTGTGTTCTTACACTATAAGGTTAATAAACTTACTATAACAAGCCAAACGAATTCCAAGTTGTTTATATTTAACCTTATCTAAGTCATTTGGCTGAAACATAGATTTTTAGGAATAAAATAACAATTAATAATATAATATTTGTTTTAAAAACTATTTTATGTCAATTTTCACACTATTTGGTAATTGATTTTTTTGAAACTCATAACAGAAATATTAGTTCAAAAAAAGTTACTTAAATCAATAATAACATGTCCTATTAACCTAGAAAATTATTGGAATTCATAAAATGTCTTAAATTACATTTATTTGGGAATTTCTAACATCAATTATGTCAATATTTCATTAATAAGATAATTATTAAATCATCTTTGTGTCATATATAAATTAAATTATTTAATGTCTATAAATTATAAATAAAATACCATTATTTAGGAAATATTTTTAGATTTATAATTAATATTTATATTTGAATATATCTTATTCATAACCCTATATTAAAAATTATTTACTTATTAAACTTTGATTTTAACTATTTTAACTCTTCTTTAAATAAATTAATAATAAATGTCCTAATCTAATCCAAGTGGGCCTAAATGGTCATATTTTATTCCTAGGGTTGTTTTTGGTATAATTAGACTTATCCGATAGAATTAGGACATGTTTTAGGGTAATAATAATATCATTTTTACCCTTAATTACCCTATTTACTTTTAACCGTGGTAAAAAAAGTAAAAAGTTACTATTCACCAAAAATTATTTTCATCTCATTGAACCACATTTTACTTACTAACATCAACCATGTATCTCAGATTTTCGAAATTCCATTCACAAATGCGGTAAAATGTTGTTTTATGTAAATTTGCAAATTCTCCTAGGAGGTGGGTAAAAGAAGGTGAAAAGTTCAATAAAATTTTTCTATATCTAAATTTATTATAAAATTATTCCAATGAATTACATTGAACATATATAGGTATTATGTATCAATTTTTACCTAATAAATTTAAATAAAATAAATAATTATTTAAATAAAAAGACTGTTTTTAAATAGTAACTTAGTGTTTTCACTATTCATCAAAAATTGAATGTTTCCAAAAAAATACCAAAATTTCACCCTATGCTAATTTCGATATTCCGAATCCTAAAACGAAGTCCATTTTGAAAAATAAAATTTACAAAATTTAAAAAATTGGTTATTACTATTCATAATGGCTAATTTTAATAATATTTTAATAGCATGTCGTTGTTTAGTGAAACTCAGTATTGCGTACAACACACGCTATCGAGGAAGGTCGTGATTGCATGTATTGCAAGCTAGGTCTGGGTTGCGTGTTGTGCAAGACACCTTTGTTGTTTTGTTATAACAGAATCCAACCATTTTTCATTTATACATTGAATATGTATATATATATATATATATACTCAATGTTGCGTAGAATGACTATTATCAAACGAACTTGAAATTATGTGTAACACAACCTAAGAATAGTGTTGTGTATACTGCACGCTAATATGGTATTGTGTAAAGCATAAGAAAATCTTGTTGTAGCATAAAACACATGAGATAAAATAAATAAAGAAATAATACTTATCATAAAATATCGGGTTGTTATAGCCCCACACCCCCTTGTACACCCCTGACACCCTAAGACAACCCTGCCACCCCGGTGGATAGCCCACCCACCCCCTGGACACCCCCTCCCCCGTGGAAAGCCCCCACCCCCATGGATACCCCCCCGGACTCCCACCCACCACCCCCTAGACACCCCCATCCCCCCAAACATCCCCACCCCATGTAATCCCCCCTTCCCCACCCCCTAGACACCCCAACCCCAATGGACAGCCCCACCACCCCTGTGGACAGACCAACCCCGTCCCCCTTGGTGGATAGCCCGCCCACCCCATAGAAACCTCGTACCCCCCTGGACAGCCCTGCCACCCCCGCCAACCCCTTAGACAACCCACACACCACCTGGACACCTCGTACCCCCTTGACATCCCCCCAACCCATGTAGACCCCCCCCACCCCCTTTACTCCCCCGACCCCCTGTACAGCCCCGCCACCCCAGTGGGTAGCACGCCCACCCCCCTAAACTGATCATACCCCGCTGAACACCCCCCCCCCCCCATGGACCACCCACCCACCCCACTAGACACCCCCACCACCCCTTGGACACCACCACAACCCTATACGCCCTACCCCTAGAATGCCCCCCCCCCCCCGTCACCCCCAACCCCACTGGACAACCGTAACACCCCCGTTGACAGCCCCCCCCCCCCCCCCCACCCCCGTGGACAGCCCGCCCACCCCCTGGACACCCGGTACCCCTTGGACATTCCTTCCACCCACATGGACAGCCTACTTTCCCCCTGGACACCCCATACCCCCTGGACTGCCCCGCCACCCCCTTGGACACCCCGCACCTCCAAGACAATTCTCATCCACAAATGTACATGATATTGTACACTCATGTATAGTTATTCAAAGATATTTTGTTATAAATACAGTATTTTGTTGTCTTTTATTTTGTGATTCTCATATAGAGTAGTGTGTAAATTATGGTTTCATATAATGTGAACAATTCTCGTTTACATAAATATATTTTCAATGAAACGTCAATCATATTGAATTTCATTTGAGAAATGAATTATAACAATTTTTTTACGGAAAGGATAGAAGATGGATATATGAAACCAATCGGATCTCAAGTGATTTCCAAAACAATTTAATGATATTTTTAGATTTTTCATTTCACAATGCTTTAGTTAGTTGTCACATACACTGCCCCTATTACAAGTGTGTTGGAAGACCTTGGTTGAGATGTGAAGAAGTCGGCTACCACATAACCAAATATGGTATTCAAGAAAACTACTCTATGTGGTATCACAATGGGGAGAATATGAAATCTCAAATTGCTGGTGATCCAAATGACAGGACTAGATTGGAGAATTTGATATATGACTGGTTTACATTTATTCATCATAATGAAAAATAAAGGATTTTGACTGAAGAAGATTTCGATATGAGCAGAAATGATGCATCTAATGAAATTGATGATGTTTTCAGGGTGAAAAAATTTAATCACACAGCCACGACACCAGTATATTAACAACGTGGTAAAATGAAAATGCTGGAATTTTAATCGGATTATTTCATTTGAAAACTATGTATGGGATTTCTAATATAGCCATCGATTACATTCTTACCTTCTTGAAGGACTTACTTCCTGATGATTCAAAAATTACCTCAAACCACTATATGTAATGGAAGTTAGTTGAGAAATTTGGATTTTCAAGTAACAAAATATGTTCTTGCCCGAAATATTTCAGTTTATTATTTGAGGAAAATACTGAGCGAAATGATTTTATAAAATGTGGCACATCCCGATAAAAGCCAAAAGCTGATGGAACACCATCCTGTGTGCACATAAATTAATGTGGCACATTCCATTGATCCCCAGACTCCATAATCAATTTATGTCTAAGGAAATATAAATAAAAATGTGATGGCCTAATACCGAGAAAATGGAGAATAATGATGATTTGGTTCACCCTATAGATAGATTTTTAAGGCAGAGATTTGATGCTCAATATCCATATTTTGTAGCTGACATGTGTAATATGAGTTTGGGTCTTTCATGTTATAGTTTTAATCTGTTTCCGTAGATTCTTATGTTGCACATCACACTGAAAATTTTTATACACATTTATAATCTTCCCCAATGATTGTGTTTGAAAAAACCTTTCACTTTCATGAATATACTCAATTCTGGCCGTTCTGATCCTGATAATGATATAGACATATACATGAAACCTTTAATAAATGAGTTGAAACTTCTTTGGGATGTGGGTGTGCACACATAAGATGCATGTTCTAAAGACATATTTTTGATGCGTGTTGTACTTATGTGGATGATCAATGACTTTCCTACTTATGCAATGACGTCTGGAGAGAACACAAAGGGAAATATATCATGTCCTTTTTGTATGAATAATGCATGATCCAGAAGACTAAAACATCATTGTAGTATCATTTTTATGGAACATCAATGATTCTGGCCAATGGACCATCCATATAGAAATAATCATCAAATATTTGACAATAACATGGAGACTAATGATCCACCTCAGCGTATATCTAGAATTGATGTGCTTAATTAATTAAAAGATTTCAGTTTTTCATTCGGGAAAGGACAAATGATATCTTGAAAGAGATAGAATGTTTCCATTAAAACTTGTTACAATTGAAATAAGAGAAGTATCTTATTTGATTTTACATATTGGTCAACCAATTTTTTATGTCATTTCTTAGATGTAATGCACATTGAAAAAATATAATTGAAGTGTTGATTTTGATTCGTTTAAATGTTATGGGAAAGAAAAAATATGATTTACAATCTCTTTGTGACTTGGTGGATTGGGGAATCAAACCAGAATTACATCATTTGCATATTAGTGAAAATAAATGACAACTTCCATGTGATTCTTATGTGGAAACAACTACAGAAAAAAGAAATTTCTCAAAGTACTAGAGACTATTAATGTTCCTGATGGATATTCAAGAAACATATCCAAACAGGTCAACAGAAGATAGTTAAATCTAAAATCATTGAAGACTCATGATTATCGCATCCTTCTGTATGAGTTGATTCCAATATCAATTCACAATTTTTTTCCAATAATGTAGGGGTGGATTTTATTCAGTTGTGCCATTTGTTTGGAGATCTGTGTGCTAAGAAGTATTCTAATTCATTCTTGAAAAAATTGTTGGCAGATGCCCCATTTATTTTGTGTGAGTTAGAGAAAAAATTTCCTCTATCATTTTACACATGCATGCTGGATCTGAATGTCCATATTCAAAATTAAATACCTCATTGAAGATATATTTCTTCTAATTGGATTTATCCATATGAAAGAAATATGTACCCAATAATGCCTTATGTCTGTAATAGGAATCTCCCGAATATTCTATCATTAATGGTTAATTGGCCCAAGAATGTATGGATTTCTTCTCTACGTATTAGTCTGATCTTACTACAAGAATGAACAGCTCAATGAGAAACAAAGAATAATGGTATGAGAAAATTGAACCCTGTTTTGCATCACTTCCTCAAACCGAAGGAATTCATGGATCATATACATTGAATCCATTAAGAAATGAAGAGCGGGAGATGGCACATCTTACAATTTTGTTCAACAGTGATTTGTTCGATGACTGCAAATTGTAAGTAAATTGTCTATTTATATCTTATATATAAATATATGTGTTTGTGTGTGTTAAAAATTTCCTATTTTAAATATATAGGGAAAATAACAAGATGATAAATAGAATGCATCGTTCTTTATCTTTGATAAGGATGGAGAATTTTCAAAGTAAAGAGTTTTCTTCTTGGTTAAAATTAAAGGTAATAATATTACAATTTAATGTTATTAAAAAATAATTAATTAAGTTTAATATTGATTTATATTTTAGGTATTGAGTATTCCTGATGACTCTATATCTAAGGAAATAAGAGCTTTGGATTTTGATACTAATACCATGGTTCGTGACATTAAATCAATTTTTATCAATGGGTACAGATTTATTATCACTGAATGAGAAACAAAAATCATAACACAAAATGATGGTGTTATGGTTACTGCAACAAAAAACTGTTATGCTAGTGCAATAGATAGTAGACCACTATTTGAAAATTTAGGTTATTAAGGAGTCGCATAAAAAAATAATGGATTATTATTCTCATAGACAAGTCACACTGATGAAATGCAAGTGGTTTTGATTCGATGACGAGGAAGGTAATATTTATTGATGATTGTGGATTTCGAGTAATTGATATGACTCACACTCTTACAATCGATGAACCATATGTATTGGCATGAATGGTGAAACAACATTTTTATGTCAAAGGCCATCTTCGACATGAATTAGGTGTCATTATTGAATTAATTCCAACACATATTTTTGAGGATGGTGATGATGTAATTGACACCATCCCTACTACCGTTAGAAATGATCCATTTATTACTTTTGATGAATCTAATATCTCAATTTTCAGAGATTACTGTGAACCTGAAGTTGTGGTGTGACATATATGAAATCATCCATTCATGTTCTCAATTATTTTGGTTTACCCTGACATAGGTTGTTATGGTTTGTACAATTCAAATTTATTTAATATTGATTTCAAATATGTTGTATCGGACTTTACCGTTGTGTGAATTTTAATTTTTGTTTGTTAGAATTTTACTTGAACTGCATTTTCTAATTTGGAATTAAACTATATTCAAACCTAAGAAACAAACATTTCTGACTTGTTGAACTTTTAAATGCTTCAAATGTGATTTTTAAAAAAAATTATGACTCTAGGACCTCTCATTACATTTTACCAGGTAATGAACATGATGGTTTGTATTATTCTGCAAAACATGTATTGAAACATGCATTATCTACCTAGGCTAAAGAAATTTAAATTTCCATAATTTGGATAACTTCTTTAAAACTTATGAATCCAGTAGATTCAATGTTCCATGATATTAATAGAATAATGACAGTTAGTATATAACCATCCAACTAAAAAAAATTACATTATTACAACTTGTAATATTGATTGACTTCATTATATATTTGTTGAAGATCATATAAAACAATGGTTACTGAAATTATTCATGAATCCTTCTATTCCCTCTAATTTATTTTGTTTTTTGGGTTACACATTAGTTATAATTTTCTAATTACATCCATATTTGATTTCAAATGCATTAAATGAAAGCAATTGAAGAGTGTCAATGAAAATCGATTATGGATAACAATATTCTCATTACTGAGATGGGAATTCCACCACTAGTGCCTACATTGAGTATATTATTTCAAATATATATATTAAAATAATATATAATGTCCTGTGATTAATTTTTTTTAAACATTTTTTAAAGATACATTTATTAGGAGATAGTTATTTGGTGTGTATCCTAGTTCTGGTCCCAGTACTCCGGGTGTTCATACGAGGGGGGTGGGTGGTACGAGAGCTAGACGATCTAGTTGGCGTAAACGATTAGACCCTACCCCTCCCACTGACATATCATCCATACCACATGTTGATCTTGGTGTGTCATTAGGGAGACACAAGATATTTAAAACTCCAATTTTTTCACCACCATTTACACCTCAGCCTCCTCACCCATCTATACCATATCTGATGATGATTCCCAGAACCCATACAGCATTTGGCCAGACATCCTTGTCATCTTCTTTTACTTCTGCTTCCTTCTCTTCGGGCTTTTATATTCAATATTCTTCGACTTCTTCTCTGCTAGAGTCTGTCCCTGCAGAGCATACATTGGGATTGACTCCATCAATATTGGGTGTTTCTTTTGTTTCTGTGGATCTAGTGGCTCCCATTCATTAGACTATTGCAGGTATACTTATACAACCCTAGCAAATTTTTTACACCATTATTTATTTTCATTATAACATGTATTGATAAAATATTTTTTTTCTTTCATAATAGATACATCTACTAATAGGAGGCAGGGGCAGGGGCATTCATGCATGCGTATTGTGTGGAGGCACCAAACATAGTTGATGGTGGACTATAATGAAGATAGTCATATGATTTAAAAAATAGGGCATCATTATCGGAGTTTTTTTGCGACGTTTTCTAGATTCTCCGACATCATTTCTATCAGCCCGCTCTCATGGAAAAATCTACCCAATAAAGTCAAGGATAATTCCTGGGCAAAGATATGTGTAAAAAAATTGTTGTATTTAATTTAATATATTAATTTTTATATTTAAATAATTTAATATTTTGGTGTCAACTGCGGTTTAATTTCCCCAATGGTGAGGGTGTATGGCCAGCACGTCTAAAGGATTTAGGCGAGATTTGGATAGCATATACGCATGAGTTTTACATTGGCTGGCGTACTAGTGTGGGAACAGAGTTAGAGGCATTCCCTTTTGTGGACGATTTTCTATTAAAATAGTATGGACAGATGATTACTCATTGGAAGACTAGACAATTTAAGCTATTAATCTCATAAGAGATATTTAAATGAAAATTTTCATGTTTTTCATTAATACCAATTATGGAATTTTATTTATAATTCATAAAGATGAAATAAAATAACATTGATTCTAAGAAATACGTCCATGCATTGGGACGTACTATAATGCCAGATCATGAGAGGTATTATGTATGAGAGTGTATAATCTTTCTTTATGACTTTCAATTTCTATTGCTTCCTCCGTAATTTATTCAATTACTAAAGTTCTTATATAATTTTAGTTATGAAATTAATTATTTTTTGGTATCTTATTTTTAATTATGGTTTTCTATATTAAATTTCATTGTAGGGGCATAAATTGAATATACAAGGATATGTTCCATAAAAAAACTTTTTTCCTCGAGTAGAAATAAGAAATATGGAAGTGCGGTTAATGAACTGACTCTACAACAGATTGAAAGTTTTAATTTGTAGATTAAAATTTATAATCCCAATGTAGTAACTTAATAATGTATTTATATTTTTATTTGGATTCTTTAGAGGCCCTTTATGCCTAGGAAATAGAAAATTTTGGGCCAAACGATCACTTACATCAGGTGTTGGGAGATGAGCACCCTGGTAGAGTAAGCTGTAGGCCTGGGAAGAGTATTGTTCTTACAAGGTATTGGCCCTCCTCAGGTATGAGTTATAGTTCCACTGAGTTGTAGTATATCAATAAACAGGTAAAACAGGCTAATAGAAGATCCACATAGATGCCAGAATAGTCTTCTAGGGCAAACATTGCATTTATGATACTTGTGGAAGTTTCATGTCCAACACTTCCCCCAGAGGCCATCACTACTTGTGATGAATATATGTTATCAATGTGTTCTATATATGGCACACTAGGTGGATGTTATAGTGGTGGTAGAGATGATGGAAAGAATGAGGCTAAGGCAGAGGAGGAGGGAAAGGAGGAGGACGAGGCAGAGGAGGAGGCCAAGGAGGAGGCTGAGGCGGAAGAGGAGGGCAATGAGGACACTAAGGCTGAGTATGAGGGTGAGGAGTAGGGTGGGGACGATGATGGGGATGACGATGAGGAAGAGGGTGAGGGTGATTATGATGGTGATGATGGTGATTATGATGAGGGATAGATTGATCTATTACATTTTTTAACTTATATTACTGACCATTGATGTTTATTGAATTGTTGTGCCTGAATATATCTGTGATTAGGTAGGTCAAATTATGTTTTTTTATCTGTAAATAATAAAACATGACTTGATGATTTTTTGTGAATAATTCTCCCCTCCCCTAGATAGCCCACCACCCCCTAGACACCCCGTACCCCCTGGACAGCCCCACCACCCCCATGGACAGCCCGACCACCCCTTCGACAACCCCTTCCCCTATAGACAACCCACACCCCCTTGACAACCTGTACCCCCCAAGACAGCCCCACCCACCCCTGTGGATATTCCTCACACCCCCTGGACTCCCACTACCCCCTTGGACAGCCCGACCACCCCCGTGGATAGCCCGCCCACACCCTGGACACCCCCTCCCCAATGGAATGCCCCCACCCTTGTGGATCCCCCCCCCCCACAGACAACCCTACACACCGTTGCCATCCCATCCACACCCTGGACAGCTAGCCCACCCCCTGGACACCCCCCACACACCATGCCCAGCACCGTGTCCAACCCTCTCACCCCCTGGACACCCTGCACCCCCTAGACAGCCCTGCCCACCACTGTGGACAACCCACCCCTAGACACCACCCCACCCCCTGGACACCACCACACCTTGGACACCACCCCACCCCCTGAAACCCCTCCCGGGAACCACCCCACCCCATGGACATACCCATGGATAATCCCCCCCACACATCACACCTGGACACACGGTAACCCCTGTATAGCCCCACCACCCTCATGGACTGCCCACAGACCCTCTAGACAACCCCTCCTCTAATGGACAACCCCCGCCCCCTTGACACCCTATGCCCCCCTAGACACCCCCGCCCACCCCATGGACACCCCATACCCCCTGGAAATTGCTGCCCACCCTCGTGGAGAGTCTTTCCCACCCCCTGGAAAGCCCCGCCCACCCCCTGGACAACCCCTCCCCCCATGGATAGACCCCACCCACATGGAGAGCCTGACCACCCCCTGGACACCCCTTCCCGCCATGGACAGCATGCCACCCCCTGGACACCCCGTACCCCCTACAACCCCGCCCACCACCGTAGACACTCGTACCCCCATGGACGCCCCCCCCCCCCCCCCCCGACGCCCGTGGATAGCCCCGCCCACCACCCTAGACACCCCGAACCATTGGACAACCCTGCCACCCCTGTATACATCCCCACCCCCTAGTCAGCCCCCACCCCCATGGACACCATCCCACCCCTCTTGGAAAACCCCCTGGGCACCACCCCACCCCCTAGACACCCCCACCACCAGGAAATCCCCCCAACCCCATGGACACCACCCCACCCAACTAGACACCCCAAGGTGTACCCCCCCCCCCCCCCAGACACCCCCACAGATAGCCACACCCCCACCCTTGACACCTCCACCCCCAAGACAACCCCATGGGCATCCCCCCCACCCCCACCACCAACCCGGGACTCCCCCATCCCCCCAAACACCCACACCCCTCTGGACACCCCTACCCCCCTTGGACAACCACCCCAAACCCCTGAACAGCCCACCAACCCCCTAAATTCGAAATTTAATTGTTTCTGTATTTAATAAACATATAAATTATGTGTTAATGGAATATGGGTATACTTGTTTTATGTGTATACTTTCTGTAATTACATAATGAATTATGGGTTAATTATCTTAATGGTGTATGTAACTATGACTATGATGGGCTCTCATAAATGTGATTGTCCTCTCACCATTATGAGATGGCTCCACCAAAGAAATTGAAATGGGTTATTTGGAAGAGTGGTTGTCATGCAAAGATTGAAATGGGGAAAACAATGGCATGACACATGTCATGGTTGGAAGAGTCTACTATTTTTATGCGATATTGCAGGTGTTTTTTTCTATTTTAAGTGGAAATTGTTCTATTTAAAGTTTTTTGTTTTATTCTATTTTAAGTGACAATTGATCCATTTTAAGTGTTGTTTGCAGCTATGTTTATAGGTGTATGCAGTGCAACATGTGTTTGTAGGTGTAGTTGAGGGAATGGGTGGTTGCTATGCTGTTTTCTAGAAAAACACTATACCAACGGTTTTAAACTATTGGTAAAGTGTTTTTGGAGAATATTTTTACCAACGGTTTAAATAAACCGTTGGTAATACACAATACCAATAGTTTTTAACCATTTGCATAGTGTAATTCCATAATATTTGTCCCAATGGTATTAAGGAACAATTGGTAATACTATATACCAACGGTTTGAAACCGTTAGTGAACTACATGTATTATATATATCCCAACGGTTTATCAACATTTGTTATAAATATATACCAATTGTTTCTATAAAACTATTGGCATGATAAACATTAGAGTGCCATATACCAATGATGAGAGGAGAACCATTGGTATAGGCCTTTTGAAATGGATTAATAGCCAACGATTTGCAAAACCGTTGGAATACAGTATACCAACAATTTTGAAGACTATTCCAATGGTTTCAAACCATTGGTATATATTTTATTTCTAGTATTGAGTCTTCGGGGCTGCCCAAGACATAACTGCTTCTATCTTCGATTGATCCATAGCTACTCCCTGCTAGGAGACCACATGCCCCATGAAATGGACTTCTCGAGCCCATAACTCACACTTAGACAACTTCTTAAACATCTAATGTTGACGAAGAACCCCCAAATTGGCATGTAGATGCTCTGTATTCTCCTATTCAGATGTGGAGTTCAAAAGGAAGTCATTTTTGAAAACTACAATGAACTTGTCTAGGAACTCAAGGAATAAAGAGTTCATCAATCCCATGAACACAACTGGATCATTTTTCATACAAAATGGCTTTACAAAAAACTCATAATTCCCATGAAGACAACGAAATGGAGTCTTCGGGATATCCTCTTCCTTCACACACATCTGATGATATCCTAACTACAAGTCAATCTATGAGAACCAACTTCCACCCTTCAATTGATCAAATAAATAGTCAATCAGTGGATGAGGATAGCGATTCTTTATTGTCACTTTGTTCAAGTGATGATAATGGACACACTACCACAAAATGTTGTCAGCCTTATTCACTTACAAAATTGGTGCACCACACGATAACAGACTCGGCCGAACAAAACCGCACTGTAACATACCATGAATCTATATATGTAGCTTACAAAACTCATAAGGGAAAATCATATATGGAGACAAAGAGATAAGAGATGCTCATCATTGTAGCTCGATCCCAAACTCGATCTCTCATCGAGAGGGTAATGCTACAACCACTTTTGGAAAGACATCAGGGTACTCTTCTACGACCCTAGGAAATTCCAATTATTGAATCTCACAAGAACTCAACATTATCTCAGTCATCATGGTTGATAAGAACAAAACATGCCTATGACCCATTCGAGGGTCTCGCTTGCCAACGAACACCACTGGCTATCCATCCGCATCAAAGAACACAACCTGCCTTCTAAAGAAATCCATGATAGATTGCATAGAATATAACCAATCCATACCAAGGATGAAATCATATGGTTTTATCC
The DNA here is from genome assembly GCA_963277665.1 of Viscum album. Taxonomy (NCBI): domain Eukaryota; kingdom Viridiplantae; phylum Streptophyta; class Magnoliopsida; order Santalales; family Viscaceae; genus Viscum; species Viscum album. The sequence goes on along the minus strand of OY728153.1, from coordinate 1,691,548,010 downwards.
ATAAACATATCAATTCTCCCCAAAGAGTGGTTCTACCACTACACTAGCTCACAGTCTCTACTTACTTCAAAAAAGTCAGCTCAAACTACAATAGGCATAGTCAATGCCAAGGGCACTGGAATCCTCTCTACCTCAATTTCCAAAGCATGGACATGTGTAGGTGAAATGAAGGAGTGTGTCACTGCTGAATTAGTCAAGGCATTCACCAAGGTAGAAAACAATCAAAGGGTACCCCAAACGATGTCTGGCTTGACTAGAGATGGAAATGCTAAAGCATGAAGCTGTCCCCGACCTCCTCCACAACCTCTCAGACCCTGATTATGACCACCACCATGGCCGCACTCTAATCTCTACGGATGGGTAGAATTAGAGGGATGTCCTTTTCCTACCCCATATACCCTCTATTGATCTAATGTTGGTGAAACCTGCTGCTGATGCCTCTACTGGAACAGACTCAACAGAAGGAACCTGGAGTGGAACACCTGCTGCACAATTAATTCTCTGAAAGGTCTGAAACTCTTGTGGCTGATGACCCTGACCACCTCAAGAAAAATTGGTGCATGATTCCTTGTTATATTCCCAAGAGCCGCTACCTCTGGAAAAACGAGATATGGAGGGCTGGGACTTACCCCCGGCTAAACAGAAACACTTTTTCCCTAAAAACTGGGGAACCCAGACCACATCTCTGATTCATGAGGAATCCTAATGACTCCTCTCTCGTAATGATCCGGTTCTAGAAAATGTACTCTCGACAACCTCTTCCCTCGCCAACTCCTCAAGATATGTCTTTGGCATAAATGGCGTGACCTTGTGTTGGATCTATGGATTCGAAACCTCCTCGAAATGCCTCACTCTAGCCTCCTCATCTGGAAATAGGTCTGAAGAATATCGTAAAAGGTTTCTAAATTGGATTCCAAACTCTCGTACAATGGAGCTCCACTATCGAAGGGTAAGATTCTCCTAGAGACAAGAAGCCTTAGCAGTCGAAAAAAGAAACTTTACTCTAAAATTTTCTCGAAACTCCTACCATGAGATTGCTGACTCCTCACGATCCCCGAGGAACAAGAACTGTCACTTCTTTGTTGCTCCACGCAGAATCGTCACACCAAAGGAGACACAGTTCTCTTTCCAAGAACAGATTGAACTGAAGCCTATCTTGACCTCTTATGACTAGTCTTCCATGACTGCATCTGAATCAGATCACTTGTACTTCTACAGACTCGAGAGATAAAACTCTGGGAGTGTCCTCCTCCAATTTTCATCATCGTCAACCTTTACCCAACGACGATCTGTTGGCACAACCTGCTGGACATCTTCAATGTGATCCTGAAGAGGACGTCGACCTAGATCCATATCTGAAAAATAATAAATAATTAGAGCTTCTAAACCTAGAATATGGAAGACTTGACATTAATAAATTACTTTTTTTCCTTATTTTATTTTAGGTTAACCAATTCCTAGGTCCACCCTTTCAAACAAAGGCAAAAAGAAGAATGATTCCCGATCCTTTCCCAGGTCTCTACCTTTCAACTATTATCACCTCATTTAGTAGTCATTGTAAACTTAATGGTCCATACATCAGATCATATGGGGATCTAAATGCCTATGTCTTAGCTAGTCAGTAGTGTTTACATCAATTTCTAATCATGACTGATATTGTTTCCCGAACAACCATGAAACCTCAACTATGCCTACATCTAAACTCCATCTTATCCCTCAACTAGCCCATTGATACCACTCTGTCACGACCCCCTCTCCACAAGGTGTACCCCTCTATGGCTGGAATTGTGGGAAGGGGATAATGACCCTCGAGTCGCGCCTCCAGTAGGCCCTGGGTTGGCGACTAGTAAAAATGGTATAGTAAACACATAAATGGGAGGAATTATCTTCTTAGAGAACATATGTGACAGAGAGATATAAGATAGACACCAACCAACTCCAACTCAGACTGAAATATAAATGAAAAACCAAATGAACAAATGTAATATCATGACAAACTACTACAATTAGAAGGGGAAAACTGCAAGTACCCAATACAAAGTAAAAGCAGCAACAACCAAAATCTCGAACAACTCCTGAAACCCCAAGCTAGTAAAAACTAGCTTGATCTCCAACCCGCTCCAAGTGATGTGAAAAATAGATTATATGTACATAGGGTGAGTATAACATTATACCCAATAAGATCCTTCCCAGAGCCTCTTGTGAAAATGTAAAGAAAGCATGCTAAAGCACAATGAACAAAAAGTGAAACTAACTCATCAGTTAAACATGTATACTAAGTTACCATTCCAACCATGGATACTCTCAAAAATTAATGCATACAAGAGTATATAATATAATAAATATTATCAAGAATTCCACCCTACTACTTCCCCACAAGTTTGACACTTTTCCCCAACATTGCACGTCCCAAGAATTTGCCTCCAAAATGGATTTTCTATAGACACCTGGGTGAAGCACCACAATATGAACCTCATGCAAAAAAACCACCACGTCTTCAAAAGAAAGTAACTAGGTAGTTTCCATGAGACACCATAGCTCGTATAATGTTTATCATGCTTTAGGTATTATAACTCAAGCCATTACAACACATACACCGCGTAAGGATCCTCAAGCCATCATAGCCTATACACATTACACCTATAGTAGTCCATCAGATACTAAATCTAGAATATATGTGTGTGAATAACCACAATCCATTACATCGCTCAAGACACATATATGGAGAAAAATAACCACGGTGCCTACCAGCACATGTAACTACCCAGATAAGAGATTGGGGTCAAAGGGGGTAGTCAGTAATCCATCCTCTTACCGGAATGTTGGGGAAAACACCCCCAAGGCTCAGAATCCCTGGGGTGTTAGTATCCCTAACTGATGGGGTGGAGTAGAATATAGAAACTAAAATTGTATAGAATATAATATATCTCACAACCACACTATGGGAATAGCCTAGTCTTAGACTCAACAGTAGAGAACGTCTCTCGGACTCCCAGCTGTCACTTCTAAGACTAGGTATCCAATAAGAACACAACCTTTTAAAGATCATTATTTCCTTACTTCATTCCCTTTTTATCAGGTCCATATTATGTAAATTAATTAATTAAACATTAATTAACTATTAACATTTCCACAGTAAATTTCATTAGCATCACACCCATATTCTACTACCCCCTTGAAAATTGTAACCTCGACATTTCTTTCTAACAAGCTCAAACCCCATGGGTTAACATCATTTATTCAATTATTTATTATAGCTTTACTTTCACATATTCCCATGCATTCTAGAAAAACATTATTTGCAACTAAACAAAAGGTGTCTCAAAACGGTGAGTAGATAACTACCCATAGTGTCTTTCCTTTCTATAACAAGAGTATAGACCCATCCTCCCTTAAGAGGCAAGACATGGAAAGCATGTGGCATACCCCACACGCCTGCTCCTATTTTGGAAGAAGGGTAAGAATGACTAGAATCCTTAATTGGTGAATAAGGTAAAGTTGATAAAAAACTAATAAGAATAATATAGAATCAAAACATTCATATACAACCCATTCAACAATCAATGGTGTCCTCCCCTACACCCACATGCATAAACTGATGCATCTCACCACTCTAGGTGTTAACTGCTGCCACAACCAAAAGGCCTCCCTGCCCCCACATATCACAACAAACAACCAGGAACATATGACAACACTAGCAGCAAGAAAAACAAATATCTTATCAATTTGGATCTTGACCCTCAAACATGAAAGAGGGTAACTCAAAATCCTACAAGTATTATATTTTATCAAATAATCAGTTATTTAATCAATCTTGGATTAACCGATTTATTATTCGTAAGTTCCAACTTTGGGAAACCTAAACAGTAAGCTATCGAAAAATAATTAAAAATGCCTTCATTAACATCAGATTACAACAAGAGGAACCATATTCATTTACATGCCTCTTTATCTTTATCCAAACAATTAGTAATTAATTCCAGCTTTATGTTCTTTACCAATTTCCATCATGAACCAAAAGCTAAACCAAGAATCCTTGATATCACACTATCTAGAAAAAAAAGTGGTAATATCATACGATTGATATCAATTTATTTATCTGGTTATAATATTTATTATTCCAATTCCATTGTGATCTAGTGTTATAAATCTTGCTAACTCAACAGTTTCTCATCAAAGAAAAGAGAATAAATAGATCCACTACCTCAAACAGTTCTCGACGTTATTTATACGAGAACGAGCAACAAAACAGGTTAAAATCTCTTCCCCTGTGCCTACTTTATCCCCCCCATGGATGTAGAGACACCACCACATCGGCCAACAACCAAGAAAATCCAATTAGGAACATGGGGTACAAATTCAATAAAAAGGGAAAGGAGAAAGATGGAGATGAACTAGAAATAATGAAGATAGATCAGACCATATATCGAAGACTGATTAATATTTCTTGGTTTCATCAAAACAGAGTGGAAAACATCCTAGGAGGATAGTTTCATTGCACAACTCCTACAGTAAGGAATGGGATGTTCGAGTATCTCACACTTGAGAACAAGAAGGAAGAAATAGGGAGGAAGATATCTCATCCCTTTTGAATATTTAATGAAGCAATGTTTTAAGATACAATTGGTTTCCCATTAAAATAGGATCATGTTAAACCATGCATATTGACAATGTAAAAAAATCCTGAGCCTTAGGAGAAATTAATATAGAGTTACGACCTTTTAATCAGCCTTAGAGTCCTTAAAACAAGGCAATAGATGCATTTTATGTCAAAGGAAATAATAAAGGGGGAAACTGTCAAAAGATTGAAACACTGTTCACAAACTTGAAATTTGAAAAGGGAAAAAGTTGTTCAAGAACCTCACCGTTGGAACCCCACCATTCTAGAAACAGTATTACTGAACTCAAAATTTGGCAAAGGAAAAAATGGCACCGTTGAAACCTCACTGTTGCATCGTTCACAGATGGTTACCGATGACACTGTTCATAGATGGTTACCAATGACACTGTTCACATTGGGCTACTGATGCACTGTTCACAAAAGGATTCTGATGACACTATTCATAGAAGTTCACCAATGACACTGTTCACATAAGGTCACCGATGTCACTGTTCACATAAGGTTGTCGTTGCACTATTCACATAAGGTTACAGATGAAACTGTTCATAGATGGTCACTGATGTCACTGTTCACATAAAGTCACCATTCCACTGTTCACATAAGGTTACTAATGACACCATTGAAAGAAGGTCACTGATGACACTATTTACATAAGGTCACTGATGTCACTTTTCAGAAAAGGTCACCATTGAACTATTCACATAAGGTTACCAATGACACTGTTCACAGAAGGTTAATGATGACACTGTTCACATAAGGTCACTGATGTCACTATTTACATAATATCACCATTTCACTATTCACATAAGGTTATCTATGACACTATTCACATAAGGTTATTGATACACTATTCATAATGGGCTACCATTGGAACTGTTCACCGATAAAACAATTCACAGAACTGGAAATTTGGAAATTTGTTGGGGATAAGTCACCTTGACCGCCCGAAAAACCTCATACACCTCAATTTGCAAAATAATGAACCAGAGAGGTCCAAGACATTAAAGATCATTACATAGAATTCAAATATCATAACCTTCATAACACAGATCATAATCCTGAGACATGGCATAAATGTTTGTTGTTAATAAGACAAGAATCATAAGAAAATCAAGATAAAAAGGAATGGAAGTGTAACATATGAATAAGGCTTGGAATAATGGAATACACATCAATATATAAAATCATGAATAAATTTAATTATAAAAAAGTTCACACATTAAGAGAAGGACATGAAATCAAGCCCTTAATAGACTTATGGACATGAAACTATGTCCACAAATAATTATTTGAATATTCATTTAGTTTCATGCATAACATTTTGAACATGTAATAAACATCACATATAAACTAATGGGCATGAAACTGGGTCCATGTATTACATATTGAACATGTAATCAGGTTTATGCATAACATTATGAAATCATAAAAACGTTCAGTCATAATGTTGTGTACATGTAATTAGCTATATGCATAAACACATAGACATGTTATCAGGCCTATTCATAACATTTTGAACATGTAATCTAGTTTATGTATATTATTTATAACCATGATTCATACATCGTTACCCAATGCATTGAAGGGAGATATAGGTCCCACCCATCTCATGATAACATCATTCATAAATATTCCACAAAATAAAACAATCATCATATCATGAACCCTAAAAAGTGATAGGTTTTATAAACATCAAATCAAAACCCACGAAATTAAGTTTGGGACATTAACATTTCATCACATCATAACCTATGAAAAGAGATATTTTTTTATAACATCATGAAAGAATAACCCATGAAAATGAGATGGTTTCAAAATCATATAACTTGTGGAAGAGAAATGAGTATCATAAATATCATGACATCAAAATCATAAACCATGAAAATAAATAATATTAATAGATATACTAGATCATTTAATAAAAATGAATAAATAGCATCAATAGATGTCATATTAGATGGAAAATAATTATGAAATTTCTTTTGAACACATTTCATAATGAAAATATCTATTATTATTTTGGGAAAAATCATTTTTAAAAGATAAATCCTTTTGAATCCCATTTTCATGAAGACATATAAAGGAATATTTCAAAACATTTTGAGGAAAATTAAAATTGAATACTTCTTGAAAATGATAACTAAAAAACTTAAAACATTTTGGAAACCATTTTCCTGAAAGACTTTATAAAATAATATACAAAAAATCTTGAAAAGAATTATCCTTTAAAACATATAAAAGAATCACAAAAACCATTTTGAAACCATTTATTTGAGAATGAATTATTAAAACCATTTTCATAAAAATTATCATATTATATATTAAAATGTAGCTTCACATAAATGGTGGTGGGTAAATCTTTACATGTAGTATGAGGTAAAAAGAACATTACTTTTTCATGGTAAAAAGGTTAGAAAAAATTAATTATTTAAAAATTGAAAAGAATATTCCTTTGAAAACATTGGTAAAAGAATCATGGGTAAAAATGACTTTTAAATATTATAGGATAATGGTATAATATTCTTGGAAACGTTTTATAAAACATGGTTTTGAAGGAACACAAATTTCCAATCTAAGATATTGTAAAGTTAAGGTTTTATAAAAAATCATTCTTAACTATCTTATGTGAAAAAAGAGTAGGGAAATGGTACAAATAAATGAATATATTATTAATGGAAATAGGTGAAAAAAAATATATATGTTTTTTTAGAGATGGGTCATAATATTTCTTTAAAGGATTCTTGGTCAAAAAAATCTCAAAAAGAGATGATATTGTTTCAATAAAAACTTACCAGTTGGTAAAATTGAACCATACTACCCATGTAATAAAATTGAAGCTACATGAAGCTTTAAACATCATGAAAATTTATATTCATTATATAAAAAGTTAAATTTATTATATAAACCTCATGTTAAAATATTTGTGCATAACATGACATTTGTCTCAAAGAAGGAATGTTTCAGAAAATTTACATTACTTATTTAGTAACTTTTGAAACATTAACCCCATGAAATAAATATCACAAAATTAATATGAAAATAACCCTAATTTTTAGAACTATATACATATTATAAATCAATTTTTATTATACACAACACAAAAAAAGTAAGGGGTGCTGATTAAATCAGGTATCTAATGTAAATAAAAAGTGAGATGAAATTCCCGTACCTTCTATCTTGAATCTTGTTGTACTCATTCAAATGAAATATATAATAAATATAAGTTGATTATAAATATATTAAAGAACCAAATTATTATATTTAATACCATATATGGTCTTATTGTGACTTTATATTACCCACATGATAACAATTTCCGGTTAAGGTTTCAGTTCAGGTAATTTTTTCTTTGTTCATCACATGTGTCTTAATTTGTTATATCTTTGAACCTTATATATATATATATATATATATATATATATTGATTTATAGAATTATATAGTTATATAAATATAATTTAGATTTATTATATTTATCTTATAATAATTTATATAATATATATGTATGAAATTTAATACACCGTTCATTGAGATGGTATGTCGTTTGCATTCATGAAAGTTGTCTTCGTTTTTATTATCATATTGAAAGAATGAAGGTTAATTAAATATGTGCATAATTATGTTTATATATACATATAATTTTTTAATTATAATTTTTATATCATAGATATCATATAATTTCACTAAAACCATCTTTAATGCATTCCATGTAGTGTATGAACGAATCATATCACTTTGAGGGGAAGATAGTCCACACATCTTCAAAAAAAATTATCATATTGACACAAAATGTAAATTATAATGATAAGTGTGGTAAAAGATTTAAATATGCATCAATAAACAATAAATATAATAATTAACATATATAACCATAGTTTCCATCAAAATATCGACCATGAGAGGCAGTGAGGAAAAATGAGGAATCATTGTTTTGTGAGGCGGTAGTTCACTATACACATAAACAATATGTATGTTAGTCATTTTATGGAAGATTGTGCAAGTGTAATGTGAAACCACAAATCAAAAACATTCAATATTATTTAATATATTTTTTTATACAATCATTTAATAATGATAGTTGAGGGTGGATAAGGAATATGAAAGAAAGGAGTTCAAGCGAAGTTTTAACCACTTAATCTGGTAACTCCTTTTGGTTTGTATAAGAAGGCTTCATTATATTGCTTTCATCCCAAGGGGAGGATTCTAGGAAGAAGGTAAAGATGTTGTTATTTTTTTTGGGTATATCATTTTTTATCCTAAGTGGTTTTAGAAATTTGAATAAGAGGGAGAGTTGGTGTTCTTTTATTGGGAAGGGAAACGAGACTGTTTGAATTTTTGGAAACATGTTATGTGTACTAATTTTTTTACCTAAAAAAAGACATAAAAAACAAAAAAAATTAATTGTGGTAATTTATAAAATTAATATCAAAATTATTCCCATTGAGTTATTTGTAATATATTTAACCTTATAAATTAATTATATGAAAAGGTATATTTGAATTAAAATTCAATGTTTTTAATGATTAATTAAAAAATTATACCTTACAGGAAAAAAAAATTCCTGAAATAATTTTTAGGTTTCAAGTTAAAATATTAATTTTATTTTTTATATCAAATCTATAAAATTTCTAAAAAAAATGTATTTAAAATGGGTTCTCCATTAAAGAGATGTAAAACTACCCTTAAAAAATAATTATTTTTAAGCATAAAATAGAGTTTTTTCTTATCTTATATCTTTCAAATTTATTGGATAATTATAAAAAATATTTCATTTAATATATAAAAAATAAATTTAATAAATATAATTCAATATTAGTATTTAATTTAACTTATTAATATATATCAACATTTTCACATAATAATACACCCATAAAATCAGTCCCTTCAAATTCATTTGGTTTCTATATTCTTTTCTAATTATAAGGTAATAAACGACTCAATATGTATATTCATCTGTTAGTTAATCCTATAATATTAAATTTAATTTCCATTTTATATCCTATTAAATAAAAATATTTTAATAATGAATTATTGTTCAGTAACTCTCAGTCCTTATTGTAATGTAAGCCATCAAGGATAGTTAGTCTTGCATATAATTTAAGCTAACCTCAGTATTTTATATAGACAAAGATAAAATTTATGTTCTTTGTAGTGTATGATTAGATTTTCGTTTCATATAATGAAATCCATAACTTGTGCTCTAATTTAAAATAAACCATTTTCAATGTGTAGAGAAATGAAATATATCAAAGAGATTAAATTTCTTAGAAAATAAATATTTCAATGCATATCAGGGAGTTACATTCTACCCCCATAAAATGAAATTATCCCTTTAAATTCATATGGGATATCAATGGTTTAATACATGGATGTTTCATTCTTAAAAACTCACATCGTAAAAATATAGAATAATCTTCCGTCAAAAAGGGAATTTTCTAACCACAACGGTTACCCAACGTATCTCATAATAGAATTCCAACATAGGATAACGTATGTGGGAAGTGAAATCATGGACATGGAAGAGAATTTTTATCATCATGTTCTGATGGATAGTTATAGAGAATAAGGTTATGTTAAGGTTAAAAATTACAAAGGAATAAATTTGTGATGACCTAAGGGACCTTTCGATTAATTAGAAATGAAGGTACTAGGACAACATTTATGGTTTCAAGATCCTGTTTCCTAATGATGAATAATTTTCCTAAAAAATATACTTTCTTGATTTCATTATAATGACACCCTTTTTTGAATTGATCCACTTCACCTCATTCTCTAAAAAGGAAGGTGAATATTTTATTCCAGATGTACTAATAGATCATGAGATCAATGATATGATATCCCATTTTTCATCAGTTATCATCAACACAATGTCTTTTGAACACGCCTTCCAATATTAATAAATCCAATGATGGAGATATAACACATTAATCATATTGACATGATCTAAAGTTTAACATAAACATTCCGGAAATGGTTAACCTTTTAAACCTTCCAAAATATGAAAATTCAATTCATAAGAAATAATTTCATGAAATACGCTTAACATTTATCCCTCATATATCACAAAGTATTACTTGGTTGTCAAATTCCAAACATGTGAAAACCCTATTCATATATTAACTTGAAACATGCTAAAAACATTAATTATCATAAATCATTTTGTAAAACATGCATTCTTCCTTATTCTAATGAATAATGGACATATTCATTTAATCTATGAAGTTGTAAAATTCATCCTTGGTGGCATTGAACACTTTTTTAATAATTCGTTCTTGGGTAATCTATACTATCCAATTTAATTATTCATATCTAGTATAACCTTATTGAAATACCATGTTCTCAACATCAGAAATTAATTACAGTTTACCTTCCCCTAATCAAAATATCACCTTTTTGTCAAATCGCATTTCTATTTCTTCTTCAGTATTCATCTTTCCCTTTTAAATACAAAATAAAAATTATACAAAATATACTTATATATTTCATGATTCATATAACATAATCATTGAATTCCAAAACATAAATACTTAATTAATCCATCATTATTCTAAAACCATAATTCCTTCTGAATCAACTTATTCCTTAATACATCTTTCCTAGTGTATGAAATATGAATCATTATTACGTTTTCTCAACCTCAATCTAAACGTTCTTCTTATGTTTAATATAAAGAATAATGGAAGAACATCACATGTCTTTCCCAAGTAATTTTCAGTCTCATTGTCTTCATAAGTATAATCAATACTCATACAACCTTCTTGATTATATTTATGATGATTTTAGTTGTGAAGTTGATTCAAAAAATTCCAATACATTCCACATATGAAACAATAAACGTAAACCATGTTACATATAGTTCTATTTATTGACTAAAGCAAAAAATATCATAGTGTGATAATCATTTATCATATTAGGATGCCATCTATTAATTAAAAAATACTTATAGGTTTCCTAAATTGTGGTTCCATCTTTTTTAATATATGACACCTTAGGTTCATTCTATGCTATTCATATTCATCCTCTATTTAAATCCTTCATGATGGTTTGTAAAGAGTTTTTGAATTACCAATGAATATCCCTTGAGATTGTCAAAACAAATGTGTAGCCAGGTCTCTTGTCATTTACTAGATTACCCAAAGATAGGCTAGGGACATCGTGTTGGAGTTATTACCCCAATATACATTTGTGATAGAGCTACATCCATTCATAGTATCCAAACGAGGTTGTATTTATGGTAACCCACTCACATTATCCTTGAAAACATTCTAGGAAAATTTCCTAAATGTTAACTCATCCATATGCTTATCCTTACATACATCCCTAGAAATATCCTTATAAATATACCAAGGTTTCTCCCTATAGTTTTCTCACCCTAATTTCTAAATAATGAAGAAACCTTTAATTGGATACCAACTACAGTGACCTGGGCTTAAAATACATGGATATTAAATCATTTTTTTGAATATTCAGATTATTAAAAAAGTACATGACTAACGATCATAATAATTTATTTTATTTCAAAACATGGAACAATATATTATTACTTGGTGAAATATATTTGATGTCTCCAGTATTGATATTCCCCTCTAGTACTTCAACCTAAAACATTCCTTCAAAACATTTTGAAATGAAATATAAGAAATGGGTAAGCTTGAATGATAAGTAAGGGTAAATAAGGGAAATGTGTAATCATAACATGAATATAAGGTTTTGAAAATGCGATTATAACATTTCAAGATCATACCCTACATATAAAAGTTGATAATCATGAGACATGGAATAAATATTGGCAACTAATATGGCAGGAATCATATGGAAATCAATAGTATAAGCTATAGAAGTCTGACATATGAATATGACATGGAATTGTGGAATACACATCAATGTATAACATCATGAGCATATTTAAGTAGAAATAATTTCACACATTAAGTTAAGGATTTGAAATGAGGCCTTATAAAAGACGTATAGACATGAAACCAAGTCCACACATAATCTTGTGAAGATGCAAAAAGGCCCAGTATAACATTGTGAACATGTAATTAGGTTCATTCATAGCCTTATGAACACATAATTAGGTTATATCATTACATCCTGAACATGTAATCATGTTTAGGAATAAACTTACGGAAATTAAACCTAGTCTATGAATAACATTTAGAATCTGTAATCAGGTTCATGTGTAATATTTATACTCATGATTCAACCATTTTTACCCAATGTATTGGAGGGAGATATAGGTCCCAGTCGTCTCATGATAGAATCATTCACACATATACCACAAAATAAATCATTCTAAATAATATTAACCATAAAAATAGATAGGTACTATAAAAATCAAATCAATACCTATAAAATTTAATTAGTAGAATTAACATTTCATGAAATCATAACATATAAAAAGAGATAGGTTTCTTAATCAATTTATGAAATCATAACTCATAAAAGGAATTGGGTTTTGAAAGAAGATAACTAATGGAAGAGAAATAAGTTTCATAAACATCGTGACATCATAAAATATACCATTACAAGAAAAAATATTAATTAATCCTTTATATAATTCCATATAAAGGTATGAATAATAACAACAAAAATCCAATTATGTGGAAAATAATTTTAAAATATCTTTTAAAAAAATTTCTTCAGAAAAATATCAATTATTTTTTTGGAAGATGATTATTAAAAAATAAAACCATTTGAAACCCATTTTCATGACAACTTATAAATGTATATTTGAAAATAATGTGAAATTCATTTCAGTCTATAACTTCATGAAAACATATAATGAAATCTTTAACGCATTTTGAAAATGATTTTCCTTGAAAATATTATAATGAAATCTTCAAATCCTTTTGAAAACAACATTCCATAAAAAGTTTTTAAAAAATATTTAGAACCTTTGGAAAACCATTTCAACTAAAATTAATTTTGAAAATAATTTTCATAAAAAATAACCTTATAATAAGGCAATTTATGCTTTAAAAAATGTCGGTAGGTAAATCTGTACATGTCGTACAAGGTAAAAAGAACATTCCATTTTCATGGTAAAAAGGTTAAAAAAAGTTTCTTATTAAGAAAGTGAAAATAAGATCCTTTTAGAAAATATCTAGAAGACCCAAGTATTAAATTTCCTCTTTAAAATTATAGGATAAGAGTATAATATTATTTTAAACCTTTTAGAAAATATTTTTTAAGGAACACATATTTCAAATCTAAGAGAGGGTGAAGTCAGGCATTTGTAAAATCACATTCTTAACAATATTATGTACCAATGAGAAAAAATGGTATCAATTCATTAATATATTATGAATCACTAGAGGATAATAAAATTCAAGAATTTTCTTGATATAGGGATCATAAGATTTAATCAATTGAATCATACAAGAAAAAAATCTTGAAAAGCAATGAGATTGTTTCAATAAACACATACCACATGGTAAATTTGACCCATAATCCCCATGTAAGAAAATTGAAATTAAATGCCGCTTAAAATATCATTTAAAGAACTATATTTAAGATATAACATTTCAAATTCATTATATACACGTCATGGAAAAATATCGGTGCATAACATGGAATGTGTCACAATGAAGAAAAAATGAGTCAATATTACATAATCGATTTAGTAACATTTGAGATATAAAACCCATTTAATAAATATTATAGAATTCATATGTAAATTACCCTAATATTAATTATGATAAAAATATAATACCTACATGTGTAGTATAAACATAAAACAAATTGAATGAGTGGTAAATAAAGCATGTATCTCAGGAAAATTAAAAAGTGAGATGAAATTTCCTTAGCTTCTACCTTAACTCTTATCATACTCATTCAAATGTCTTGTATAATTAATATAAGTTTATTTTACATATATAACAAAACCATATTCTTAAATATTATACCATATATGGTTTGATTATGACTTTATATTATCCGATTGTTAAAAATTACATGTTATTATTTCACATGAGGTAATATTCTCTTCGTTTTTCTCAGGTGTCTTGATTTGTTATATATTGGGTCCTTATATTTATATTGTGATTTCAAGAAATTAAATCATGATAAAAATAAAAAATATAATAATTATATGTGTTTTATAATAATATTTATACTATATAATTATGAAATGGAATACACCTTTTTTTATGCTTTCTATAGCCTATGGGGTATGCTTCATCTTGGCGATGCGCTTCTTGGGGCCCTGTCTCCCACTTTCCAAAAGTGAGTGCCATACACCACTTCTTCAGAGACATATGCTCCATGATCAAAATAAAATTATGGGATGTCAAATTCTCTTTCTTTGGATTCCTCCTCGGAATTCACCACCTTTTCCAGATCTCCTTTATAGATTTGAGTTATTGTTCAAGAGTCTCATTCTTGATGCCATATATTTGTGGAAAACAGTTAATTAGGATGCTTTTTTTAGTACAATCCAGTGGGTCATTGTAGGGAAGAAACCTTCAGTTTGAGTTGATGATAACATCAATAATTTCAGAGAATATCTAGATTTTATAATATATGTACACATCTATTCCCATTTGATATGGCTTCTTGAGGGTGTAGATGCTCGAGGCAGCCCACATCGAAAACAGGGAATTGTATGGCAGCGAAATGTCTTTGAGTTTTTCCTTGGCTTCTCAGGTTTAACATCGGGCGTGCCACGAGTTTAACGTCTAGTGAGGGTGGCTCAGACTGATTGTAACACTTACAAATGTGGATTAGAAGGTTACTTTCCTAGGATTGGGTACATGTAATGTTAACCAGATGGATAGGTCATAAAGAACAATGAGGATGGACCCTGAATGACATGTACCAAAAGGGATGGTTTTACACCCTAATTGTTGTTCTAGATATAAAAAAGGATGGAATAAGTAGGTAAATCCCTAAGAGGGAGCACTGAGAATGTTTACAAGATGTATAGATCAGAACATCTAATGAGAATAGACTCAGGGTGTAATTTCCCAAAAATGGAATGTTTCACATCGCGAAGGCGGATCTAGACACCAAAATGGTGGATTAGAAGATGGTTGGGCCTAGAAAATGGGTCACCAATGTTTACCATTTTCTGGGATTGAAACTCAAGGATTCATCCTACGTACCCTGTGTAGAAGTTGGGGATCAAACCCCATTTAGTAAGAACAGGTGAGTCATGGGATTGGGGAGGACACAATAGAAAAAATCCCGAAAGCATGTTGGGGCTTATACATGGTTAACAGCCCAGGTGCTGCAAATAGAAATGAGATGAAAGGATATTGCACATGGATAACTATCTTTATGGATGGTAGGATTTCAAAAAGATATGACTGCTTGGGTAATATTATGATGGATATGGGTGAAGTGTCGATATATGGAATGAATGGGGATGAGACTGAGAGTTGGACTGATGGTGAAAATATTGGTCTTTAACCTTAGGGATGTTTACTACATATCCCAATAGTAGGGAATCAAAGTACATGTAGTTGTAGAATGGAAAGATGAGTCACCTAAGGTGGAAGCTCAGGAGAATGGACACATGGATGGGGACCCAAAAGAAATGGAACCAATTAGTTAGGGAATGATATTCCCAAGACACATAGGATCGATGGACAGACCTGGATAAGGAGTGGGTTGAGCCTTCACGAAGGGGAGACATCCAACACACCTTCATAAAAAATGGAAAATATAAAAATACACATATTTTAGGACTGGGGAACAGAATAGGGGTGTACATGAAGGACAACAACCCTAAGAAATGCTTGGGGGTTCTGAATTGTTAGCAATCAGGGGGTTACGAACACCTTAAAGAGGCAGACCTTGGAGATGTTTCATGAGGTGGAATGATGTCACATCTAGAGGGTGTATCCCTAGGAGGGTGCACTAGAGTTTACTATTTTTTGGGAATGAATGTCATGGTGGTGTCCTACATAGCCAATAATGAATAAACCTATGTAGTAATGGAACACATTGTTTAAAATATTACAGGATGAGGAGTAAACCGATGTGAATGGGCTAGGATAGATGGGGGATTGACTTGAACCTTAGAGAGTCTTCCTATGTATCCTAATCAGATAGAACCAAATTCCACATTGTTCGTGAAGAAGAAATTGGGGATTACACGCTTTGGCGGTTAAAATATGATGTCATGGTCGATGCTTACTCTAATCCCACGTCAGTCACGCTCAGTGTGAGAAACAAGATGCAACAATATCCCAAACGATCGTGATGAAAAATGTATATCTACAAGGATTAGAACAAGGATTATGGGTGGTTAGAATCCCTAAGAGAATTTTGGGGGGTAACGTGTGGTTAACATCCCATAGTGATGGATCCGAACACATTGGGGAGGAAAATCAGATAGATGTGTCCCATAAAGGGAAGATGTCACATCAGTAGGGTACATCCCTAAGAGGTGGAAACAAAGATTACTATTGAGTGGTTTCGAATTCCCATTAAGAGCGTCCTAGTGTGGTGTGACCTGTAAATTGAATATGTCACAACATAAAGGATGATATGGACACTAATTAATGAGGATAATGGATTGTGAACCCCTTGAAGGGGTCAGTAATGTTTTCCATTGGTCAGGATTGAACCTCATAGAGGCTTCCCAGGAACCCTGGGTAGAGAACAGGGATCAAATCCTATGTATATTAGGAATCTATGTGGTTTCATGCATGGTCACTAATAACCTCTAGTACCATGTGAGTCATGTGCGGTGTGAGAAACCAGAGGATGAAGTATACTATATAGGTGTCACATAGAAGGTGTGAATGCTGGAGATGGTGTGGGGATTACGCATGGAACCAGCCCGGGTGCCACTAAAAATAGCAATTGCTAATGAAGATTATGCATGGAAACTTCCCAGTTTCCGCTATGGAACAGAAATAGTGAATGGGGATTACGCTGGGAAGATTACTGTAATTTCTAACCCATGATTGGTCATGAGGGCATCTCATGTGCATTACAAGGGGTAAGTATTTAGTTTAATGTCATGTGAATGGATAAGGTGTGTGGGGACTATGCAATGATCTACACATTCTATCTTTCTCATGTCAGGTCATGAGGGCATCTCGACCAGATGATTGGTCGTGGAAATATTTTTCGGGGTTTACACCTTAAGAGGAGGCATATGGTGGTCGTTTTTAATTCATATGATGATGTGATATGTTATTCTTGATACATAAGGAATTATATTTTGGAATGGTAGGGATGATATATTTTAAGGCCATTTATAGAGGACCATAGGCATCTTATGATTGGTGCATAAAGCGTCCCTTATTTTAATCAAGGGAATATTATATTTGTTAATATTGTATATATAAATTTATACTCATGTAGTAAGGACTATTAGGCATATGGAACCTAGTAATGGATGGTGTAGGACATACATAAGAGCATCCCTTTTTGGTTAAACCTGACATGGGAATTAGGTTATGGGATCTGGATGAGTTCCTTGATGAATGGTTTGGCTCATGGTACTTAGAGAATTGAATATCAGAATCTCAACTCAAGACATAGGATAGGGACCAAGAGGAATATGTTGACTCGAGGTGATTCATGGAGTGTAGAGGAGCATCTCAAATCATGGTATTCCATAGGTTGAATGTGGGTGTGCATAAGGGCTCATGGTAAAATATCAGTGACCTGGTTTGAAATGTACATAATTTGACTCTCCATTTTTCATGTAGGTCGGTGATAATAGTGAAGGGAGCAGCCCGGTATTGATCTCCAAAGGGTGTGTGGGGGGTACATACCCCATGGTATGGACCAGTGGTCACTGGCCTAGATACTGCTGCATGCAATATGAGCTCCATGAAGGATGCTCTGCATGCAAGATTGGACTGTGCGGCACATGTGCATGCAAGGTTTGGAACCTTGGGACTATTGTGTACATGATTGATGTTTTTCACCAAAGATTTGATGTTTTGTGCGCAAGAATTGAATCATGTGCAAAAGAGGAAATCTTATATGCACGTGACATCAGAAGAAATGTGGTCATGTGAGGATCAACCCACTGTGGGCCCATGGGAATACGTACCCACATGGGACTTGTCGCGAAATATCTTACACGGAGGGTTCTATTCTTTGGCGTATTTGTGGAAGAGGAAGTCTTACACATAGTAGAGTAGCAATAGAACTACAAAGACCTACCTTTATGGGTGGGGTGCATTGGTATTTATAGGAGAAACATTAAGTGTAGGTACATATGATTTTGAGAATGTATGAGATCTTCCACGTGACCTACGACGGGTGTGCACGCAAAGGGGAATTTGACGTCACATTATGCGTGTAAGTGTCTTGTGCACAAATACCAATCATGCACGTACATAGAAAAACATGAACACAAATTCCATATCCATTTCCCTTGGATTAATTGAACATTCCTAGCATACATCATAATGGGAACGTGAGAATCTTGTGCGCGAATGTTAATCTTACACACACATCTCGAAACTTGTGTTCTCCTTAATTTACAATTTTCTATCTAACTGGGGAAGAAGATGATGTCACATTGAGTGCATAAAAGGTATGAATTGTGGGTTTTGAAGAAGTTTTTTTCCAAATATTCTATTCTTTTACAGAAAACTTAAATTCCTGCATGAAAAAATTCCATTCTTGAACAGAAAACCATACTTTTCCCCAAAATCTCCCCTGTTGGCCATTTTCAGCAACATGAATTCAAACAGCCATAACTTCTGAACCATTAATCCATTCAGGGTCCCTAACCATTCAAATCAAATCCTTTGATACAATCTATGCTCCATGATCATTTCTAGTTGCATTCATTTCTTTACATGAATTTGGTTTTTGGTTCCAGAAACCATTCATAGAGACGATAAGTCATACATATGCATGAACACTATTTTCGTTTAAAATATCATATTGAAAGAAAGAAGGTAAATAAAATATGTAAATACATATATATATATATATAATTAAGTCATTATCATTATATATCATATATATTATATAAATTTACAAAACTCATCCTTAATACATTCCATGTAGAGTTTCAATGAATCATATTGCTTTGGGGGGAACTAGTCCACACTTCCTCAAACAAAATTAGCATACTAACAGAAAATTGTAATTATAAAGATATGTGCTATAAAAGGATTAAAGAATCATTAAGACAAAACAAATATAATATATAACATATATAAATATACTTTCCATCATATTTTCCACCATGAGATACGGTAAGGGAAAATGAACAGTCATCCATTTGTAAGGTGGTAGTTTTTCGTACACATAAACAACATGTTTATTACTCATTAAATATATAAGTGTGTAAGAGTGGGTAAAAAAATATAATAAAAACATACTGGTATATTTTATATAAATTTTTTTGTTATAAAATCGTGGAATTAAGATAGTGGATGGTGTATAATGAAAATAAATTAAAGGATCTTGAGAGAAGTCAATACCTCTTAATCGGGTGACTCCATCTACTTTGTGCCAAAAATGATATATTAGATTGATTTATAAAAAAGTGGAGGATTCTTGGAGGAATTAAATGCTTTCTAAAAGTGTATTTGGTAGATCTAGGATGAACCTATGTTCTTTGATATGTGTGATTAATAGAAAAGGTCTTGGCCTTTTATTGAGGAGTAAAAGGACACTATTGGCATTTTTTAAAATAAGTTAGTTTTACCAACATTTTTACCTAATAAATTTCATAATACACAATAAGAATCATTACTAAATGGATAGTGGATGAATAATTTCTATAAAATTGGTGTTTCACATTTTTTAAAGGACTTTTTGTGTCTTAAATGTAATGTTTAACACTTTTTAACCTAATTTTTCTATTAATCAATGTAATTGTTTTTAATCATAGTAATTAATTATTTAGGTAAAAAATGTAGAAATTATTAGAAATTATAAATTATTATGATATTTATCTAAATTATAATCACACAAGTGTATGAAATGTATTTTGAAATAATCCCATGGATGGAAAACACCTCGTGTTTTTAAATAAAAATGCCCAAAAATTTTCTAGGTTTTTATTCCCAATTTCAAAGAGAAATATATAACAATGACCTACATTAGATTAGTTTATAAAATTACTATGTAAATAAAATTTTCAACTCATTTAAATTATATTATATACTTATAAATGAATCAGATGAAAAATATTTTTCGAATTAAAATACATTAGTATTAATTATTCATTAAAATAATAAAACCTTACAAAAAAATAAAAAATATTTACCCAATCATAGTTTTTATGTTCCAATTTAAATGATGATATATATTTTGAAATATTAAATATTTAAAAGTTCCAAAACCTATATTTTAAATCTGTTATCCATTAAAATATGGTAAAACTACCTTTATAAAAGTATAGGTTTTTTTAAAGTATAAAATTGTGATTCTTCTTATCTTATATCAATAAAATATATTGGATGATTATCAAATATATATTTTTTGAATTTTTAACATATAAATTAAATTAATATCATTCACTATTTGTAATTAATTTAACTTATTAATATAAATCATCATTTTCACATAAAAAAGGTGTTCCTAAAATTAGTCCCCTTATATTCATTTTGTTCATATATTCATTTCAACATATTAGGTAAAAAATAAAGTAACCTATAAATATTCAGATGTTATTCCATCCTATAATATGGATTTTAATTTCCATGTTATATCCTACTAAATAATATTATTTAAATAAGGGATTACTATTCTATAAAGCTCGATCATGCATGTTACGTAAGCCATCGAGGAAAGTAAGTCTTGCATGTAATGTTAGATATCCTCAGTGTTCCTTGTAGAGAAAGAAAAAATTTATGTTGTGTGTAGTGCGTGATTGACTTGTTGTTTCATATAATGTAATCTAGACAAGGTGTTTTAATATTAAATCATATATTTTTATTATGGAATGAAATAAAATATATCAGTGAGAATAAATTAATTTGGAATAAATATTTCAAAACATCTCAGGGAGTTACATGTGTGGTGTAAAATGAATATTTTACCAAATCATATGATCTTGGATAATTTTTTGGTCCGCTTAGTTTTTCCTAAAATAGGTATTATACCTTAGGAAATATGTATTGTGGAATTATGAGTAGTTTGAGTTTTGGTAGAAAATTTAATAATTAATAAATTATATATTAAATTGTTGAAGTGGGTTTAGAAGGATATATCATTTGAATGGAGCATCAATTTGAGATCTCGAATATGTTGATGATTCTATAATTGTGGATTTTTCTTAGCTATGTAGTATAAATGATTTGGGTTCGTGAATATCAGTGGGGTGTTTAAATAGGAAGTTGATTAATTTATTTAAATATGTAAAAGACCACTTACCCCCCCCCCCATTTGACTCTAACACATCGAAGGAGAAGGGGGAGAGGTTTCAACTCATATGTTGGCCGAATTAAGAAGAGAAGGGGGAGGAGATTCCTCCTGACTTCATCCATGGAACTGATCGGGACCCGATCATGGTGTACTGGCTTTAAAGAGAGGATTTTGACCTAAAGCCACAATGTTTTCTCCAAATGGTAGGTGACTTTTTGAGTTTTACAAATCTATCCCATTATATTTCTTTTTTTTTCATATTTTATATCCATGTTATGACTCTAAAATACCCCTAATGTGTCAATATATATCTGTTCAAGGTAAAAAAAATTAGATGGTTCGAAGAGGTTTTCGATTCAGAAAGCCTGATCACACATTGTGTTGTTTAGGACTGAACAAAATTTTTTATTACATTCAGGGAAAAATATATTTTGGATTGTTTTTCATGTATTGGGTATTCAAACCATGTACTAGTACAAGATCATGTAACCGGGTACATATCTAGGAAACTCGTGTGAGGGCACATGGTCGTTTAGGTTTCACGCCATGTAGATGTATGGGGCCCTGAAGAATACATGGTCATGACATTTGAGGTACACAGGTAGGTACCCCATTTATGTTACAAACATTCTACCTAACTTCTACACCATGTACATGCGTTTTACAAGACTAATCTTGTTGGAGTAGACAACCATGTAGGAATATGTGATTATATGTCTTGTACTCAGACATACTTTCCAAGTACTCACCCTTTGATATCCTTTTGAGGTTTATTATTGATTTATCACCCTAGAGATAGAATTGTAAAATTGAGGAGTCCATTTTATTTTGTTTCTATAATATGATGGTGGAACCTTTGGGGTGGTTTTTCGACTCCAAATATATATTTTAGAGAAATTGTGTCATGATAGACATGTTTTCAAATTGAATTAGCGTTTATTTTTCTCTTGAGAGAATGTAAGTGGATGAGACCCATGATAGGTTTGTGGGAATGATTTTAGGATGTATAATGGTTTCATTAGAGTCCCATAATGGAGTTGGTTTGATATTATCCTTTATTTTTGGGATCAAGTTGCAACATGACATCAAGGATAGGTTTGGTGTACATTTTAACCTAGAATCTCTTTGAAAGGGGTTAGGCATGGGGTTTTTCCTTATAAGGTTTACTACCATTAAGGCATGTG
The DNA here is from genome assembly GCA_963277665.1 of Viscum album. Classification (NCBI taxonomy): domain Eukaryota; kingdom Viridiplantae; phylum Streptophyta; class Magnoliopsida; order Santalales; family Viscaceae; genus Viscum; species Viscum album. The sequence continues at coordinate 1,691,524,905 of OY728153.1, read as the reverse complement.
GGGGAATGATATTCTGAAGACTGGGTTAAAGGATGGGTTACACTGAGATACATGAAATTTCATAAGAGTCTATTCACACCAACTAATGAGGTCCATATATTGATTATGGTTGAGTGGGTCTGGATATAAATGATTTTTTCATTTCATTATGCTGATGCATAGTGTATTCTCGTAGGGTGATTGTGATATAGTTTGGCTTCCATGTTAGAGCATGGTTTTATAATGGGGGATTTTATGGATTCATTGTTGGATTGAGGCTCCATTATCTTGTTTTATATTGTTTAATATAGTGGAAATGATGTTCTATATGTATATATAAATGAGATTGTGTGATAGAATGATGCTCTTGTAATACATATATTTTGTGCAAAACTAATGATCTAGGAGTTGTGGGATTAGGTGATAGACTGAAAATCATTGCAACAATTGATTAGGTATTGGAATGAAGCTCCAAGAACCATGAGATTAGATATTGGAATAATTCTCTAGGAACTATATTGTAGGATGATAGACTAACTCCCTACATCCCATAAATAGGTGTCAGACCCGAAATTCATGAAACATTAATGATATTTATTCTTCGTGGATTAGGATATCAGATTGATGCTTTGCAACCTTGGTTTGTGTTCCAGACAGATTCTCTAGGCACAGATTGTATTTCAGGTGTATGAATGGTGGAATGATGATATACATCCATGGTTTGAGTTCCAGATTGATTCTCCAGGTATTGATTTTATCCTCAGTGGTATTGATGGTGCATTTATTATCTACATCCATGGTTTGAGTTCTAGACTGTTACACTAGGAAATGCTTCAATACTGGGTGGTGTAGATGGAGGATTGATGCTCTACATGTAGGGTTTGTGTTCCAAAATAATTCTACAAGAACTAATATTTGAGACTCATTAGTGAGATGATAATATGATGCTCTGGGTTGTGTTTGTACATAATCATTGAAAGAGTACATGAGATTGATACATCTAGGTACTAATTAAGAGATAATGAGTAAAGTATTGAGGTTTTGTTTGGGATACAATGGGATGGGATTATGTATGTTGTTTGGGATGAAAAATCATCTAAAAGTGCTAAGTGAAAAATTGGCATGAGAAAAAATATATTCGGTCAATCTAGTCATGAACTCAATGGTCAGAAGTGGTTATATATATATTCTTATAAATTATGTTTCATTTAGACTGAGTATATTTCATGATCATGAACTTATTTAAGCTAGTTATAGGTTCACAATTTGGGGTATCCTATTGAGATTTATTTATCATCCAATTTACATACGCCTCATGGTAAATTGAAAACTTATTTCTTCATTAATGTAGAGGAAGGATATATGATTGATGGGGTGATGGCCCATTATATAATGATTGAGCATGTTTATTATGTGGAGTCTGATAATCGGATTGGAGTAGCTCGACATGGTACTGGAGACCAGGCATGTGACATGGATTAGAGTTGGTAGAAGGGCATGAGGTATTTATTTTTCATTATTTATATTTTTTACATCTGATCATCCTAGAGAGTGCTAATTATTTTATGTATAAAATGGCCATTTGGGCCTTTACTGCATTACATTTTATTACCACATGATTTTTTCAGTTTAATAATTTTTCCTCATTCTATGATCTTTATGATATTGGTTTATTACTTCTCGTTTTTCACTCTGATATGGGGGTATAGTCTCTTCATAGATGCACCTTAGACCCCTTCTATTATTTAATTTCCTTTGTCAAACCCGGAGGTGTTCTGACATCGTGTGGTAAACCGTCTTGAATCCTTGGTTTATGTGGCATGCAGTTTGGGATTTTATAAAGCGTAAAGAACACATTGTTGAATGCAAGAGTAAAAATACTATGAATGGGATTCTAAGGCTGAACTATGAAGACATTATACCCCTATATCAAAATTCACAACCATATGGTTATAATAAAACATCGAACACATTAGAGAATGTGGTAGTATAAATAAACTAAAATAGAATCATGAAGTTAAAAAATGAAATGTAGTAAAGTCTTGAACAAATATTCCATACAAACAATGTCGATCACCCACTCAGTCAATAACATATTCAAAATAAAAAACTGAAAAATAAATATATCAACACCAACTTCAAACTTCAGCCCATCTCACATACCCACTGCGATGCACCCTGTCGAGCTGCTCCAACCCAGTCATCAGAATCCACATGATAAACCTAACCAATCATGAAATCCTAGTCCTTATCCCTATCCATCACACATTTTTATTTTCCTAAAAGAAGAAATAAGGCCTACAAATACACTAGGGTGGACATATAAAGGGTGAGAAACTATTCTCAATAGGTGACTCCCAATGGTGAACCTATAACCATATTCCATCATTTCATAATCATGCAATATACTCCAACTGAACAAAATAGAACAAAAATAAATACAAAGAAAACCATTATAAATTATAAAATACGTGAAATTGATTGACCATAACTAATTATTCCAATGATGGAATACCTTGGAGCATGTCATGGTGACTGTGCATCCAAAACAATATATAGGTTCTTCTACCATAGTGTCCCCCTCAAGTCTTTACTCAGGATCTCTAACTTGGTACCTATATGAATCAGTCTTAGGTTCTCATACCATGCTTAATTACAACCACAACCAAGATCATCCTCCTAAAATCTCACCATATTGACTCATATAATATAGCCTAAAGCATTAGTCTAGTACCTAAACCTTGGATTTAAAGAATCAATCCACCATCCATAACACCCAGTTTAAAATTAGATCATTGTTCATCAGTTGGGAACTCAAACCATGGATGCAGAGCTTCAGTCCACCATATATACCACCTAGAAAACTATGATTTCCTAGAGCATCATTCAGAAACATAAACAATGGATGTAGAGAGTCATTCCAGAATCAAATATCAGGATCCCAAGATTTAGTTTGAAATTCTATAATTTTTTCTTAGAGCATTATTCTGGAACAAAATATCATAGTTCCTATAGCGTCAGTCTGGCACCAAATATCATGGTTCATAGAGTGTCGGTCTAGAACCTTATCACATGGTATCTTGAGTTTCAGTCATGAAAATAACCTCATGGTTCCTAGAGAATCATTATGGAATCTAATAACATATATATATAGAAAATAATTTCTACTATACTCAAAAATATCAAAAAAGAACATAGAGCCCCAATCCAATATTCAAACCATCTCAACCCTAATCAGTATACCAAGCACCAATGTGGAAACTGAACCGCATCAAAATCACCTTTACGGTGTACAAAAAGACTCATAATAACCAAATGATTTTATATCAAGGGTTATCTAAAAACCCACATCTTTAATCATTAAATCTACTCCATCGATAAGTAACAATAAAAATCTATGTCCATCACTTATCTGTTAGGGTAACACATCCATTATCATAGTCCCTAGAATCTCACAGCCTCATAGGCCTCTATTGATGTAATCCGAATAAGGGAAAAATCTTCCTGACCAAACTCTTTCATGAAATCCCTATGTTTCTACACACACCCAAGGAATCCACCACTTCATGTCATAACTTAGTAACACTAACCAAGGAAAATATGATCCCTACCCCATTTCGGATCTCTGGTGAACCAATTATTCTTCCTCAAATCATTCTCAAAACCCTATCATAGGCCTTATATCATTCCTTCCTCTAATGAGACATAAAAACACACTTTATAGAATAAAAAATCCATATCATAGCCTATTAGAACCAAAATTTCCCTTAATAACCCTTGAATCACCCTAAGGGTTCAATAATCACAATCAATTCATAAAAAATCATAAAATGGACTGATCATGTATTCAATTAAGACACTGGGGTGAAAATTGACCCAAACCCCTCAAAAAGATAAGGGAATACATGGAATGTTCTCTCGAGTACATGGTCGGCACTCACATAGCCCCACATTGATGTGTAAACTAGCAAGACATGGCATGTATACCCTAAGTATGTTGCATGCAAGCTAGGTACGTGGTGTGTTCCCCACACTGGTATCCCACTAGTGTACCTAACATTGAATGGCCATGTATTGTGCCTATTCACATACTTTTACAATTCTTGTGACCCAGACATGGTCTAGATGTCTACACTACATGACCTTGTTCTCTCAGGCAGGTCGTCTGGACTTGTACTTGGATACAGAGTACAGTATTAGTACATTGCGTATATACACTATACATGGTGTGTGCTCTTAAAAATATCTCCTTCCCCGATCTTAGTGAACTCATGGCATGTGGTCTTAAACTTTACCCCATGTGATCAGGATTTCCAAACTATAAACCCCTATAAAAATCCCTAAACTACCATTTTTTCCTAAATAGGAATCGAAAAGACCTACATGGATATTTAAAAGTCATAAAAGGGATTAAAAACCTAAAAACAATTAACATATGGTGATTAAGGGTTAAAAAAATACTCAACCTTCCTCAGGGAATAAACTCCAATGATTTGGGTCAAAATATGCTCTGGAAAGCCACTATGCCTTGATATGGTCCTGATCTCTTCCATGGATAAAATCTGGTAGAATCTTCTACCCTTTATCCACTCAATCTAGCTATTAAATAGGGGAGAACTCTCCCCCCTTCTCCTTCCATGCATGAGAGACAAATCGAGTTTATACATTACCTATGAAAAACCCCTAATTTCGGATTCAGCCGTGGTGCCGAAAATGAAATCTGAAGGTCCGTTAAAAATATATTTCCACCCAAAATAATGTGGATAATTTAATATTAAAATTTTTACATATTAAATATTCTATCAAATTTTGAACTACTTGTTATTCCACCAAAATCCAATGCTAGGGTAAAAATTGTATTTTGGGACCAACAGAGTGGTCAGAAAAACTATCTAACATTAAATACGAGGAGAAAATGATCATTTTACACCTAATAAACCTCTAAACCCGAAAAATCAAAAATAAACTCAAATTTAGAATCGTGGTAAACACAAGTCATTATATCCTCAAAATTTTCAATTTCTTTATATGATTTTTTTATCTTTATACTCATTTTTATCTTCCTAGTTTTGTAATAAATTTAGGTATCTATCATCACCACAATAATGGAGTAATTAGTCAAGAATTCAAGTGGAAGTCTCACCACAACAAGGATGGTTCATTTAGTTAAAATTAAGACACATGAACCTTCCCTATTTGTTGACTTCACTATCATACATTTTGTTGATTTTAATATAATCCTTATCCTATGGGAAAATGACCTTTTCACTAAGGGTTTGTTTCCCTTTTCAAAAAAGTTCCTTTTGAAGCACTGGTTGTGACGAGATTCAAATCCCATCACAAATAAAAAAAATTAACATTTATTTGCAATAAGAAAATGAATCTGTCAGAAATAATTTTGGTGGACCCTCCCATAAAAATGCGTTAATGGGTATTTTTGAATGGACATGATTCCTGTCCCAAAAACCCTAGGTCATGTGATGTTAATTGTGATGTGATCATCATCTCGTCCTAAATAATATTTATGTTTTAATCTACTTGTCATGAGAATTAATTCACACTGCAAATACTATATCAGTAGGTGAGTACTTATAGCGAGGATCATTGCAAATATTAAAATTTGTGAAACAGTTCTCATCGCTACTAATCTAACTTATATACCCTCCCCACAGAATTGTTTCTCTCTATTTTCCAATTCAGCTCTACTTTGCTTAATTTTCACCTTCTTCTTTTCACCTGGTCAAGCAGATATTTAAATTTTTTCAGGGAAGAAAATTCTATGATTTTCAGGGCACAAAAAAATCATTTTCGATTTATTTATGTATTAATCTAAATTTTTTTATTTTATTTATATTATTAATTAGTAGACTTTAATATTATTAATTAGTTATAATTAGAGTAAATTAGATGTAATAATTTATAATTAGAAGTAAATATTTATAATTAGGAGTATAAATTTTAAATTTGAAATATTTAGTTTTAATTAAGAGTAATGTTTTCAATCAAAAAGAAAATAGTTTCAATATGCAGTAACTTGTTTTAGTTAGCTGTAAATGACTTATATTATATGAAATTGGTAATAGTTAGTTGTAATTATAAAAAATTTACATTAAATATCTATATTTAGAAAAAAAAATTGTTGTAATTAGTAAAAATTATGGCGATGAGTCAAAAATCTCAATAATTAGTATTAATTAGTTAGAATAAAAAAAATTATAATAAATCAATATACTTATTAAAAATTAGCTGTAATTAGTAGGAAATTGTTATAAATTAATAAAATTAGTAATAATCAGTGGTAATCAGCACTAATTAGTAATAATTAGTGTTATTTAGTAATAATTAGTAGTAATTAGTAAAAATTAATGATAATTATTAAAAATTATTTGTAATTAGTAAAAAATCATGGTAATTATTAGTAATTAGTGTAAATTAATAAAAATTAGTGATAATTCGATATAATTATTAAAAATTAGATGTAATTTGTAGAAATAATATAAAATAATAAAAACTAATAATAATAAGTGGTAATTAGCAGTATTTTGTAAAAATTAGTAGTAATTAGTAAACAATAGCGATATTAGAAAAAATTAATGGTAATGAGTAAAAAATCGAGGTAATTAGTATTAATTAGTGGTAATTAGTCACAATTTGATATAAATCAATGTAGTTATTGAAAATATGTGGTAATTAGTAAAAAAATTAATAAAAATTACTAATAATAAGTGGAAATTAGAAATAATTAGTAAAAATTTGGGTTAATTAGAAATAATTAGCAGTAATTCATAAATAATAGTGGTAATTTGTAAAAAATAATGTTAATAAGTGAAAAATATACGGTAATTACTGTTAATTAAGTGTAATTAGAAAAAAAATTGTGAAAAATGAATATAATTATTAAAATTCAATAGTATTTTGTAAAAAATTATATACTATGAAAAAATAGTAATAATAAGATGTTATTAGCTATAATTAGTAACACTTTGTTATAATTATAAAAAAATAATGGTAATGAGTAAAAATAAGTAGTAATTAGTGAAAATTAATGATAAATCAATATATTTATTAATAATTAGTGGTAATTAGTCATAAAAATTGTTATAAATTAAATAAATTAGTAATAATGAGTGGTAATTAGCTATAATTAGTAATAATAAGAAGTAATCAGTAATAATTATAGATTATTGGTAAATATTCTCAAGAATAAGTAAAAAAATAGTAGTAATTTGTAAGAAAAATATGTAATTATTGAAAAATAGTAGTAATTTCTTTTAATTAGTTGTAATTTATAAACATTAACACTAAATCAATATAAATCTTAAAAATTAGCAATAAAAAGATAAAAATTATTAAAAATTTGTAATATTAAGAGGTAATTACCTGTATTCAGTTAAAATTATTAGTAATTTGAAAACAAATGATAATAAGTAAAAAATAGAAGTAATTAGTATTAATTTGAAATAATTAGTAAAAAATTAGCGATAAAGAATTATAGTTACAAAAAATCAGCTTTAATTGATAAATATATTTATAAACTAATATAAATGACTAAAAATAAGTGTTAATAAGAAATTATTAGTCATAATTACTGGTAACTTGTTAAAATTAGCAGTAATTAGTACAAATTAGCAGTAATTAGTAAAAAGTAATAGTATTTTGTAAAAATAGTATCAAATCATTATTATTATTAAAAATTCATGATAATTAGTAAGACATATAAATTAATAAATAATCATAATAATATGTTGTAATTAGAAGTAATTAGTTAAAATAAGCGGTAATTAGTAGAAATTAGATGTAATTAGTAACAATAATTGTCAACTAGAACTAACTAATAGTAATTATTAAAAAAATATAGGTAATCAATTTTAATTATCTTTAATTTGAAAAAAATGAGATAAATCAATATTATTTTTAATAAGTAGCAGTATTTAGTAAAACATTGTAACAAAATAATAAGAAATGGTAATAATAAGTTTTAATTAGAATTAATGTGTTGTAATTAGTTATAAGTAGCATTAATTAGTACAAAATAGTGGTAATAAGTAAAAAATTATAAACTACTAAAAATTGGTATTAATAATAAGTAATTAATAGTAATAAAAAATAATTAGTGCTAATTAGAAATAATTAGTTTTAGATACAAAAAAAGTATCAGTAATTAGTAAAAAATATCTTTAAGTAGTTAAAATTAACATCAACTAGTAAAATCCAGTAGTAATTTGTGAAAATTAACGATAGTTATTAAAAAAATTGGTTGTTGTTATTAATTTATGTTAATTATTAAAAAAAGTGATAAATAAATATAATTACTAAAAATTGATAGTAATTAGTAAAAAATTCATAAAATAGTTAAAATTATTAGGAATAAGTGGTAATTTGAAGTGATTAGTAACAATATGGGGAAATTAGTGGTAATAATTTAAAATCATTAGTAATAGTTGGTGTTAATTGGTATTAATTTGTACTATGTATTATTAATTATTTATAATTAATATTAATTATTAATAATTATTAATAACATATTATCATTAAAATTAAATTGAATTAATTAGTATTAATATTTTATAGTTTGAAATAATTATTAATAATTAGTAATAATAAGTAATAATAAGTAATGCCTAGTAATAATTAGTTATAATGTCTAAAAATTTGTAAAAATTTGAAAAAAATTGTATTAATTAGTAACAATTACTATTAATTAGTATTAATTAGTATTATTTTGTTTTAATTGTAATAAAATAAAAATATTAATATTAAGTAGTGTAATTTATGAATAAGAAGTGGAAATTTACAAGAATATGTGTCAATTAGTATCAATTTTTATAACATATTTTAGATTAGTATAAATTTTAGAAAATTGCTATGAAATAACAGACAGTATTATAAATCATTAAAAAAGTGAAAATATGATATGTCATAAATTTTTAGGCCATGATAAATAAAAAATATGTACACACATATATAAATTAAATTATTCATTTCTCTTATCCTGATGATTGTAAATTCAATGATTTACACCTTTTTAGTAATTTATAATATATTTTATTAAATTATTGCAATTTTAAATTTTTTCATTAAATTAAATAAAATATGTAACCATTATCAGTAATTAATAAAAAATGATAAATAGATAAATTTTATAATATTTAGTAGTCAATTCTATTTTTTTACTTTATACACTTTTTTGGATCTTGTATTTCTTATGTTAAATTAATCATAGATATTTTTTATTTTTTTATTTTTTATAGAAATATGGACCAAGGAAGTCGAAAATAATTTGAATTACTTCATCACAATATGATAAATCCATACAATACGCCCAACGTTTCTTGTATAAATTATATACATATTGAGGGTGTTGAATATTTTATTATCATTTCCCACTTCAAAACAACAATTTGTTTCAAAAGTGACAATTATGTGCCCTTGTAAAAACTATGACAGAAATATTTTTGACACATTTGAATAGGTTGGGTCATTTATTTCATTTTGGTTTGTGAAAAGATTTTTTTTTTGGTATCAACATGGTGAATGCAGCTCAATAAAAGTTATTAATAAATCGTATCTAGATCCATTAGGATTCCAAAATTTAGTACGTGACATGGATGGTCCATTTTTTCCACAGACGAAAACATAGGATTATATTTATCTTACTCCTAAGTAGGAACCAACATAATTATATAAGTTGTTAAAGTCTGTGGAGGATGCCTTATATCCCTGTTTTAAGAGATTTCAATTTGACGTGGTTGAAAATTTTATATCTATTAAATCAGATAATATAATGTAAAATAGATATTTTGATCAGATAATTTTTTAAAAGAATATTACATAAAGTATTTATGTTTCCTATTAATTTATTTGAGTGATAAAGGCTGGTCAGAAATTTGGGTCTTCATTATTATAAGATTCATTTTTGTTCAGATGATTCCATCTTATATTATGGTAAAAATAAATCATTATTCAATTGTCAAACATGGGGACAATTGAGGTACAATGAGGCACAACTAGGGATATCTAGAATGATTCCTATAAAAAATTTGAGGTATTTCTCACTTACACCCAGTTTAAATGTTTTATTTAGGTCTCAGAACACTACGCCATTAATGTCATGTTACAAAACCAATATTTGAACTGATAATAGCTTAAATAATCCTATATATGGGGATTCATCGAAACATTTCAATCACGTTCATTTTTTTTCTTTATATGCTCAAAACGTACGATTGGGTCTTTCTAATGATGATTTTTCTCTATTTGGTTCTTAATGAAATTAATATTCTCATTGGACCATCCTTATAAGTCCATACAATTTGCCTCCTTGAATATTTCTGAATGATCCATATTTTTTACCTTATTAATAATACGACACCCAAAAAATAATATTTATTTTTACATGAAGTCAATTATTGATTAGTCAAATTAATTATGGAGTAATGGTGTCTGTATATATAATGTGGTTATGAAATAATGTTTCTAAATGATATCTAAATTGATGTGCAGAATTAGTGACTTCCCAACATATGGAATGTTATATGGATGGAGTACACATGGTCCAAAATCATGTTCATACTGTATGTATGATTATGAAGCATTTATAATCATCAATTTAAGAAAACCAAATTATTTTGACCTTCATCGTATATTTATTCCAATCGATCATCTTTTTTGGGAGAATATATCTCATTTCAAGAAAATGAACAATTGAAAAATATGGACCTCTGACAATGATCTTGGGTATCAAGTTAAAATATATCATCTACTCATTTCCTCCTATTACATTTGGACCATCTACAAAACAATAAAAAATGGATGGCTATAGTAAAGAGAACAATTAGACAAAAAGAAGCATTTTTTGAGATTTGTGATATTGGTCTGTTTTTTTGTTCTGTCACATTTTTCCTATCATACTTATTAAGAAGAACTTTTTTGATATTATATTTTATATAGTTTCAAAAATTGCTGGTATGACCCAATATAATTTAAATAAATTATTAAATCATTTCCAAATTTGCAAGAAACTAGAACTTGAATTAGTTGAAAATGTTATATCATAGAATTTAATGTATTGAACATCATTTTACTAATTTTAGAAAGAAAATTTATTATCCTGTCTATAGATTTAATATTTGGGGCCTTTGGAAGGATATGTTTCTTTTTTTTGGCTAGGTTTTTTAGATATAGTCTAATTAAATGATTACAACTTCTTGATTGTCATGTTATAATGGAAAGGATACTACCCATTTAATTTAGAGGTTTTGTGATTTTTTTGATCTATACACTAACAAAAATATCTTATTTTTTGAGGCATTTATGCAGTGAAAACAGAATAGTTTACACTACGTAGATTCCAAAAAATGTTATTTTATATTTTTCTAAAATTGAAAGAAAAATTCTTGTTGAATTTCATTAATTAAATAGATAATTCTATATTACATTTTATTTTTGAATATAAATTTAGAGGTCCAATATAATTTTTATTGATGTACCTATATGATATATACATGAAAAATTCAATGAAAAAGGCATGCAACAAAGCATATGTTGAAGGATCAATTGTTGAAGCTTAGTTACTTGAAGAAATTTATTTTATCCACTATCATTATTTTCAAACATAATATCCTTGACAATATAACTGAATGGATCATACCAAGGTTAATGTTGATTTTTTTTCTAAGGTGGGGGAAGGACCCAAATAATATTATTAAAAGAAAATGTTCAGAGCGACATCAAGCAAACCAAACTCAAAAGCAAACAAAACAGAACGAAGTTTTCAAGAACCCCATTTTGGAAGACCAATCTTCTTTCTGATTTTCTCTACGATGATCTTCTCCTTGCTCCGTATCTCATGCCAGAGATCTATATTGACGCGCCCACGCCCACGTCCTCTCCCTCGCCCTCCATTGTAAATGGCTTCTAATTCCTCAACTTGTTGTAGCAAGGTTTCTAAGTCATCATCAGAGCTATCCTCTTGATACATCTCTCTTCTTTTCATTTCATCAATTCTTTTATCATTCTTCTTTTGGCTTCTTGTTCTAACCTTCTGCCATGCATCCTATTGTACCTCTTCATTGACATCGTTTCCATGCTTTGACCACCTCACATGTGTAGCTGGAGTGCTCAGTCCCTGCACACTAACCACAACATGTTGATCATATGGAACTTCCAAGGATGTACTCACCTTCTTGTCAGACGAAGGAGTGGTCTGGGAGTCCAACTCCTGAATTTCTGTTTGGTCAGCCTCCACTTCTGGTAAATCAGAATATGCATGAAAGTCCTTTCCTACATTTCCATCCACTATTTGTGGTTCTGAAATTAAAGAAGTCAGCTCAGTTTTACCAGAAGAACCAGGTGTAGCGGCCTGGATGGTCAGCTTTGAGGGAGTGACAGAGGCAGTGACCTGCTGTATAACAATTCCTGCCTCATTTTGAGTCTCAGCTTGAATAGACACCAAATCAACACCAGGAGGGATTTGGGCTGCATCCTTGTTACCAGAACAAGATGAAATGCAGCTTGATCATCATGATGTACATCTGTGATAATCTGTGCAGCATAAGCAGTGTTAGACTCAACATCTTGAGCTGTAGCAGCATCCAAAAAAGGACATGTTTCAGCATTAACAGGATTAGAAATAGACAAGGTAGGGGTCTCCATGCGTCCCTCTTCCACAACATCTGCCCATGATCTTTTTATTTTCCCAGGGGTCAAATTTCCACTGGCATCTGCTGGAAATGTGACAACAGATTGGCCATTAACTATAGTCTTATTCTCAGATAAATGCATCTTATTTTGAACCTGCATAAAGCTAGGTTTCTCCATTTGCAGTTTGGGGCATGTCTTAGAATCATGCCCCCGAAGTGAGCAAATCTTGCCAGTCATATGCATCCTGTAATTAGTTTCATCATGTCCTATAACCTTGCAATCCAAACAGAATATAGGTAAGCTTTCATACTCAATTTTCAGCACCAATTGCTCATCATTAGTGGATAAGAAAACTCTATCAATCAATGTGGAACAAAGATCAACTTCTACAAGGCATCTAGAAAAGTGACCGTACCTGGCTACTTCAGTCTCCCTATCCAGCCTGATTGGAACTCCAATAGCTAAGGCTATATCGTAGAGAATGCTAGGTTTCCACAGTATCCAATTTAGGCCAAAACTTTTAATCCAAACCTGTGCTGCAGTGTTACCAATTTCAATTGGGTTGAATGTTCTATCCCATTCTCTAATGTGCAAAGCACCGGGCTTGAATGAAAGTGAGCCGAAGCCCCATGCTCGTAGCTTGAGATCCTCTGAGGGGAAGAGCAAGTGGTAGAATCCTTTCACAAGGGATACACACTGCCAGGAGCTGAAACCCCAGATCTCTGAAAGCCGTTGTTCAAGGTAACCCATCTTCCATGGTTTTGAACCCTTCGGAAGAATCAGCCTGGCAATTATTGAGTGAGCCCCCAACTCTAATGTCTCGGCAACCGCATCCGAATCCTCCTTGACATGGGCCACCTAACCCTTCTTTCTGATTCCTGCAAACGAATCTTTAAAATGGGAAAAGGAAAAGTTTTTATCACTAACCCCGAGTGGCCTCTCCATGGGGATATCGGTTTTCCTTTCATCTACAGAATCCAAAGCGCTAAGAGCGTTCTTGTGAGAGTTGAATCTATCTGGATTTAAGAAGTGATCTGCCATATTCAGTTGATTCAGCGGGCAAGGAAACCCTAGTCTTCATTCTGCGTCGCGCGCTCCAGCCGGTTGCTTGGCATCCCCCCAAGGTAAATGTTGATGATGAAATAAAAAATCAACTTTCAGTTTGTAATCAGCATGACCATGCCTTTGGTAGAGTTCAAGAATTATGAATTTTAGGTGGAAAACATCACTGGGCTCATATATATGTTATGCTCAAAATATGAATAAATGAAACTATTTATACTATGAGTGATCCAATAATATATTCTATAATTTTACTAAAGAAAATTAATATTATTTTAATTTTCGATTACATGATAATCAGATCAAGAAACAGTTTCCACAAATTTCAACAGTTTCTCTTAAAGAACATTGGCAGAATAATTTTTCATAAAGGTTTCGAAATCTGTTAAAGTTAATTTTTTATCCTATAGAATATTAAATAAATTTATTATATATTATATTGATAATTGTTTTTTAAATTTTCAGGTAACAAAACAAGTCAGAAAAAAATGATAATCAATTGTGTGTATTAAGTAACCCACAATCCAAAATGGAAAATATTATAATGCATATGTGGTGAATGGTTTTTTATTTCATACACATACATAAGGGGAATAAAAAAAACAATGAATAGTGCTTTTATCTTATTAGGATATGATAATAGATAAAGTAAAGTTTACTTTTACATCATGATGGATGAAATAATTCAAACGTGTTATCTGGGAGAGAATTACATAATGATGTTTAATTTTCATTGGTTAGATAATGATATGGGAATATGTGTTAATCAAGGCCATGGAATCAATGGTATTAAAAATAAAATTGGTCTTGAAAAAAATGAACCATTTGTGTAAGATCATCTAGAAAATAAAATTTATCATAAAAAATATTGTTATACATTAAGAGATTTAAGTAATTGGTGGAGCGTAAAAAAATCTCATGAAAATCTATTTTTTCCAATTTGAATGTGGTTCTGGTGACGTTTATGGTATTGAATTTTTTTGAAGAGACTACTTCAAATCCATTTTTTCTATGAAGAGACACAAACATCGATGATGAATCCCCACCATTATGGGTCAATGGTGATGATGATGTAGTTGATATGAAAAATGAATTTGAAATAAGAAGAGACGATGGAGCATAAAATTTTATATAAATTGATGATATTACGGAGTAATATGAAGATATTGACACCATCATATATGAAGATGGAGGTGGAGATGAATATTTACATACATAAATAATGGTTATGACCATAAAAAATATTTGTTTTGAATTACTTCCATACCATAATCATTTAATGTTTTAGATGGACAATGACCATTTATCTGATCTGTTTTATTAGTTGAAGAATACTATACTACCTGGTGTTGATCCTGTTGGTAAATCATCTAACCCTTTAACTACAAGTGGTTCACCGAAGACTTATAGGGGGTGTCTTCTTATGTGATTGATGATTCATGACCCAATCCCCAAGTGATGTCAATATCTTGAGTTTAATAAATGCATGTAGAGATATGTTTAGTTGTTTATTATAGTTAGTTTTCATTAATATTCATAAATTTATTCATATAATAATTTTTTGATTATTTTATCACCTATTTCATGAATTTTAAATTGTAAATGTTTGAATGGTGAGTGCTATATTTAATAATTATTTTTCTATAGGATGGGTGACATGGGATTAGATTGTTAATGATGTTCAACACCACATGTTCAATCATTGGATGGTGCGTAAATAAATAACTGTTATTTTGAAATTTACATAATTAATATCTTCATATTATTAATTATTTGTATGGTTTATAATATCATGTCAATGATAGAACATGAGAATCTATATTGGAGGTATGGTAGTTCTATATGTGTGAGTGTTTATGTCATCTTTTTCACAATCTGAGGAGGATAACAATGTGGAAAGTAGGAGTCACCAATTTTTATTAGTCTTGCTCTGCCCAATGAAAATATTGCATCTCATATTAGGTTTTTGTGGATTATTTTCATACTAAATGGGGGCTATTTCTTAGTGGAGATAATCATTAGGTTGATAAAATCGAGAGAGACTGAAGGTGACACATCAAGATGGTTGTCATACCATCAGTACACATCGACAACATATGTTATGTAATTTTTTAATAATTTATAAAAATTTAAATGTAAAATGTTTAATTTGTGCTCATATAGGTAGTCAAGAATCATGATATTATGGGGGATAAAAGTTATAGGAGTATGTACAATGATTTTATCACTTGCGATATCAGAGGTGATCACCAGCGTCATATTGTGGTGATGATATTTTTTTTGATTTTTAAAATTAACTATAAATAATATTTTAGCTTTTATTTTTAAATTGAAATTAAAGGAGTAATATGAGGCCACAACATCTCAGACATAGGATGAGAGTTAAGACGAGACTAGGGATTAGAAAACTAGTGTATGAGGACTTGATAACGCATGATGGATCTATGCAACTCAGTATGCCTTTAAGAAGGGATGAGTTGTTAGTGTTGACACTTGATTGACACCAAATACTTTTTATGGTACTAATGTGATGTCATTGTAAAACCTGTGTGGTGCTCATAGAGATTCAGCATCATCTACTACACAGTATGAGGAGCAGCTACAAGCTAAGGGTAAGCTTATAGAAACCATGTGTAGTGAGTAGGAAGAGATCTATCAACATTAGTAGTGGGAGGAGGAGATGTTTCAATGGAAGTAGTAGTAGAATAAGAAAATTCTTGACAATATGCGATGCATGACTCATGGTTTGGGGATGAATATCCCTCCACCAGATCCTCTAGATGACCCTCAGCTTCTCAGGGATTTATTTATGTATTTATAAACATTTGAATGGATAGTTTTTTATTAATATTTTCATTAATTCATATATTTAAATTTTTATGTAGTTTATTTTTTATATTATTGAGAATTTTGTGTTTTTAATATTATTAAATTTTAAATTTTTTTTCATAAATTTATTCTTTTCCCTATATTATTGTTAATTATTTTATTATTATAATTATTATTGTTGTGAATTTTTTTATGGTATCATTTTTAATATATATTTAATATTTTTTTATTATATTTATTTAATTTTATTATTATTATTATTATTATATTAAATTATATTAATAATAATATTTTATTATTATTAGTTTTTATTATTTTATTTTTTTTCATGGGTGGATCATCCAGTTATTAATAATTATTAATTGTAGTTATATCCACAGATTGAAAAAGAAATTTTTAGAAAACTGGGATAATCCTTTTGTAACAAGAGACTTACCCATCACAAATAATATTTTTTCAACGTTTTTTTCTACAATGGGACATTTTATATGAGACTCCATCGTAAATCGCTCAATGCAATGGGATCCCATCATAAATTCTTCAAATTTTCAGTTCTTTTAGTATCGAGTGGCTTCTAAAATTTCATGAAAAATTTCATGTAATGTAAAGGAAGATATTATTTGTCCTAATGAAATGGAATTCATTGTCTTTAGAATATAGACTTCATCATCTGAGTCACCGATAGATCCACCCTAGGTAGCTCTTGTAAATGAGATCATTTGTTTTGAAGAGAAGAAAAAATATTTATATGGATAATTGATCATCAAATTGAGGATATAAATGTTATATAAGAATACATTGATGTATTTCCTAATGAATTGCATTGAAATCTAACATAGCATGAAGTTATGTTTCCCATTTATCTAATACATGACACATGGACAATATCAAAGACTCCTTATAGAATTTACACTATAGAATTAATGCAGTTAATGAATAAACTAGAGTATTTTTGTGATAAGGGATTTGTACGACCTTGAGTTTTTCCTAGGGGATACCTATTTATTATAGTTAAGAAATAAGATGGATCATTGTGGACGTGAATTGACAATATAGAAATCAATGCAAATACAATAAGTAAAATATTTTCACTTCATCTCATTAATTATTTACTTCATCAGCTTCATGAAGAATATTTTTTTTTAAAATTTAACTCCAATCTAGGTATCATAAATTGTGATAAAAGTGGGAATATATTCTAAATACGTCATTTTGTTTGTGGTATGTACATTATGATATCAAAGTAATTCTATTTGTTTACTAATTCGCACTATATATTGATATATCTAATGAATAAAGTATTCAATTAATATCTTGATAACTTTTTATGGGCATTAATGAAGATATTTTTATAAACTAAAGCTATGAAGACCATGAGAATCAACCACAAGTAAATATTGAGACTCTTATAACATAAGTGTTATCTGTGGAATTTAGAAAATGTGAATTTTTGATTTATAGTGTTTCTTTTATTGTTTATATTATATCCAAGGATGGAATCTCCATTGATGATGTGAAGATAAAGGTAGTAAAAGAACATTGTTAACTAACAAGCATAATTTAGGTACACAGTTTCATTGGTTTGGTAGGATACAATCATTTATTTGATCAAAAATATTCCAGATTATATAACCCACTAAACAATCATATTCATAAATGGGTTATGATAATAGGGAAAATGTAATGTGAAAAATGTTTTGATGGATTGAATATATGATTGGAAAATTCCCTAATTCAGATTTTACCATCAGGAAATGAGGGGTTCATAATATTTCGTAATGCATCCAGGATGGGAACTGGTAGTGTCCTGAGACATAATGATAATGTTATTACCTATGCATTGAGGCATTTAAAGAATCATGAACAAAACTATCCCAACCATAATATTGATTAGATAGTTTTAATATTTTCATTAAATATTGTAACATTATCTCTATGGTGAGAAGTGTGAGATATATATAGATCATAAAAACATTAAAAACATATTTTCATAGAAAGATCTCAACATCTGGAAAATCAGATGTGGTGAGATACAAAATGACTATGATTTCTCAATACACTATCACCTAATGAAGTAAAAATGGTAGTATATGTATTGATCTAAATAGATAATTTATTACATACCAATATGATGATTGATAGAGATCATATGATCATAGATTTATTGAAAATAGGTTTAGGAATCGTTATGGAATGAGAGATATAACTCCACATTCAAAAGACTTCCAATATTTGTTTTAAAAGGTGATATTTTATCCGCAAGATGATATGAATTGTAAAAATAAGATTAAATATGTTAATGATAGAATGATGGAAGGTTAGATAACATCATTTTTGAGTATTCTTTTCTGAAATTTCTAAAGATGCGATGTTTTCTATATATTACTAAGCTGAAGAGAGTATTTTTGGATGATTCTCAGAGATCTAATTTATCTAAAAAACTTGGTATCTTCAAGAGATACATAGATTTGAATGAACATTTTTCATTTGAAAATATAAAGAGGAAAAATATTTATTAAGTTCCAAGGTGTCTGGTTTCTCAAAAATTAAAGGTTATGGGACATTATCCTAGATGATTCTTTCGACCACTTCCTACTCCTATGTTGAAATGGGATGACATTTCTATGGACTATTTAACCTTATTACAAAATTATTATTGAAATAAATCTACCATATTATCTATTTTTTAATGCCTCACAAAATATGAAAATATCATCTCTAGAATATAATATTTACCTCTAAAGCACCTTGAATGGGTTTATATTAATGAAGATGCAAATATTCATGGAAAAACACTGTCAATTGTTCTTGATCATGATATAAAATTGACATTAAATTTAGGAAGAGTCTCTAAGTGGTGCTTGACAAATATATTTGGTTAATAATGACATATCACCCTCAAATTATTTGAAAAAAATTACTATTCAAACAATAAAATAAATTTCAAGGACATGATCTCTTGACATTCAATGTATCTTAGATTAATATTTTCCTTTGTAATATTTCACCACTAATAATATCTTCAATTATAGTATTTTTATGGTAATGTATGAATAATTAAGTGGAAATATAATTCATATTCGAAATTTTCAGGATGAAGTTATTGAATGGAATTTTGTATCTGCATAACATGTAAAGGAGATAAAAAGAAGGTAAATACCATTTAAACCAATATTAAAGTAGTTCAAAGTAAGTCGTAGATCAATGCTAATATGTAGAGGGAAGATTTGGAATTTCAAGTGGGAGAATGTGGGTTTTTAATGCATCTCCTTGGAATGGTGTTATAAGATTATTTAAGAATGATAAAATGTCACTATAAAACATAAATAATTTTCATATCCAAGAAATATTGGGATAAATGGACTACCATTTGTAAATTACACCAATTATCTCAAAAGTACATGATGTGTTCCATATATACTTTTTAAAGAAGTACATTCCAAACCCAAATTATATGCTACCCTCTAAAGAAAAAAGTATGAACATGATATATCTTACTATGATGAGACTATCCAGATTCTAGAAAAAAGGGAACAAGTTTTGAGGAATCAGAGGACGTGGAATGTAAAGATACTTTCATAAAGTCATATGATAGAAGAGGTGATGTTGGAACCCGAAGTCGTTATAATAAAGAAACAAATAAATCTCTTACTTAGGGAATATTATAGAAATTTCAAGGGAAAAATTGGGGGGGAATTGAACACTATTATTATTTACAAAATATTTCCTTTTATATAAATCCATTCTCTTCAAAAGCTTGATGTATACACAACCCGATGTAAAAAAGGAACAATAAAATAGTATACTGTAATAACATAACTATTAAATTCATGGGTATGAATATTACCAAATAAAGTATAAAATATATTGGGTTTACAAAATTTTAAGATAACTAAACTATTTTTTATTTATTGGAGAGAAAATAAGAACCATTTGAAAAAAATGTTTTAGGAAAAACAACATTTTTTTCTAAAGAACAGTTTCATCTAGATTTGTTAATATAAAATAAAATTAATTTTTTCCATTTTTATAAAATTTATTTTTTAAAAACTAATATATTTTTTTTATTCATCATGTAAAAATGACAATTGGATGAATATTTTTTTTAGTGTTTTGAAAATATTAAATTTTAGATGAATTCTGAAAAATACATGGTTTTATCTAAAAAATATTTTTCATTTATAGAATATAAAAATTACATTATGATTTAAAAGTTTTTAAAATTATAATTATTTAAATTATAGTATAATAAGATAAATTTATGTTGTAGGAATAATATTTATTAAGATTTTTTATATTGAAACATTCTTTACTTGTGAGAATTTTCTCTTTGGAAACATGATTTTTCATCTCATAAGCAAGTTTAATATTAAATTAGAATTTTAAATTTAAATGAATGGAATTTTTAAAAATAGATTCAATATTTATATTCCTAATAATTAATTATATATAATATGTCGAATTTAATTTTTGGTCATAAATAAGAGTAAAAGCAGTAAAAAAATAATGACCACAGTTAGGGTTAAAACTTGTTTACTAGGGGTTAAACAAAATTGATAATGTTTAAAATGACCTAAAAGCATATAAAAATCCTATTTTTTGGCCATATTAAGGTATTATATCATCCATGGTTTTATAATGATCCATTTTTTATCCATTTTAAATGTGAATAATATGTGTACCACTTTTCTACTAAAAAATTCTAATTATATCCTCCCCTGCTTAAATATTTCCACACCTCTACCCCCATATTCACAAAGAAAATTTCATTTATATCATAAAATACAAGACAAAATTTATTCCTTAAATCCCTCACCAATTCCTATAGGCCTTATTTTTATTTTGAAACTCTCATACAAAATCATTAGTTATAATCCTAATGGGGATCTCTAAAGATGAGGTGGAAATATTAACATTGCTGTTTTAATTTATTTGTTCATCCATATACATAAATAATTCTCCAACTATGATAAAATAATAACACCATTATAAAATATATATTGATATTTTAATTTTTTAATGGAATAACCTATATCCATCTCCCCTTCCACTAAATAGAAACAAGATTGCTGGTATTGTGTGCAGTGGAATAGCGTTATGAGAACCAATGTAACTCATATTCCAAAACTACCTCTCAAGGATGGATATAATTTTTTAACTAAAATATTTATATGGTATTAGTGAAATTAATACACTTACATAATTATAATTTCAAATATATCATCTTACCTTCCAATCTTTTGAAAAACAACAATGTAACTCATGTGTATGTGTGGACTATCTCTTCTACACAGTGTGGTAAAATGTTTTTCATTTTACCATGACATGGATAATAATAATAAAATATTTAATGAACATAAAACCTATATGATATATAATACTTGATCTTGAAGTGTGAAATACTTTTCAACTTCCTTTCATTCAATCTATTGAAAAATAGAAACATATTTCAATTATATGTATGACTAGTTGCCTCCATCAAAGATGTAACTCATTTTCCCATATCAAAAATTAAAGTAAAAATATAATTAATTATATAATTATTATATATTATATTTATACTATTTTTAAATATCTAGGGATAATTTAACCATTCCTAAAGAAAGAGGACTAAAATTACTGAACCAAAATATATATGAAAAATGAATACATTATCACAAGAAATAATAATTTTAACAAAGAATTGTTAATAAATTGTTAATAAAAATCTACAAGTAAATTATATATAGTATTAAATATTTGAGCATTGTTCTACAAAAATAAATACTTATTATATCAAGCAACTAAATAAATCTTGAGGTAACATTTTCATGTGTCACCTTTACTTTTGTGAGATGTATTACATATTTTCAACTTAGTAGTCATATTTTGTGTATTTAATTCCCCATTTGATATGATGTAAAATTAATCCATTTTCAATTTTTGTCTTTAATTTATCATTCAATTTTATTTAATTAATGGGTATTAAGATTCATAATTTACAATGGTTGTTCAGGTTTTTCTTAAAATATTTTTTTATAAGAATTGTTCATGATTTGGTTTCTGATGATGAAATATTGTGATATGTATTTCAAGAATATCATGAATTTTATAATACATTGTTATTTTAAAAATAAAATATAGATACCACTCATATTACTCCCATTAAGAACTAAATATACAAAAAGATGTTTTTTAATGAATACCAACTTAATTTCTCACTTCGGGCGAAAAACCTTTTTCTGCCATATCCAAGTTTTCTAAAAAATATCATTCTTTTTAATTATTATACATAAGATTTATCAAGAACATATATACTTATTTTTTTTATTTTTTTTTCAAATATATTGAAATGAATCTTCATGTTTTTTTTCTAAATGAGGAACATTTTAAACATTTTACAACAATGTGAACATAATGTTTTACCATATACAGCAGGTATGGAATTTTTAACTATCATGGACACAAACTATTCTAAATAATACATTAAAAGTTTAAAAGGATATTTTAAAAAAAAAATTTACTCTTTATATTATAGAAATTGTTTTTTAATGTGATTTTCAAAATTATAATAATATTTTTCACAATATTTGTTTAATGTGATTTCAATTGATCAATAAAAAAACCAATAATTTTAATTATTTCACATTGGGATTATTTTTTATTGATACCATTATTACAATTGTAATGGAATTTATATGATTAGTTTTATTGGGGAAGGTATATTTTGATATCATTCCCCATATTACTCTAGACGGTTTATGATTATGTTAATTAACTAGTTAAATTTTTAAAATTTCATATGCTATTTTTTCAATATGAATGTGTATGTTGATAATGCATCACCCATTTAAAATAATAAATGCATTGGACATAGTATTTTTTTGGGCCCACTATATCCCCTTCATTCATAAGTCTGTATCATGAGAAAAATGGCTTGGGTTTTCTACCCACGACTTACACATTTATGTATGATATATTTTCATGAGGCCTTGATGGTATGGTTATGATTTTGGGAATTATGTATTACCTCAATATGATATTTCTTAGTGATGTTCCATGTGATTATTAAATTTGTAATAAAAGTCATGGTAATGTTTCAAGAACATGTGTTTATTTATGTGGCATTATTTCATCGTTATTTATTCATTACATTGTATACCCAAGTAATTGATTGAATGGAATGTGTTTTAGTTATTTCCATTCCATATTTATTATTTCTTATTTATTCGTGATATATTCTTCTGTATGCATAACCTTATTGAGATTATACGTACCCCTTTTCTTATGTTTCCTTTCCCTATGATTCCAAGATGTTTTTTATTATTGATATACAGGAATATTCTAAATGGAATAAAGGTATACTCAAAGAAACTATTATGTAGTGTTTTATGTTTTAAAATTTAATATGATATTCAATTATGTGTCTACTCTACAATGAATACTAAATTATATAGTCTATTGATATGTGATTCCATGTATCAAATGCCTATGTAAAAAATTTAATGATCATAATTGGGATACTAGGGGTAGGGTCTTTAAAAACATTGTATAAATAAATAATAAAATACATTTTATTTCTTTGATTGTATCATTTTGGGAAATATCCTTGAAATTTATTCATTTAATGGGGATTCAAATACTACCAAAGGTATTATGTATAATAATTATATATAGAATAAATTGATATATAAATTAATGAAACACTAAATATCAACATTATAGTCCCTTATAACATTATTTTAAATCATTTTAGGTGTAATTTTCAAATGTCAAAGAAAAATATATATTTAAGGGTTTTAATTTTCATAGAATGAGCATGAGACATCAACTAATGTAATGAGAGATTAATACTGCATATAATTTATCCTAATATAATTCATTACCATTGAAATAATTAATAACTATTTATGATATCAGTTGATTACATAAAACTTTTGAAACAAACAATTTGTAAATAAGATGTATATAATAAATAAAATTATGAAAATAGAGCATCGTAGAAAAATATTCCCTTTTTGTATGATCGATATGTCATGATTAGGTAACTACTTATGGAAGTTGATAACATTCTTCTTGTGGTAAAAAAAATTCGATGTGATATTGATCAGGTTTTTAGAATGATTTCAATTGGATTTTTAAAATGTGGATAATTGTTTCATCTCAATACATTCAAACTCTTTTGTGGTATATCACAAATGATCATGTGGTTGATTAACTTTTCATTATATACTCACTTGTTGTGGCAATTTCATCCAAATTTTTTTATGTTGTCTATCTATGTATAGTGAGGCTCCCTGTCAGGACTCATTATTACTTTACCATTTTTATTTTGGTTGACTGATAATACATGTGGTCAGGCAACTAACTCATGAATTTTATAGCCGTAAGGTTAGTTTATAGTCATTCCCGATTCAACACATTGTGAATATTTTCACAAAAAACTAATTTGAAAAAAATAGTATATATATAATAATAATCCATATGTGTATGCATTTTTCTAAAAAATTGTTTATCAAAATACCTAATAAAAACGAACATCAAAATAGTAAATAATCACAATATGTTTAGATAGATTAATGGATTGAAATACAATCTTTGTGAAATTAAAATTTATAAAAAAGATAATTATTATTAAAAAAATAAAATAAAGTGGTTCTGATGAAAACCAAGTGTGAGGTATAAATCCACTCGATTAATCAAATAAATTTGATTCTATTGTGATATTTGAAGCCTTAACCCTTAGTTAAACTCAATTTAACCCATTTTCTCCATTAAAACAATGAATTAACTATTACCATAGAATCTCTTTTATGATTAAAAATAATATTTAACCTCTAAATAAAATATTATATTCTAATTCCAAATATGGAATCCATTTTATTATATTCAATTTCAATAATTTGTTGAAATTAATTATAGTATTCATTCATAAAACAATTAAATTTCATTTTTAGAAAAAATATATCATTATGAATAAAATTTTATTCATTCTTATTACCTTCATAGTAACAAAAATTAGATTAATTTGAATAATTTTTTTTCTAATTTCATTAAAATAATTAATCAATAAGGATTAATTTAATTTATTTATATAAAAATACAATGAAAAAATAAATACAAATTATTTTATCTTTATTTATAAATAATCAATAATCAATGCGATCATTTTTTATATGTATAAAAAAATTACACTTTTTGAGTAATCCAAAAAATAGAAATTAACTTCTAATTAAAAAACATATGATAAAAATAATGTTTACAAAACACATTTATGTTTAATAATGAATTATAAAACTAGTATTATTTATAATTTATTAACAATTTAACGGATGTAGTTCATTAATTATATTTAATATAAAAAAAGTTTCTTAATAAATTTTATTTCTTCCATTCTCATGTATATTAAAATTTACTGAAAATTCATAATTCAATAAAAGAGTATAAAAATATATTTTGGATCAATTGTATTTTCTTAAGTGAATTTTATTGAATTTATTTCATAAAGTCATTTATTTATCAATATCATTTATCTATATAGTAAATTAATACATTTTTTGAAGAATTCAATAATAATTCACTAAATATTAGTGTTTTCTCTATCAAAACTATTTAGCGCATAAAATTTACTTTAAATGAATATATATTATTAAATCATGGCAGTGTTAAATTCTAATACTTAAAAATAATTTCACCCATGAAATTATCTTACAATGATGAAAAAAATAAGGACACTTCTTGCATTTTACATCCTAATGTTCCTCCACGGATTCTTAATACTTATTGGTTTTCCATGAAACATTTACTAGGTGGGTGTTCTTGTTCCATATCACATTATCTCTTCAATCCTAAATTTCCAATGGTTATTCCTCATAAGAATGATCATTCTACATCTATATATCCCCTGAGTTAGTAGATTTGATTGAATATGTATTTACTTTTTGATAAGTGATACATTGAACACATCACGAACTTGGGATATGTTTGGTGGAACTTCCAAGTAATATGATACCATAATAATATGATCAATAATATTATAATTATTGGTATATCTAATCACTAACATAACACTCATTTAAATTCATTGTACATTATTTTAGTAGATATTCCAAAAGAAAATCTTGTCACCAAATTCAAATTCTAAATCCCACTAATGATTTTCTTCATATCTCTTATAAACTCTATGCTGTTCAAATTTGCTTCCAAATGGATACGACCTTTCCTATTATTTCATCAAATAGCTTAAATCTAAATAGATTATATTCCCCAACATCATCCTAACATATTTATGTTCTCACTTCTATCTATAGGGGCTTCCCAATAACCCATTTAAATATTTATTTTATTTATTTTATTTCCAAAAAAATTGACTTGAGGGAGGTTTGGACGTGAAAAAACTTGTAAATCCTTATAAAAAGCTGTCATAATATTATTTAGGGTTTAAATGGTCCAATAAAACATTATATCTTTATGAGGGGATATGTAGTGTCAAATTTCAACTTCATATTCAATGCATTCAAAATATTTCTCTAGAACATCAAGGAAAATCTGTAATCTCAATCATATAAAATTAAGAGTTGTAATTAATACATCCATATAACTTTTTGAAAGTTAATACTTGAGATTTTATCATGATATAATTATTCCTTAATAGTAATGAAATGTGATGAATTCATTAGTTGATCGACTATAACCAAAATAGAATTATGTCCTTTATATTTATCAAGGATCATGTAATGAAATAAATAGATTTCCCCATTTCATTATTATTATTGGTATGGGTTTCACCATCCTTTCAGACTTCTTATTTTCAACCATAAATTTTTGTGATAGTATAAATCTATATACAAACTCTATAGTATCCATTTTCATATTTTCCAACCAGTGATCCTTTTTTAGATCTCTATACATCTTTTTTCCTTCCATGGAGGATAGATAATGTCAAGCTATGGGAAACATCATGTAGTTCATTGAATAATTTTGGTATTGGAGGAACAAAAAGTTGGGTCTTGAATCGTTTTATCCTATCGTGGTAAACTATTAACTCTATAACCATCCTTCCATTCTTGTATGTATTAATGTCTTATTTTCTGTGCCTATTTTATATTCACTTGAATAGTTGGTTGAACTTTCATTTTTTTAAGACAGGATTTGTACCCTTTCACCAAGATTTCATGGTCCAACCTCTATAAATATAAAAGTATTATATCTCTTTAATTATTCATCATGAAAAAGTAAACATGATCTTCCCAACTCAAAGAGCCACCCACCTTGTTCACATTTACAAGGGGGTAATTTATTGAGTAATAATAATATGTATTAAACATAAAATATATTATTTGGTGTATATTCTACCCTTTTTATGTGAATCTATACTTAAATATTTTATAATTATTATATAAGTGACATGATTTACCAAAAGGATATGGCCACCATATTTTTAATAAAAAGTTTTCAAATCTGTTACAAATAATGATTCAACAAATGTTTCTAATGTATATTCATTAATGTTAGGCATTCACTACCACCATGTCATTTTTCTTCAAAATATTTACATATACTTTATTTATTTTATCACCATAAATCCTAAACCTTTCTCCACTTTAATATATTTTAAGTATAGTTAAACATAAAAATATTTACATTAGATCCTTGATTTATATTAAAGTTTACCCATACAATTGAACATGGCTCCCATACATATCAACTCAGTTATTTTATTTTATATAAATAATAATATTTGAAACAATTGATGATAGTATGTATCTTATCCAGTAAAACTATGGATCATTGTCACCATGGTCAGTCTATTCTATGAATAAATAACATTAGTTCTTGAAGAATATACATATATTCCCCCACATATGACTACATGACTTAATAATGACACTTTTTCTATCTAGAATTTACATTAGAAAAATTTTGAACACAGGTTCTCATTTATTGTTTTCTTTAATATAATGCATAAATATTTTTCGTATTAACATTTTTCATGAAATATATGAGTATATTATCTAAAACTATCTCCATAAATAGATGATGTTAATCTCTAAAGTGTCTATTTATCAGATCCAGGATGATATTGGGGGAATTAGTAAGGCTTAATGTCATCACTATAAATTCATAGTGTCTATACCTCATACTAATGTAATTAATGGATATATCCACCTTTTAAAAACAAAATTGATCATATCCGAATCGAAGTTCAATCATTGATAAGTATGAAGATAAGTTATGTCTATCAAATAATAAACCAACATAGGGTAAATGATACTTTTTATTTATAGAGATCTTCCTAAGTTCCTAATAATCTATAAAAAGATTTATAGAACTATATGTCATCTTTTCAAAAACGAACAGGTTCACCCCTTAGTGATGCACTATGTAATATTTAATAAATATCAAGAATCTATTTGAGTTTCTTTTTTAATTTATATACCTCAATTAGGTTCATTCCATATAGAGTCTTTGATATCGACACAACAATAGGAATGAATTAAATTAAAAACTCAACATCATGATTTGAAAGGAATACTAGGAAACACTTCATGAAATTCAATGACATAATCATGACAATATGCATGTAATAAATGTGGACATTTACCCTAAATTTTGAGATAAATATACCAATTTAATATTTATTAAAACTCATATAATAAAAGTAATTTTCCTAAGAGTTTCATGTTCATCCTCAATTTTGTAGACATTTATATAATGATTTAGAATATGATATATGGATTAATTTCTATGTTAATTGATATGGGAACTATATAGAGAGATCCAATAAATTCCCAAAATTGCATGAAATTCAACATGAGGGAGGATAACAAAATTTTCATGTTGAACATTCCCACAAACATCCAAGGGAGGGTAGTTATAAACATATGATACAATCACCATACCATTAGAAGTATTCAAAGAAAAGTCATTATATAACGTCAAGGTGGGGATGTTGTAACGATATGAAATTCATAAAATATAGAATAGTTTCTGATAAAGAACAAAAAAAAGTCATTTTTAATTATAGAGTGTATGAAAAGTGTACCTTCCACCATTTTGTTCTCATACCCCACTTCCACAATTTTGACTGTATAAGCCTTGCCTTTATCCACTATCTTATGAGTTGCTTTTACTATAATTGTCATTATAAAGCCTTATGACGTATAAAGGTTTGTTTTGTCTATAATAATTAAAATTACAGAATTGGAGTGTTGTTGATGCATTGGGATATGATTTATCACCATTTATTTCACTCGATAGCCTCTCCACAACACAATCGTCTTCTTTTTCACAATGTCATTTTTTATGTACATCAAATATTTTCCATTACCATTATGTAATTTTTTACCATACATATTTCTACACGTTTGGAATTAAGGAAGATTAATTTTCTTTCCTCGGATTTTATTATTATAATTTTCTTTGATCTCAATATTTCACTTATTATATCCAAAATCATGAGAATGTTATGAGTGTACAATTTTAATTTATATATTGATATAATATCAAATATTTTATTCATATATACCAAATTCTATTATATAGAATTGCTTTTTGCAATTTGGTTTAATGATACTTATGAATTGATCAATATTTCTTTCATTTTTTATGATAAAACCATAAGTGAACAATGAAATTATTTTGAATTTTTTCTCATACGTACAAATGGATTCATCATCCTTTAGTTCTAGAAATACCCTCTTTATTTTAGTGTGAAGTGTTTTGGGAAAATAATTATTGAAATATACCTTATTAAACACCTCCCATTCCTTAGATACAAATTCCTTCTCCTTCCTAGTATTCTTGATAAGATTCAAACTTTGATCAGCTTCACCTTTCAAAAAATACACATCTAAAGAATATTCTTATTTTTTATACACTAAATTATATAAAATTAATTTTTGATTTCATTGATCCATCACTCAACAACTAGTAGATTATATAACCCAATGGAGGATGGTTGATGTTTTTTTATAAATGTATTAAGGGTTATTTTCTCATTCCATTGATCATTAATAATTTATTCTAGATTAATTTTAGTGTTCATATCCAGAGATATTTGGTTGACCATAAAAAATAGTTTTCTTCATAGTTCCCATTGCATTTGGATTCTTATAAGTAAAATTATTTCATTTTCCATTAAATTAATTCTTTTCATAGTTCCTCTTAGTTCGTATCTTTGAGTAAAACTAATAATCCTCATGTGAGTATAAACCATTAATAATATGAGTTAGAAATCATAGGATAATTAAAATCATAATAAATATATCCAATATTATGACAAATTATGATCAACCTTTATCACTATATGTTAATCCTATGGTAATTTGGTTTATCATAGGGTTTCATAGATTATATATTCCATATCCTCACAAACTAATCTACAAAGAAACCCTTATTTTATTTTAAATGATGTAGACCATGTATTATATATATAAATATTCCATCATTTAAAATGAATATTCCATACATCTGATAAAAATATCACCCAATAACTATAGAGGTATTATTTCATTTGAAACTATATAAATAATCAACATATTTATGAACATTGATGAATAATTATGTAAACAATTTCTCATGTTGAACGTTTTTAATAAAAAACATACTATATATCCTTTTTATAAACATGAATAAATAAAAATAGATAAGTATAGATCTTACATAATGACTGGTATATTCATTAATTAATAATAAATATTTTTAGATGAATATCTAATACATTCTATGTGACTTTAATGTATTGGATTCTTTATAGAATAGATACATAATATTCTTATTTTATTAAATATCTTCAATATCACACATAATGGTCTTACTATTTATTACACTTCGAACAAATAAAATAATAAAACCATTCTTCAAAACCTAGTGAAAGTAAATATAATAAAGGGTGAAATCATATGCTCAGTAACGGTAAACATCTTAGATTTAAATTGATGATCATAGGAAGGAATAATATAGGAATAATTGTATGATATTCATACCACAATATACTAGATATGTACCCTGTATTTAAATGATCAAAAACATGGGTCAGGGTATAAACCATTAAAATTTCAAAGACATGTGTCATAAGAGTTATATGTCATCATAAGTAAATCATGAACCATACGTTCGTTTCTTATAGAACCTGGGGGCATAGCCTAGTGGATTTTTTTTAGGAGGTCTCAAGTTCGAGTTTCCCTGAGTACTTGTAGGTTTCCTAGATATTATTTGTTTCTTTATATCCCCCTATTTGATTTATTGTAATAAGTTCATGTCAATAATGTTTAGAACCATAAATGTTTAGAAAATATATTATATTTTAATTTTAACATATGTAGCCATAAAATAGTAATATATCAGGAATCATTATATGTTTCTCATTTCATAACAAATAAATCATCATAACCTATTTCCGGAAGTGGATCAAGCACATTTTCCTATTTACCATAAAGGATCAAGAACATTGGCTTCATTACCATCATTACCTCATGAGAAATAAAAAACAACTAATGTATTGGATGGAAGTATAGGTTCCATCCATCCTTGTTTATAACATGACAATCGTCTTTGGTAATATCATAACCACCATAATTTTTTATATAGTTAACACCATAATCAGTTATAACAAAACCACCATCCTTAGTTATAACATAACCCCCATCATTGGTCATAACATTACCAACGTCCATGGTTATAATGAAACCACTATAACATCATGAAAACCACACATATGTGTACGACAATGTAATAAAACTTTCATCAAATTAGAACCCATGAATATAAATTGGTTTCATTAACATTCCATCAATGCATTACTTTTGGAAAATAAATTGTTTCAATAAACATTTCATCATTGCATAACCCAATGTAAATAAATGGGTATTATAATAATCACATCAATTCATAATAACACATGGAAAACGATTGAGATTCATAAAAATGACATAATCGTAATAATAAAACATCCATAGAAAGAATCAAGATGCTAATCCTGGATCATATCCCTAAATAATATTAAGTACCACTAAAGGATATCAACTTATATAGAAAATGATTTTTAAATATCACATAAAATATTTGTGGAGGATAATGTTATTTCTAATTTTAAATAACATCAATCAATTATAAAAATATCACAATTATTAAAGAAAAAATATTCTTTGAAAACAGAATTTGAAAATTTTAAGAGGAGACTTCAACAATTGAGTTTCCATGAAGGAATAAAAAATTGTTTACATTGTATATGATAAAACAAATATTCCTTTCAAATTGTTGTTAAAAAGTCAACAGATACTTATTTAGAAAAAATCTACATGATTAATTTAAAAATAAAAATAAAAAAACCAAACATGGGTAAAAATGTTTTTAATATTATTTTATAATAGTTGAATATTTCTATAAAACATTTTTAGGATGCATGTACATGGAAGAAAAAATATTTTTGACCAAAGATAAAAATAATCAGTTTCTCTTTGAAAACATTTTTTTGGAATCATGGCTTCAAAAATAGAAAACAATAGTAATGTAAAACATTTATTCTACCTAAATAATAAGATTATAGTAAAATAAATTAACTTCTTGAGATTTATATAATAAATTTATTCATCAAAAACAAAAACACAAGCAATCTCGATAAATATTGAGTTTGTAACATAAATTTATTAACATTTTGGAAAAATCTGAATCATAATACACATGAAATAAATATCCATATTAGGAAATATATACCCAATAAAATTTATCATAATAAAAATAAACTAAAATCAGGTCATTTAAATATTATCTACACAAAATAAATAAGTTATATATAAGGAATGTGTCCCATAGAAATAAAAGTGAGACGAAAATCCCTTACCAATATGGAATGTTTTGAATCATATTCCACAATAAATAATAACATAAATTGAGTATTTAAATATTATAAACAAAATAATATTTATGATATAATATTTTTAATGGTTATTACATACACCACACAAAATAAATGAGTGTGGAATATGGTATATGTCTCCGAAAAATAAAATAGAGACTCTAAATTCATTACTTAAGTCTCAACTTCCTTAGTACAAAATATAACATGATGAATATTAAATATAGTTTTATTAAATATATATTAAACAACCAAATTTTATAAATATCAAAAAAATATTATTTACTTATTACCTTTAATTAACTATTCATTATCAATTCCGTGTTAAAATCATGTCTCGGGTAATAACTTGTTCGTTTATAATGTCTGATTTGTTATATTATTGTTGGTCATTATATTTTTATCTTTGTTCACTATTATATAGAATTATGAATATGATATAAATATCATATACAATCATTATATATTTATTTAGAGTAATTTATAAAATATATAGATAAAAATGAATTATGACATTTGTGGACACTATTGATCAGGTGTAGAGATGAAAATTGCTTCCATTTTCATGATGGATGGACTAAAAGTAATTTTTATAATATATAACCTTCCTTGATTCATTATGATGTAATATATATGACATATTTTAATTAAATTATCTTTACTACCTGAAATGAAAAGTGTAACTTATATATGAATCTGTCGCTTTGTGAGGTGTTAGTCTGTCGTACAAACGATTGACATTGTCATATTCCAAGGGAATAGAAAATAAATATTTATTTGTGATATTATAATTTAAAAAGTTAAATAATGATATAAATATTATATATATAATATATATCTATAATTTGATCATTTCATGAGCTATAATTAAGGAAAACAAAGTGAATTGTTTTGTGAGGACGTAGTTCGATGTACACATGATCGAAGATTTTTTTCAATTTTGATAGAAGAGGATATAGATATAGATTATTAAATTAAAATAATAAAATATAAATATATAATATATAATTATTTATTTATCTCATCCTAGTTGAATTGTGTTTTAAGTATGTGGATTAAAAAAGCAGAAGAATACCCGATTAAAAAATGATATATCTTATTCTTACACCATCTTTATGTTAGCACAAATATCCTTCATATTAGGGTTTAATAAACAAAATAATAAATTTAGGTGGGGTTGGGGGTCTTAAGAAATGTATTTGGGTAGTTATTTTTCTGGAAAATGATTTTCGGAAGTGCGAATAAGAGAGGATAAGGTGTACTTATTTATAAGTTAGGGAGTAGACACAAAATGTCATTTTGAAAAGAAAAAGGTGTACCATTGTTTTAAACATCCACAAAGTTTCCAAAAATAGATTTTTATCAAACAAATATTATATAACATATAAATAAGAACATAAATTGGGATTTTTAAAATTTTATATAACATGTTATCCTTTTTATTTTTTAACCCTCAGTATACTCGTTTTAACCAAAAACGTAGTAATTTGTTTTTTCTATTTTTATAATTCATTTTGACAAAAAATAATGTTGAACTTATAATATAATATTAATTATTATGATTCAAAATATGGAATCAATTTTCCACATTCCATCCTCTTATTTTTGAATCATTAATTTTAAACTAAACTAACAAAAAAATTAATAAGTGATTTTCAATAGAGAAACATTTTGTCAGTATGGAATGTTTTAATATCATGATTATATTTGAAATTTATTTCAGTAAACTAAATTAAATTATTAAATAAAAAATTTAACTACTTTTTATTTCTATACTATATTTAAATAAAATTTATCCTTTAATTACTTTAAATAAAAAATCTGTTTTTTTTAAAAACCATTGTTATTTTACGTTCCTTTGAAAATTTAATCGTGGTAGAAAATTTTAAAAAATTTACTCAAAGACAATTTTGATAGGTATATTTCCAAATCTATTTGATTTATAAATTTATTTTTTAAATTTGAAAATTTATTTTATTATTTAAAAAAGTTATAATTTATTTATGAGAATATAGTTTTTTTAAAAGAAATTAATACTGTTTATAAATTTATAAAAATTTTAATCAATATGATTTCCTTATATGAAACCATTATAATTTGTTTTTATAATATGGTTATTCATATTTATACCCTCGTTTTTAATGGAAATTTTTATTATGGCCCGTTTTAAATAATAAAATTAATAATATATTTTATTTCTTAAAAACGTGGTTATGGGTGTAACACTAGCTATTAAAGAAATTAAAAATATTCAAAAAATACTTCTTACAAACTAGGGGAGTTAAATTATACCTTCATTAAACATAATTTTTTCCAATAATGTAATCCCTATAATAAAATTTTATGATTATTCTTATCCTCATCATATCCTCAAGTTCTCATGTAGATTCATGGAATTGGTGGCTTTTCCATATATCATTCACTAGTTGAGTGGTCTTATTTCATTTCACATTATCTTTATGATCCAAAATCTTTATTGGTTATTATTTATAGGATATATCACGTTTCACTGGTATGGCCATTGATTTCGTTACATGTGATGGATCAAGCATGTACTTACATGGGAGACTTATAAGGAACACATTGTGGACAATAGAGAAATTTTGGGGAATTTCCAATAAATAAACTACCATCATGATATGATAAATAATTTAAAAAGGAACAATATAACTACACATCATTTTTCACAGTTTTCATAATATCATTACCTTCTTCCAAAGAGAAATTATTTGAAATTAATTTTCACCCACTTCAAATCCCAGAACACACTAACTATTAAAAAAATATTTTTTTATCGACTTTCTTTTGTCATTATGTGTTGTTCAATGGATCTAACCTTCTATGTAATTTATTCAGCTAGCTCCAATACCAATAGATTTCATTCTCTAACTTCATCCCAATCTATTGAATGTCTACAATTCTTTATATATAGTTATTTATAAATGTCTATATAAATTTTATTCTGAATGATGTTATTGTATGAAAAATAAACCAAATGTAGGGGTTTATCCCCACCACGTTTGAAATAATTATGTGAAGATCTTAACATATCATCTAGGATTTTAATCTTTATATCATAACAACTATCTATTTGGGTATGATAGATAGATATAAAACTCAACTACGTATCAAGAGACTATAGAATACTACCCCAAAACATTGAGGTAAGCCATAGATCCCTATAAGATATCATAGAACATAGAGTACCATGAAACATATCAACTTCCTTAACATATATTTTGAAAATATGATCAAGAGCGACATACTTTTTGATAGAAATAAAGTTTCTATAAATTTTATGGAGAAAAAAATAACCCATATACAATTGTTCCCTTCATATGATTTGGGTAATCTAATGATATATAAATGGTTATTTTTTAATAGTTCCATTCTGGTATTGGTAATGGTTGTAACATCCCTATTGACTTTTTTTCATCCTTAGATTTCTAATAAAAAAATCTTAGAGATACAAAATCTAAAATATCTCTATTTATTATATACCACCAAAAATACTCTGTAATAATTGTATAAATCTTAATAATTTTGGTATTAATACATAATTATGAACAATGAGCTTCCCTTAGAAGTTATTTTGTCACGATCATTCCCCCGGGGGCCAAGCTGTGACTACCCCAAGCCCGCAATCTATAGGACAGGGGTTGGAGACTAGCCCCCAAAGGTATATGCACTAAAATTGGGAAGGCAATACCTTTATATCCTATAAACACACACAACCAAGAACACAACAAGATATGAACACAAGTAAATTGTATAGAAAAAGTGTGTTGAATGTAAGTAAAAAGGGGCCAGAATACCATCCCAATAGGAATGTACCAGAAAAATGAAAGGTACAATTAAACTAAAATAGCTCATGTGAACACCTCTCAAGGATCCTACATGAAGGTTATGTACAACTCTCGAACAGTTGTCTTTACGGTAATCCTCATCTAATGTCCACCTTTAAGCTATATCTATTCCTGGTACTCTCATCCATAGTCAGCATAGTCTGTCATTTGCACCAAACACAACAAGGTGCAGGTGTATCCCGTTCATGGGTTGGTATGAATATACTCAGTAGTGTCCTC
The DNA here is from genome assembly GCA_963277665.1 of Viscum album. Lineage (NCBI taxonomy): Eukaryota > Viridiplantae > Streptophyta > Magnoliopsida > Santalales > Viscaceae > Viscum > Viscum album. The sequence continues at coordinate 1,691,487,471 of OY728153.1, read as the reverse complement.
GAGACACTCAAGGTCTCCCAAAATCCAAAAATGATAAACCACAAAGCATGGAAACAACTGACAACCCAACATAGTAATATGACCATTCATATACCTAAGATATCAAGTATACCCATCTCAACCATGAGGAAACACATGGTCCAACCCAAAATCCCAAATCTCAGATATTCCACAAAGGTAGGAATACCGTGAAGGTTAGTACCACACCGGTACTCCACATAGAAGAATACCACCAAGGTATTACCATGAAGGAAAAATACTACTCAGGTACGGACTCAACTCACACTAGTTATAACTTAGGTACAATCTTTGAGATGATTCTATGTAACTACTAAATCATTTTACTATGTTAAGAGGCAGACCCATGAAGGAGACCAAATTACAGACCCACATAGGATCATAGAACATCGTCAGACCCATGAAGGAGACCAAATTACAGACCCACATAGGATCATAGAACATCGTCAGACCCACAAAAGATTCTAATACAATGTTAGTACGTCGTCAGACCCACACAGGATCCTAGTACATCATCGGTATATCATCACACCCACTCAGGATCCTAGTACAACTTTAGTACATTATTACACCCACACAGGATCCTAGTACATTGTCAGTACATTTTCATACCCACATAGGATCCTAGTACATTGTCAGTACATCGTCAAACCCACACATGATCGAAGTACATCATCAGACCCACACATGATCCTAGTACAATAGACCTATATAGTATCCTAGTACATCGGTAGACCAACACAAGATCCTAGTAATGCTGGCCCACATAGTATCTGTTTCCATTGTTAAAGCCATCTACTGGGATCCCACACTATGCTCTCATGATTCTAGGAGGATCCGCTCCTAAAGCCACAGGTTGATACTCCAACGGCCAGGAAGTCCTACGAAAAAGTATCCCAATGGAACGCCACATATATGGGGACTCAGCACAAAATACGGTGCGTCAAATAGATGTCCAGTCTGTATGTTATTTTCCTTTTAGTCCCAAGGTCCGGGTTGGATTTGTGTTCGATCCAACCTAGTCATACCCCAACTTTATCCAAAACTAAAGTGGTGTATACCAAAATGACCGTCTCGATCCAAGGTTTCTCGTGCCACAGAAGGTTCATCATTTCAACATTGTATCAAAGAGATATGTCAAATAAAGATCCCGCAATAATAATAATATTATTATTGGGTGTTTCATGAATCCAAGCAATGAACACAGATTTAATATTCAACATTAATCTGTATTTGACCGTCTTAGTGACAGGATCATGTTTCCACAAACGATAAGTAAATTGGACATCACACGCAAGAGTTATGGAGGATAGAAGATTTAATAAAAATAATATATTATTATTATTTCATCATTTCGGGTACCAAATCCAAAAAACCAAAAAAGACTGCCCATATTGGACATAAAATTTCTGTCTCAAAGTCAGGGTCACACTACCGTTGGAGGTTCATGAAATCATGGTCGCACGAATAAATTACAGACGGAATATGGTTTTACAACCAAAAATAATAATATCATTATTATATTATTATAATTATTTACAATTCATTTACTTCAATTCTCACATTCCATGCACAAACCCACACCTCTGAAATTTGGTGTGCCTCCCCTAATTCAACGTATTTAATCTTTAATTACGTTAAATTTTTAACTTATCTTTTTTCAACATTTTCTCTCTTCAATTAACCCTTTCACGATTTCATTACAGCTTCATTCCCTACTGCACAAGCTCAGCAATGTAAACTCTCATCTCCCAGCCATCGATAACACTTCTGCTGCAATGAACAGAACCCTGGTTACACTACCTTGTACGTGCACTGGAAAAACTGCACCCCACTGTCCGCTTGGCCGCCACACCACTATCTACCTAGCCAAAGAACTAGGACACTGAACATTTCTGTGAAGCAATATTGTTAAGTGTAATAAGTGTGGTTTTCAGTTCATGGAGTCTAGATTTTGTGCATCGACTAGCATATCCATACACCAGGACCCTGAGTTCTGATTTCCGACTCAGTACACGGAAGCACTGATTGCGTGTGTTTTTGAAGAGTTTATTGTGATTTTCTTGAGTTATCTCACCAGGAATAACTTAATGATCATGGTGCACTTGTTCTTTATCAGGATGTCACAACATAGATAGCCAGCAAGGATTCTTGAGAGAGAGTACATGATGACACCCCACTGAGCGATGAGGCTCTAGTGAGGGTCCCTCTTACTATGTTGGCACCTTCGGGTGGTGTACCAGAAGTACCACCACCCGTTGGGAAGCAATTACAACCAGCCGCACTAGATGAAGGTCCACCCCGACTGAGCATGTTGTAGGATTTTCAGTAGTAGATGCCTCTGAGGTTTCAAGGTGAGACATATTCCCACACTATTGAGGGATGGTTGGAGGTAGTTTCTAGAGTTTTCTTCCCAGTTGAGACACCAATAGAGCATATGGTGATTTTAGCTACTTGTCTTTTTTAGTGAGTGACCGTGAGGATGTTCCGCATAGTAATGATGCTTCGATACGTGGACCATGACCCAATATAGTACATGTGGGTAGTGTGTCGGCTATATCACTACCCGTTGGTCACCAGTTACAATCGGTTGTACCAGTAAATGACACATATAGGCTTAGTTCCATATGTCTGATTCAGCATTAGATACCCCTAAGGTTATGAGGTGAGACCGACTCACAGGAAGTTGAAGAATGGCTTGAGGAGGTGGCTGAGAGTTTTCTAGATCTTCTACAACTTCGACAGGATTTCATGTCAGTATCTGAGTATTCATCGAGACGTACTGATAATTCCTTGTATATGATGAATATGACATAATAAGTGGTTCAGGGCATGGACTTTCTAGTGCATTGTGTTTAAGGAAATATGAGCATGTACTACTCCTCTATGAATTCCTACTTATGTTGGGGTGCTAGAGAGTACCTTTTTGGTTGAATGTTCTATGGCTAAGAGGATATAGCCAGTGAATGTTAGTATTGGGAAAATAGGAAATTGGCGCCAGTCTCAGAGACATGGACATGAAAAAATGTTTCAGGAAGAAGAAGCATTAGGGATAGATGAATCTGTATGGAAGCAGACATGCCAGAAAATCTAAGAGAGCAGCATGAGGTGGTTTACTTTTTGACCTGTTACAACCAACCCCCTTTTTTGGACCCCACCAGGATCATGGAGTAGGAGAAAAGGGGAAGGAAGAAGCAACATGTGGTCAAAGAGTGTGACCCAAGGGATATAGGAATGATTCAAGGTACGGTCTGTGTCTACTAATAGCTATAGTATAAATAGACATATATACAAATAATTCCTTCATTCCATGAGTCTTGTTCAAGACCTAGAGTTTCTGTTTAACCCATTGACTTGACCCTCATGTATGGAGATACCTTTGGGAGGAGACTTGATAATCACATTTACGCTGATGCTGTGATCTGGTCCTTGAGGTGAGAGTTTCGGTTGGATCCTTTGGGTGACAGTGTCGAGGCCTTAAGACGTTAGTTTTGTTATGAACTGTAAATCCACTATTCATACTCAGATTGACTGTATTAGGAAAAAAGGTTATGGTTTCTCTATAACGTTGGAATGAGGTTTTCCTTGGTCGGTGAAAAAGGAAATTCTGGCAGCATAGGATAAACTCATGCAAAGAAGGGTGGAGTCGATCACTCTTGATTTGGCCAACCTTACCATTGTGGCAAAAAGATTTTTGAGTTTTCAGTACCCAACAGAGTGGCTAGAGTTCCTCAAGGACTAGGACATTGAGATAATCTATTCTCATAGGAAGGGGAATGTGGTAGCAGATGCACTCAGTAAGAGGTTGGGCCTGCGGCTGTTGAGTGAGGCGTCAGAGTAGCTTGTCGCTTTGAGAATATCCTACGTGGAATGATATGGGGAATCTTATCTTTTGTCTCTAATAGTCACTCCCTCACTTCTTCAGTGATTCAGGGAGGCACAGTGTGGGAACACCACTAGGAGGCTCGAAGTGTTTAGATATCCTCCGGGAAGCCACCTGAAGGATTCTCTAAAGGTGGGGAGCACGTAATCCTTTTCATAGGATGTACCATGGTACCAATAGTGCTATAGATGGAGGTGTTTAGGGAGTTCTATACATCCCCTTTGGTGGTACATCCTGGTGTGGTGAAGATGTAGCAGGACCTTCAGCGTCAGTACTGTTGTCCAGGGATGCTGAAAGCAGTGGAAGATTTTTTATCACGATTCTTCAATTGTTAGAAAACGATAACTGCTTAGAGCCGAAAAAGTCTTACGCCGATAGTAGGAGGGAGATCATGTCTTCATATGGGTCTCACCTCGATGAGGTTTGTAGAGATTTGGAAGAGGGGGAAAGTTATCACCAAGTTATTTCGTTCTTTTTATGAAACTTTAGAGGGTAGGCAAGGTGGTATGCCACTTGGCTCTTCCACCACAGTTAGAGAGTTTTTGCAAAGTCTTCCATGTATCTCAACTAAGGGGATACGTGCAAGACCCATCTCACATCATCGACCACATCGAGCTGGACTTAGACGAAGGGGAGTCATTTATGGAGGTTCTAGTGGAGATTGAGGATTGACATGAGAGAGTCCTTCCTGGGAAATCGATACCTTTGGTGCGTGTATGTTTACAGCACATTAACATCTAGTAGAGCACATGGGAGTGGGAGGCTCAAATTCATGCTCAATACCCTCTTTTTATTTTTTTTATTTTATTGTTTCGTTCAAGGATGTAAAGCCCTGTGGTGGGGGAATGTAATGTCTTTCAAATTCTGTATAATTGTTTTTAATTATATTAAATTATTTCGAGACCGGGAAATTTGATGGCGCCTGATTTTGAGCCCCAGTGTGCCACGAATGGTTCATCAATGTTTTTTTAAACTATAAATAGTGGTCCAAACGGTTTTCTTGAAAAAGTCAAATAATTCTCAAAATTTTACTCAGATCAGAAATCTGAGGGCACCACTGCATTCAATATGGTGGGATTTCTCTAGGCATGACATAAGTTTAGTCGGCACTGGCCTCCTGTGGGAAAACAAAAAAATGGGATAACCGTAAATAAAATAATTAAATAAATTATTTTATTTTTCAAATAGTTATAACACATAGACGGTAGCTCAGATTAAAAATCTGAGACCACTACTAAACTAGTGAGGGCATGCTTTATTTAAATAGATAATAATATTGGCCAGCGTAGGCCACCGGTGATAGTTAGTTTTTGGCCGCAAATAAAACAATCATGTGACAATTAATTTATTGTAAAATCCATAACTTTTAAACGGTAACTCGGGTTTGAAATCTGAGAGTACCATTGGGTTCATTTGGGCGTGTTTGAATTGGGAAATTCCTAACCTCGACCTACGCGGGTCGACGGTCAATGCTAATAATTTTACAAACATATTTTCGGGTACGTTCAATAAACGCGCGAGTGGCATTTTGTAACTTTTGAACCGGTACTAAGAATTGAAATATGAGGACACCGTTTAACTCGCAGCACCGATATTCTCTTAAGGAGACCTTCCCCTCGACCACAAGAGGTTGTGGGTGGAAGTCAGTTTTTTGGATTTCTGTGGGAGATTTAAAAATAATAATAAAATAAAACAATCAACTTTTATTTTTTTTATTTATTTGAAACCACCCATTTGAATTCCGGTGGTGGGGACCACCCAAACATGAACACATCTCTTAATGTGAGATAACTCTTGAATTTTCCTCAATTACAAAATCCAACATTAATTGTTTAATTAATTAAGTAATCTTAAAGGAGAGGGGATCCTCACCTCTAGAGGGGGGTTGGGGGAAAGTTGATGGAAAATCAATTTGGTGGAGAACTCTCGAAGGAAGAGATTTCTCTAATGAAGCAGATTTTATAAAGAAGAATGACATTCGATCAAGGAATGGGGAACCAACATTCGAGAAGCACCGATGCATCATCTTCCTCGTCACGCTACCTCAAACAGACGATTGAGGTAAGGGGTTTAATTCGAATTATGATAAATATATATTTTTTGATTCCCCAAATTCTTGACTATTAACAATGATAGAAAAGCAAATGTGCCCATCAATCCGCACATATACCATGATCTTTTATTTTATTTTTCCCACGTTCTTCATACATTATTCAATGCCTAATATTTATTGGCACTTGAAACACAGATTTTTGCTAATCGCGATATATGGACGTGAATAGCTCGACACAAGCATAGTAAATATGTGATTGTTTAATTTTTCGAGCATGAAACGAAGCCACAATGGCTCGTAGAAGGAGGCGGCCAAATATTTATTGGCATTGGAAACACAATATTTTGTATAGCATGACACATGGACATAGATCCATCAACCTGTGGATCATGAATATTTGATCATTTTATATTTCGATTTTAGAATGAAGATGCAATGGGCCATGGAAGGGGCAATGTGACGGTGATATTCCGGGGAGTCTTAGTGGCGCAGCTCCCGAGTGGTGCAGCGGCCAAGAACACATAATTAAGGATGAACAAGGGAATTTCTCTTGTCTTCTTATGTATATCTATACCATCTTTTTGGGACCCTTTTATCATTACATGGATATACAAATAAAACATTATTCGATAATGACAACATTTCTCTCCTTCCATCAAAATTTGAATATGCTTAATTTTCAAATCAACAAATATTTGATCTTTTGTGATCCTCATCATAGATAAGCTAACATGATCCTTTCAACTAAGATCATCTGGAACCATTTTAACTATCCTAGGTGGAAATGTATTGAGAATTTATAATGTTTAGTCATCTCAAAGCATCTTTTGTCTTAAATATTCATCTCATTCTATGTAAATATATACATTCTATGTTTTTGATTAGTATATCTATCACACTTTTCTATATAATTATAATACGTACATATGGTGATCTCTAGTATAAAACATATATTCCAAAAATTTATGTAATATTTATATGTGACACCATTTAATAAATCCATACTAATCATGACATCATGTAGGCCAATGGTAGGTGTTTCGACCTTATATCAATTTAGTTGTGGGTTTCAGCCCCATGACCATTTTGTATGTGAAAATTTTTCCTTCTTACTAAAAAAATATTAATATAATGTTTACAATTTCATTATAAATATACTTAATATACATAAAAATATCTTTAATCATTAATTTTCATATAAATACTAAAGCATATAAATACCTTTAATCTCATGAAAAGATCATTCTTCCTTAAATAATATATCATGTTGAACCAAATTGTCACATATAAGTAAATACTGAAACCCTTTTTATTTCAATGATACTGTATAACATATTTTATTCCCTGTTCTTGGGGATAACCCTTAGTTTAGGTCATCGACTTAGATAATTCTAAAGCTCCTCACATAAAAGACATCAAATTCATGGGTAATTTTTTTCTCTATAAAAATCATTTTAACATAGAAAACATCTTCCCAAATCATTAAGATATTATTCTATGTTCTTCTGACCACCTTCTTGATATGTAGGAATCTGAATCTTCTTTCCACTATCTTATTACCACAAAAACATTTAAAGAATTCCGTCTTTTTCTTATTTTAAATTTTAAGATTCCCACAGATGTTCAAATTATTAACAAATTATCATGCTAACAGATTATACTAGAAACCAATATGTGTTACTCCATACATAATCTTATTTGGTTGATAATAATCACCAGATTCTCTATTAGATTCAATGTTTACATGATTTCTTCTAGTTCTAATCATTGAATTAAACCAAAAAGAATAGTGTAGAAAAAACTAATCATAGTGGGAAACTATAAAAGTACGAACAAAAATTTATAGGATTTCAAAATTATGAAATATTATTTCCAATATAAGAAACATTTTTTTAACCTAGTTCATTCAATTTCATCATCTATCGAATCCTTCATGATGGTTCATTAATGATTTTTGAACGTAAAAATTATATCCCACACGAGTTTCAGGCAAGGTGTGCATGAAGACTCATTTTCTTGTACTAGATGATGATCATGTATATTTCAATGTTTCATTTTCATAGTTATTAGACCTAGGTAAAATTGATTCAGAGCCACATCCATGTGTGCTATCCAGACAGAGATGTAATTTCATAGAATCCACTATCCCTATCCTTTACCAACATTATAGGAAATTTTCCTATAACATGGATTATACATAGACTTTTCTATAGAAATATCCTTATAAATATCCTTAGAAATATCCCTGGGGAACTCAAAAATGTAATATCATCCTATTTTACAAAGGAGAACTAAAACATTCCTATGATACCAATAATAATTTCCAAGGAATTTCATATATAAATATTACATCTTTTTATATAAATATCCAATACATTACAGAAATACCACCCCAACAACTATATATTATTATTTTTGTTGGATAATAGGTACAAAATAATATCATTTCATAGAATATATTAATTATCTCTCACAGACATCTTCCAATTATTTACATTTCCTAAAAATACCCAACTTAACCCTTTCTTCATAATCTGAAGAAATGAAAAATAATAAGTTTTCAGATCAGATTCTCTGTAATGGTAAACAGCTATATATCAATGGAGGATCATATGTTGGAATAAGATAAGAATAATGGTATGAGATTTTGGATATTACATATAATGTTGTTACCCAATATTTCATTTATCATAAAAATGAGTAATGGATTAAAACATTTTCATTTCAATGACATGAATAATAAGCCTAAGAAATTATCATAAATCAATAACTAACCAAAATTTCAGTTAATAAAATTACCGCACCATAAAAGTATTGAAATAAATCCGTATGTAATGGTTAACATCTATGACATTAATATAATTATAGATTAGGAATCACAAGTAGTTTACCATTTCATAATGGATATGGCATCGTAACCCATTTCTTATTGTGCATCAAGCTCATTGGTATGTTTTCTATAACAGATGAAAAACCTCGGCTTGTTTTCCATCATTAACTAAAGAGATATAAAAAATTACTTATAAGTCCCGTACTTAAATATTACATAATATTTAATTACTTTGATAATTCACATTGATGATCATTTTAGGTTTAGTGTTTTTAAGAATTAGGCCATAACTATTAGGTCACACATGTCATAAAGTAGAAACTTCTACACAGTATCCATTTTTTAATAAAATAAACTCTTAAAAGAAAAAAATAATTCATTTCTTGATTTAAACCTTCTTTATTTCTTCCTTTCTCTTACCTTTCCTTATACCCTATGAAAAAACATTTCAAAAACATGGGATGGCACAAAAAAGCTCAGTAAGGGTTATAAAATAAAAAATGAAAAAAATTAGTCCATCGGTACATACACAAAAAATGTTCATTAACATACCTCAGGAAATCATATGATTTGTGAATAAATCATATAAATCCCAAATAATTAAGGTAATTTGTGGAATCCATATCATACATTCATTCAATCTTTCGCATCAATATACAGAGTAATTTTGGAATACCCATAACAATATATTACCTAAATATATTAGGAGTAAAATTATACTTTACCTCCTTCACATTTCTCAATTCATTGGTGAGCTATCTTGGACTCACCCATCCTAGGTTTATCACAGAACCACCCGTATACCTAAAAAATTCCCAAGAAAAATAACAAATAAAACAAGCATATAGGAAAGATAATTATTTGAAATTTTAATAACAATATATCATTTCAAGATAATGAAATAATATATGCCTTATACAAACCATTTTCAATACCCAAATACGTAAAAAGGTTTTATAGTACTCATTTACCTTTAAAAAACATTATGGTCTATTTAGGATTCAAAAGTTCAAATAATACTCACTACAGTAGAAAGGTCATTGTCATCGCGTAAGTTTAAAAGAAGTTTTTTTTTGTAAATTTATTTGTAGAAAAAATATAATCATTAAATGAAATGAAAAGACAAAGGGGTTTATATACAATATAAAATAAAGTCATGGATAAATCAAAATATCCCTCAATGAAATGAGATTTTGATGAAGTCTGTTGAAAAGATCATTTTTTAAATAAAATAGATCGATTATGTGTATTCACTATAATCATGCACAAATAAAATATAATTACATGATAAGCTATAAAAATTAATTTCTCATATAATCGAAGAACGGCTTAAACAAGAAATAGAAGATCAACCCAATGAATGGAAATTGGTTTAAGAAGTTCCATTACCTCGTGCCTGACTTGACTCATTCATTATTTAATCTCAAGAATAATAAAATAAAGGCAATTTATAGTTTCTTCAAAAACTTTTTCAAGTTTATTATTCTTTTAATAACATTTATAACCACATTATAAACATTACATAATCAATTATGTTAATAATGGTCATTTTGTTGATATTTGGTACATGAGTCAAAAATGAACGTCATATAATTACAAGTTTTCCATGTGGTTAAAATTTCATTATCTCTAGAATGATATTCTGGATTTTGATATCATATATATCATATATATTCAGTATATATATATATATATATAACATTACATAATAATTGGAAATAAGAAATGAAATGCACCGTTCATAGAGATCGTAAGACGTACCTATGCATGAACACTACATTCATTTTTATTTCATATTTAATAAAATTAAAACCTAATGATACGTAGGTATATTATAATTCCATTATAATATCATATATAATTTCATTAATTCCATCTTTTATATGTTCCATTTATGGCACGAATGAGACATATCACTTTGAGGGGGTGGTAGTCCACACTTCCTCAAATAAAATTATTGTATTTACCCATTATGGAAACCATAAAGGTGTGCGAAAAATGGAAAATACAGAGGCATAGAGACAATATAAATATAATTTATTACATATATAAATACATTTCCATCATAATGGCCAACATTATAGGGGGTAAGAGATAATTGAACAATTATCATTTCGTGAGGCAGTAGTTCACCATCAACAGAAACAGTATGATTCAATCTATTAGATGGAGGTGTGTGGAAGTGTTGTTATAATACTTCTGAAAAAAAACAACCTAGTATATTGGGTATACTATTATTGTTAAGAAAACAATTAATAAGAAGATTTTTGGGTGTGAAGAAGTAAAATACAAGTAGAGAACTTGAGGGAAGATGTTACCTTTAAATCGGGTAACTCCCATTGGATGGAACAAAATTACATTTTTGAAGTGCCTTATGCATAAGGTAAGACTTCTAGGAGGAATATATGGATGTTGGGAGATTATTTGGGTAGATAGTTTACAATACAATGGGCTTGAGAGGTGTGTTTAATGGGTTAGATGTGGTATCTTTTTATAAGTGGGAGGAGGGCTATTTTAGAAAGTTTCAATGTATAAATTTATTATAAAATGATTTTCTCTTTCTAAAGGCCCAAAAATTATTTTATTCAACGGTAAGTTGAATATAAGTCAAAATAAAATCATCCAATAAGAATTATATAGGTTTCGGAAATTTTTTAATACTTATCTTTTTTATTTAACTGTTTTTACTCATATTTAACTTTTACCATGTCTTCTTGTATATTCAATCTATATGGTAAATATAATTACAATAAAATTACAAGAGACCCAAAATGAATTATTAATGACATTTTTAACATTATATAAGTAATTTTGATAAATACTAGATTTTTCGGACTGTTTTATTGTTTAAAAAAATGGTAATTGATTTAAAAACTCTTTTTTGTCGATTCTATACTATTCATATAATGACTTTTTACAAAAATAAAAACCAACTCTATTCTTCTGAAAACATTAATTTCATAAAATAGAATAAGTCTTCATAATCTAAAAAACTATTGGAAGGCATAAAATCATTAAAAATAAATTTATTTTAACATTTATAATATCCTTTATTTGAATCCTTTATTAATGAAGCAATTACTACATCATCGTTGTGTCATAATTAAATTTATTTATTTAATGTATCAAATTAATAAATAAAATACCATTATGTAAGAAATATTTTTATATTTCCAATTAATATTTATAGTTAAAGTGATCACTTATATAACCTCATATAAATTTTTGTTAGTAAAATGATTCATGTTTATGATATTTTTAATTTTACTTTAAAAAAACATTATAAATGTCATTATCTTACCCAAGTGGATTTTAAAGGCCAAAATTCACACCCAATTATTTTATTCGTCATACATTACTAATACAATATGGTTATGACAAGTGTTAAGGTAATTTTATATTATTATAATATTATTTTTACCTTGAATTACCCTATTTACCTTTAATCGTGATAAATAAAAATGAGAAGTTTCTACTCACCAAAAAAATTCATCCTATTGAAACAAATTTCACTTACTTATAACAACCATGTTTCTCAGATTTTTTAAACTCAATTCAAAAATGTGTTAAAATTTTGTTTAAATGAAAAAATCTGTTTTCCAACTACTATGCAGTGTTTTTCACTATTCATCAAAAATTGAACATTTTCTGAAAAATAACAAAAATCCACCTAAAGATAAATTTGATATTACAAATTCAAAAATGATTCATATTTTACCAAATTCAAAACATAAATGTTTCATTAATTATTTTAAAATTAATTTCTGTTGTCAAAACATAGAAGTGTGTTTTTAAGAAATATTAACTATCAAAGGTTTGACCCTTATTAATGTCCAATTTTAACGGGAAATTACTTTCACTGACCAAAATTGTATTAAATTGTAAAAATATAATCCAATTACACTTTAAAACCAATAAAAATAACAACATAACTATTTAAATAAATTATATTAAAATACCAATTTTTAAATCAAATGCAGAATTTTTCACTATTCATTAAAAAATGAACTTTATCAGAAAAATACCAAAATTTCATATAAAGTAAATTTTGATGTCCCAATTCTGAAAAAAAATTTATTTTGTCAAAAAAAACATATAAAAGTGATAAAAACTATATTTAAAAGGTGTTTTCCCTCAAAAGGCGGTAAACCAACCTTTTAAATAATAATAGAGTATTTATGCTTAAAATTGGATTCATTCACATTTCAAGCCTCTAAATATTAATATATAAATTTAAAAACATTTAAAAAACATGCATCATAAAATTGTAGTTAGTTCTATTCATTCCCACAAATACAATGGCTATGCATTAACTACTATTTAAAATAATAATATTATAATTTTAATTTTTAGTATAACTCAACGTTGTGTGCAACGTAAGATTTCAATGAACCCCATCATTGTGTATCTAGTACCCCATTGAACATAGCATCCCCTTTAAAGTAAAATTAATATTTAATTCAAAAATATTAATAAATATGAAAATTTCATATTCTTTATTTACTTGGGATGTTACATCCTTCCCCCATTTGGAAATCGCATCCTCACAATTTTAAAATTGGGCCCCCACATATGAAAAAGAGTCAATAAAACTATAAATTAAAAAAATGAAGGATAAGTACATAGGTTAACCAAGATAACGCATTCTAGGATTCCATTAAAACATGGATATAAATGATAAATTAAGTGTCATGTTCTCAGGTGGATCGATAGAAAACATGACTATGATAATGTTAAAAACCAGAAAACCACAAACTTGTGATTGGTTAAACGTTCTTTGGTTTCCCAGTAGAAGAAGTAAATAGAGAAATTTTTTATGTTTCATTTAATAATGTTGGAGAATTTACATAATATATTGAGTAAGGACAAAAAGAAATATAATTACTTTTCTATTAGAGTTTCATCCTTTAAAAAATTTCTACGACAAACTCATCTTTATCCAAACGATGAGTATTCAAGTAGACTTGGTCACACCTAAAGTGATATAATCAACTTCCAGATAATCACATAATGTAACATCCCAAGTAAGTAATGAATAATAGATATTTTTATCTATGTCTACTAATGATTAAGATAGTGGTATAGCGGCTTAAAATGAAAATAAATAGAATCTTATGCATGGAATACACTAATATTCTTAAAAGATTGTTTTACTTCCTTTTGATGGCAAACCATTTTTGAATCTATATTTTGACAATTTTATAAACTATTTTTGTCAAAATAAATTTATTCTTTTTTATTGGGACATCAAAATTTACTTTGTGTGAATTTTTGGTATTTTTCTGACAATGTTCATTTTTTAATGAATAGTGAAAAATACTGCATTTTACATCAAAACTGCTTTTTAATCTAATTTATTTATATGATTAGATTATTTTTTGAATTGGTATTAATGTGTAATATGAATATATATTTACCATTTAATCCAATGGTGGTCATTGGAATCATTTTCACTTTGGAATTAGACTTAAACTGGTGTCAATCTTTTGATACTTATTGTTTTGTAAAAACACGCTATTTGCTCTGGCAGTGGGAATTAATTATTAAATTAATTAATGTGACTTATATGATTTGAATTTTGTAAAATAGACTTCATTTTTGAATTCGGAATATCAAATATAGCTTAGGGTGAATTTTTGGTAATTTTCTGAAAAACTTCAATTTTTGATGAATAGTGAAACCACTAAGTGATAATCAAGCAAACTGATTTTTCAGTTAAATGAAAGTTTACCACTAATGTGTATTGAATTTTGAAAATCCTACATACATGGTTGTCATTAAGAAGTAAAATGTGGTTCAATGAGATTATAATAATTTTTTGGTGAATAGTAACTTATTAAGTTCTTAATCACGATTAGTGGTAATTAGGGTAGTTTAAGGTATAAATAATACATTAATAAAATGAAATGACCTAGACACATGTATCAACCTCATTTGTTGTGTCATGGCCGACCATGACATGCCATGGGTCAACTTGGGGACCCCATGGATCCACTTTTGTTGGGAAATGACATAAATTACCTTTTATTTAATGTTAAAGTGAAAATGACACAAACATAATATGTTTTATGAAAACAATTTTTAAGTGAAGTTATACAAGTCCAAAATTTGATTATAAATAGTCATTGGAAAGATAAAAATATTTCCTATATCATAGTATTTTTTTATATTTTTGAGACATTAAATAAATTTAATTATTTATGACATAATAATGATGCAGCGATGACATCATTATTTGACGAGTTAAATAAAATGGAAAGATAATGTAAAATCTATGAACTACACACGTCCAAAACCAATTGGATGAGTGGATTTCGAACCCTTATCACCTTATCCACGAATTATATCAATGTGGGACCTTTTGAAACCAAAACACATTTTTCAAATAAAGTAATATTTCTTTACTTTCCAAAAGTGCCCCTCCTCTCCTCTTATAAAAGGCCCCCACCTCTACCTCATTTCACACACTCTTCAAGACTTTGGCTAGGTCAACCCCTGCCCATTTTCTCTCTACAAATCCCTCTCCTCATCCTAGAGGATTCCCTTTGGGCAGAATCCTTTCAAAGGAAGCCTTTAGGCTCAACTCAAAAGGAGTTACACTTTTAAAGGTAATTCATTCTCTCATGTTCATTTGTTTTATTTTGCTTCTCCAACCCCCTAAACTCTTTTTATTTACTTCTTTTGTAACAACACCAGTATAATCAATATACTAGGATGTTGTTATAAGATTTATTTGAGCTACACTCTCACACAACTACATCAAATGGTTAAATAACATACGGTTTCCGTGGATGGCGAAATTCTGCCTCCCGAAACGATGATTGTTCAACACTCATTTAACACCTTCAAAGGTGGCCATTATGATGTCACTATTTTTATATATGATATATAATATGTTTATGTTTTCCTTAAGCTTCTGTTTTTTTTATTTTGGGCATACCTTTATGGTTTCCATTATGGGTAAAACACGATATCTTCATTTTAGGAAGTGCGGACTACCGCCCCCTAAAAGTGATTTGATTCGTTAATACCATATGTGGGATGTGTAAAGGATAAAGTTAATAATATTATATATGTTATTATACTGGAATTATAATATACTCTTATATCATTATGATTCCATTCCAGAAAATATGAAATAGAAATGGAAGTAGCGTTCATGCGTACGTACGGCTTACCGTCTCCATGAACGGTGCATTTCATTTCTTACCTTTAAATGTGATGTAATATTATAAATGCATGTATGTACTGGATATATATGACATATATGATATCTACATCATGAATACCATTCTGGATATAATGAACCTTTGACCAAATTAACAACATGTAAGTGTAAGAAGTCTATTTTTGACTTAAGAACCAAATACCGACAAAATGAACATTATTAACTTAACTGATTACATGATGTTCATAACATGGTATAAAAGGAATAATGAACTTGAAAAAGATTCATAAGAAAGTAGAGATTAACTCAAGTTTATTATTCAGGAGAATAAAGAACGGTCAGGTCAAGTCGGATACGAGGTATGGGACTTCGTCTCAATCTCCTTTCGTTGAGGCATATTTTATTTTATACAAAACTTTCTTTTATAAGGTGTATAAACCCCTTTGTCTTTTACGTTTATTCAAAAGGAATCTTTTTTATACGAAGCGTTTACTAAATGACAAAAGGGAATGTTTTTGTCGTACGTATGCGGCGACAATGACTTCTCCGCCGTCGTAACCGTTATTTAAGTTTCGGCTTCCTCTACAAGCCATACCTTCTTTTTAAAAGAAAAATAAATACCATGTTTTACTTTTCTTTTATTTTGGTACAGAAAATGGTTTTCATAATGTTTTTAATATATTAATGTGTTGTATTGATATCTCGTGATTGAAATGTGGAAACGTTATGTTTCCTTTATGCATGTTTTATGTGATACGTTTATGTTGAGGTTCTTGGGCATTATTATGAAGACGGGTGGTTCCGTGATAGACTAAGGGCGGGTGAGCCCGTTATATCTCTCCAATGCATTGGGTAACGCGAAGGAGTGAAACTTTAAGGTTTCTCTGAAGAGATTTTAGGGAATATACTGTGATGGGTGTTCCAAACGTAACCAAGAGGGTTACTCCCTACGTAAGAATGTTATGAATGCCTCAAGTTACCTTTATGTCTTATGATTTCTATGATTTATTCATGATTTTATGAGGTATGTTAAAGTGCCTATGTTTTATGGGTAAAGTATGATTTCATTCTTATGTATATATGAACTCATGTTTCCTTTCCATGTTTTTTTTATAACCCATACTGAGTTTTTATGCTCATCCCAAGTTTTTGAAATGTTTTTCACAGGTCAAGGGAAAGGTACATGATAAGATGATAGAGTCAAGGATGTGTCAAGAAATAATACATGTTTTATTTTAAATGTGTTTCCATTGATGGGAATGAAGAATACTATCTTTATGTAACCACTTTGTTTATATGTGGAATGTAATGCAAGTTTTATGATCTAATTCTCTAAAACTCTAAACCCGAAAAGATCCTCAATGTGTAATCTTGTAATCACTCAAGATTAAGTAAGGTTTAAGGCTGGGGCCTTATAGTTGGTATCAGAGGTCGGTTTAGATAACTTTAGGAGTTAGAATTATATTAAATGATTATCCAAAAATTTTTTTTTTGAAATGATATAGCATTTACGGATTACCATGTTGATTTATCTAAGACATGTTTGTTCAGAATGGTTTTCCGCAGAGGAAACAGGGAAGCAGTGCTAGGAAGGCATACAGAAGGAAATAACCTTCCGAATCAGCATCCAGAAATGGTCGGAATTGGAACTGAACAGTTTGTTGCAGTAATGGCGCAGTTGACTCAAGCGATAAATGGCTGTGGTATCCATGCACGAGATCAGCCAGATCAACCGCAGAGGAACATGTCAGTGGTGGAACATTTCATGAGGCAACATCCACCATCATTCAGAGGATCATCTGACCCTGTGATAGCTGAAGGGTGGATTAAAGCACTGGAGAAGATTTTTGATGTCATGGGGTGTTCAGACA
Organism: Viscum album; assembly: GCA_963277665.1. Lineage (NCBI taxonomy): Eukaryota > Viridiplantae > Streptophyta > Magnoliopsida > Santalales > Viscaceae > Viscum > Viscum album. The sequence continues at coordinate 1,691,469,648 of OY728153.1, read as the reverse complement.
ATCAAAAGGTTAGTCTTGCTATTTACCGTTTGGAGGGTGAAGCAGATCAGTGGTGGTCTATGGTTAAAAATATCAGGGATGCCGATGAGATTGATGCTCTTGATTGGGATGAATTCAAAGGTATGTTTCTTGAGAAGTATTTTCCTAAGGCTGTTTGACTTAGGATGGAAAAGCAATTCTTGGAATTGAGGCAAGAGGAAGACTCAGTGGCTGCCTATGAAGAAAGGTTCACTCGATTGGCAAGGTATGCTCCAAATTTTATCCGGGACCTTGATAGTAAAATAAATCATTTTTACTCAGGATTAAAGCCAAAATATCGAAGGGCATTAGCTTCTCGTGAGTTTCAAAGTTATGAAAAGCTTGTTCGATGTGCTGAGAAGGTGGAAATGGAGTTTGCCGATGACCAAGTTTTCTATAACAACCAGTAGAAGAAGGGACCGAGGTGGCAGGAGAAAGGTAAGAATTCTTCAAAAAAGTCTGATGGTAAGAAAACTAAGTTTCCAGTTTGTGATAAATGTGGAAAAAGGCATGTTGGGGAATGTCTTATGAATTCTGGAAAGTGCTACCGATGTGGTAAGATGGGACATAAGGCTCGTGATTGCACTGAAAAGGATCAAGCTGAAGGTAAGAACAAATTTGATTTACAGTTAGTGAAGTGTTATAAGTGCAATGAGATGGGTCACTATGCAAATGAGTGTCCGACAAGGAGCTTGAGTGATGGGAAGCAGTTAGACTACAAGCAGAAAGGGGTGGTGAAATCCTTTGCAACTACTTCAGCAGATGTCGGGCCATCAAATGAAGTTGTATCAGGTACTTTGTTTGTTTTTTCAGATTATTCCAGTGTGTTGTTTGATTCGGGGTCTACACATTCTTTCATCTCTGAAACCTTTTCTAGTAAAATGGGAATACCATCTCAAGAAATGACTCCTGAACTTTTGGTAAAAACGCCTGGGGGAAGTGTCGAGGCAAAAAGAATTTATAAGAATCTTCCTATCCTTATCTGTGGAAAGAACCTAATTACAAACCTTATTGTTCTACCTCTAGTAGAGTTTGATGTTATCTTGGGTATGGATTGGCTCTCTATTTACCATGCTAAGATTGACTGTAGATCTAAAGAAGTTTCTTTTCAGAAATACTTTCAGTTTGTTTACAAGAATGAACCCTTACTTTTGATAACATATCAAGAGGCCGAGAAACTTGTAAAAGATGGAAATGAATGTTACCTTGCACACGTCGTTGAAAATAAAGGAACTGTTCAGATTAATGATGTGCCAGTGGTAAATGAGTATCCTGATGTTTTTCCTGATGAGTTGCCTGGAATAATACCAGATCGGGAAGTTGAGTTTACTGTTGACTTAGTTCCTGATGCTAAGCCAATTTCAAAACCCCCTTATCGAATGGCACAAATTGAATTTTTAGAGTTGAAGGAGCAATTGCAAGATTTATTAGAGAAAGGTTTCATTAGGCCTAGCACGTCACCGTGGGGTGATCCTGTTTTATTTGTTAAAAAGAAAGATGGTTCTATGAGACTTTGCATTGATTATAGAGCCTTGAATAATATCACTATTAAGAACAAATATCCTTTGCCTCATATCGATGATTTGTTTGATCAGCTCTAGGGAGCTCAGTTTTTTTCAACGATTGACTTGAGATCGGGGTACCATAAGCTGAAGGTTAAGGAGGCGGATATTCTGAAGACCGCGTTCCGTACGAGATGTGGCCATTATGAATTTGTAGTAATGCCTTTTGGGCTAACCAATGCACATGCTGTATTCATGGACTTAATGAATATAATTTTCCATGAGTTCTTGGATAAGTTTGTGGTGGTTTTCATTGATGATATTTTGGTTTTTTCTAAAAGTAAAGAGGAGCATGAAAAACATTTAAGGGTTATCTTGCAAACCTTAAAAGAAAAGAAACTGTATGGGAAATTCAGCAAGTGTGAGTTTTGGTTGCAACAAATTTCTTTCCTTGGTCACATTGTTTCTAAAGATGGAATAACTGTTGATCCTGCAAAAACAAAAGTTGTGGAAGAATGGCCAAGACCCACAAATGTAACCGAGATTCGTAGCTTCCTTGGTTTGGCGGGCTATTACCGAAGGTTTGTTAGAAATTTTTCACGGTTATCTAGTCCAATGACTAAGCTAACTCGTAAGGGTGTTAAGTTTATCTGGACAAAAGAATGTGATGATTGTTTTCAGGAATTGAAAAGAATATTGGTGAATGCTCCAGTTTTGGAACTACCTTCCAGGAATGGTGAGTTTGTCATATACAGTGATGCTTCATTGAAAGGACTTGGTTGCGTCCTAATGCAGAATGATCAGGTAATTGCTTATGCTTCACGACAGTTGAAAACTCATGAGGTAAAATACCCTACACATGATTTGGAATTAGCTGCTGTTGTTTTTGCTTTAAAAATTTGGAGGCATCATTTGTATGGAGTAAAGTGTGAAATATATACCGATCACAAAAGTTTAAAGTATATATTCACTCAGAAAGAGTTAAACATGAGACAAAGGAGATGGCTAGAATTAATCAAGGATTATGATTGTACAATTCATTACCATCCGGGAAAAGCAAATAAAGTGGCTGATGCTTTGAGTCGAAAAAGTAATGCTTCATTAACAATGTTGCGTTTGGAACATGATCCTTTGGTTAACGATTTGATGAACTTTGGCATAGAAGTTGTTGGTGCAGGAAGTCCTTCTGTTTTGTTTCAGGTATCAGTGAGATCTTCTCTATCAGATAGAATCAAGCAAGCACAGAAGCAAGACAGTGAGTTGCAGAAAAAGGTAGAGCTGGTTCAGAAAGGTAAGTTGCCTGAATTCAACATTGATAGTGATTGTGTTTTGAGATTTGGGAAGAGATTGTGTGTGCCTTGTGATTCACAGTTGAAGAGAGATTTGTTATGTGAAGCTCATAGTTCTCCGTTTTCAGTTCATCCGGGCAATACTAAGATGTATAGAGATCTGCGGGAGTATTACTGGTGGGATGGAATGAAAAGAGACATTGCTGATTTTACTGTAAAGTGTTTGACTTGTCAGCAGGTTAAAGCAGAGCGGAAGTTACCAAAAGGGATGCTTCAGCCTTTACCAGTGCCAGAGTGGAAATGGGAGAATATATCCATGGACTTTGTTGTTGGATTACCGAAGACATCTCGAGGTAATAATGCAATCTGGGTTATTGTTGATCGCTTGACCAAATATGCTCATTTCCTTGCTATACGAGATACTTTCTCTCTTGATCAACATTCCTGTTTGTATCTTAAAGAGATAGTCAGGTTACATGGAGTTCCTCTCTCCATTGTATCGGATCGTGATCCAAGGTTTACTTCTAACTTTTGGAAAGGCCTTCAGAAGTCGTTGGGTACTGAATTAAATTTTAGCACAGCTTTCCATCCTCAATCAGATGGGCAGTCAGAACGAACAATTTAGACATTGGAGGATATGCTACGAGCTTGTTCTATGGATTATCAGGGAAGTTGGGACCAACATCTTTCTTTGGTTGAATTTTCATATAATAACAATTTCCATTCCAGTATACAGATGGCACCATTTCAGGCATTATATGGGAAGCGGTGTCGAACTCCAGCTTTCTGGGATAAAGTGGGTGAAAGGAAGTTGATGGGACCAGAATTGGTAGAAGAGATGGTAGAAAACGTTCAGCTGATTCAGAAACACATGAGAACAGCTCAGAGCAGGCAGAAGAGTTATGCGGATAACCGGAGGAAGGATCTATCTTTCGAGGTAGGTGATCATGTTTTTCTCAAGGATTCTCCTTGGAAAAGTGTGATGAGATTTGGTAAGAAAGGAAAGTTGAGTCCAAGGTTCATTGGACCATACGAAATTCTGGAGAGAGTTGGATCAGTTGCATACCGAGTGGCTTTACCACCGAGTTTATCTCAGGTACACAATGTTTTTCACGTTTCGATGGTGAGAAAGTATATGCCAGATCCATCTCATGTTTTGAGCCCAGAGGTAGTTCAGCTGGAAGAGAACCTATCTTATGAGGAACAACCGGTCCAGATTCTTGACCATAGGGAGCAAGTGTTACGGAATAAGGTGATTAAGCAGGTAAAGGTTTTTTGGAAAAACCACATGATTGAAGAGGCAACATGGGAATCTGAAAATGCAATGAGGGATAAGTACCCCCATTTATTCGATAAGTAAATAAATTGCGGGGACGCAATTTTCTAAAGGGGGGAAGGATGTAACATCCCAAGTAAGTAATGAATAATAGATATTTTTATCTATGTCTACTAATGATTAAGATAGTGGTATAGCGGCTTAAAATGAAAATAAATACAATCTTATGCATGGAATACACTAATATTCTGAAAAGATTGTTTTACTGCCTTTTGATGGAAAACCATTTTTGAATCTATATTTTGACAATTTTATAAACTATGTTTGTCAAAATAAACTTATTCTTTATTATTGGGACATCAAAATTTACTTTGTGTGAATTTTTGGTATTTTTCTGACAATGTTCATTTTTTAATGAATAGTGAAAAATACTGCATTTTACATCAAAACTGCTTTTTAATCTAATATATTTATATGATTAGATTATTTTTTGAATTGGTCTTAATGTGTAATATGAATATATTTTTACCATTTAATCCAATTGTGGTCATTGTAATCAATTTCACTTTGGAATTAGACTTAAACTGGTGTCAATCTTTTGATACTTATTGTTTTGTAAAAACACGCTATTTGCTCTGGCAGCGGGAATTAATTATTAAATTAATTAATGTGACTTATATGATTTGAATTTTGTAAAATAGAATTCATTTTTGAATTCGGAATATCAAATATAGCTTAGGGTGAAGTTTTGGTAATTTTCTGAAAAACTTCAATTTTTGATGAATAGTGAAACCACTAAGTGATAATCAAGCAAACTGATTTTTCAGTTAAATGAATGTTTACCACTAATGTTTATTGAATTTTGAAAATCCGACATACATGGTTTTCATTAAGAAGTGAAATGTGGTTCAATGAGATTATAATAATTTTTTGGTGAATAGTAACTTATTAAGTTCTTAATCACGATTAGTGGTAATTACGGTAGTTTAAGGTATAAATAATACATTAATAAAATGAAATGACCTAGACACATGTCTCAACCACATTGGTTGTGTCATGGCCGACCATGACATGCCATGGGTCAACTTGGGGGCCCCATGGATCCACTTTTGTTGGGAAATGACATAAATTACTTTTTATTTAATGTTAAAGTGAAAATGACACAAACATAATATGTTTTACGAAAACAATTTTTAAGTGGGGTCATACAAGTCAAAAATTTGATTATAAATAATCATTGGAAAGATAAAAAGATTTCCTATATCATAGTATTTTTTTATAATTTTTAGACATTAAATAAATTTAATTATTTATGACATAATAATGATGCAGTGATGACATCATTATTTGACGATTTAAATAAAATGGAAAGATAATGTAAAATCTTTGAACTACACATGTCCAAAACCAATTGGATGAGTGGATTTCGAACCCTCATCACCTTATCCACGAATTATATCAATGTGGGACCTTTTGAAACCGAAACACATTTTTCAAATAAAGTAATATTTCATTACTTTCCAAAAGTGCCCCTCCTCTCCTCTTATAAAAGGCCCCCACCTCTACCTCATTTCACACACTCTTCAAGCCTTTGGCTCGGCCAACCCCTGCCCATTTGCTCTCTCCACATCCCTCTCCTCATCCTAGAGGATTCCCTTTGGGCAGAATCCTTTCAAAGGAATCCTTTAGGCTCAACTCAAAAGGAGTTACACTTTTAAAGGTAATTCATTCTCTCATGATCATTTGTTTTATTTTGCTTCTCCAACCCCCTAATCTCTTTTTATTTACTTCTTTTGTAACAACACCAGTATCATAAATATACTAGGATGTTTTTATAAGATTTATTTGAGCTACACTCTCACACAACTACATCAAATGGTTAAATAACATACGGTTTCTGTGGATGGCGAAATTCTGTCTCCCGAAACGATGATTGTTCAACACTCATTTAACACCTTCAAAGGTGGCCATTATGATTTCACTATTTTTATATATGATATATAATATGTTTATGTTTTCCTTAAGCTTAGGTTTTTTTTATTTTGGGCATACCTTTACGGTTTCCATTATGGGTAAAACACGATATCTTCATTTTAGGAAGTGCGGACTACCGCCCCCTAAAAGTGATTTGATTCGTTAATACCATATGTGGGATGTGTAAAGGATAAAGTTAATAATATTATATATGTTATTATACTGGAATTATAATATACTCTTATATCATTATGATTCCATTCCAGAAAATATGAAATAGAAATGGAAGTAGCGTTCATGCGTACGTACGGCTTACCGTCTCCGTGAACGGTGCATTTCATTTCTTACCTCTAAATGTGATGTAATATTATAAATGCATGTATGTACTGGATATATATGACATATATGATATCTACATCATGAATACCATTCTGGATATAATTAACCTTTGACCAAATTAACAACATGTAAGTGTAAGAAGTCTATTTTTGACTTAAGAACCAAATACCGACAAAATGAACATTATTAACTTAACTGATTACATGATGTTCATAACATGGTATAAAAGTAATAATGAACTTGAAAAAGATTCATAAGAAAGTATAGATTAACTCAAGTTTATTATTCAGGAGAATAAAGAACGGTCAGGTCAAGTCGGATACGAGGTATGGGACTTCGTCTCAATCTCCTTTCGTTGAGGCATATTTTATTTTATACACAACTTTCTTTTATAAGGTGTATAAACCCCTTTGACTTTTACGTTTATTCAAAAGGAATCTTTTTTATACGAAGCGTTTACTAAATGACAAAAGGGAATGTTTTTGTCATACGTATGCGGCGACAATGACTTCTCCGCCGTCGTAACCGTTATTTAAGTTTCGGCTTCCTCTACAAGCCATACCTTCTTTTTAAAAGAAAAATAAATACCATGTTTTACTTTTCTTTTATTTTGGTATTGAAAATGGTTTTCATAATGTTTTTATTATATCAATGTGTTGTATTGATATCTCGTGATTGAAATGTGGAAACATTATGTTTCCTTTATGCATGTTTTATGTGATACGTTTATGTTGAGGTTCTTGGGCATTATTATGAAGACGAGTGGTTCCGTGATAGACTAAGGGCGGGTGAGCCCGTTATAGCTCTCCAATGCATTGGGTAACGCGAAGGAGTGAAACGTTAAGGTTTCTCCGAAGAGATTTTAGGGAATATACTGTGATGGGTGTTCCAAACGTAACCAAGAGGGTTACTCCCTACGTAAGAATGTTATGAATGCCTCAAGTTACCTTTATGTCTTATGATTTCTATGATTTATTCATGATTTTATGAGGTATGTTAAAGTGCCTATGTTTTATGGGTAAAGTATGATTTCATTCTTATGTATATATGAACTCATGTTTCCTTTCCATGTTTTTTTTATAACCCATACTGAGTTTTTATGCTCATCCCAACTTTTTGAAATGTTATTCACAGGTCAAGGGAAAGGTACATGATAAGATGATAGAGTCAAGGATGTGTCAAGAAATAATACATGTTTTATTTTAAATGTGTTTCCATTGATGGGAATGAAGAATACTATCTTTATGTAACCACTTTGTTTATATGTGGAATGTAATGCAAGTTTTATGATCTAATTCTCTAAAACTCTAAACCCGAAAAGATCCTCAATGTGTAATCTTGTAATCACTCAAGATTAAGTAAGGTTTAAGGCTGGGGCCTTATACATAATCCTTAAAATATGTATTATATATATCCATTGTCTTTATATATTAACCGAATCCAAAATGGTTAGTACAAGATCAGATAATCCCCAAAAGGGTAATCTTTTTTGAAAAGATATACTACTCTTAATCTCCAAAATTGAACAAACAATTCCCAAAGATCAAAAAATAACAATATATAAAAAATTGTACATAAAATTATTCAATATAATCCTAAATAAAATTTAAACCCAATACTTGGAAGAATTTAACAACATAGTCGTCCATATGAAATCTTATCTTTTATCTCCAAATAACATTGACTACTCTTGAAGTCTCATACTGAAGTGTAATTAACCAAATCACATATTCTCTTTGAAAGGTTCATCATTTCCATAAATAACCCAAATCACTATATGTCCATAATAAAAACATAGATTCATCCAAAATAAAATTTCAACCATTACTCTCCAAATGAAATCCCATAGTATTCTATTTTTCTTAGGCTTATAGTGTTTCCCCAAAGAATAGAACGTCTTCCAAAATAACCTTTATCACATAATAGCCAAAACATTATTCTATACTAAGGATATTAAATTTATTAAACATAATTTTCCAAAATAAATTTATTCTTGATACATAAAATCATTTAACTAAAATGAATTAGTCATACTAACCAGGGACTTCATGTAGTCCAGTGGTATGAGATAAATCATAGTAGCACTTCGGTTGTGGGTTCGATTCCAACATCTTTTTCCGACGCAATGGGTTGGCACACTATCTGTGTGTTATACATTTTCCAAAATTATATAATTTTATGAAATTACCAAAAATGAGATAAATTATTCAAAAATAATTATAACATTGTTTAACCAAAAATGTTATCTCATACCTCGCATTTTCATCCAAAAAATTAATAATGTGTAATTTCCTCAAAAACAAAATATCACCTAAACCACAAAGGATATCCATTTCTTTCATAGAAGAAATGATCATTATTCTTGAATAAAATTTTCACATATCAATATTAATGGTTACACATACTACAAAATGTTTTTCAAAGTAATCCCATCATCAAAATAGCCTTAATACTTATAAGAATTTCATCATCTTAAACTGTACCATAACTCCGGAATCCCTTATATGTATACCTCTTTCACATTTTTTTGGAACCAAGCGCACAATGGAAGCCCCAAATAAGTGGTTTTAAAAAAAATCAACCAATGATCGACGTAAACTTGTCGATGTTGGTGCACAACATACCAGTATTAGTTGTGAACCATGCGTGAAGGGTTTTAAGCACAAAATAAACTGTAAAAAATAACTGGTTTAAATCTGAAGCTGTGCACGACGTCTGCTTGTCATTGGTGATCACTGCTCAAATAATTTGAAGTCGAATTATTCTATATCATCCAAACATGCTTCAAGTAACCTATGGGAGCACTATAGGTCATAATTCGGGTGCGAGCACAGAATTGGGATGACGGCTTCAAAGCTCCAACGACCACTGCATCACTTCACTAGAGATGCCTGAGAGAGAGAGAGATCCTTGCTCCTTGGATACATAATCTATCTCTCTAGAACATGGGATAGAAGAAAGGAGATATAATCCCAATGAACAGTGCTTGTAAAAATACCCTCCTATTATATTTATAGTGGTTAATTAAAATACCTGGAATCACCTCACCGACCCCAAATACTTAATGTACTATCAACAACATTTTATGACTACTAAACAGATCCATAAATATTATTATCATTTACGTGTAATATATTAAAATATATTACATGATAATATTTTAGTCATTAACATGACTCATCATTCCCATAAATATTAATCGATCCTTGAATATATTTAATATTCCTCAATTAATATTTTTTCATGTATTTACTAAAACTCATAAATACATAGTATAATTAAATTCAATAACCATTATTATAAACTCAAATAATATGAATTTATTTATTTTATTAGTGATCATTTTAAATTGGACAAATCCTGGACCGTAATGGTGGGGCCCAATATGTCCAAAAACATCTACTCAATTGAATATGAATGATTCTTGAAGACACTATTGTGTAGGACCCTCAAGTCCCTTATCTCGACAGACGTGAATTGTATTCACAGACCAAGAGCGGGATCAAGTAACCAATCATGGACCCTGAAGAGATAATTATTGTCACAGAACTGAAAACCAACCTGTGAACACACATTGTGTAATATAATCTCTTTTTCTGTAATATCTCATAATGCAGGACACACTCACGTGTCATCGCCCTTTTCTATATTTATAGTTTATTGATTTAATTGAACGAATTTACTATTGATTGCTATGTCTATGGTTTTATGAAGGTACTTCCATCAATATCAATATGGCCATAGATATATTACTTCCATAACCCAGAAGTGAAAAATCCTTTATTGACCATTCAACAAATGCCATGCCACCAATTACGCTCCCAACACAAACTACCTCGCCACGACTTCATTGCCATGGTTTTATTCTTGCATCAGAGTACGGATTCAAATGAAATTCATTGGTAATGATCTCATGTCAGGAGACCATTACACATGATCGTAGATAGGAACATTCAATAACAGTAGAAACATGTGGTGTTCCTATTGGTAGGATAGCCCTCATGATCTCACTACTAGAGATCACCACGTTTAAACTTCATGAGAAGATATCTCAATTCCTCTAAGGCCTACGAGCCATGTAATACTTATGCCTATGGGCCTTTTAAGGGTTCCACCTCACCCCTTGAAAGGTGGATTATCAAAAATCAATAAAAATGAAGGCCTTCAATCCATTGGAGGAGTTATGATCCCCTAGTACCAAATAGTCAAACATTGACTGTGTCCAGTCAGTAAGATGTATCTAGAGCATAGAACATATATTTATGATTAATTTAATAGTATATGTAGGTTCTCATTATAGTTTTGAAACTACTATAACCTTTCTATGAAACAATTAATATTTGGACATTATCATTTCAATAGTGGACGCATAAAATTCTACACTATAATGGTAAGATGACATCATGTATAGCTAAATGTACACACGATATGGAAATCAAAAGCCCTAAATAGTTTGGTCAAGGGAACCCACTATTTCTACACTCCCACTTTCAGTAGAGCCAAATTTCTATCCCAACTTGTCAGCTACTCACATTATTAACATCATATTTCTGTTGAGTAATGGCTTTAGCTATAGGGTCCACCACAGTTCCACTGTGTGTCTATTCTACTATTGCGACCTTATCTCATTGAGTAAAAAATCTCAAGAGATGGTATCCTGGGTATATATACCTTTTCCATTATCATAGCTTAACATCTTGTCTATTAAGATTATCATAATTTCCCTTAAAATAATAATTTTCTTACCAGGTTCTATTTCAAGAACTAGAACAAATTATTGCATTTAACTACTTCTCAGATGCCTTAAAAGCTGCAACATACTCGGTATTTGTAGGTATGGCTAACAATGACTGATATGATCTTGACTCACTCATCATCATTATCCAAAATATGAAGGCAGATCACATTGATCAATGACATACTAGTTTGTATACTCCAAAACTAGTATCCTTTTTAATCCATTTCCCAGGTACATATCTTTCGTACATTCAGAAGCACAATCAGATAGTTTTTAATGCATCCATTGTAGTGCTCCTAGTTATAACTGATATTTTATAATTGTAAAATATATCCCAGAAATATTAATTCTTGAACATATCTTTGCATGTGTGATTGATCCATCACTCCAACGTATGTATTTCAACTCACCACATTTATTTCATCCCTTGTCACGGACATGTCAATATGGATAGATTATTCCCCATGACATAGGCAACAATTAATCTATTTAATTATTCCAATATGTATTTTTCAATATAATTACATTAATGTATGATGGACTAGGACCAAGAAACCTATAGATCTACCTTAGTAGATCTTGTTCCCTAGAACATAGGTTGCTTCTTTAAGTTAATCATTGGAGAATAAATTTCTTTTTAGTCTTAACTAACTTAAAGGCCAATCTTTTTTCCATATGTTTCCGAACATACTTCACATGGAAAACATTGATGCTCCAACTAACCTCTCATATACACATGGAAATGAATTTTTTAAAATGTATATACTATGATCATGTTTCTTTACATTAATCATAAACTGGATTTCAGTGACCTGAAACCTTTTTTAGCATTCTGTGATGTGACTATCCCTTTTTGGTTGCGTCGTATAGACACTATATTAGATTGGTGGTCATTAAATCCAATGATAAATAATTTGATCATAGATATTAGCTATGATAAGTAAAATTATAATGGATTTTGGCTTAACAACCTAGTCAATCCAATCAGGACTTATTGGTTTTGTACTTTTACCACCCATGTATGAACTCACTTGAATACCCAATGTAGTATTCAAAATAATAAGCCCCTTATCACTTTGATACATGGAATCCATTAATTGAATTTTAGTTGGTCTTATCAATATTAGCTAATTTCTATATACTGCTTACTTGTAGGAAATTATATTCACATTGAATAATAGATCACCAACCATAATGAATATAAAAACCATCCCCATGGTTTTATCCTTCCAATGCAATGTGTGTCTTTGGAACATACTATGTTCAACATGCACTTGTGGAACTAGTTCCTATGCTAATTAATTGTGCATCTTGAGCTTTGACTAAACATAATTCAATATAGCTCCCACTATCTCTAATAGAGATATGCACCCTTATATAGATATGTATTCCATTAGTTGACTAAAAAATTTATATCTTAAGGAATTATGTAATATCCTAAGCAAGCATTAGGATAGGTTCCTTTAATGCATAATGTGTTCATCCCGAATCAAGTATGTCTGTATCTGAAAAAACTATTTTCATCCAAACATTAGTCCTTACGACATAATGGATTTACGTTATACTATGACTCGTATGATATCCATCTATCATTATAGTTGTCATATGGTTATGGGATATCACCATTGTTTGCAGATCATTTCATGAAATATAATGGATGTTTCTGCAAGTTCTAACATTGATAATACCTATTTCAAAATTTTGATGTATAACATATGCATTTTGGAATTTCTCTACACTACATGTTTTTGGATCAATATTTATATGTAACACTTCTCAACCTTCATCATCATTATCATTAATGTTGTGAAATTGATAAGGTAATGTTCATTTTGGAATTACTCCACTCTACATTAGCATGATTGATGAATTCTTGGTCGAGATATTATTTGGTATCCCAACCCGAAGCAACTCATATCTCATTTACATGGATATACATAACTTTATTATTCCTTAATTACATAATTTAATTTTCTGAAGAATATATACCTCTATCTTATACTCGGAATAGTTCATTCTTACTTTTTGACTATTTCCAAAAGCTTTGGAAAATACCTTTATTTCTAAAGTCTCTTTTTTTCAAACTGAGGATGTTGATAATACCAAAAGTATTTTTCTATGATGAGCCTAAATACCATTCAATGTATATTCATGATGTCCATTTTTAGTACTACTTGATAAATAATTATCCTATCACAACTGGGTATAAGTCTTATATTGATCAATAATTGCCTATGATTCATGTATTATTGAACTAGTGATCATGTTTACCAAAAAAAACATTCATTCCAGAACCAGAATGAATATATCCTTGCGTACAAGGACACATGAGATTAATGTTTGTGGTTATTCTCCATAATAGTTTAATACAAATAATTTACATGTAAATTTATAAGTCTTGTACCTCCCACCATTGGCCTAGGTATCACCCTTTCACAGCCATTTGGAGAATACACTCAACCTCTAGTTAGGTATCTATACTTAATTGGTTAACATATTATAATATACATATGTCAAAAATATATTGTATTTAATACCCATGTAATAAGAGGAAACATTACATTGATGAAAATTCTTGATATATAAGTGATAACTTTCTTCTTTAAATTAGTTTATTGCTTTTAAACATCCATAATATTATTTCATGATATGCAGTACAAACAACCTTTGTTTATACCTCATTAATTGAATGAAGTCATGAATGAGTCATTATAATTAAATGACGTTGACATTTACACATTTTTCGTCAATTTATTCACTATAAAAATTAATGATAAAATAGTCTTTGAATTCTTATTCACTTTGAGAACCTTACCTGGAATGGTAATGAATCATTTACTCTATACTTATTCATTTTGGGACTAAAAACGATACTTGAGTAAGGGTGATGAAAATGATATGAGAAAGGGATCCATTTAAATATCATGATCAATCATTCAATTTACACATGTTGGTGTAACATCCCCTTATTCATATCATTGCTTCTCTTTCTCTTTGAAAACATCTCATTGATGAGACTTCATGTCTTATCATCCATATCTGAGTGTAGCAACAGCAACTGATACCAGATATTGATGAAAGAAAAATGATATAACTATCATATGATTTGTACAGTAGTTTCCTTGAAGAAATTTTCCCCCTTGCTTCTTGAGGTTGTTTAACAGTGTTTAGGACACTATCACTTTGAGTTTCCTATAACATAGTACTATGCGCACATGCATGTACTATTCATGGATACTCATATTAGGGAGGACATTTACTTTGTCCAGTATAATATCACAGTTTATTTAAATATGTAGTATATCTTTCCATTTTCTACAAAAATAAATTTTGGTAGATTAGTGTCTTTTATCTTATTACCATTTAGACATTTTTGTTAATTACATAAATCATTTAATGTCTCTGACTATTTTATCAGATTCTAGGAACCCTCTGTACTAGAATCGGAATACTCCATCGCTTGAGTATTCTAGTCGCATGGATCATGGACGCACCCCTCGTAGTCTACAAGCTATGGCTATGCCACTACTTGGAGGGTTCTAGGTAGGCTCTTGGCTGGCTAACCTGTTTAACTTGCGGTTCCTAGATCAGTTGAGTGAAGTCTCGGCTTCTTAAAACTAGAACATGATTTACTCAATGCTTGCCTCTAAAATTACAAATAGCTAGCTATGGATATTTCTTTGTAGTAATTTTATTTATGTCGACCCATCACTCTTATATGTAATCCCCAGTAATAAGAGGTACCCTTAGTTATGTAATGATCGACACCTCAAAAAATCTGTTTTTTCCAAATTTAAAAGACAGAATGTGGTTATGAATTAATATATTTTTGAGGGTTTTATTATTTTTAGTGCGATGAAAGAAATACTTTTGTATTTTTATAAGCATGTATTATATGATCTTACTCATAACTAACTGTGCTAGATATAGAAATATCATTATGTAACCTGTTCATTTTATCATGCATGCATATTTATTATTATACTATGTGATCGTGCAATAAACTACACATGCATAAAAATAATAAACCATGCAAAAAAAACTGAACACCTGATCATGAGCCAGTACTATTGGATGATCTGTTGAGTGAGAAATGGAGAAACCAAAAACTTAGGGTTAAGTATCTTTAGTTACGTGGACTGCACCTTGATTAGTAATGCCTGCTCATCCAATGCAACCATCTCTTGTCTGTTGTGTCGCTGTTACTTGTGGCGATGTGAATCATTGGTCATCTCATCATTATACAATTATACTCACACGTAGTTTAAGGGGTCTCAGGGTATAAAATTAAAACTCTCAGAATGGGTGTGCATGCCCTTATACATATAACGACTCTGAGATGACATGTAGGTCACCTTTTATTTAATTTATCTAATCATTAAAAAACAATGAAACAGCTAAATAAATAAATTAACTGAATGAACCAAACATACATTGGAAGGTACACATCTAATGATTAGTCATAAACTCATTAAACTCGCATATATTAAGTAAATTTAGAATAAAAATTAAACCTGCAATAAAAAAAATTTGAGGGTATTATTTATTGATTTAAAATTTATCTCTAATTAAAATTCACCAAATATCATCATTTGGTCCCTATTATTTAACATAATTTTAAAACTAGAAATTAAATTAATTAAATAATTTAATATCATAAAATTAAATTAATTTAGAATTATTAAATTTTAATAACCAAAAATTAGTACGTAATTAATTTAATTACTAAATGAAATTTAAATAAGTAATTTAATTAATTTCTAAAAAAATTATTATTTTCAGGCTCAAAGAAAAGAGGGTAGAGCCTGTGTTGGTTGGGGAGAACCGACATAGGTTCATTCCGTTCCATGATGACCTCGTGTTATGTAGTTCTGATTCAAGATGGTTTTTCCATGCCAGTTCTGAGATAAGCAGACCCACCCAAGTCCATTTCAGGATAAGGTAGCCCATGCATTGGTTACCTCTCTACTCAAATGTCCAGGTAGTGACCAAAATTGGGTCAGGTCTGGGGTGGCACAAGCTGGATGTAGAAAAGCCCGCCTGTATGGTGTCCGCGTGATACACAAAAGTGTATGTGATTCAATTAAGGAGGCAGGGTCTCGGATTAGGCAGCCGCTAGGCGGAGCGAGGTGGACAGACCAAGGGCGGAGGTAATGGCTAGCTGGACACAGCTTCGCTGCAAGAGGAGAGGTGGATTGGTGTGGGGAAAAGCATTAAGGGTGCGCCGATTAGGTTTCATTTTAGGGGGAAGACCAGAGGAGGGGTGTCATGGGGTGCCGATGCTGGGCTAGGTGTGATGTCGGCCTGTGCTCGAGGAGCTGTGGGCCATGGATGAGTGGCCTCACAGTGGAGCTCTCATCTCTTGGCTCTCAGCGGTGATTCCCTAACTTCAATAGAGACTACCTCGGCCTCCCCCTTCCCATCATCGGGAGGTGGGGGGGATCTAGCCCATCTTACTTGGAATCCATTATCCTTCCTTCTTATCTCCATCCCTGATTCCAGCCCTATTTTTTCAGCCATTTCACTTAGCCCGATGGTTCCGAAGCTATTTGGAGGCGCACCTCATCATCTGTTTTCACTTTTTTAGTTCACAAAAGTTTCAAGCCTCTTGGATCTGACTCTAGTGGATCATTTCATGCATCGAATCCCTTCAGTAGAAGTATTTGACTTCTTTTTCTTCGAATCATGGGGGTTTCAATGGTCTGTGATTGTTGGTCTTCTCGACAAATTCCACCTGATGGTTCGTTTCGCCTTAGAGGAAGACATGGTTCATGTGTGGTCCTGTGGTCCTTATAACTGCATCAGTCTCAAGTTTTTCCTATTTCTAAGGTCTTAGGATTTTCATATGAATTGGGAATCCTCTTCAGTCGCAATCTGGGATTCTTTCCTAGAACATCCTTTTCATTCCAAAACCTTGTAATCCTCTGGATGATATGGGACATGGTTGGAAGTTTTCTATGCTCCGAAAACCAGACTCTGTCTGTTAGCCATCTGATTAAACCACGGATTTTGGTAGAGGTTTATGTCTCTAAGGCACCAGTGGAGTGGGTATGGGTTTTTGTTGGTTAATAATTCATGTTCAGGAAATAAGTATTCTATGAATCCTGGGTGGAGTAATGTAAGATTTTTCGACAGCTATGGAATCTCGATACTAGTTTTTGGAGAGGAGCTATGTGTGGGGGTGTTGATCCGATGAAGGATAGAGTTGAGCTACAGCTTAGGTGGGAGGTAATTTTATGGTGGATGTAGGAAGAACTAAAATCATGATTGTGGATTATTTTTCCCACCTGACGAATGATTTAGGTGATCTCAAGCAGACTGAGCATTATCTGCTGGATTCAGAGAAGGCTGAGGAGGATCACGTTAATGAGTGCTTAGACATTAGGCTTCTATCTCCAATGCTAGCCATTGATCAATGGGTTTTGTTGTTGGTGGGAGTGGGTGAAAACAGAGGTGATAATGGTGTTCTTGTGGGTGATTACAAAAAAGAGGTTGGGCCAGCTGTAATGTGGTCGGGGAAGTCCTTCTTGCTCGTTGCTACAGAACATTATCTTGGACAAGGAAGGTAGGATGGGTTTATTGTATTGGGACACTTAGACCAAAAAATTCCCATTTCTAAGTCATCATCTTTTCATAAGAATAGGAGTGCGGGGAATAAGATAATATCATAGTGGTTAAAATAGGAAAGGCGGACTCTCCGTGTAGGCCGAGGCCTCTCAATGAAGGCCCGAGGGTTGTGTTAAAAAAAACTGTTTTGATGGTCTGGCAGTTCAAGAACTTACATTGGTGCATGAAGAAGAAGATTTAGGTGATGAAAATTATATCCAACATTTTGTGGATAGTTTGGACTGTTTTCAAGGAAATGGTCCCCACAACCCAAGAAGGAAGAAATAAAATAAAGAAAATTTTGACTCAGGGAAATGCATTGTCATACTGGGGGAAAACCCCAAGGGACACAAAGACTATTCTCACTTACATAACCTAGTGGGAAATAGGTCGTCCATGAAAGGTGGAACTAAGGAATGATAAGACCCACAAGGTCATGAATGTGGAGATCAAAGCAGAGAAGTAAGAGTGATGGAAGAAGAGGTAGGGGAGTTTCTGAGGATCATATTCCACTCTGTGAAGAAATGACTGAAACAGTCCTTCAGCCCAATGCCTCAAACGGCGATATTTTACAGATCTATGAATGATGGTTGTAGTCTATGATCACTAAGGAGATAGAGGTGAGGATAGGAAAGAAGGACCGAATCATCTCTTTAGGCATCATCCAAGGCAAAATCACCCTGCATGAATTCATCAAGACAATGGACAGAATGGTTTCACACCTTGAAGAACATATCAAGGACAATCTAGACACCTAGATTAGTACTATACACTTTTAATTACATAGAATGTCTGACTCAAATAATATTATTCATGTCTATATTAATTTTTTGATCTCTTTCATTACATAGTGGTCCTTGTTTTTTGAACTATGGTTTCCCATTCTCCATTAAAGTGTCTTAATAAAAAAATTTATTTGGAAGGAGTGGCCTCGGGGTGGCCCGCTGGGTGTAGTTCCCTAGTTCTGTGCACTGTAGCACCTCTCCATGGGGAGGGAGGACAACCCGGTGCAGATCCATGGGAGAGGACGATCGGTGGGGCACCGGGGTGTGGGACTTTCCGGCACGGCAGGAGAAGTGCAGCCTTGTGTACGGTAGAGTGAATAAGAGGGAGGTGGTAGGTCATCAGGAGTGGCGGCACATGGGTGATGTAGGCACGCCTGTGTGGACTGTCCGCATGTGGGACTAATACAAGGCTCTTTGAGTGGGAGACGACAGGGCCAGGTTTTCTACTGTGCACCAGTGTGGTCTAGGGTAGAGCCGATTCTACGGGGTAGGAAAAGACACGGGGGGCTGCTCGGCCCCCCAAACCCGAAACCCATTTTTATATTTTTTAGGTGACCTGCTATGCAGGTCCGCCTCTTCCTCTTGTTTTATTAATGTTGTAAACCTTCAAAGAAGGTCTCCCCCCCTTTTAAATATTTTTTTCCAAGACTTGCAAATTATGTGATTCCTTTTTGTTATGTATTTCTCCCCCTTTCCCCATTTAAATTTCTAAAGGCTATTTAATCATTACAAAGTAATAATAATAATAATAAAATATTATTATAATAAAAACTACAATAATAAAATAATTATTAAGATAAACCCATTATTATTATTATATAATTATTATAATAATAAAAAAATTTAACATCACCAGAAAATACAATTCTGGTGACCCACACAAATTTTTTTCAATCTGAATTCATAACGTCAGATGTCAGCAGACTGGACATCTCACATCCGATTCAGATTCTATTTGCAGCATTGCGACCGTATCAACACACTCTTTATATCTTAATGAAAATTTAATTTTTTTCATTGACCTATAATCTTCATGCGTCACTCTAATACAACTTGTTTGAACTGGGCATGCAGCGAAAGCCCCAAACAGGTGGGTTTTTTAAATCATTTCCACCATTGATCGACGTAAACTTATCAAATTTGGTGAATAGAAGCCTTATATTATCTTAGTACCACATGTGAAGGATTTTAAGCACACAATAAATAGTAAAAAAATATCTGGTTTAAATCTGAATCCGTGCATGACGTCTACTCGTCGTTGGTGATCGCTGCTCAAAGAATTCGAAGTCAAATTCCTCTAGATCATCCATGCCCACATCAAGGATTCTGCAAGAGCTCCATTCATCATTATCTGGGTGTTAGCATAGAATTGGGATGGCACCTTCGATGCTCCAATGACCATTGCATCGCTTTGCTAGCGATGCCAGAGAGGGAGCTCGATCCTTTCTCTTTGTATCTAGAGGTTCTCTCTCTATAATGTGGGAGAGAAGAGAGGAGAGAGAATCCCTATGAATAGTTTTTTGGAAAAATCACATCCTCCTCTATTTATAGTTTTTAATTAAAATACCCGGTATCACCTCACTGGCCCTGATTACTTAACTCACTATTAACAACATTTTATGACTACTAGACTGATTCATAATTATTATTATAATTTACTTGTAATATTTTAAAATATATTACATGATAATAATTGAGTCATTAACTTGAATCAGCATTCCCATAAATATTAATTGAACATTGGATATATTTAATATTTATCAATTAATATTTTTTCATGTATTTACTAAAACTCAGAAATACATTTAATAAATAAATTTACACAACTAGAAATTTGATCTATAGCCACAAACCTATAGCCAAAATTTAATTGGTTTGTGGCTATATGTTAAGATAGATCCATGCTTAATGGAAATATGTGGATTTAAAATATATATACCCATGGGAGATTTTCCCCCATGACAACTCTCTGCCATCAATTTTTATCCTCGCTCATGCTTTTCCTCCACCACTCGCTCACCCAATCCCTCCCTCGAAACCATTATCCACTAATCTTCCTTTGAAACCCATATCCTCCAATCCTCGACCAATCAATTTATCGCTCATCCGATCCTCACCCGAACAATTTCTCCCTTGACCGACCAATTTTTCCCTCATCTGATCCTCACCCGACCAATTTCTCCCTAATTCAATCGTCACCGGCTTCTCCTTCACGGTTCCACCATCCCTCACTGGTTTCTATTTTTGTCATCCATTCATGGATTATCCGTTCATAGTTCCTCCATTCGCATCCTCCATTCATGGCTTCCCCATCCCTCGACCAATTTGACTCAATGTAATTTTTCATATCTTTTCACCAAAAATATTAAATTTTTCATGTATATATATTAAAGTACATCAAATTTTCTACCAAATATAACTTTTTTATTTTAGTGTGCTTACAACCCTATACATATTATATAATATGAATTTAACTAGATATTTTTCACCAATTGGTAATGAGTCCTTCACATCTCAAATTAGATTTCCTCAAATTCAACCTTAATAGACTAAAATTTGTCCCATTATATTGAAATTCAAATCAATATTTATTACCCCCATTTAATTCTTTGTGATTCTATTTTTTTCATTAATTTCCTTGTGCTCAAGGACCATTAGCCTTGTAATCACAGGTGGCCCAACGATCAATGATTGAGGTTATATTTGTCTTTTTTATACAATGCACAAGAAAATCAAAAATTATCACTTGTATGATGTATTATTTTTAAGTTATACGTGGGCATGTTTGTGTTTCCTTATATATATATAATTTATTCTGAATCTGTTTTGAATATGTTATTTATTATGTTAAGAATATGTTATGTATTATGTTCTGAATTTGTTATATATTATGTTCTTTCTAAAAAGTATACCATAATAAGTTGTTTTATGAAATTTTATTTAAATTTAAACTATTATAATCTATTTTTGGATGGATTCTAAACATAAATTTAGGTTATTATTGATTTATATGGTGCGGTTGTTCAGAATCTACTTTAGATTGTTGAGTTTTGTATTTTTTGATAAATGCTATGAACACGTTAAAAGATATTTTTAGTCCAGACAACACATTCAATCATTCATTAAAAACTTTATAAAATATATTTTTAATTCAACCAGTTCTTTAGTTGTCTATATATTTGTTCTTCAGGTTTCTACTCACATTTTTTCCAATAGGTGTTATGTATTAGCATTGTTCATTTCAGTTTTAGTTTTACATTCTATATTTAAAGAAGTTGGTTGCACCAGTGTTCTATAATGATTTCATTAGTTACATTGAAAATCTAGTGAAAAAATTCATATGAAAAGGTTTCTATAGGATTTAGTCAGCTAATGAATCAATTTATTCAGTATTCACCTAGAAGTTAAAGAACATTAAAAATTTAGTAATGGTTGTGTTGAATAATGAACAATTTTCAGACATGGTTTATTTTTTTCCAAGGGAATACGATTGATAATACATCAAGATAGTAAGAGTCATATTTCATTGGAAAATAGTTTTTCATATGTCCAATCCAATTTTAATTTTAATTACAACAAACATGACTTTTTAGATTAATAAAACTTGTTGGTGTAGCAGATTCAGTCAATGATATTTAAAAGAAGGATAGTGGCAACACTACATGCTAAGTAGATCAATAAATTCTAATTAGAAGTAATATGTTTCACTTATTCAAGAATCCAAGCAGTGTGAAACTTCATGTAGAACCGAATTCTGTTCATTTTTTAGGCTGGTATTTTTAAGAGTTTAAATGTTTTATGTGATAAGATATTATTTTTTTCTTTTATATTTTCAAGTTAGTTTTCTCATGTTCATGTTTACATTATCACTTAATACAGTTGGTTCAAACAATATGTTAGGCTTGGGATCTAGTGTTCCAATCAGATGTCAACTGGTGGGGCTGGAGGTTATCTTTGTATGGGTACATGTGTGTGAATAACTGCCAAGGGGAAGTATTTTCATTTATTCTTTACTAGTTGTCAGGTATTGTAGAAGTAGGTAGGAGGTTTTTCATAGGATGGGGTATTAATTGAGGGAGTAGTCTATGAGGTAGGAGATCATGATAACATTTGTTTTCACCATAGCTTGGCAGCTATTGGAGATTCGGTCCTTAAGAGGATATGACTTCGGCCTTGGGAGAGGGGTCTTCTTTAAGAGATATCCTTTTCTTATTTATCTACTTCTTCTTCCTCTTACTAAATTTTAATCCTATATTTTATTTTATAGAACAATCCAAATACAAATTTATATCTTTTTCACTTCTACGATAATTCATCCTTGTGAACTACTGTTAGGATGGTTACCTAACATTTGGAAACTTCAGTTTGGAACGCCCATTGGGGAATCCAACTGCATTCATTGTAAGGATGATCAGAGTTGTTAAATCATCTAAATGAGATCAAAATTCCTTTCCAGGGTGCTACGAAAGTTTGGTACTAGATAAAAAATGAGAAAGAGATGAGAAAGATTAACAACCATGGTTTGATGTTCAAGAAAATGCTATCATCTATGCATGAATGTTTTGATAGTGTGATTCTGGGAGAAATGGAGGGACAATGTGTAGTGCATGAATTGATTTTATGATCAAGGGAGCATGTGACATTTTATTCCCACCAAATCCAATTTCATTTGTATTCATAAATTCCAAATTTACCTATGGCACACCCCGTTGTTTAATAACACTCCTCCATACGTTTTTGTCACCAATTGGGTGTCACACCTGATTCCACCTAAATATTTTCACCAGAAATCATAGTCTCACTAATGTGACTACTTATAACATAAGCCATCACATTATCATTCGTGTGTAGATTCTATCAATGAGCACCAATATGTGACAGACCCAATCACCATACAAGCATATTCCAGGAAAACAAATCTGGTGTGTGTGGGGTGGAGGGGGGAGGATTGTACAGGGTGGCTTGGGGGACTAGTGTAGGGGGGCTGGGGGTAGCTAGGGGATAGTACAGCTAGGGGGGCTAGTGCCACTGGGCTGGGGGTAGTAGGGGGCTTGGGGGGACTGATGAAGGTGGGCTTGGGGTAGCAGTGGGGCATGGGGGGACTGGTGTAGGTGGGATGGGGGTAGTGAATGTGGGATGGGGACTGCTGTAGGGGGGTTAGGGGTGGGGTCTAGGGGGCTGGTGTCGGGGGTCTGGGGGGTTGGTGTAGGGGGCAGGCTGGGGGCTGGTACAGGGGGGATGGGGGACTGGTGTAGGTGGGATGGGGTAGCAAGGGGGTTGGTGTAGCTGGGGTGGGGGGGGGGGGGCTGGTGCTGGTGGGCTGGGGGTAGCATGCTTGATTGGGGGTACTGGTGCAGGTGGACTTAGAGGGTACCAGTGTAGGTGGGCTGGGGGTAGTAGGGGGGCTTGGGGGGGATTGGTGCAGGTGGGATGGGGGCTAGTGCAGGTGGGATAGGGGCTGGTGAATGAGGATTGTGGGGCTGTTGCAGGGGGCTGGGGGTGGGCTGGTGCCAGGGGAGGGGCTGATGGTGGGGATGATGATGGGGGTGATGGGGAAGGAGGCTGGTGTCGTGAAGGTCAAGGTGATAGAAGGTGTTGGTCATATTCCACAGGAGGACTGGTAACTCAATTCAATCCCACACTTTCATTGTTTTTTTACCTCAATCCTTGGTTTTGAATACTTGATGGTGTATGATAGGCCTAAGAAATTTGTAGATTCCTTTAATTTTTTTGTGAGTTTCATGTGGTAAGTTATTGGTAATTCATTCTTAATATTTAGTTGGTTACATTTTTTCCCAGAAGTTAGTATATGTTTGCTATGATTTTTCTCATGGACTTGCATAAGGATGTGATATGTTTTATGTTATTTTGTTTGATGGTCTTGGTAAATGATGTGTAGTACATTTATGTTTTTTTTCAAGAAAATATGAGTATTTGAGTGAAATTTTTTTTCTATTTTATGGGAATTTTTGGAGTGTACATGCGTGAGGCTGCTTTCAATTTGAGCATATTATTAGAAGAGAGTGATGAAGGTTTTTAGGTTCTTCCATCATGATCCATTTACCCTTTTTTAATGAAATCCATATTTCTTTACATAGGATCTTCCATTGTATCCTATTATTTAATAGTAATAGATGTTAAGATATCTCTAGCAATATGAGATTATAATAGATTCCAGGAATACCTCTTATTGTTTTCCTTGGATAACTTCAAACATGTCTATTCTGTCATATTCTTATCTTATACATTGTCTAAACTAAAATAAGTCTTTCGTGTAACCCTTTGATCCTTATTATTTTTAATTTCATTATGTTTTTCTCGTTAAGAAACATTGTGTGAATCAATTAAATTTTGGAACTCAACACTAGAGGTAACTTCCCAGTCACTATTTTCTTTTTTTATGGCGCTCTTTGTTATCCTCAAAAGCCCTCCCAGCTGGCTGATCTAAATGTGACTTCTTTCCAGGTCAACTGTAACATTGGTTATTTCAAGATCAACATATACTGGAACTTCCATGAATCTTGCAAAATCCTTTGGATGGGAAAATTGGAAGTAGTGGCATGACACATGGGAGCTACTATATGTGTATTGGATTGTTCCATTCATAGGAGCAACACCCGTAGGCTGGCTCTGCCAGATGATCTTTCCCCCACCCGCACCGAAGAAAAAAATGATTGGAGCTTCTGTAAGCCAAGGTATGGACTATCACTTTCCTTACCATTGTCTGTTATTATATAAATCCCCTAAATCTCTGTTTGGTGGTTATTTTTCTGATGACAACTTTATTAAGTCTACATGAAGTTCTCTTTATTCGATCTTCACTGTATGACCGACTATATCTAATGACCTTTTCAGGTCATTTTTCTTTAGCTCAAACAAATACTTTAAATATATTATGTAAAAAAGGTAAAGGAAATTTTAAATAATCAAGGGAAAAATAAAGTTATTATTGAGGAAATAAATAATCCTCAACCTATTTTGAAGGATTATACCCCTCTAATACACTTACCATAAACTGTCAAAAATAAAAATATTAGAATAGAAAACCTAAAATTCATTGATATTTTTAAAAACATATGTATGATTGTTCCCTTTGTATTATCATTAAAAAATTCCGTCTGATGTAAAATTTGATATAATATTTTTAGCTAATTAAAGGGGTTGGTATAATTTTTTACTATTGATTAAATTGAGGAATGTAGTGATGTATTATTAAAAAATTTAGTTCCAAAACATAATATCCACATATGATTTGTTATATAATGTAGAATATGATAAGGATAAGGGAATAATTTCATGTTTGAATTGTGTGATATTTTCAACCGTATTCCCTTCTCTTTATTTAAAAAACCAAGCATGGGCGGAAGTAGGGGTGATGGGGGCAGTAGGGGTGAAGGGTGGGGGTAGTGGGGGTGTAGGGGGAAGTGGGATTCATGAGGGTGGTATTTTAGGGGTGAAGGGAGGGGCAGAGTGGGGTGATGGGTGTGCAGGGTAGTGGGGGTGCTGTGGGGGTGGCTGGGGGTTTATGGGGGTACTGGGGAGTGGGGGGGGGGAGTGTGAGTGGGAGTATAGGGGGGAAGTTTGGGTGAAGGGGGAAAGTAGGGGTGAAATGAAGTATTTAAGGGTAGTGGGGGCTATAGGGGGAAGTGAGGGTAAAATGGGGCAGTTGGGGTGAAGGGTGGGGGCAGTGAAGGGTGGGGGTGTAGGGGGTAGTGAGGGTGCAGGGGGGAGTGGGATGGGGTGTAGGGGGGTGAAGATGGGGTGAAGGGGGAAGTAGGGGTTAAGGGAGGGGGTTAAGGGTGGTGGGGGCAGTGGGGATAGTGGGGGTTATGGGTGGCGGTGCAGTGGGTGGTGGGGGTGACGAGCATTTTCTAAAAATTACAAAACAAAGAGGTGTGGTGTTAGAGAAAACATTCAATAAATTTAAATAAATTTTTATAGTTTATAGTATCTTGGATATGAACCCATAAATTATTTTTTATAGGGTTTTATTTAGGTTAGAATCAATTTGGTCAATTAAAATTTGTATTTATTTTTATATTATTTCCATTTTGGGTCTATTCATATTAGTTTAGTTCATCTTGGTTTTGGGAAAGTCTATTATTTTATTCAGTTCAGTTAATTTGATTTCTGTTTTGATTTGTTCTCCTAAATTCAATTTGACTTAGATAATTTTATTTTATTTGGTTATGTTGTTATACATTTAATAGTCTATTTTAATAATATAATGGTTTTTTTGAATTCAGTTTTTTAGTTTGGTTTAGTTCCTTTGATTCAGGTTGGCTATGTTTTGGTTGTCCTAGATAAGGTTTCTTTTTAAAGGTTCCACCCATTCTAGTTTATGTTTCTTCAATTTGGTTCGATATTGATCTATTATTTTCTGCTTTGGTTCACTTCCAACTAATTTTTGTTAATTTAGAACTCTTTAGGTTTGTTTCCTTTATGATTAGTTAGGTTTGGTTCAATCAGTTTGAGTTTGGGAAAGTGTTTTTGTAAATTTTCTAAGATTTTATTTTGATTGAGGAATAATTAGTTGATTTGACATGGTTATTATTTATTAATTTTTGTTTTTAATGGTTTATATGAATTATATTTAATATATTTTATTTTTATTTATTTGTCAGTTTAATTGAGGTCTGTTTGAGCAGGGATGGTGGAGGCAGGAGGAGGCAAGAGGGGGTAGCAGTTGAGTAGGGAGGAAGGAGGCCGGAGGCAGTGGTTGAGCATGTCTATTTGAGAAGAGAGGCTATAGGAAAGAGGTATGGAGGAGGAAGAAGGGATTAGGAGGCTACGGTTGATATAGTAGGTAGGAGGTATGGTGGAGACAGGGAGAAGGGGTTGAACTGGGGGTGCATGAGATGTATATTTTTTCTAAAACAAGGGGTTTTAGCCACGGTTTGTTCTACAACTAACGTGGCAGTAGACATGTTTAATTATTTTCTAGAGGCTTCACGATGTGGCCATGATTTTTAACCATGGAAATAGGTCTATTTCCACAGTTTGAATCATGGAAATAAGTCTATTGCCACAGTTGGAACAATGGATATAGGTCAATTTCCACTAATTCGAACTGTGGAAATAGGTTTTCCCTATAGCCTCACCAATAGGCGCCATGAGAAGAAAAACTGTGGCTATTACCAATAGTCATGGTTATAAACTGTGGCTATATCCCTTTTTTCTAGTAATGTCAAAACTCATTATTCTAAACTCAAATAATATAAATTTATTTATTGCATTGGTCATCGTTTTACTGTAGAAAAATACCAAACCCCAATGGTGAGGCCCGCCAAGCCCAAATACTCATATTCAACTGAATATGGAAGATTATTGAATACGCTATTGTGTGTGACCCTCTAGACCCTTATCTTGATAGTAGTGAATAGTATTCACAAACCAAGAGTAGGATCTAGCAACCCATCATGGACCTTGAAGAGATAAGGATTGTCAAAGTAGTGAAAACCAACCTACGAACACACAATGTGTAATATAATCTCTTTGTCTGTAATATCTCATAATGTAGAACACACACATATGCCATCGACCGTTCATTTCATTATAGTTTTTTGATTTAACTGGATGGATTAACCCTTGACTTCCAAGTCCATGGTCTTATGAAGTTACTGCCAACCATATCAACATGGCTGAAGATATATTTCTTCCATAACCTAAAAGCGACAAATCCTTTCTTGACCATTCAACCAATGTCATTCCACTAATGATGCACCAAACCCAAACTACCACGCTGGGACTTCATTTTCATGGTTTTCTTCTCGAAAGAATGTATGATATCAAATGGCATTTATTAGTAATGATCTCAATTCTGGAGACCATTACACATTAACATAGATAGGAACATCCAATGACACCTCAAACCTATAGTGTTCTTATTGGCGGGTCATTCCTCATGATATCACTACTAGAGATCACAAAGTGTGAACTTTATGAGAAGAAGCCTCAATTCTTATGAGCCTCTAGCATCTAATAGTCAAACATCTATTGTGTTCAGTCAGTAAGATGTTTCTAGACCATAGGAAATATATTTATGATTAATTTCACTGTATCTAGTGGTTCTCAATATAGCCTGGGAACTAGTGTAACCTTTTGATACGACAATTAATCATTGGATATTACCATTTCCATAGTGGACACAAAAAACTCTACACTATAATTGTAAGATGACATCAAGTATAGCTAACTTTACACACGATATGGAAATAAAAATCACGGAATAGTTGGGTTTAGGGCACCCACTATTTCAACACATTCAACAGTATTCATGATCCATTAACCATTATTTTCTAGCTTATTACTTAATACTTAATTTCTACAAAAAAATAATGAATCACGCACCAAGATTCAATAATATTAAAACAACATAAAAAAATCAATCTATACAATTCATGGGTCATTTTTTATTTCCTCGTCTTCAATTGGAATGGCTTTATGAATTGGTAAATATTTAATTGTATGACCTAGATGATCCCATTCATGAACCATCTCAATAGGACATATATTTTTATAATGACCATTCACACCACATTTAAATCATTCAATTGATTCTTCTGAAATAACTTCATTCCCTTTCCTAGAGTCAACTGGAAGCTTACTTTTTCCATGACATGTTATTTCTTTAGGACCTTTATTACCACATCTATACCATCTTTCCTTCCCTTTGAATAATTTTCCTATGTGTTTATGTCCACATCTTTGACACATATATTTTTATATATACATAAATTTATGACTATAACCTGAACTTCCATTGGGATTCATTTCTCCCATATATGATGGCTTAAAAAATTACCATGGTTCAAGTGGTAAAAAATAACACCATATAATAGGTTGAGAATAATTACAAGAGTTCAAATTGTAGCTCCCAATTCATTCGGTTGATTATCCAAAAAACCATTACAGTTTTCTTCACATCCATTATTATTTTGTTACCTGCTAGATCCATACATTTACTAAAACCAAAAAGGTCAGTTTGTGTATATCAGTAAAATCATCATATAATATCTTATGAGGAGGATAAAAACAAAGATATACTTATTCATGTTATATTAAACTCATTCCATTTATCTAAAATAACTATACATCTTTCTAATATTCTAACCATTAGGGTTTTGTCACTTATTCTTAAATAACTCCACAACCTCTAAGGTTTTCTAAACCGACATTTGATACCAACTCTAAGGCCCCAAACATAGACATTACATAATCTTCAATTATGTTAATAATTACAATTGAG
This sequence comes from Viscum album, assembly GCA_963277665.1. Classification (NCBI taxonomy): domain Eukaryota; kingdom Viridiplantae; phylum Streptophyta; class Magnoliopsida; order Santalales; family Viscaceae; genus Viscum; species Viscum album. The sequence goes on along the minus strand of OY728153.1, from coordinate 1,691,439,873 downwards.
GATCTTTTTAGGTTTAGAGTTTTAGATAATTGGGTAATAACTATTACATTAAAAATTTTACAAAGTAGAAACTTCTACTTATTAGCCATTTTATTCATAAAATAAAAACTCTGAAAATAAAACAACAATTCATTTCTTGATTTCAATCTTCATATATTCTACTTTTCTTTTACCCTCCTTACAGCCAGTGAAAAACATTTCTAAACTTGGTACGAGCATAAAAAAGCTGAGTAAGGGTTATAAAATAAAGAAAGAAAACATTAATACATCGATACATATAAAACATATATTCTTTAACATACCTAATGAAATCATAAAATTTCTGAATAAAATGTATTGATCATTAATTATAAATAAATATTTTGGCATCCATATCATACTTGCATTATAGCTTTCACAGTTACATAAAGAGTTATGTTACAATAACCATCACAATATATTCCCTAAATCTCTTTGGAAGAGCATTAACATTTACCTCCATCAAGTTACACAATGCATTGGAGAGCAATCTCAGGATGACCCTCCCAAGGTTTATCATGAAACCACTCGTATATATAAAAAATTTCCAAAAACCATAACACATAAAACAAGCACAAAGGAAAGATAAAATTTCCAATTTAAAATCACAATATATCATTCCAAGATATTGAAATAGTCAATGATTTATCAAAAAAAATTTCAATACCAAAATACATTAAAATGGTATATGGTATTTATTTTCCTTTTAAAAAAACACTAGGACTTGTTAAGGAAGACAAAGAAAAAAAATACTTATGGTGGAAAAAAGGTTGTTTTCATCACGTACATTTAAAAGAAACATTCCTCTTTTTGTTTAGTATAACTATTTTTTGAAAAAAGATTACCTTTGAATGAAATTAAAATTCAAATGAGTTTATATACCGTGTAAAATAAAGTCATGTATAAATCAAAATATTCCTCAATGAAAAGGGATTGTGACGAAGGCCCTTACAAAGTTAATTTTTTAAATAAAATAGATTGATTATGTGTATTCACTATAAGAACGCATAAATAAAGTATAAATACAAGATAATATATAAAAATTAATTTCTCACATATTTAAAGAACAACATAAACAAGAAAGAGAAGATCAACCCAAATGAATGGAAATTGGGTTAAGAAGTTCCCTTGCCTCATTTCCGACTTGACTCGTTCGTTCTTCAATATCTTGAATAATAAAATAATTTTAACTTATTTATGCTTCAGAAAATTTTACATGTTTATTATTCCCTTTATATCACTTATTACCATGTTATAAACATTACATAATCATTTATGTTAATAAAGGTTGTTTTGTTGATATTTTGTAGTTGAGTCAAAAATGAACTTATAATTACAAGTTGTCCTTGTGGTAAAAATACATTATCTTCAGAATTATATTCATTATTGAAATATAATATATATCATATATATCAAGTATATATATTTATTTTTAATAGTACATAACATTTGGAGATAAGAAATTAAATGCACTGTTTATGGAGACAGTAAGTCGTACATATGAATGAATGCTGATTTCATTTTTATTTCTTATTTAATTCAATGAATACTTAATGATACATAGGTATATTATAATTACAGTATAATATAATATATAATTTCATTAACACAATTCTTTTTATGTTCCATGTCTGGAATGAATGAGTCATATAACATTGAGGGGGCGATAGTCCGCACTTCATCAAATGTAATTTTGATATTTACCCATTGTGGAAACCATTAAGGTATGTTATAAATGAAAAATACAAAATCATAGAGACAATATACATAAAATATATAACACATATAAATACAGTTCCATCATAATGGCCACCATTGTAGGTGGTAGGAGATAATTTAACAATCATCGTCTGCTGAGGTAGTAGTCTGTCGTCCACAGAAACAATATCTTTTTATTCATTTGATAGAGGTGTGTGGAAGTGTAGTTTTAATATATCTCATAAAAAACCTATTATATTTAGGATACTGGTTTTTTTATGTAAAAAAATAATAATAAGGTCATAGGGAGTGAATAAGTAGAATAAAATAAGAGAACTTGGGGAAAGATGATACCTTTAAATTGGGTAACTCCCTTTGGTTAGAACCAAAAGGCATTTTTTAGGTTCTTTATACATACGATAAAGCTTTTAGGAGGAAGATAGGGTTTTTGGGAGCTTATTTGGGATGATTTTGGATGATCCAATGGGTTTTATATGTGTATTTAATGGGTTAGAGGTGGTATACTTTTATAAGAGGGAGGAGGGGCTCATTATGAATTTTTGAAAGTATTATTTTATTATAAAATGATTTTCTATTTCAAAAGGGCCAAAAAATATTTCATTATAATATAATGTGGATATAAGTTGAAATAAAAACATATAATAAGAATTGGATGGGATTTGGATATTTTTTAATCATTATCGTTTTTATATAACCCTTTTTTACTCTTATTTAGCTTTTCCCATATCATCTTGTATATTCAAAGTATATGATTAATATATTTACCATTAAATTTTGAGTGACGAAAAATGGTTCATTATTTTCATTATTAACATAATATATTCCATTTGGTAGAATATTATATTTTTATGAATGTTTTATCATTTAATAAAATTTTAATTGATTTAAAAACTCATTTCTATCAATTTTTATACAATTCATATCATAAATTATTAAAAAATCCAATCCACTGTTATTATTTCGAAAAATATTCATTAATTCAAAGATAACAAGTCATAGTAATATTTAAAATTCTTTTATGGCATAAATAAGTTAAAAATAAATTTATATTAATATTTATAATATCATTTATTTGAATCATTTATTAATGAAGCAATTACGACATCACCATTGTGTCATAACTAAATATATTTATATAATGTCTAAAAAATATAAATAACATAACATGATGTAGTAAATATCTTTATATTTCCAATTTATATTTATAGTTGAAAATATCACTTATATAACCCCATAAAAAAATTTATTGTAAAAAACTTCATCTTTATGATATTTTTATTTCTTTAAATAAATGGTTATTAATGTCATTATCTTATCCATGTGAATTTAAAATGCCAAAAGTCTCACCAATGTATTTTCTTGGTTGTCCATTACTCATCCAAAAATGTGATGACAAGTGTTAAGGTAATTTTATATTATTTCAATATTATTTTTATCTTGAATTACCCACTTTACCTTTAACCACGGTAAATAAATATAAAAAGTTATTATTCACCAAAAAAATATTTTCATCATGTTGAACCACATTTTAATTACAGATTAGAACCATGTATATCTAATTTTTTTAATTCAATTCATTGAAATGGTAAAATTTGATTTAAATGAAAATGTCGGTTTTTTAACTACTTTGTAGTGTTTTCACTCTTCATCAAAAAAATAGATTTTCAGAAAAATACCAAAAATTCGCCAAAAGATAAATTTGATATTTTGAATTCCAAAATGATTTATATTTTTACAAATTCAAAAAATATATGTTTCACTAATCAATTTAAAATTCATTTACATTTTCAAAACAAAAAACGAGTTTATAAGAAATTATAACTATCAAAAGATTGACACCTGTTTATATCCAATTTCAAAGTAAATTTACTTCCAATGACCAACATTGTATTAATTGTTAAAAATAAAATCCAATTTTAGTTTAAAAACAATAAAAATGGGATTCTAAACATATAAATAAATTATATTAAAAGGCAGTTTTGAATTCATAGGAAGTATTTTTCACTCTTCCTTAAAAATGAACATTATTTGAAAAATACAAAAATTCAATCCAAATTAAATTTTGAAGTACCAATTATAAAGAATATTTTTCTTTCAAATAGAAATTATAAATTTGGAAAAAACTATATTTAAAAAGGGTTCCCCATCAAAAGGTGGTAATTCAAACTTTTAAAAAAATAATAGTGTTTTTATGCTTAAAATTGGATTCATTCACATTTTGAGCCTCTATTTTTTTAGATAAATATAAAAACATTTAACAAACATGGGTAATCATATTTTAGTTAGTTCGGTTAATTCTTGCTAATAAAAGGGATTTTCACTAACTACCATTTAAAATAATAATATTGTATTATTATTTTTCAGTATAACTGAACATTGTGTGCAACGTTTGATTTCAAAGACACACATTGATGTGTATCGGGAACACCATAGAACATAGCATCCACTTCAAAGTAAAATTAATATTTAATTCAAAAATATTAATAAATATAAAAATTTCATATTCTTTATTTACCTAGGATGTTACATAACCAAATGAATTGGAATTATATATATGTACCACCCATAATTAGAAATAACATTAACACCATATTTTCTTATAACGTAAACACCATTAATTATTTTATTTACATTAATAACGGCCATGGTTATAATGTAACCACTATCACATTAAGAAAATCATATATATATCGAAAAAAATATCATAAAACATTCATTAAATTAGAACACATGAATGGAAATCAGTTTGTTTAAGAATTCATCATAGAATATTCCATGGAAAATAAGTGGTTCCAGTAAATATTTCATTATTATATAACCTATATTATAGAAATGGGTTTCATAATCATCTACTTAATTCATCATAACCCATGGAAAAGGAACTATATTCATAAAAATATCATCATAATAATCATATATCATCTATATAATGAATTTGGATGGTACCCTAGGATAATATACATAGTAAATATTAAGTAACATTATGGATTTCAACTTATATAGAAATTATTTGGGAATAGAACTTGGAACATATCTTTATGAAAATTTCTTTTCCAATTTGACATTACTTCATTTAAATGTAAAAATTCGGAAAATATTAAAGAAGAAATTTCATTTGTAAATAAAATTTTAAAACTATAAGGGGATATTTAAATATTTGAATGATCATGATGGTAAAAAAAATTATTTATATCATATATGTTCAAAAAAATAATTATTTCAGATTTTCAATAAAAATACAAAAGATCCTTATTATAAAAACATAATAAGATAATTTTAAAACCATTTTCTAAAAAATTAATAAAGGGTATAAATGTTTTTATAAAATAATTTTATAACATTGAAAACATAATATAGAACATTTTTATAAAAAAATTAACAAGAATGTTAATTTTTTTTTACCGAAGTGAGAAATAATTTTGGTTTTTCCTTAAAAACAATTATTTTTAAATATTAAGTATATAAATAGAGGAAAATGAGAAGACACCAATATTATTTTCAAATTAAGAGAGTATAATAAAATACATGTGTTTCTTAAGAGGTATATCATATTGTTTCATCATGATAATCATTATCATAATTAATACTTATAAATAATGAGATTGTGACATAAAACCTTTACTATTTGGGTAGTTATTGAAACCTAAAACCCATGAAATAAAGAACCATAAATGGATATTTAAATTAAATAATTTCTTTGAGAATAATCATAAAATACAATAATTTTTTATATTTATATATACCATATAATGAAAAAGTGTCTTATAAGGCATGTGTCCCAGAAACATAAAAGTGAAATGAAAATATCTTACGACCATAGACGCTTTGGAATAATAATCCCCATTAAATAATAACATAACATTATAATTTAAATATCATTAAAATAAAAATGTTTTTATATAACCTTTTAAAGGGTTATTTGATGTACCACACAATAGAAATTAGTGTTGAATATGGCTTATGTCTCCTATAAATAAAATAAAGACTATAAATCCCTTTATCGAAATCTCGAATTCCTTCATGCATATTATAACCTCCTATATAATAAATATATTTTTTTTAAAAATATTTTCTAAAACCAAAATTAAATATATTCAATAGAATATATGAGTTACTTATCACCTTTTATGACCCATTTATTAACAATTCTTTGTTAAAATCATGTTTTGTGTAATAACTGCTTTTTTTCATGTATGCATAGGTTTTTTATTTTTGATCCATTTAGTTTGATCATTACTCCATAATCCAAATAGATATAAATGTGATATAAATATATTATAAATAATTTTTATTTATATTTTTATTAATCAATAAAATTTATATATAGAAAATGAATTGTTTCCTTCATGGAGATGGTAGCTTCTTTTTATGCGTGAATGTTATTTCCATTTTTTTAAAGAATAGAATGAAACAATTATAAAACATATTTCACCATTAAAGGGTAATTATAATATCATATATGTCACACATTTTCATTAAATTATTCTTTATTACATACCATGTAATGGGTATGTGATAAATGAAACACATCACATCGTGAGGTGGTAGTCCACCACACACATGAGTGAAATTATTGTATTCCCATGGAGTTGAATGTGAAAAGGTATAAGTGATATTATAATTATATAAGTATATATATGTTATGAATATATTATATATAATTTAAATCCATCATTATATCCTTTCGTGAGATGATGTGATGGAAAAAAATTCAAATCGGTCCGTGAGGAGATAATCCACAGTACATAGGACCAACAATTTAGTTTCACATTTGATGGAAGACTGTATAGATGTAGGTTGATCAATTAAAAAATAAAATATTAGTATAATTATTTCAATATATCATCATATATGAAGATTATTTTAATGAGTTTAAATAATAAATAAAACAAAAAATCATCAGTTAAGAAGGATATATCTTCTTCAGGCTACATTATTCAATAATTAAAAAAAACATTACTATGTGGAATTTTATTGTCAAACTAATGCCTCAAGAATGTGGGTGATGATGTTATAAATTTATTTGGGTGGTTATTTTCAAAACAAACGGATTTTGTAATTGTTATGAGGATATAATAGTGGGTACCCTTTTATAAGTGGGGGTGAGGACACACATGGAATATTTTAGAAGACATAGGAGTAGCAAAAATTTTAACATTCTAAAAGGATACAAAATAGATCATTACTAATCCCTAGATTATATAATCTCTATATATTTCCATAAAAGGGGATTTAAGAAATTTATTGTTTCATTTTACCCCATAACAGTCTAATTTAACACCATGGTAAAATTTCTTTTCGCTTCACTAGAATGATTAATTTATAATGTTTTTACTATTATTATTTAAAAAAACATATGTTGAACATCTTATAAATATTAATTACTATTATTAAAAATAAATTATTCCATTTTCTCAAAATCAAATTCTAATAAGTGTAAAATTATAATTTTAAATAATCCATGTAGACTTGAATAAAATGTTATTCTCCAAAGAGAAAGTTTTCCTTACTATAGAATGTTCTAATATAAAAATTTAATATATAATTGATTAAAATTATAAAAATTGTAGTATTAAATATATAATTTAACATTTAAATAAATTTTAAAATAAAATATAACATTTAATTTATTTTAATTAAAGGTCAATTCTTAATAGAAAACTAAATTTTTAATATTCATTCAAAAATTAGAAATTACGAGTATTTTAAAAAATTTATTCAAATCTAAAATTGACATATACATTTATAAAAATGCAGTTCAATTTTAAAAATACATTTTCTGAAAATAGAAAAAAAAAATATTTTTATTAATTTTTCACAAAAAAATAATAAAAAAATTTATTTAGAAAATATTATTTTCAAAATATATAACGACTACTAAAGATTATGTACTTTTTATCAATATGATTTATTTAAATAAAAAATTTAAATTAATTTTAAAATTTAGTTATTTATATTAATAACAAAAAATTTAATGGATAGGTTATAATGGTCATATTTAAATAATTATATTAATAGAATATTGTAGTTTCTAAAAAGTCAATTTTCCAATCACACCAGTTATCAAAGAAATTAAATTTATTTGAAAAAAATAAGTCACAAAAACCCTAAGTGTAACACTTAAATTTAAAATAATGGTAATAATTAGTTTTATCATTAAAATATACTATATTGGCATAATTTTTGCATAATGTTATGAAAAAATAAATATCATACCCAAATACATAAATCCAAAATCATTTTTCATAGAATAAATTATAACAAAAACATAATACATGAGTCATAAGAGTAGGGAACATCCAAGAAAAATAATAAGTGTATAGAATAGGAAAAATAATATTTCATAATAGTTTGTGATAACATTATTTCATTATCATAATCCTTTAAATATGTTTCAGGGATACCAACCAATAAATTCATTACATAACAGGATTCAAATTATCACCTTTTGAATCTTCCTGGCCCTAGGCTAACTGCTCACACACCCTTTTGATATTGGGCTATCCACCACTATAAACTTTGATATCATAATAAATAAAACAATATCAAATAAATTAGGTTTCTATAATGTATAGAACTATTACATAATAAAAGAAATACATTCAACATTCCTTTGTATCTTAATTAACCCCTAAAAAGAAAAATAATTTATGAAAATTTAAATAAAAATCATAACATCTAATCTAGAAAAAGAATATTTATGGTATCACTAGAGAATATCCCTATTGAGATTTAATTATCAATAATAGATGTTAACATATCCGAGAAATTATTTTATTTAATTATTAAGATATGATTTAAAAAATAAAAAGAAAATTTTATTTATGTTGGATTGTTTTTAAAACAGAAAAAATATTTGAATAATGCTAATAGAATTTTATTTTAAGAAACATGGAAACATTGTAAGGAATATTTATAAGGAATAACAGTAATGAAAGTGGGAAAAGGTGGTCAATAGTAATCATTAATAGATGTTCATTTCACGCCTTTGATAACAAATGAAATATAGCTATACTAAACACATGGAGAAATTACCTTTTAAGAAAATAATGCAAGTAAAAGATATTATATGATAAACATAAAAAATAATTGGGGTTAATTTATGAACATTATAGGAACAATATAAATAATTTGCATAATAATGAAAAATAATTATGAGTTAAAAAAATAAAAATGATCATATGTTCCTAAAAACATATTTGTGTATTTTTAGCTCAAAATAGGTGGTTAATGGAATTAATAACAGAAAAGATATAAATAAAAATAATATTATTAAATATATGGGTTTTATTTTTAAGAAAAATCAATTCTATTAATGTAAATTGAAACATAAATAATCTGGATAATAATGGAAATTATAACAAACATCTTTTCCTAAAATATTAATTTTATTTAAATAAACTCTAACATAATGTTTAGTAAATTTGTATTTACTATAAATCTAAAAACCCATATTAAAACATATATTCCAATGAAAATTCCATTATAGTTTCAAATTACCCATATATCAATAATTATCTATTAAAATAAATATTTACGTGTCAACTATTTTGTTTTCCATGCATGTTTTAGTTTTTTGATTCTATTCCTTAAACCATTATCATGGAATAATCATCCAAATAATATTAATAATTTCAAAACTTTTATTTTTTTATTATATAAACGTTAGTAAGCACAAATGAAAGAAGGTTGTGAAAAAGCTAATATGTCACTCCTTAGAGTAAATAGTTTTCACATACACACAAGTGATGTATTCATTTTTTAGTGGTTCCCAATAATAAAGGTAAAAAATAATTTAGAATTATAGAATCAGAATTATTTATAAATATTATAATTAATCATTTAATTGACATTTATAACCATTAATGTGAAGGAGCGAAAAAAAATGTGTGATTTCATGAAGGCAGTAGGTCGTACAAACAAACAACTGATGATTTCATTATCCATTGGATGGATTAGAAGTTTAAAATGTTTATTAAATGAACATATTAACATTTTAATATATTTATGATACATATTTAATCATATTTGTATGAATATAATACATTTTGAGGAGATGGAAGAAGAAATAAACATGAAAGAAATCTATTAAGACAATTACATATTCATTGGGTATTCTGATTTGGCATAATCATTAATATTTCATAGGATGGTATGTTGGGGAGACTAGAATATCTGGAATTTGTGGTGGAGAGTTGGGAAGTTATTTTTGTATATATTTAACATATATAGTTCTGAAATATTTTCAATATGTGAGGAGAGGATGGGCCTTTTTATAAGTGAGGGAAATCACACCCTTGTAAATATTAAGAATTTTTCAATATAATAAATTCCATAATAAAGGAATGGGTATTGAAGATAGAATAATTTCTAATATAGAAGAATTATATGTCTATATAATCCCATCCAATCATATATATTTATATATCGAAATCCATATCACTTAGTTTTACCCATTTTTACAATTACTGCAACGACTAAATGTTTACCATGGTAAATTTTAATTATAACAAAAAATATATATATAAATGAAAATATTGAATTTGATTAAAAATATATATTTCATTTTATTATATTTCATTTTTAGAATTGGATGATGTTAAATCGGATATCAACACATAGATTCCATAAAAACTAATTTTAGATAAATATATATTTATTCAAAAAAGTGATTTTATTCTCGTTAATTTCCAAGTAAAAATCATTATATGAATTTTTATTTATGTTATTTAATATATTATCATAATATTTCATTAAAAACATTCATAAATAGTGACTAATTTAATTTATTATGATAGAAATATATTTAATGAAAAATATTACTTTTCTGAAAAAATCATTTTATTAACATGAAAATATTTTTTTTCATTTATAACTAATTTGGAATCAGTGGACTAGTTTTTATACATGTTTAAAAAATAATTTCACATATTTTTAGTACTAAAATTAATATAATTTTACATTTAAATAAGAAATATTTATTTAAAATAGTTTTTTTAATTAATATATTTTCAGTTATCCATGAATTGTTAAAATAGTATTCCCTTTCATTTCATAAAAATTTCATAAAGGTAATTTATTTATTTTGCAAATTAATGATTTTTTTTGTTAATTTTTTTTATTTCATTCCTTGTCATTATTAAATTTTATAACAATTCATATTTCAAAAAATATTATTAACGATCTCTTTAGAATTAATTATACATTCTTTTGTGAATTTAGCCTTTTTTATTTTAGTAAGTTCTTTATTTGTCAATATAATTTTGAAATCAATAAATTCTTACATATTTATGTGGTAGTAAATAATTATTAACTACTGTTGGGTATTTAATGCATTAAATGATATCGAATGCATCAAATTTATTTTAACATAATTTATATTCTAACGTAATGGGGTTTTATACTATTTATACTTGATGATTCAAAATTAAAAATATAAAAAATTGGGGTACCCTATTTTCAATATTTTTTTATTCATATTTTATATCTTATGTGACCTGAATTTATTTTTCCTATAATGGATAAAAAATTTATCAACCTTGTGTCTATACCTTTGGAATATCTATATTGATTTACATTTCATTGGAAGTGGTAGTTCACATCCATAATTTGGATGAATTGCATCTAAGTAAGTTCTTTGTTTCTATTATCTCATACATTATATGGAATAGTAATGTCAGAAGTGTAATTTGACTATAATGGAAGTATTTTAATCCAGTTCAATCTCATTATTTAAATTATAAATAGTTGAGAGACCTATAGTGTGACACACCAATATAAGAAGACTAATTTGTATATTCACATTTTCAAATTATTAATTAAATTATAAGGGCCAAATGTTTCTTCATGGAGAATATTGTGACACACCAATGTAAATTTTATGTTTATATATTTTCTGAATTACATATTCAATTGAGTTTTAAATTTAATAATGATAAAAAATTTAAAAAAAACTAGAAAATTTTTCTGGTTGTACAGTTTCTACACAGTTTCGTAAAATGGTCATGTAATATGTGTGGCCTATTGTAGTATGAATCCTATTGAACATTCATGGATACATGTGGTTTGTTAAACCATGAAACAAAACACCAAATTTTTTTAAAAAATGTTCATATTAAAATTTTGGTGTCATTTTAAATTGGAGATTCCCTCAATTGAATCCCCATATCGAAGGGGGTGTCGAGGACCCTTATTCATCCTACATTCATCCTCTCCTCTCTATTAATGGGATTATTAATCAAACAGATGAAATGAATTAGTCACCCAATTCATTTCCCCAATGTAATTTATTAAAATAAAAAGTATGAGTACAATAACGAGCTGTAAACAGGTTACACTAGCCTGGACTAAAGGGGGATTCATGTCAACAAAACCAAAAGAAATCAGACAACTAAAGAAGTGATGATTGAATCAAATGTTATGACATCATCCATCCCATGATCACTATTTCATGCATGGAATACGTAGTCCAAGACTAGCAGAAATTTAATAGAACTGGAGGGAAGCATAGAAGATGTCACCACAGATTTCATTTCCTTCCTAATTTTATTCTACCAACGCTACCAACCCTTCCTTATTGAAATGATCTTAGAAATTTTTAGCAGGATTCATTTAAGTTGGTAATAATTCAAAAATATTTTCCACCATCTTACCTCATTCAAGAGAGACACATATTCATCAAGGAAAAAAATATATTCTTTGAAGAAGACTAAAAAAAATGACAGCATTTGTCCCTTCGATGAAATTTTATCCTTGAGCGGTGGTTGGATTTTTTTTCAATTACTGAATGAAATCCATGATGACATGAACTAAAACCCCACCGCATCAGGTTTTCATAAAATTAACTATTTAATGTGATGTTAAAATATTTATACAACTTTACATACATCATTTTTCTCCATGATCATAAGTAAACATTGTGATGAATGTCAAAGCACTAATATTTGAATCCTAGACCAGAAGAAGAAAACTTCAATGCAGCATTACAGATCCTCAACTACATTATATGTAAAGAATTATAGGCTTTGAATAAGTTCAAAACAACTCAAACCAAATAAAACCATATCATTGACTAAATCTCCAGTCAAAGAATGAAAACAACTGAGCACACAATCCAGTTCACTCACCAAAATAGGCCAAATAATCAGACATTGAACCAAGACAAAAACAGATTAACTATAGTGGTAATTTAATGAAAAATTAATATCACCCACTTCCCACTAATGTCTAATTCATTTCCAATGCTCAAGAAGATAAAAATCTAGAAAATATATTAAATGAATAATCAAAACTAACTGAAAGCATAAGCATGCACACCAAAAAATACTCAGACATGAAGACTCAGGATTGAACCCAATTTAGTTCAAGAAGATTCTACTCTCACATCCAAACACATCTATCAATAAACCAGAAAAGTAAATTTCATCCCAAAACATAATAAATCCCAAGGGACCAAGAAATTGGAACAACAACGTGTAATAATATAAAAAACCGGGAACCCAAATAAAGAAACTTTTATATGATAAATCATTCACAAGGTATGCATCTAAAGATAAAATTATGATTAATAATGTATTAATAAACAATCCTAATGCACATTATTTTTCTAATTTCAAGGTACATGTTATCAAAAATTTCACTATTTTTGTATTTTTGTTCAGTTATTTAATCTACTTCATTCAACCCTGCACTAACTTCCAGACTCACATCTCCCTCAATACAATAGGGATTTCTTTACATAGGATAATTATTCTTGTCATATTCATCCACCTCTAAACCCAAGGATAAAACAAGTTCAATTGATTATTTAGGATGCTCAGTGTCTTCTTTCCTAGAGGCTTTAAGGGATCTTCAACTATTGGTCTTTCAATGCTAGATTAGTCTATAAATTTCCTAGTTTTCATGAGATTTGGGGTAATGTATCCATCAGTATCCACCATCAGTTTTTCGCTTTCTAGCACATGATTTTGGATATGATTCTTAAATTTGATTGTTTTGAACATCATCCTACTAAATTAAAACATCTTTATTATGGGTGATTTATTGGTGTTTTTTCATCATAAACATAACATTAGTTTCTCATATTAATTATCATTCATTATTAAAATCATTTCTCCCTGTTTTCTCCCCATTTCTATGACCTTTATTTATGTTGTGGTTAAACTGCATATCAAGGGTTTTCGGAAATAAGAAGTTTTTCTCTATTAAGGATTTAAAATTCTCTGTCATAATATATCATTATACGATTCATCATAGTTGATTTCATTTTATTATTTAGGGAATACTTATTTCTAACCTTCCTTTTATTTTATAATCTATTTTTTATCTTTATCCTTGAAACATGTTATATTATATATGAAGATACAATACAAGTTATCAGTTATCATTTTATTTTTAACCCACATTATTTTCCATTAGTTATTTTGTACATAAAGAGTAGTTTTTTAATTCATGTGCGTTATAATTATATTCTTAAATTAATTCACATGACATGTTTAATACAATTACTATTCCTATTTTTTCTAAAAGAAACAACTTGCACATAATGTTTCAAAACTAAAATGTTTTATAAAGGGGTATTACCTAGTTTATGAATTTTATTTATTTGAAAAAGGTTTATACATGTTCATGAAAACATATTAGTGACTTTATTTGTTTTTTAAGAGAATTCATTGATTCCATTTATGTTTTCATGTTCTTTTACAATTTATTTGGAAGGTTTTCAATGATGTTACACATCTTGATTTTCCTTTAAGAATTATTTTGTGAATAAAATAAATTTTATAAAAAAATTATTCTTTTAAAATTTAATTTTTATGTTTTAATGCTGATTACTAATACCTTATTTGTGTTTTCCCATTGTTTGTGACGTTTTTATTATAGAAAATTGGATATATGAGTGGGTTATTATTGAGTCTGAATGATAATAGGGTTTTTTTGTATAGGGTATACAACAGTGAGTCATATGATTTACTAGGTGTGAATATTTTATTTTTCAATTCAATTTCAGGATTTGACATCTCACGACATTTATAATCTTTACATGAATCCTTGGGTAAATGAGTAGGAAATAATTAGAGGTATCTAATACTAGTTGATATAATGTAATATATAGTAACCCATAGTTAAGGATCAACCCTGAATATGGGGTGTGGCCATAGTGAGGATATTTGAGTATAATTTAAGTGTTCAGGACTTATAAGAATTCAATATATTCTGGTAGTTTGGTCCACTTAGCCACATCTTGGAATTGTCACTTAGCTCCTAAGCTCATATAACATGCTATAAATTATTTTTTATGGATATAGTATGAATTATATTTCATGTGTGGTTTAATCATATTCTTATTAGGATGGAGAATTTATAGTTTATCTTTTTTTATTATAATGTTATACTTTTTAGTATGTTTCATCATTTATTCCTTGATTTCCCATTTATGTAGCTTTTATATAGACTCTTCACTTTTATCATATTTTGATAAGCATTTAATGGTTTTCAATATAAATGTTGTTGTTTTAATCCAAACATTAATATTAATAAATAATTTTTTAAAACCAAATTATTGACATAATTTTTTGGTATTTGTTTCAATGGTAGATTTATAAAATTGGGTTCATGATATGTTTCTGTGTTGTCTAAAATAAAGGTATTATATGAAATTATCCTTAATAGTTTTATTCATTTTCCTAATCCATTAACAAAATTTATGTTTTTTTCAATACGTACTTTCAAAATATAATATTTGGATTACCTTGAAAAAACAATGATATAGATCTTAGTGGTATCCTACTAGGAACTTTCTCACACCATACGTACATTGGTGTGTATGTAGTATTCCATTGATGTGTAGGTAAAATACTTCTGAATTCCATGATTTGGTTTATTCCCAACTCCTTTGAGAAGTTAAGGGGATGTTGATACCTGGTATTTACTTTGATTCACATTGTGATAGCTTGGTCAACTTTGTGGGATCATTAGATCATTTAGAGACTTGGTTCATATTAGTATCTTTATCATTAATTTACTATTTTAATTTCATGATGTTGATTTAAAATAAGAAAATAAGAAGTTTACATTATTAGAAAACTTTATTGTAAAAGTTTCATGTTATTTGTTATCTTTTGTATTCGATCGGTTTTTACTAACGGTAAAATTGTATATTTCATATTCCTAGTCATACAATGTAGAGTATTATTATAATGAATTCTTAGATAGGGTTTGTTATATGGTATAAGTGATTTCAAGGTTGAAACTACTCACAATGGTTATGTCTTCATACCCTAAGTACTTGTCACCGTCTATTTAGGAATGTGAATTTGATTTGGGTTTTGTGGTGGAGAAGTCTATGTGATATATCATTCTTTCTTATGTTGGTTTGTTGCGTACCCAATTTTGATGAATTTTTTTGTCAAATTATAGGGGATCAATTATTTTAAAAACTTGATCTCAAATTTGGATATCATTGACTAAGAGTGAAGAGGGAAACATACAAGAGATAAATTGTATGAAAATATATGGACACTATGAATTCATAGTGATGCCATTCAGAAATAATAATTCCCATGTTATCTTAATTGATTTAATTAATAGATTAATATATGATTACCTAGATTAATTTATAGAATTATTTATAGATTATATTATTATATATTCTGAAATTTATATAGAGAATGAAGATCATTTGATTATTTTTCTGAAGAGCACAGAGATAGAGAAACTATATTCCATGTTTATAATGTCTACACATTGCCTTAAAATGTATCCTTATTATGTTTATAATCCTAATAGAGGGTGTTTATTTGGAACCTTTAGTGATATATATTATTGAATAAAGTCTTATAATAACTTCCCTAACAATGAACTATAGTATCATATTCTTAGTTGGGTATTTTCGATTCATTGAAATATAATTTCCATGATTTTAATGTCCTCTATTAAAGTTGAAACATATGGGATTAGGGTCTCTATAGGCAAAAGAATGTTAATGTGGGTTTAATGGTCTTAGGTGGTTATTCATTGTGACTATACACACAATACCCTATAGTATTGGTGAATTTATTATATATAATGATTCATTAAAAATTATTTTTTTAATGCTTCCTTAAATGTAGTGATAAGGTGGTAGAATGTGTATTTCATCAAATAAATACTACTGAGAAAAAATTTCTAACATGTCAAATTGATCAAGTAGTGATAATATTTGAAGTAATAATATAGAGGCATTATCTCTATGGTAAAATGTCTTATATATGTAGATATCACAGGATATCTAAGAATAGATTCACATAAAAATACCGGAACATGCATCAATATAGATGATTAGAGTTAATCAAAGATAGAGAAATCTAAGTACATTTCCACCTAGAGAAGAAAAAAAAGGTACTTGATGCTTTGATAATTATTAATTATGATACCTTATCCACAATAGGGATTGAAAGTCACCCATGTATTAGAAAACTATGGAATTGAAAATCCTAAGTGTTTGTGATAAATAAAATCTATCCAAAGTAAAAGCAGAAACATCTATCCATGTGAATATCAAGAAGGAATATAAGGATGATATGGAGATATATTGTAAGGAAATAAATTATGTAGATTTCAACATTGATTATAAGGGAATTACAAAATTTATGAGACAAATATGTGTACCATTAATACTATAATTGAAATAGGATTTTTTGTATAATGAACATATATTATCATTTTTATCCATCCTAGAAGCACACATATTTATAGGGAAATTAAGGAGCTCTTATATTGGGCCAATATGGAGAGAGATATTGTAAATTATATATCATGATTTCCTTGTCCGATACAAAGTTAAGTATGAATGAAATAATTATAAGGGTATGATTCAACCATTACACATATTCTTAATGAAATTGAATAATATCACCATGGATTTAATAATATCTATTTATCATACACCTGTATACCATGATTTGGTTTTAGTTGTTGTTCATTACCTTATAAATTCTATTATTTCCATTATTAGTCATGAAAATTTCTCCCTCAATCAACATGTAAACGTTTACGTAGATGAAGGGGAAGGGTTTCATGGTGTGATTTTTTAAATTATATCTAATTGAGATTATTGATATAGGTCAATGATCACGATAAATTTTTAATAAATATTGAATACATAGATGGTCATTAGACCATAATATCCTCTAATACTGATAGTGAATCTAGAAGGACCATTTAAACTCTAGAATAATTGATAAGATCATGATCCATAAATTTTAAAGGATTTTGGGATTAGTAACTTCCACTATTTTAGTTCTCAATCAATAAAAATGTTAAATATAGTAACCAAATAAAACCATGTGTGACTCAATAGACATTGAAAATTTATATTTTGGGATGAATTTTAAGAGATTAAGATATTAGGACATGATAGTGTATATGTAATGTTTGAGAAAATAAATACAATTCTATTCCATATCCAAGAAGTACAAAGTCAGTAGGAGAGTTACATGAATATTCAATAGATAAATTCATTGTTTCAACTTGGAGACTATAAATTCCTTCAAATATTACCACATAAGTGTGTAATTATATATGATAATGAGGAAAATTTAAACCCTAAATACATTTTTCCTATAAATATTCATGATCATGTGGGGCTGTCATCTTGTTACCTTTTACTTCCAACAAAACATTCACGAGTACATGATGTGTTCCATGTATCAGGTTTTTGAAAGTATATACTTAGTCTATCAAAATAACTGAACATGATTGTTATATAATTGTAACTTAATATCCCTTATAAGGAATAACCATTAGATATCTTGGATCATAGGGATATTATATAGTAAAAAAAGGCCACTAACCTGGTCAAATTTATTTGGGGAAATCATGAGATTTATGAAGTGGTGTGGGAACCCAATGATTTAAGGAGACAATAAAACCCTCATACTTTTTCATCTATATAATGACATTTTATAGGTGAAATTTATTTAATGTGGGTTTTTGTAACCCTAGGACACCATGATTGGGAAGAAGTGATTTATTTAACCTGACCCCAATATCTCACAGCAAGTATCTTCTTTATTAAACAAATATAAGATATAAGGAATCATATCCCAAAGAATCGAATCATTTAAAATCCTTGATAAACTAGATTCATACTCAAGTCTTGTTTTAAATATGACGATTAAAATTGCAATAAAATTTTTTTTAGAATAAAATTATCCCTTTTGGCATATCCTTTAACATCAATCTTAGTATACCTCATGGATTCCTTAGACAGAAAAAAATAACGATGATCTCATATTCTCATTAAGAGTTATGTATAGTCTTAGCTATCATAAAAAAATAAGAATAATCAATATGGAAAAAAATAACTTAACACACATTCCATGTATTCAATAAAATAAGAATGATGTGCGTCCATAGAAAATATCAGTATTAAAATCTCAGGGATAATAATAAATATAAAAAGGAAAATAGTTGAAAAGTCTTGGAATTTAATCAATAAACTGAGAAATAAGTGTACCTCAAGAAAATACCATTATGAAAATACTACGAAAAATAATTAATATAGAATAATAGAAAACTACAATAAAATTTAATTTAGTCAATAAAATGAATTACATAACTTGGTAAGATATAATCAATGTGGAAAGGTAAATAATTAATGTCACATTCCATTTAACCAATAATAGATAATGAAATTCATCCCAAGATAATATCATTGTAAAAATAACATGGATAGAAATAACTGAATTATAAATGAAGACAATGCCAAATTTTTAGATGTCATGTCTTTGGCACATGGTACATATTTCAACAAGATCTATCGCCAAGACAGTTTAAAACTCATAGGTATAATTCCATTTGACTAAGTCTAGACAACATCTTTATCTCATGATAAAAAAGATGCATCAAGGTGCTATTTATAACTAGGATCCACCCATGTATTCATGTTCAATGAATTCCTCATATATCAAATAATCAATTTAATGTTTTAACAACTTTCTTTATAATAAAATATCCCCAATCAATAAGGAATATTGATTTATCAATATTTCACTAGAAAAAAATAACTTTACATATAGAACAGCTTATATCAAAATGATATTTGATTCAAAAAATAAACATATACATGATAAATAATATGGATATTTATGGGAAATCTAATGTCTATAGGAAACTGAATTTTTCAAGAAAAAGTTAATGACTGCAAAAAATAATCATAAGAGTGAATTTCAAAACATTACTTTCTTAAAATGATCAAAATAGATATATAGTAAGAATAAAGAATGTATCAATACATCATATACCCATTAGAGTAAAAATAATGGGTTTTTCTCATTGATGAATACAAATGCAATAAAATGATCTTTAAAAACATTCTTGAGAAAAATGTTCTTTTCATTTTGAAAATAACCTTTTAAATCAATTAATTCAAAATAATTGAAAATAATTTTATTTGAAAATAATATTTTAAACCTATAAAATCATCATGAATACAATTTATTATTAATGAGGTCTATAAATTTAATTCATTTCATACTTGTTAAAACAGTGATTCATTTTTTTTTCAATAAAAGCCAAACTTGTATTGTTTTGAAAACAAAATGAAGATTACATTCAAAAAAATTAAAATGTAGAATTGGGTCAAAATATTTTTAATAAATCATTTCCAAAAATTATTCAAAAATTTTCATATTTTTTTTTGAAAATATGGTTATTGTATAAAAAATATTTCTATCTAAAGAGATAAATGTTGTCGAATTTTCACAAAAAAAAATTATAAATTATTTTAGTTACCAAAGAGTTGGAAAATGGTACTATTAACATAAGATTTCATTAATAACAAGATAATAATAAAATTTAATTTGTTTGTTATAAAATGATCAAATAATTTCTGTCAACTTAAATTCATTAAATAATAGCCTCGATTAAAATGATATTGTAAAATAAACCCTTAAAATGATAATAACGTCAATGTGAAAATTTATCAATGAATGGATTATGTGAATAAACAATAAACACACATAACAATATTAAATACAACATAATATAAACAATATTCAACACACACATTATCTTAGAATATCAAAGTTGACGAATAGGTCATATAACCTAATGAAAATAAATTCAGTAATGATGTTCTTTACTATGTGGTGACTTTTATGTAATATTCCTAAAAGTGAAATATTTGAAATTTAAATTAATATGAAAATTAATTATTAGTGAATTGTGACATTACATTAAAAATGGGAAATATTTACACCAAATAAATTAAATTATGTTCATAAAATTACAATATGCCTCAATGAATGGAAATTGAGATGGAATACCTGACCACATGGTAATAATAAATCAAAATCATATTAGATGAAATAATTTTAATTGAAATATAAAATTAAATTATGTATAAATTATTCTGATATTACATGTGATATGGGAAGAGTATGCAGTATATAAAAGAAGTTTGTGGTAAACATTATAATATTCCTCAATGAATAGAAATTGAGATGAAGTCCCTTACCTTATGGTAAATTTTTTGGTTGAACATGATTTATGCTCTTGTATAGTATTTTAAAACATGTTATTTACTTATTCCGAAACCCAATTAATATTTATAATATCATATGTCATCATTTTATATCATATCATCACCCATTTGTTAATAATATTTCATTATTTTCAATGTCTCAAGTGTTAATTGCCTTGTTTTCTCATTCATTCTTTTTCAGGAATGTTCCAATTCTTGTGCATATTATTTAGATCCATCATCTCCTTAATAATATGATTTAATTAATTATCATATTAATATTTCAACTATAATATTAATATCATTAATGTGTATGTTAATAAAAAAAGGACTATGTGACAGTCATGGAGACGGTTGGTCATACGTATGCATTAGTAATATTTCAATTTTCTAATAATCATTATGAAAAGAAGTTACAAAATATTATAGACATAAAAAATGATCATAATATCATATAATATTATTTAATATACTTATATATATCATACATGTGTTGTGGTGATAAAAAAAGAGTTGCATCGCATCGTGAAGGCGGTAGTCCACAGGTGCGTGAGTTATGTTATCGTCAATAAGTTTGAGAAAAGGTAATAAATTAAGTGGTATATTATTTTAGATAAAAATAATTATGTCATTAATATATTAATTAGTTCATTTATATCACATATAATCATTAACTTTATACCTGTCACTTTCTAGGAAAAGTGTTATTGAATGATTAATCACATCGCTTCAAGAGGTGGTAGTCAACTGTACACCCAAATGACATTAATCTTTCTCATGTAGAATTTAATGTAATAAAATATATTTTATATAATGACATAATATGTATAATTATTTAATAAATATAATTTATATAATTTATATCTACTGAATGTTTCTTCCATCAAAGATGGTAAAAATTTACAATGGGAAATACCTTTGAAAGGAAAAGAAAAAATACAATAAGAAAATAATAATTTTCAAAGGGATGAGCTTCGGGTCATCCTAGTCTGACCAAAAAGGTGTCAGTGTACAACCTACTTGTGCACCCAAATCTATCACGCAACCTACTTGAGCACCCAAACTCCTTTCCACCCAAAGTCCAATTGTTGCCAATAAATAGTTCATTGGGGCCTTCATTTGAAAATGACGAATTTCCCTGAAGCCCAATTACTACTCTAGTCACCCTAATGCTTCTCCCAAGTCCTCCAAAACTTTCAAGGAAGTTCCTTAACACCTAAAGAAAAGTAATTGAAGGAGTTTCATAATACTTAAGTCTTTTTAGTGTTTGAAATCCATGACACTTGCACGCTTAAAGTGCATAATCTCCCAAAATCCGAAACACTTGCACGCCACCTATTCCATTCATGTGAACTTGAGCACCCTACTTCTGGAATAACTAGTGAATACTTTTGAAGGCTTGATCCATGTCTCACCTAATAATTACCATACAGGTTTTTCGTCTCTTATGTGAACATCAGGTCGCCTAAGCCTACTTCCACACCCAAACTTTCGCGCCCTTACCAACTTGGGTGCCCCTCTTTGATTCCCGACCTCTCCTCATTCTACATGCCATTAATCTGTCCTCAAATCCATTCATGGATATGACTCTTCTTCATTGGATCCCTTTTTTCAAATGGACTCTATGGATACCTCCTCCAAAATCCCCAAAATCATCAAATCATTAGGAAAGGAACATTAGCTTGTCTCCTATTTGGGATTGTGTATCTGCAGTCATAGGTTTACCACATTTGATTCACAATGGGGTTAGGATTCATGGAGTGTTTATGGGTTTTTATATCCATAGTCACAAAGACCATTATCCCTAGAAAAATGTTGGGAAGTTCCCAGTTTTGAGGAAGAGGGTTTAGGTCTCTAACTTCTCCCTTCTCAAAGAGACGGATCCTCGGATCTCTGGTAGAGAAGGTAAAGTTCATGCTTTATTTTCCATGCATGAAAAAGAAAAATCTCCCACCTCTACTAGGATATATTTATAGAAACCATTTTGGTGTAAGACCCTAACCTTTATCCCTTCATACTTTCATTAGGCCATTGTACAATGTAAAGTGAATAGATGGAAGGCTCGTCACCTCGCCCTCATCCACCGTCATTGTCGTAGGCATGCCCTCCTCCACCAATGGGGGATTAAAAGTTTACGTTTCATTATTGAATATTACACATACTCATGTTTCTCACACCAAGCATGACTCACGATGGGATTATATATTCATGATGATTACAACATGTGCACAAACAATCTCAAGGAAATAACTATGAGAACTCTGATTCTTGTTCAAAACAGTATACGTAAGAAGCCATCTTAGGGCCTAAGCTCACTGTATATCTTCTTCGTGAATCCAACCCTAATTATCTTAATTTGTGCATCCTCCTTAAAAATAATCCTCAAATTAAACCCCCATAATCGTCAAGGAATCTTTTTCAAGAAGTAAGCCCAAACACATTTCTCTCAAAAGGATATACTCTTATATGAGATTTATCAAACAATGTGGGCTTTGATTCCCATCCACATGGGATACATATGAATACTCCTTGAGGTTCAAACCCAAAAATTCAAATACACCCTTTTCTACTTGGGAAATATTCCATGAATGGTCTATTCTTACTTGGAAACACATATTATATCAATGTTCCTTGGGATGCTTAGTTATAAGCCCCACACCAAATATTGACTAAGAAACTTTCACTTAGATGTACTTATTATATGACATTAAATTTTATGTTTAGGTCCTTATAACATGACCTTAAAAGGTATTATGTATTCCATAAAGTGGAACTGAGATATGAGGGATTTGATTCCTTTCAAAATGATACGTAGGTTACCCATTTCATGGGTATTATCCCAATATCAAAACAAGCATTCATCTACCGAGATGAAAGTAAATACTAGAGTACCCCACTGAGTGTCTTAAAAAACAGTATCATCATAATGATGATTAAATGAATATTTAAATATTATATGAGAGGATACCATTGATTTATAACCTCGAATACATATGTATATCTCCATTAATGAAGAACCTTGAATACATACTAATGATTCTAAATTTCACACATGTTAATAATTGATTGAATATTACAAGGGAAGCTTATTTTAAACTTGGTTAATTAAGAAGGATTCATGAAAATATATTAAATTTTCAATGGGAGTCCTAGAGTAGACAATAATTCCCTCTAAAATGGTGTGATGATTTTGATCTCTCATCCTCTTGACTAATGCATGTTCTTAAGTATCATAAAGTACAAACTTATCAAACACCAAACATTTTAAAGCAGGTCCCTTTTGGATAAAGAACTATTGGATGTTTCCGGTTCCATGAATAAATCTAATGGGAGCATCTTGGACGTAGTTATTCTTAAAACTAGAACACATGTTTCAAAGAACTAAGAAACAATAATGGTGAACCCAACGTGAATCCTTAACCAAGTTAATAATGTTACCTACCTGTCAGGCCCCTATCAATTGATAAAGGAAGGCTAGAAAATGGAATCAATAATGCATATATCCATATAAAAGAGGTCACTTTAATGGAGTTTATTGTTGTTTTCATGTTTTCATTATGAACTCTCTTTAGCCTAAATTGGATTTATTTAAGACGCCATCTATGAACTTTTTTTACACTGCTCAGGCTGGATCCTCATCCATGGGAAGGAAGTTTTCACCCACCCAATGTCTTCAACGCTGGGTCTCCAACAAATTGGAAAAGTAGTATTGCTATCACAGTACAATTCCAACTTTTGAGGCTACCTGATTGGACCTCCATGTCAATAAAAATTCTTGATCATTTGGCCAATGAAAATCGATGATCAAGAAGTAGACGATGACAACCAAAATCTTCATCCATTTTGGGTCCTCATCCATAGAATGCCACAACCAGTACCAACCATAATACAGGGAGGTAGATCAAGAGATCACCTAGGGCCTCAATTCAAAGACGGATGGATTCTTCCGGAGGAATCCCACCAAAAATCACTGCTAGTGGAATCGTGCGGTAGTGAGCCCCCAACATGATGGGGGTGTTGTATCTAGACGTTTCATCGAGGTCTCTCAGACCCGAGAATACAAGATGAATCATCAAGGATAATTTTTGTTCAATAGGTAGTAGGTTATTACCTCTTCCCCATCTGGATAAATCTATCTACCAAACTTGATGGAGAACAACAAGCGGGCACATACACATGTTCGTCCTAATTTTTATGTCCTATAGAATCGTTTGGCAGTAACTCACTAATACCACTAGGTAATTTTGGTGGATTACTATGAACAATCACATAAAACTTCTTAAATGTTATCAGATAGTCAGCAGGCTCATCTGACATCATTTAAAGAATCCCACCGATCTAATGCAGTGACAACTGTTAAATACGAACATACACCTACATACACTCACAAATTCTACTAGCAGTCTCTTATTCCAGTATTGAACGAAGTATGTAAACCATACTTGAAGTTAAACATTCAATAGACACATACACCTTCTAGTGTTTTTCAAGCCTTCCAACAGTCTCTTTTGGCAGCACCTGGAGAAGTTAGTCAGAAATATCTGACAATAAAGCTAGGGCAGACCCAACTCACTTCCCCCATGCATGAGTATGGAAAATACCCATTGATAGGAAAATGAGGATATGAGAAGGAAGATTCACCTCCCTACAATATGGAATGGATGTATATTCCTATTTTGGCGGTTGAATTCACCAAATATTTCTTATCAATGGTGAAATGGAAGATGAAAATTCTTTCCCATATTCTGACAGCATGCTAGGATACTATATAAACTACTTCCATAGTACCAGGGGAACAGACACATAAATATATCCCCACACATGGGATGACACATTTGCATGCCATAACAGAGTATATACACACCTCTATTCTAGTCCAGGATGGTAATGGGACATACTCCCCCATTTAATATTGAAAACAAGATTGCGAACATACACCCTTTCCAATTAGAGGTAATCAGTCTGTTCTTGTATCCAATACAGGGCAGGAACATACACCTACCTATGATAACCACTTCTCCCAAATATTTTCACCAACTATGTGTAATATAAAATAAAATAAGAAGTCTCATCAAACACGTTTGTAAAATACAAAGACAAGTTGGAATTTGGCCCCTCAAATTACTGGAGTTCATGATGCCCTCAATTATTTATCTATTCCAGCACAAGATCCTACCCCCTCATTACCAAATTATTGAAGTGGTAGTAGTAATTATGAAGTTCCACATCAGATAATGCATCATAAAGGCTTGGATCATGAAAACATGGTCAATATAGAGAGCATATCTCTGGATGAGCACCATGGAGACCCTCTATGTGGCCAGAAGACCATGGAGCAAGTGGATTTATCCATTGATGTAATCCACCAGAGTGGTCCACCCCATGATGGAATTCTCTACAAAATTCCCCTCTACAGTAGTATTTCACATTGTCAGGATAATTCTATAATAGAAAATGTAGCAATGAGAAAATCATCTTATCTTGAGGCACTTGAAAACACAAGACCAGTCATGTATGGTGCCTTGCCATTAACGAGTGAAACACTTTCTCAACCAGAAGACATATTAAGCGAACGGTCAATCTCAGAAACTCCTTTGGGTCATTTTAATTTTAATACAAATATTCTACTTTGGTCAGACCAAGTAGAGAAACATATAGTGAATTAATATGAAGATATGTTAATCATGAGAAGACAATAGGATAAAGGAGAAATACTAGTCATGTTATGGCCTTTGGATAATTCTCAGTATAACATTCTAGAATTAATGGAAGAATATTGAATTCATGATATCCAACTCAACATATGGAAGACTCCACGTCATTTTAAAACAAATGTATTACCATATGATCAACATCAAAATCATATAAAACTAAAACACGGGTTTCAATTCATAATTGACTTGGCATCTCTCTCAGTTTCAAAAAATCTGATTGCTGAAAAGAAGCAGGGAACCCTTTAGCATGTGTGCCTCAATGTTCTGAAGAGGTTACACTAATTAATTTATAATTCCCCATCTAATGTTTGTATCATAGGAGGGAGTGAACACAGAACATTGCATTTCATTACACTCCAGACTCAGCAAAGCTCACCAAAAGTGGTCTCAGGCAATGTTGGTTCCCATGATCAGCTATAATAAACAGATTTGGTATGTAATAAAATGTATGCTCTAGAAAATTCGTCCAATAGCTCTCATTAGAGTAAAACCTAAAGAAAATAAGTTTTGGGTTACTTTTACATCAATAATCTGAGAATCTTGAGCAGGACTCCTACTTAGAGGATGTCTTCCATAAGTTAATGAAGATGTCTGAAATAGCACAACAATCTTCTGAAATAGGTAATTTGAGTGGTTTTCGGATATTGAACCCAACTAATGTTCGAAACAAAATTCACGAAATTAGAAGAGCAACATCACGAATCTCATCAATAACAGTTCATGAACCACACCAGCTTGTAGGGCTTGGGGCTCATTTAATTAAAACATAAAATTCATTAATCAATGTTCAATTATTTGAATAAAAAGAATAAGAACAACACCAGCCTAAATGGATGGGGGATTTTTTAGATCTACAATCCCCTCCTCAATGGACGTCATTTTTCTCCCAATTAGGGAAGAATCCAAAAAGAGAGTGAAAAACTAAACTATCCAAGGATTCCTTTTCGGTTACTGTCCACCAAATAACTCTAGAGAATTTATCATATAGGAGAGCAGAGTCTCATGGATGATACAGAGGGAGACGATCTTACAAAGATACTGAAAAAATGCCATCATGGAATTGAACATTAGTAAATGTCATTACCACCATTGAAAAATAACCTCCATAAATTGACTGTAGTTTAGGGGACTCAAAAGATGAAGTTATTATCCATAATACAGTGCCCACTGAAGAAAATGAAGATGGTGTGTATACCCAAAATCAGAGGCTTACCCAGAATCTTGGTATACCTTCAAATAACCAACACCTTACCACCGAAAGGAATCTAACAATGGGAAAGGTACAACTCATATTGAATCTCACTTTTTCACTGAAGAAGGTCAAACTATTTCACTAGAAGATATAATTTTACAACAACAAGAGGAGATTAAAGGGTTGAAAAGTTTCAATACAGAGTTACTTTGAAGCATTATTTCTATTAGACATACTCCCCAGGAAGATCCTCAACATGCATATACTGTAAGAGCTCCTCAGCAAAGAGGATTTTTGGTAACTACATATGAAGATATTGAATTCTGTTCATTGGGTACATAGACAAGGAAAGATTAAACATATCTAGATGGGCCTATTCTCTTAGGGTATCCATGGAAAATACCACCACCATCACCAGTGATTTTTTTTAGTGGTTGTACCAGCTCATGCTCCAGTTGTTGTACCTACAGAGGTTCTAGCTCATCCAGATATTCCCCAAATTCTTATGAACACAATTGAGGCATTAATGACACTATTGGAAGCCATGGAGGAATAATGTGTGCCAATTTAGCTGGAAAAGAAAACATAACCTGAATGGTTGGACCTGATTCCTCCCCCACCAGATTTTTTGAATACCACATTCCCAATCATTATTGGTTTGGGAGATCTGGAACAACACATAATGCATTTTGTTTCTCATTGTGATCCCATGATGAGAACTCCTCAACCAAAAAAGTGGTAATTCTTAGTTTTTTTTCTGTATTCAATATAAGGATCAGTTTTTGTATGGTATTAATGTTTAAAATCTCAATCAATTACTAGATGGGAAAATCTCTGTCAGAAATTCCTTCTTCAATTTAGCTCAATGCAACCAAAGAAGAAAATTATTGATCTTACAAATCGTAAACAAATTTATAATGAAGGAGTTTCACATTTCATTACGCTATGGAAAGGATTAACAAATTCTTTAAATATCGAACTCCCTCAAGAAGAGTTGATGATAATTTTTGTGGAAAATATACATGATGTGATACGCAAACTACTAATCCATGTAAAGTACAAATGAGGGATTCGAGAAATTTCTTCAATTTATCGAAAGATATAATATTATATTATATAATCTAAGGCTAAAACTCATGTAATTCAATCAGCTCTAGGAAGGAGAAAAGGGAAATCATAGGCTACTACCGTTATAGTCAAGCAAACACATGTACCTAAATCCACTTCAAAAACATCATCATATCGAAGGGCTCCACCTCAATTGCATCAGCAGTAATGATCGCCTCATCAAGATGATAAAATAGATCCAAGGAAAAAATAGTTTAAGGAATTAAGGATCAATGTTTATTCATTCTAGATTGAAAATTTTCCTGGTTACTTTATCTCGGCTTTGGAAAACAATTTCGTTCAGTTTCCATGGCCAATGAAACCAAATAATAAAAGAGATGATGTGATTCCAAATTATTTTACCTTTCACCAGATGTTGGGGAATCACATTAAAGAGTGTTTTTCTTTCAAGGATCTCTTGTAAAAAATTGTAGACTCTGGACAAGTGAAACTGAAAAGTTTGTCAGCTCAACTAGCATATGTTACTACTACTACTCCAGAGGAAGAGAGTGAATGATAGGAAGTTAAAAGTAAATATATAAAGAAATATGATGATTGGATGATTAGGAAAACGTTCAAAATAATTCATGCCATTCTACAAACACAATTGAAAAAACCGACTGTGTATTCCTACACTCTTACCACAGTAAAACCACCTTTATCAACTGGTCAATCCTCAAAGAAACGAGTGATTAGATGGACAAAATGTAGTTATTTGAAGACGAGTTCATGTTAAGGCCAAAGTTGTCATTAACCATGGAATATTTCATTCCATCTACTTAAAAATCATGGGAACCTCCATGCCAAATAGTACAAACAAAACCAATCAGTCAAGCAGAATCCTCATGAGATGAAGAATTGATCTTTGGTTTCGTCTAAATAATCCACTTAATGGATCCTTATGCCAATGGTGATTCCGATTATAATGATCTTGATTTATTTGTACCAAGTCGGGTATGTATAGTAAGAGGACAAGGTAGACTATACATGGTAAGATGTGGGTATTCTAGAAGCCACTATTTTAATTCTACCCCTACTCAAACCATGTATGCGGTGGAAAATTGTGGAAGATACCTTTAGCGGGCTCAACAAGAAAAAAGAGATTATTCCAATAAAGACAAGTTTGGTTCAGACATGATTAGTTTGGAGGACCGATTAGAATTCACACCATATTCTCTCATCTTGTAAATAGATATCGTCATTATAATCTACCAAATCCGAGAGTATTTTAAGCTTCTCCTCTAACATAACGTATATTTACATCAGATGCATCAACATCCAAGGCACCTGCAAAACTGCATCTCTATGTTTGGAAATGTAGACCTTTGGACAAAAATTTTGATGTCTTTAAACAATTGTCCAAAGTACCAGCCATGTTGTCAATTTTTTTATTCCTTAAGTCTATAAAATGAACTTTGAGAAGCACTTAATGAAGCTTTGTTATGCCCAAAAGAGTTTGAAGCTGATATCATTGTTGTTGATGTTTACTGTATAGAGAATGGTCATGCATAATGTCATGTAGTCATATCTTTTATGGTTAAATAGGAAGGTGATGTTTTACATGGACATATTGGACCATTATATTTACATGGAACGGTCATTGACATAGACATTTAAGGGGAATCCATTGCTGTAGGCTCTGGAGTTAATCTCATTCTTGTTAGTACACTTCGACGATTGACCCTTACTGAATCTGGCTTATCTCCTTCTACTATAATGTTGTTAGGATATGACAGGAATGAGCAAGAACCTCTGGGTGAGATTTAACTTAGAACTCAGTTTGGAGATCTTTTATCTAATTTAGATTTCATGGTTGTTCATCAGGATACACACTTTAACATTCTTCTAGGAAGGCATTAGATACATCAACATGTGGCCAGACCTTTTTCATACCACCAATGTCATAAGTACTATTTTAGTGGTCAAATTGGGACATTTTATGGTCATAAGGATCCATTCAAAACCTGTGAGTCTCAATACATTGAGGCATAGTTTAATCAATCTATGAAAGTGAGGTTCATGACAAAGGATATAACCTGAGTTAATGCTCTGAATGGACTGGAAAAGATCCCAGTAAAAACATTAATACATTTGAGTAATAATTATGTGCTAAATGATAATGAAATTTAAAAGGAAAACACAACTCTAGGAACTCATCTAGTAACTTTGATACCGTCAATTGCAGCAATCGATCTAGACAGAATGAGATAAATTTTTGGTTTACCAAGCAATGATGGAAACTCAAATAGAGATGACTTCATTTCATCCACTGAACTACAACAAGTATCCACTTCATCAATCAGAATATAATAAGTTGAATAAACTCTAGAGGAAGAAAAATATGTTGATTCTCTGTCCATTATCTCCTCTTTATTAACATTGAAAGACCCATCATCATCAGTAGGGTCAGAAATGGTGGCCTCTTGATCTGGATGTTCAAATATTTACCCCTCTCCCATCTATGGAAGTTTTTAGTCATAATATTCTACTCAAGTAGAAACAAAAGAGGTAACATGTAATAAAGAGTAAGATGAAGATCACAGCGATGCCTCTCTAGCATTTGACAAAGGTGTATTGACCACTGTGGATGAGCTTAGAGAAATAAATTTGGACACATAAGAAGATCCACACCCCTCTCTAATTAGTGTGGCCATTAATTCTAATGAGAAAGAGGTGTATGCATTATTTTTAAAGAAACAATGAGATATATTTTCATGGAATTATACTGAAATACTAGGTTTTAATATCAATGTATCCACTCATCATTTGGGTTTTCTAGAAAAAAATCGAGGGTTTATGCAAGCAGCAAAAAAAGCCACCCAACTCCTATTTCTAAAATTAAATCTTATGTTGATAAGATTATAAAGGATAACTTTTTTAGGGAAGTTAAATATCCAAAATAGATGGAAAATATTTTCCCAGTGAAAAAGAAGAATGTGATATCATAGTTTTCAAAGATTTCAGTGATCTTAACTAGAATTTTAAAAAGGATGAATTTCCAGTTCTGATCACAGATTTTTTAATTGATGCAAAAGCTGGATAAAAATCTCTTTCCTTCATGGATGGATACTCTGGGTATAATAAAATCTGTATATCCACAAAGTATGAAGAATATACCACCTTCAGATCCCCATAAGGTGTGTTTTTCTATAAGGTAATTCCCTTTGGATTAAAGAATGCAGGTTCAACATATCAACGTTACATGAACCATATCTTCAAACCCTTCTAAGGTAAATTTGGTGAATGTTATGTGGATGATTTGGTGGTCAAATCTAAGAAACATTCCAATCACTTTGATGATCTAAAGTCCATATTCAATAAAATATAGCAACACCATTTGAAGATGAACCCCTTGAAATCTACTTTCAGGGTAACCTCAGGAATGTTCCTTTGCATCATTGTACACCATCGTGGTATCGAAGTTGATCCTGAGAAAACAAAATCAATCCTTGGCATGTTTACTCTTCAAAATGTGAAATAATGAAGTGTAATCAAAGGACATTTGGCCTATATTTGGTGCATTATTTTAAATTTGGAATTCAAGTGTTTGTGCTTCACTAGATTAATGAACAATCGAGTCACTAATAAATGGATTGAAGACTTCCATGAAGCATTTGATACCCTCAAGAAATATCTATTTAGACCACCGGTATTAATGCCAGCTATTGAAGGTAGAAAACTTATTATATATGTGACATCTTTATAGAGATCATTTGGTACTTTCCTTTCCCAAAAGAATGATTTTTGGAATGATAACAGCTTTTACTATCTTAGTCGAACTATGCATGATGTAGAAACTCGATATTCAGGTATTGAAAAATGTTTCCTGGAATTATTCATTATTGTTCAGAAATTGATGAACTACATGCAATATCATGAGGTCCAATTGGTGTCTCTTAATAACTCGATCAAATTTATCCCCATTCGTCCTATGCTTACGGGGTGTCTGGCATGATGGGTAGTTATTTTGCTACAATTTGATATCCAGTTTGTGCCCCATAAGGAAATAATAGCCCAAGATCTGGTCGACTTCCGGTCTGAAAATCCATCTACGGAAGATACATCATTGAATACCGAACTTCTTAATAAAGAGGTATTTTCTATTCAAGATAATCACAAAATATGGGAAATGTACTTTGATTGTGCCTCCAGAAGTCCAATAGGAAAGAGAATGGAAAACCCTAAACACAACAAAGTTGGATTAGGAATTTTCCTTATTTCCCCAAAGAAGGAAGTATTTTTTTATTCCTTATTATTAGAAGGTGGTACCAACAATGAAGTGGAACATCAATATCTCATTATAGTCATGGAATTAGCACTTTAGGTTCAAGTGAATCGCGTGGAAGTGAAAGGTGACTCAAAATTGGTAATCAAACAGATCAATGGGGAATATTCAATGAAAAAGTAAGATTTAATCCCTATGGGTGATAATATCATAGGGTTAATGGATGAATCTCCCTCAGAGGTGACATTGTCTTATGTCCTGTAATCACAAAATGCCCAAGATGTTTCACATGTTAATGCAGCTACAACCTTGGTAGATCCAAATCAGGATGAGACAGTCACCAACATAGCTCATCATCGTATGGTCTCACCTTTTGTTCAAACCATAATAAAGGAAATTAATGAAATTATCTCTATTAATGAGTCATACGGTTATACAGTGGGATGAAGAACACCCATCATGAAATATCTTCAAAATGGAATACTTCCACCAAATAGGGCTGAAAAGGAACAAATCTGATGAAGAGCATCCAATTTTACTCTTTATGATAGTCCAGATCAGTAGAAGATCCGCTAAAAACGAGGATTTGATGGAATCCCCATCAGATGTATTGATGGAGAAGAAACTGCAGCTATCATGAATGAAGTACATCCAGGACCTTGTGGTGCTCACCAGTCTAGGAATGAGATTTCTGATCAAATCTGAAGGCTTAAATACTTTTGGCCATCAATGACATAGGATTTCACATATTTCACTAAGAAATGTTTTCCATACCAAGAGCATGAA
This sequence comes from Viscum album, assembly GCA_963277665.1. Classification (NCBI taxonomy): domain Eukaryota; kingdom Viridiplantae; phylum Streptophyta; class Magnoliopsida; order Santalales; family Viscaceae; genus Viscum; species Viscum album. The sequence goes on along the minus strand of OY728153.1, from coordinate 1,691,405,608 downwards.
AACATAATTAATCAACCCCTAGAGTGTCTAAATAAAGCTAAATACTCTTGGCTATTTAACACATGGGGAATAGATATTGAAGGACATTATTCTCCAACTACAGCTAAGTAGTTCATGTATATTCTTACTACTACAGACTTCTTTTCTAAATGGGTTGGGAAAATTCCTCTCAAAGATGTCGGATCCAAAATAATTGTCATTTTTTTCAAAACTAACATCATCACTAAATTATGTGTCCCTCATATGATATTAATGAACAATGGAACCAATTTTTGTTCTGTTGAGGTATAGAATTTATATCAGAAGCCCAATATCAAGTCCAACCATTATTCTCGCTATAATGCGGTGACCAATGTGTACATATAGGCTTTCAATAATCCCCTACCAAATATAATCTAGAATATGGTGGATAAAGATAAAAAAATCATGGCCTAATAAACTTTTTCATGCTTTATGGAATTATTGGACTACAACCCATACTTCCACCGAAGAAACCCTTTATTCATTGGTATACGAAAAAAAAGTAGTTTTTCCATTTGAAATGAAATTGCCTTCACTTAGAGTTGCAATTTCTGATCAATTGTCTACAGATGAGAGGACATAGAAATCAATTAATAAGCTGAAATGATTCAATTAAAAAAAATTCATTCTTTTCATCATTTAGAATTATATCAAAATAGAATAGTGCGATATTTTAACAAGAATGTTAGCCTCCATCCATTTCATCAAGGAGAATTAGTATTGGTCCTTAGGACTCCAATAATACTAGGAAAGAAACCTCCAAATCATAATCCAAAGTGGGAAGGACCTTATTCCATACATAAGGTCTACTCAAATGGATCTTATGAATTAATCTCAATGGATGAATAATTTATTATAACTCCAACAAATGTGAGATTCTTGATAAAATACTTTGTGTAGGTGCACACCTCGTCCTCGCTACAAGACTATAAACTCTACAGCCCCCACGTCCAAACTGCAAGACTTAAAACTGCATAGTACAAATTCCTAGTTGAAAGACATTAAACTGCATAACAACCTTAAGAGTCCATATTTCATGATTTTCAAATTCTTAACATCATTTTTTCTCGTTAAACGATTTTAAACTATACGGTTATCGTCTTATCTACATGACATTATGAGATTCCATAAGAAAGAATCAAGGACATAATTTCTACTCCTTAGTGGAACATGAGTCCTTCTATTCCCTATGTCAAAGTCAGACCTGCATAGGGGACTTATTTCAAGAACTACATGTGGCTTGATTCTCATCTATATGAGAGACATAGAGACGCCTGGATCTCCAATAATGGTCCCAAATACAACCAAAAAAAATTATTTCCTTTTTCTCTCCTATATTTGTACTAGATCCATACAAAGTGCTCTTTTAAGATACATGATTTTATTTTCATATCATCTTGTGTCTTAAATTTAATCATTCATCTAAAATGTGTTCAACCCAGCATCTCCCATGTATAACTCGATTGATGTGGTAAATAAATGTTTAATGTACTGTGTATGGCTTGATTATCATCTATAAGATATATGTTTCAATGCCTTGATCATCAATCCTAGGCCCAAGCATGATAACCCCCTATTCATTATAGATGAATCAAACATGCATAGGGAATGTTTAAAGTACTATGTATTGCATGATTCTTTCCCCCAACAAGAAAAAAATTGACACATGGGTTTGATCCCATTGTATAGTTATAATATGTATTTCTTTTCACATTAGTTCATCTTTGTCCTTACTGAATGATAATAAACTGCATGAAAATCTAACACTGCTATTCTTCACATGTGTCACCTTTGTGTTATAGAAGAAACCCTTACAAATCATTATTTCTCAGAATGAGATAGATCACGTGGGATTAGGAATTGGTTAAAAGGATTATTTATATTAAAAAGTTTTCTAAACTTATTATGAGGATATCAATGTCTTTACCACATGACTTAAAACTGCACAGTATAATTTCCTCACTACATGACTTAATAATACATAATATAATTTCCTCGCTGTATGACATTAAACAGCACATCACAATGTCAATTCAAAGAGAAAAAATGAATGTCTTCATTTTACATATAAGTCAGATCTATGTAATGGATGTCAAAATCATGTGAATATTGATTCAAATATTTCTCATGTGCATTGATAATAACCCCTTCTATATCCCACACTCTTAATATTTAATATTTCTAGATCATCATAATATATATAATATTTTATGGTGATAAAATTCCAAATACCTAATAACTTTTATCCTAATTATGGAAACATTCCCTTAGGCTGCCTTGCATAAGTTTCTTACATAATGGGACTTTCAGTAAAAAGATGCCACTATTTGGCTTGCAGCATATTCCTCAGTTGGCCCTGCATAATACAATCCCCATAATAGGGTTTTCAAATGATGGTAATTTCAATCTTTGTTTATAGTGTCATTTTCATCTTCAAACATTGATGAAAATATACAAGAATCTGTATTTTAAAATAGTCATTCAGGTATATTTGTTCCATTATCTCTCTCTCAATCTGAAAATATTCAAGACTATGGTTCAAATATTTCCCTCTCCACGTGTTCAAAGTAATATTAAATAACCTTGGAATTACTTTCCCACATATCATATACTATTTCCATTTCTGGTTCTAGTTTTATGACCTAAAACTACAGACACCATACATCCTATGTTTGGGTTAGACCTTCGTAGAAGTATTATTCTACTGATTCTTTATAAAACCCAGTTAGAAATACTCTTTCCTTATTCAGGTACCTTTCTCCACAAACCAAACCGTGGGATACAAAAAATATGAATCTCCATAAACTCTCTTCATCTTTTAGCAATTGAATATTAAAATACATAGGAGCTGGAATGCCTGAATATACAACACGTTCCCTTAGGTGTCCTTGAATGAATTTTTCCTACATAAGGGTATGTCAGTCAAAAGATGCCACTATTTTGTTATGCATCATATTTCATAGTTGGCCCTACATAACACAACCTCTATAATGATGTTTTCAAATATTGGTACCTTCATTCTTGGAAAATTCTTCCTATAATGCCTTCATTCCTTTTCCCATATCATTCTTTAGCTTTATAAATTCCAAAATCATTGTTTACAAATTTCCCTTCCATACCTAAATATGGTCGTATGTTCCCAAACAAATTATCAAGAAATTGAGAGAGTCTCATACCCTTGGTCAGTTCTAAAACCTTAAATTAAATCCACACAATGAACTCATTTCATAACTTAAAACTACACAGTATAATTTCCTCACTACATGACTTAAAAATTCACAAAACAATGTCCTCATTGGATGACTTAAAACTGCCCAGTTCAATGTCCTCACTGCATGACTTAAAAATGCACAATATGATATTAGAAACGACCCTTTCAGGTAAATGTTTTCCATTCCTCTTACAAAAAAATAATATAGAAATGGTTTTCCTACTCATGACATATGTCACCATAAAATGACCATTTCATTCATAAAATTCATTTTCATGGAAAAACCACCCTTTGTGGTCTTGAGTCACCTAGATGTTATTTTTCCCTCTCAATCAGTAGTAAAATATTAAATTCCTAAAAACCCTTTTTCATGACTATGTAGTACATTCCCTTAGGTGGCTTTGCATAATTTTCCTACAAAAGAGTCAATTTAGTCAAAAAAAATGCTACTATTTCACTATGAAGTATATTCCCTAGAAGGACCTACATAACACAATTCATATAAAAGATTTTTCAAATAATGGTAACATCATTCTTGGAAGTGACATATGTTGATAAAAGTTTTAGATTTGGTGACCATAAAAATCTTTCTCCAGATTCCCCTTGGAAATATTTAATGAATATTAAAGAAATTCTTAATCACTGAGTATTTTTTGGGATTTAATTTCAAAATTTACTGTCAAAGCTATTCGTCCATACACATTAGCCCTTTATAGTCTAATATGCATGACTCTAAACTACCAACAATAAGAGACATGGTACTGACCAGATTGGGACCCCGCAAAGGACACTCTAAACAAAAGATGAGTCCCATCTCACTAAACAAACATTTTGTATTATTTAGGTAATATTGAGCAATAAAAAGTAAAAAGATATAATGTTTGTGAGGTTGCCTATATAAACCTAAAAAAATCAAATTATACTTACTAAGCCAAATGGATTAGGAACTAAAAGTAGCAAGGAAGAATAAAAACATAAATGAATAACAAAAAAATTCTCTTCATTTATAAAAAACATTTCATATATGAGCATCCAAAATTTAGTGTCTCTCTCTTATCAAAAATCTCAAAAAAATTTCTATATAACGTCTTATTTGAATAACAGTGTCTTGATCGCAATCAACTACCCGTTGAAGCTCATTTATTTAATTGTCTCCACTCTCTTCAGCATGATGAAGTGCTTATCTAGAATCTAAAATGGATTTCTCACCATCCTTATAGACTTCTCCTAATGATCTACGAAGTAGTTAAATCTCCCCTGTAATGATATCTAATTCTTGTTGAAGGCGTATATACTGAACAGTCTTTTCATTGATTTTTGGCTTCAGTCCCTTCAAATTTGCAGTGTGATCAGCCTCATCCCAGGATAGTGATACTTGGAATTCTTCAGTAGTGATAAAAAATTTTGCTTTTATCATGTATTTCTGAATCCTTTTCTCTTGGTCCCTCTTTCAAATAATCACCTTTACCATGGTATGAATTTTGAGGTACTCAAAACTGCCAAATCCTAGCGTGATAAACATAGATGAAATTCGTGGAATTCATGAAGGAGTTCTTCAAGGGGTATCTCAGATATTATCTTACATATATTCTTCCATGCTTTCCAAAATGAAATATGAAGAGCCTTTTGTAGTTTTAGGTCTGATTCTTAATCATTGTCATAAGGAGGGATGCATTATTAGATTAATGCACATAAGGAAGAGACATGTCTAGATCCTCCCTGAACAATTACTGCTTCACCTTCTAGTAGTATTTGGGATGATGTAGAGGCTAATCCTCTAGACCAATCCATTGAAGTTGATATCCTTATATGGTAAATCAAAAATTATGGTTGTGGTTAGCATTAATGAATAAAAAAGTGAGTATAGTCACAATATCAGTATCTCTTACCTAATAGTAGGTCAACAGCTTGAGAAGACTCCTCCCCAATATTCTCAGTTTCAACATTTCTGTTTAATGTTTCTGGATGGGGAGTGCTATATTTAATTGGATCAAGATCCTTAGAATGAATCTCATAATGATTTGTTGTTTCAAGATTCACCTCAGTCGATGTATTTGCAATGACGGGATTGACATTAATATCAATACTTCTTTCAAGTATCATTATGGTAGAAGTTTATTTAGATGAACTACATATTTCAACCAAACATGATTATAAATTTAATCATAAGATGATTATCAAGATGAATAATGAAATCACACATCTAATTGATTCTATACGTGATACTCCAAATTATTCAAATGCATTTTTTATATTAACATATTTTAATACTTCTTCAAAAGACATGCCAAGATTCATCATTTCATCCAATAATATCCATGATCCTGGGTTAGTCTCACCCATGGGAGCACTAAGCGTGTTTTATTCACAACCTTCCTCTAACAAATATTGACCCTGAATAGTTTTCTTTGCAATAGTTTGGAGTGCAGCACCAGTCGTTGTCAGATGTTCTGATGCATGTGATGAACCTAAAGTACCCCATGATCGAAGGAAATTTTTGTTACATTTTATGTCCTCTAATGAGTTTTTGATTTACTAGAAGCCTTCTATCCTCTGATAGTAGGAACAAGAGAAATATTGGGAGCAGATGTTGGTTCCTTTGGCCTCAATGCCTCTTCAATAACCACTAGATTAGCATGATTTTGTGCATGTTTAGCAGCACCCTCCATGGTTCCTAAAATCTTATAAGTAATTTGTTTCAATGAAGAAACAGAAGAATCCCTTGTAATTCTAAAAGGTTTAGAAACTTTTTCCTGAATAAAGGATAAAATTCATGATCATCAGGGAGAAATACCACTACTAAGAAAGCGTGTAACCATGGATCTCTTTCTTCAGTGCTTTTTCATCTTATCCTTATTAGGAGGGCTTACATCATCATCTCTAAAGGAAGGATATTAGATATTGTAATACCCTATATATTTCATCCTAGATGACCTATTGGCCCAGAGATATTTCTCCCAATTCACAGGGTGATCTGGTAGCTCCAAGATCAGTGGCTCTAGTGTTATATCGTGGTGAGGTAACTTTAGTTTTTCTTCCTTTGACTTGCTGCTAGTTTAGATGATAATTCCCAAGAGTAGCAATTTTGGGATAAAATTAAAATATCAAATTATAATAGAATGTGAGAAAAATGAAACATGCTTCCTTAGGATCCACAAAGTCACACCATCCTTCATCTAATGAAAGAAAAATTCCTTTAGTGGTACCACAATATATCTTTTCTTCTTCCTACTTTGTGGTGGGAATTGATTCATCAGGTGCATATATGAGCATTTTCAGCTCTCGAATGTAGGTCCTCACCTCATTAGTATTTTCCTTAAAAATAATGTCAAAAGAACTGTAACACCCAAATATTCCATGATATGCTTCTATTTGAATTATAAAATAGATTGCACTGTACGCAAATTTGAGTTCTCACAAACCACGACCAATCAAACTAGCCATTATGAATTTCAATACCCACTTTTTGAAATTTTATAAACCCAATTTTTCAAATTGGAATTTTTCTTGGATTCATAATATTGAAATTAGATTAGGGTGATTTTTTGGTATTTTTTTGAAAACTTTCAATTTTTGATGAATAGTGAAAAATATTGCATTATTGTTTAAAACCGACTTTTTATTTAAATAATTAGATATTTTATTTATATTTATATTATGTTAAAATAGATACATATTACATATATAAGTTTAATTTACTTCATTGGAGTCATTTTATAATTATATTAGATATATAAAATTTTATTGAACTTTTTACCTTTTTTTACCCTTCTTCTAGGCGCATTTCCAAATATTCATAAAATGTAATTTTACCGCTTCTGTGAATTGAATTTAAAAATTCCAAAAGACACGGTTGACATAAGTAAAATTTTGTTCAATAAGATGAAAATAATTTCTGTTGAATACTATCTTTTGACTTTTATTTAACACAGGTAAAAGTACATAAGGTAATTAAAGGTAACAAATGATATTATAATTACCCTAAAACATTTTCTAATTCTATTAGATAAGTGTATATCGACCAATATAAACCATATGAATAAAATATGACCCTTTTGGTCCACTTGGATTATATTTGGACATTTATTATTATTTTATTTAAATAAGAGTTAAAGGTATTAAATTAAATGTTTAATAACTAAACTATTTTTCATATTGGGTTATAAATAAGATAAATCTGACTATAAATATTTATTATAAAGAAAAAAATATTTCCTATAAATTGGTATTTTATTTATTATTTTTATACATTAAATAATTAAATTTATTTATGTCACAATGATGATGCACTAATTACCTTATTAATGAAATATTAAAATTAGTGATATTATAAATATCCAAATAAATGTAAATTTAGACTTCTGATGAATTCCACTAATTTTATAGGTTAATATTACTTTTTAGGGTTTATTAAATAAATTCTATTCGAAGTGATACAATTTTTTTGACATCCATAAATACAAAATACCAAATTGTGTCAAAATTTACATAAATGAGTTTTTAAAACAAACGGTACATTATTAATTGATATAATATTCCTAAAAATATAAGGCACATAAAAAGGACATAGATAAGGATGGATATATCTATAATGAACCACTTGGGATTCTATTTTCTTTTTATAGTGGGTTTATTATCCATTTATTAGAATAATACAAGAATACATGGTAAAAGCTATACTATTTATCTTAGAGTTAAATCTAAAATATAAGGTCAACATGGTGACCTAAACCTATCGAAAACCTATTGGTTGAGAGGATTTCGACCCATTCCCACCGTATCCTTAAAATATATCATTTTAAAGCCATTATAAACTGAATATTATTGTATAATAAAAAATATTTCATGTTTTTTTAAAGTGACCCTCATCTCTCTTATAAAAGGGAACTCCCCCATCTCTCAAAATCACAACTCCAAAGACATTTGTCTCAACCAACCCCTACTGAAATATCAACCCAAATCCCCTCAATTAGACCTAGAGTTATTGCATTGATCATAAATCCAACCTAAGGGTCCCTATTGATCAAATCAAAAGGAAAAAACTGAAGAAGAGGAGGTTAACGTATCCTCGATCCAGGAAAAGTACAAGGTAAGGGTTTATTATACAAACTCTTCATTATCCAATGTTATTTATATTAGAGTATCTACTGGTACATCATTTTCACCCCCATCCGTGTTTCATAAAAATGTATTTCAAAACATTTTTATTATTTCCCAGATTATGGGATAAAGTCATTTATACCCTTGTTTTACTTTTTATAAATTTTTATCAAAGAATATTTCCGTCATTATCCAAATTGGGTCTTATACGACCTTTTCAACAAAATTAAGGAATGATTTTTTTTAACTTATACGTTGTGTGCGGTAATTTTCCAACATTATAACACATTCGAAGCGTCCCTTACAATCTTATAATAATATTATAAAATTAAATGTTTTCTTCTATAATTTCATGACTTTTAAATGATTTCAAAAAAGAAAGAGATATTTAAAAAAAATATTTTTTATTTCTTCTATGTCAACATCCTTTATTGGATATTATGTTTATTTGATGTTGATTTATTATGATATAATCTTCCATATTATTTTTAAGGTTTTGTAAGATGTTTCACTATTGATATTCTATTTTTATACCATTCATGTTTTATTGTTAAATTATAGACATTTCGTATGCTAGTTTTAATACAAATTTTTATGTTATGTTTCAACATTTTCATATGAGGAATGCATTGGACTTAATAAGTAACTGGCGGAGCCCGCTATAGCTTTTCGATGCATCAGTAGGTCTCATGACACAAACTATTGTCTTGGCATAATACCCTGACAAAATCTTATTTGGAGTCTTGGCATGAGGACTTGACTATGTTTTTATGATATCCGAAATTATGCATTCCATCATTATAAAATTAGTTATTGATATTAAATGTGATTATTAGACTAGTAGAATATCAATTTGAATAAGTAAATGGAATTATTTGATTTATCTTTTCCATATTATTTTTAAGTTTATGTTTAAAGGGATTGTGTTTTTGTCTTATACCAAGACATAAATGTTTATTCTTATTTATGAATGGTTCCACTATATTGGTATCCTTACTCAGCACCTGAGCTCACCCCTTTCAATGTTTTATTTTCCCCAGTATGTGAAGAAATATATTATGACTGACCTTTAGGGATAGTATAAGGGATACGAAGGTTTTAAAAGGAGACAATATATTATTATTTTTTATTTTATAATGTAATGTAAAACTTTTGTTTCTATCTAGTACTTCCATGGCTACTAAACTGATCGGTCTTTCTTGATTTGATCCCTTGTGATCATGCCAATGTTTTTTAATAATGCACCGACTCTAGGTAACTAGGTTGGGGGTGTTATAGTTGGTATTGGAGGCTGTTTATTACAATCCTTGGAAACTATATTTATAAAAACTCTTATTAGAGAACATTACACTAAGTTTGACTTTGAGGATTAGTATAGAAGAACTTCCTAGAATTATGGTAATGTAGAGATTTTATGATTTTTCTAAGAAATAAATCCATGTCTTTATACGAGTAGGTAGAGGTATCTCTACACAGATGTACCTAAGTGTGAAAACTCAGACAAGGAGTTTTAGGCTTGACTTATGGTATCTTGGTACACAAAAACATGCCTTGCTGCACTCTTGGTTACGACACCCCCAAGGGATATTCTTAGGATAATTCACATTTTCATTATAAACCATTATGAAAGATTTATAAGTATATATCTCTTCAAAGAAAACATTTTAATGATTATGGATTACATTCATAAATTGTTCAATTTATCTTGTTTTACAAGTTTGGAATTATTTATTGTGATTTATAAACTAATCTAGTGTATTCCATTGTTTATAAATGGAACCTAGTAAAAGGAATGGAAATATTATCAACACACGTAATCCATATAGAGATTTTACTCTAACTCAAGATAATTATAGTGGATATGGTGATGTAACTAGTGCTCATAATCTTATCACCATACTGGGAAAAGTCTCAGAGGTTATGAATAATAACCTTACCCATATGGATCACCCTGATACACAATGCGAAGGATCAATGTTAGACCGCTTCATGAATCAAAAACCACAAACATTAAATGGAACTAAAAATAAATTTGTAGTTGAGCAATGGATAAGTTCCTTAGAGAAAATATTTCATGCATTGGTGAGTAGTGAAAGGGAGAATGTTTTCATGGTATGTTATAACCTAATAAGAGATTCATATCAATAGTGGTCGTTAATTCAAATCAAAAAGGGGGAGGAAGAAGTATCAAATATGGAATGGAGGGAGTTTAAAGACATTTTCGTATAAAAATAACTTCCTCGTGACCATCAAGCAGATATGGAAATACAATTTCTATGTCTAAGGAAAATGGAATATGAGAATGTCAAAAAGTATGAGCCTTACATTACAAGGTTAGCAAGGCATGCATCAGATTATATACATAACCCAAGGAGTAAGATTGGTCGATTCTTTTTTGTGTTAAAACTATTTCTCTATCGAGCATTAGTCTCACAATCCTTCTCATCATACAAATATATTGTCTCCTATGCAAGAAAGAAATAAAAGTAATTATCTATATATTATGAATTTTTGAAATGATATAGAAGAAGAGATCTTCTTAATACTCTGGAAATAAAAATAACAGGGAGAAGGGAAAAGTTCAATTTCCATCCTATGGTAAATTTCGGAAGAAACACAATTGTACTTTCCAGAATGGAATTGGAGTCAGATACAAGTGTGGTGAAAAATTCCACCAAGCTCGTGATTGTAAGGGAAAGAAAGAGGATATCAATGGTGAATGCTACAAATGTAGAGAAATGCAGCATTATGAAAATGAATGTCATATGTACCAAGGAAAGTTACCACATAAAATGAAATCGGAGAAAGGCCAAGCTTATGAGACCACTACTATGAAGGTTGAATCTATAAAAGACGTGGTGGCTGGTAATTTAATGGTTTCCTCAAGTTTAGCCAATGCTTTATTTGATTCTGGATCATCGTATTGTTTCATATCTTCATAGTTTTCTAAGATTATTAGATATTTCAAATTTGATTAAATAACAGAGTTTTCAATCAAATCTTTTAAGGGAGGTATCATTGCAAAAATGGTTTTTTAATCAGTTACCATTAGGGAATATAAATGTTCTTTATCTCCTAATCTCATTTTCATACCCATGATTTAGTTTGATATAATCCTCGGTATGGATTGGATTTCAGACAATGATGTGAATTTTTTTGTAAGAATGGGGTTACAATTTTCGATGATGATAAGGAGTACCTTATCTTTATAAAAAAACTGTCACCACATGATTCTTATCTAGATCCACCCTAAGTAGCTCTTCTAATTTAATTATTTAAGAGGAATAGAATAAAATAACTATGGGTGAGAAAAATAATGTTCAAATAGAGGATGTACCTATTATGTAAGAATATGTTGATTTGTTTCTAGAGGATTTACCAAGACATCCACAATAACGAGAAATTGAGTTTTCCATTTATTTAATTCCTGGTTCAAGGCCCATATATAATACCAATTATATAATGGACACATTAGAATTAGTGGAACTAAATAAACAACTAGAGGAATTGTGTAATAATGGAATTATTTTCCCTAATGTTTCCCTTAGGGTGCCACTATTCTTTTTGTTAAGAAGAAATATGGGTCTGTGAGGTTTTTCATTGACTACATAGAGATCAATACTATAACAATAAAGAAAAAGTATCCCCTACCTCGCATTGATGATTTATTTGATCAAATTCATGGAGATCAATATTTTTAAAAGATTGACCTTTAATCTGGATATAATCAGTTGTCTGTGAATAAGGAAGACATTCTGAAGACAACATTTCATACCAGGTGTGGGCATTATGAGTTTTCAGTAATCCCTTTTCGACTGACTAATTCACCCTCTATATTCATGGATATAATGAATAGTGTTTTTAAGGAATATCTTGATAAATTTGTAGTGGTGTTTATTTATGATATATGGGTATACCCAAAAAGCTAATAAGATCATGAAAATCACTTATGCACTATTCTAAACACCCATAGAAGAAATTAATTATATGAGATGTTTAGCAAGTGTGAATTCTGGATTTAGGAAATTTCTTTTGATGGTGGTATTGTCTCTATGGATGGAATCTCTACCAATCCTTCAAATACCAAGGCCATCCACAAATGGCTAGTACTGACAAGTATAACTAAGGTACACATTTTTATTGGTTTAATAAGTCATTATTAGTGTATCATCCATAATTTTTCTTGATTGGCTAAAACATTAACCAAGATAACATATAAAGGGGTTAAATTTATTTTAAAAAAAGAGTGTGAATTTTTTTTTTCAAGAACTTAAGATAATATTTGTCGATTCTCCTATGTTGACTCTACCATTGTGGAATAGTATGTTTGTTATTTATAGTGATTCTTTAAAGAAAGGACATGGTTGTGTCTTTATAGAGAATGATATAGTTATGGTCTATGCATCACGATAATTAAAAATTCCTAAATAACAATCCCACTATTGATCTTGAGTTAGCAGATTTAATCATTTATTTGAAGATACGAACACACTATCTCTATGGTGAAAATTGTGAGATAGATACCAATCATAAGAGATTGAAGTATATTTTCTCACAAAAAGAACTCAACATGAGGTAAATAATATGCTTGGGACTCCTCAAAGATTATTATCTCACTATACACTACCACCAGAGGAAGGAAAATATGGTGGTTGATTCTTTGAAAAAAAATCATGGATTTTTGAATAAGAATAGAGTTAAAAAAGGATCTTATGTTAATGGATCTACTAATGATGGATATGGGAATAATCATGGAAGGTGAAACATCAATAATTTTTCAAATTGTTTCCAAATATAACTTACTAGAAAGAATATAAAGTTATTAGACTGATTATGAGGGGTTTCAAAAGAAAATTAAATCTGTCAATGATGGGAGATTGATTGACTTTTTATATGATGATGTAATTTTGAAATTTGGGAAGAGAATTTGAGTTCCTACTATAACTGATCTAAAAATTTAATAGTGGGTGATTCTCATAGCTACAATTTCCCTATACACCCTAGTAGCACTAATATGTATAGATATTTGAAGGAACATTTTTGGTGGGACAACATGAAGAGTTAGATTGATGATTATGTGTCAGGATATATGGTTTTTCAATGGGTGACAGCTGGAAGACAACATCCTAGAGGATTCATGCAACCTCTTCTCATACCTGAGTGGAAATGGGATGATATTACAATAGACATTATCATGGGGATAACAAATACTCCAAGAAGAAATGGTTCAATATGGGCCATTATTGATCATCTTACCAAGTAATCAAATGTTCATGTTATAAGAGAATATTTACCCCTTGAACGTCTATCAAAACTATATATTAATGAAGTTGTAGGACATCATGGTGTTCCCCTATCGATTGTTTCTGATTGTGATCCCCATTTTACCTCAATATTCTAAAAATTTATTTAGAAGTCCTTTGATACTGAACATCATTTGAGTAGTGCCCGCCACCATCAATATGATGGAAAATTAGAATAGACTATTAAAACCTTAGAAGAAATGTTGAAATCTTACTCACTTGACATTGAAGGTATGTGGGATCAATATTTACCTCTTTTAGAATCCTCCTATAATAATATCAGCCATTCAAGAATTCAGATGGAACTATATAAAGTGTTATACGGAAAGAGATGTCTTACACCAACTTGTTGGGATGATGTTGGTGAAATAAAAAATCTAGGCCCAGAACATATTGAAGAAAACAATGTAAAAGGTCAAGATTATATTTACCCACATCAAAGTAGCTCAAAGTAGCCAAAAAATATATGACAATAACCTAAGGAATGATTTGGAATTTCAAGTAGGAGATCATGTTTTCTTGAAGTTATTTCCATGTAAGGGTGTTATATATTTAGGTAAGAAGAGTAAATTAAGTCCTAGGCACATCTGGCCTTTTGAAATTATAGAAAGAATTGGAGTTGTAGCTTATCATTTTCCAATGCCACCAAGTCTCTCCAAATTTCATGATGTGTTCCACGTATCACTGTTAAGAAAATATATGCCTAACCCAATGCATGTACTCACCTATAAAGAAATAGATCTGGATCCTGATCTATCTTATTGTGAAAATCATTTCAATATTCTTGATACCAGAGAACAAGTGGTGAGGAATCGGACGACTCGTCTAGTGAAAGTTCTACGACGAAACCTTAAAATGGAAGAGGCGATGTGGGAACCCGAGGAACATATGATGAAAACCCACAAGAATATTTTTATGCTGTAATATTCTAGAAATTTTTAGGACAAAATTATTTGAAGGTTGGAAGAATGTAACACCTTAATATTCCACAGTACGCTTCTCTTTGAATAATAAAATAACATGCATTGTACGCTACTTTGAGTTTTAACACAGCATGACCAATCAACCTAGATTTTATGAATAGTAATACACACTTTTTGAAATTTTATAAATTTTACTTTTAAAATTTGACTTCATTTTTGGAATCAGAATGTCAAAATTAGCTTATGGTGATTTTTTGGTATTTTTCTGAAAGCTTTCAATTTTTGATGAATTGTGAGAAACACTACGTTAATGCTTAAAACCGACTGGTAATTTAAATAATTAGCTATTTTATTTAAATTAATATTTTGTAAAAATAGATACATAATACCTATATATGTTCAATTTAATTCATTGGAGTCATTTTATAATAATATAAGATATATTAAATTTTATTGTACTTTTTACCGTCTTTTACCGACCTTTAAGGTGCTTTTGAAAATTTGCATAAAAGTTAATTTTACCACTTCTATGAATTGAATTTAAAAAATCTGAGAGACATGGTCGACATCAGTAATTAAAATGTTGTCCAATGAGATGAAATTAATTTTTTTGTGATTAATAACTTTTGATTTTTATTTACCACGGTTAAAATTAAATAGGGTAATTATAGGAAAAAAATTATATTATAATTATCCTAACACATGACTTAATTATATTGGATAAGTGTAGCTAGACCAAAATCCAACTTAGGAATAAAATATTATCCTTTTGGTTCACTTGGATTAGATTAGGACATTTATTATTATTTTATTTAAAGAGGAGTTAAATGTGTCAAATTCAACGTTTAATAACTAAACAACTTTTAATATATGGTTATTCCTAAGATAAATTTCACTATAATTATTAATTATAAAGATAAAAATATTTCCTATGTAATGGTATTTTATTTATTATTTTTAGACCTTAAATAATTAAATTCAATTATGACACAATGATGATGTTGTAATAACCTTATTAATGAATGATTAAAATAATTGATATTATAAATTTCAAAATAATTATAAATTTCGAGTTACTATGAAATCCAGTAATTTTCTAGGTAATTATCCCATGTTATGTTTTTTTAAATAATTTTTTTTGAAGTGGTAAAGTTGAAATGACTTCCAATAAAACAAAAATAAATATTGTCAAAATTGACATAAATGAGGTTTTTTAAAAAATACAATATTAATAATTGATCTATTATTCTTAAAAATCAAATGTTTGGCCAAAGGACTAAGATAAGGATAAATATATCAATAATGAACCAATTCATGTTCTATTTGATTTTTATAGTATGTTTATTAACCATTTATTATAATAATAAAAGAATACTTCATAAAAGTTAAACTATTTAACTAAGAGTAAAATCTAAAAGATATGGATAATATGGTGGCCTTAACTTATATAAAACCTATTGGTTGAGAGGTTTTGGACCCATACCCACTTTACCCTTCAAATAAATCAATTGGGGCCATTATAAACCAAATATTATTGTATTATAAAATAATATTTCAAGATTTTTATAAACTGACCCTCACATATCTTATCAAAGGGTACTTCCTATTCTCTCAAAATCACACCTTTGAATCCATTTGGCTCATCCGACCCCTGCTCAAATATCCTCCCAACTATCCACACTTTTACTTAGAGGCCTTACTTTGATTAGAAAGACAACATAAAGAGCCCTTTTGATTAACTCAAAAAGAAACGCCCGAAGAAGAGGAGGTTAACGTGCCCATAATCAAGTAAAAGTACAAGGTAAGGGTTAATTATACAATCTCTTCATTATCTGATGTTGTTTATACTTGAGTATCTACTGATAAATCATTATCATTAACATCAGTGTTTCTTAAAAAGGTATTTCAAAACGTTTTTACTATTTCCTATACTATGGGTTAAAGTCCATTATACCCATGTTTGACTTTTTATAAATATTTTATGAAGGAAGATTTCAGTCATTTTTCAAACAAGGACCATTACATCCTTTTCGAAAAAATTATGGAATGACAGTTTTTTTAACTTATATGACAGTTGAAGGAATTGTTTTTCGTTTTATCACCTTCGAAGCTTCACTTACTATCTTATAAGAATATTCTAAAAAAATATTTTATTTTCTAATTACGTTACATTTAAATGATTTCAAAATAATAAGATATATTTCAATCAAATAGTTTTTAATTCATCTATTTCAACATCCATTATTGGATTTTATGATAATTGGAAGTTGATTTATATTGATACAATCTTCCATATTGTATTGAATGTTTTGTGATATATTTGACTGTGGTTATTCTATTTTTATACCATTAATGCTTTATAGTTAAATTATTGATATTTTTTATGCTAGTTTTAATAAGATTTATTATGTTATGTTTCAAAATTTTCATATGAGGAATAAATTGGAGTTAGTAAGTGACGGATGGAGCCCACTATAGATCCTTAATGCATCAGTGGGTCTCATGAGACAAACTAGTGTCTTGGAACAAGGTCTTCCAAACTCTTATTTGTAGTCTTGGCATGAGGCCTCGACAATATGGTTATGATATCCGACCTTATGCATTCCATAATTATGAAATTGGCTATTGATATTACATGTGATTAATCGATTACTATAATATTAATGCGAATATGTAAATTTCATTTTTTGATTTATCTTTTCTATATTATCCAGAACTATATGTTTAAATGGCTTTTGTTCACTCACTCATTCAAAATTAAATTTTTTATTATCAAACACATTTAAGGAAAAAAGTGAAAAAAATAATTCAAGCATAAAAAAGAGGGCATTGAGTCATTAAAGAAAAAAATGCACCCTACCATATTTAATCTCCCTAAAAAGATTCCACGAGATGGTGTTTACCTGAGTTTCTGGTTCCTCCATCAAAACAGCTTTGAACTCTGACACCAGCATGTCCCACAAATGGATATACTCCTCTATGCTTATCATCCCATTGTTGAATCCTCTAATTAAAATCAAGTCATTCATATCAATCTAGTTGCTTTGATCCTCAATAAGAGGAACCCTTATAGTCATTTCCATCATTCTTTTAGCCTATGCATTAAGAGCATTAATTTTTAGGAAAGATTCAACCATTACCTATTCTGAGCTCCTAAGAAATTCTAAAGGATGTTCAAGTATAACATCAGATTCCTATTGTTTTATCTCACATTAATCGTTGGGAGGGGGAAAATCCTCCTTTCCTAGCAACCCATCCTCAGAATAAAAATCTATTTTCCCTTTCATATCCTCTAACATCTTGTCATCATCCTTATGGGGGTCACCCATCCTTCCGGGCCCTTTGTAGTTGCAACCTCCTTGCCAAGATCTAGGGGAATGATGTCTCCAACTCACTGACCCACCCCACCATCCACTGTCTGAGTCTCGATTAACTTTGATTTACCATATTATTTTTGTCTGACCGTGTCTCCATAGGCCGAGGTAGATACGAGTAGTCTTTGTAGCCTTTTGATTTCTTCTTCTTGTTAACAATGAAGCTCCCTAGATCGGTGTTTTCATTATTTCCATTCTTCTTACTTGGACTATATATGCCTTTACTAGATCCCCCTATATTATTGTAATCTGAGAGTTCTCCTTGACCCTCGGACTCAGCTTCAGAGGGACAAATGGTGTTGTCCTATCTCCCTTCATCGATACTCAGACTATCAAAACAGTTGTTTAAGTTGAGATAGGCATGGGTTCTCCTCACTCTGTTCCCTATTCAGAATTCAACTTTTTGTTTACCCCATGTGTTGGCTACTCCCACTTCTGACCATCCATATAATTTCCCTCACCAGTCAGATGTATCACCCTTTCAGTGATGTTATAACTACCGGCACACACCTCTAAAGAATAGGTATAAGAAATTGGACCCACATCACCCTTAGGATTTGAGATATCATCTCCACAATATTCACCCAGAGCTTTAACATTATCTTTGTGCATATCCAGAGTTACTTTAACCATTGTACTGACCTGATCACCCCCTACAATTTCTCCAGGGGGACTTTCCACATCTTTCCTTATCCTATTAAAAATAATTGAAACACTCAGCTCAGGATTTACTACCCTAACTTTCTTTTTCTGCACTGCTTCACCTGAACCTACAGTTCCAACAATCTTTCCAGTGTATCGACTAGATATTTCACAACCATCAACAAATCCCTCATCAACTGTATTCATAGGCATACTGAACTCACCATGAAAACCACATGGGGCTCTGTGTTCTGGAGCACTCTGACCAAACAAAGCTCCATTGACTTTAGTCGTATATATTTAGAGTGTATGTCAGAGGGTTGTGAAGAGGATCCTACAACCTTGGATTTTAGTTTCTTCCCAACCCCCACAATTACTAGTGGGGGATTATAATATGAAACTCACCACTCTTTAGAATTATGGAGACCATATCATCTCAATACATATTCAATAGTGATCGTTGGGGTGGCTCTCTTAACACTCACAGGGGGTTATATCTGGAACGAGGTCTCTTTGGTGAATTTGAAACATCTTCCCCTCCACTCAAGAATTCTCATGAGTCGGCCCCTGATGATGAGGATTTTACTTCCAAATCAATGGGTTCCCTTCTGATACTCCTCTTCACCCCCATTCCAGGGACAACATGATTTAATACCCCTTCAGGGTAAGATGAGACCTAGTTTTTGGCATACCAAATGGTCAATCGGCTTACTGCATCAGCAGAAGGTAAATTAAATACCAGCCTGGACTTCTCTATAGATGTCAATAGCCATGGTTTTTTAGGAAACCATTGGATGTTTTCCTAATCTGACATGCATAGAAGGGGATACAATATTTCTTACAGACATTTTAATTGATGTGCAAATCAATAAGGAGCATAGGCCTCACATATGACTTCACCATCAATTTTGGTGGCCATTACACCATATCTTCAAGCTAACATATATACGCTTAACAATAAATTGGCCATCACATTATCAATAAATCTTCTCATAGGTAGGTTCCCATAAGTAAAAAAGATAAAAATCATTATTCATGTTCAATTTAGAGTTTATGTCATAAGTGTTTAGAGATAAATGTGAAATACCAGAAAAAACCTAAATATATGGTTGAAAAGGACTTCCAAAAACCTATACCCCACTTTGTAAAACATAAGATCTATTGTGAGTAGAAATCCATCCTTACAACACATGGAATGGTCCCACTATTCTAAAATGAGACATTACTCTATAAATGTGCAGAAAGATCCAATAAATATTGGCCAAAACAGAAGTGGCCAACCCTAAAATCCTTTACTTAGACAGCTTGGCCGCAATAACATAGGTTTTAGGCCTCACTCCTCCTTTGGAGTCTCGAAATTATAACAAATACACGTGGTGCCACATAGACAAGAAACCTACCAG
Organism: Viscum album; assembly: GCA_963277665.1. Taxonomy (NCBI): domain Eukaryota; kingdom Viridiplantae; phylum Streptophyta; class Magnoliopsida; order Santalales; family Viscaceae; genus Viscum; species Viscum album. Next base: position 1,691,385,631 of record OY728153.1, on the reverse strand, counting down.
ATGTGACTTGCAAGAATTTTTCGGTTGACTTCATATCTCAATTTATAAGATTCTACTTTATCCAATGTTGGCCAAAAGGTGTCAGGGGTACCTCTCTTCTCTACCCTTGGATGGCTAGTTGGATGGGTGCAGGTTGGACCCTTTTTCATTATTCTTTATCAAAAATATTTCCATCAATTCCTCTGGATGAATATTTCTCTGGGTACAAGACTTCATGGTGGTCGTGTTTTTGAGTTTGTTAAATATATTCATCAATAAAAGAACCAAAGATGGCGTTTTCTCTAAGTCATTCCATGTCACCTTTGGATAAATAAACTCATAATACATGTATCCAAGGATTAGGGCACCATAATTCTTGTAAACATCCCAGAAGATGATGTCTACCTCTCCATGTTTTAAATGGAAGGAGTTAGTCTCAGGGATACATCAGCTAAATATTTCCAACTCAAAATCATTGTTCATGTACACCTAAGTTTTCCCAACCCAAACAGCATCATAAATTACAATGTCTTTCAAGACATCTGTAAATTATTCATAGGTCTTTCAAATCCTATATTCCCACATCCAAGAAAGTTTTGCACCTCTTCCTGGGCGAAAATTCAAAATTTTATTCCAGGACCAATCTGTATGAGAATCCCAAAAGATTGATGAATAATATTGTCGCTACATATCAGGTGTGTGTGCTTTCAAATACAAGGAACACGGGTTGTGATGCATGATATGAGATTTCTCTGATGTCCTAGAATTTACAAATGAGAACCTAAAAGAAACATTGGAAGATGAGAAGTTGGTATAATCATGAAACAAATAATGTAGAATATAGTTCCTTGGGTCTGGAATTTTAACATTCTGCAAATGGCCATAGCTATACAAAAGAAGATTGGTTCATTGGGGAATGTAGAAATGATACTTCTTCATATATTTTGCAACATTTTTAAGTGTGGTTTTTCTAAAATCGAAGTAGTCAAGATAGATGACATTCATCATGTCATCAATCCTCTTTTTGGATAGTTCATCAACAGTTCCAATTTTTTTCAGACCCATTCAACCTATAAAAGGATAGAAAATCATCTATTAAGTTTGTTTGTTTTTTATATTTGACAAAATAATAGAAAACAATTATCAGAGGAATTAAGGAACACAATTATAAAAATTGGCACAGAAGTGAAAAATGGCGCGCAAGTGAAAAACAGTGCGCAATTGTCACTCAAAAGTTATAGTGTGCAACAAAAAACATACATATGAAGTGTGGTGAAACTAAAGTGTCTGTGTGAAAGAAGACTTGTGTGCTGAGAGCTGATATTACATAAGCCATGAGGCCTTTCTATGAAGTGAATATGCTTTATATAAGTGATAAATGTCCCCATGCTCTCCAGAATCATGCGCGCTGTCAGATTGGACGACCAGTTGTTCTACATGCATAAAACATGCATGCCTGCATACTAACTTCTTTGTCCTTCTTTTATTTACCTCATTATAGGATCTTCGTTTCATTCTAGATCCAATTTTGAGGGGGGATTTTTTTGACACTCTATTCCGTCAAATAGTCTAAAAATGAAAAATGGAAATAATTTAGAAAAAATATGGGATAATACATGATAAAAGTCAAGATTTGCAAAGGGACATGCCTTGGGTAACCCTATTAAGATCAAAAGGGTGTCAGCGTGCAACCAACTTGCGCGCCCCAATCTACCTCGCAGCTTACTTCTGTTCCCAAACTCCTTTTCTCCCAAAGTCCCATTTTTTTCCAATAAATAGACCATTGGGGCCTTCATTTGAAAAGGACGAATTTCCCTAAAGCCCGTTTTCTACTCTGGTCTTCCTGTGCTTCATCCAAGTCCTCTAAGACATTCAAGGTATATCTATAATAGCTAAAGTAGATTAATTGAAGGAGGATCCTAGGATGTAATTATTTTTAGTGTTTGAAATCCAAAACACATGTGCGCCTATTATTCCTTTAATAGGAAGTTCAGTGCCCCACTTCTAGAATCACCAGTGAATACTCCTGAAATATTGAGCTAGGTCTTTCCCATGTATTACTGTACATGTTGTTCATTAGTTAAGTGAACATCAAGTCCCCAAGAAAACCTATGCACCCATACATTCGCACCCTTACCTACTTGGGTTCCCCTCTTTGATTCACTTCCTATCCTCAGTCTACAATCCATCAAGACCTACTAAAAGCCATTCATGGAAAGGTTTATTCTTCATTGGTTCCACTGTTTCAAAGTTATTCTATTGAAACCTCCACCAAAACCTCCTGACTCATAAAATAATTGCGGAAGGCACATTAGCGTGTCTATTATTTGGGTTTTTATATCCCCAATCAAAGGTTTACTACATTTGTATCATAATGGGGTTTGGTTTCAGGGAGTGTCAGTGTGTTTGTATATCTGTAGTCACATGGACTATTCTCCTAAGAATAGTTGTGGGATGTTCCTAGTTTTGAGAAATAGGGTTTAGGTCTCGATCTCTCCCTACTCAATGAGGCAAAAACCTTATATCTCTGGTAGTGAAGGTAATTTTCACTCGTTCTTTTCCATTAATGAAAAAGAAAAATCCCCCTCCCCTACCACGATCAATTTTTGGGCATCTATCTTGGAACAAGCTTCTAACCTTTATCCATTATTCATTTCATTGTACCTATGTTCAAAGTAATGTGAATAGAGTGAAGTCTTGTCACCTCTCCCCCGTCCACCCTCACTACCGTAGGAGCGCCCTATTCCACCAGAAAGGGAGGGAAAGTGTATGTGTCATTGTTGAATCTTTCAAATCCTCTTGTATATCACACCGAGCATGACTCATGAGGTATTATATATTTGTGATGATTAAAACATGTGCACAAACACTCACAAGGAAGGAACTACAAGAATTCTAATTCATGTTCAAAATAGGATACGTATGAAGCCTTCTTAGGGCCCTGTCAGACTGGATATCCTATTTAGGAATCCAACCATAATTTTCTTAATCTTGGAATCCTACTTAGGAACAATCCCCAAATAAAACACCAAAAATCATCAAGGAATCCTTTTCAGGAAGTATTACCAAACTCATTTCTCTGAAGGGACTATACTCTTCTATTTGATTTATCGAACTATGTCGGCTTTGTTTCCCATCGACATGGGAAACATAGAATTCATCCTTGAGGTTCAAAACCAACACTTCAAATCCACCCTATTATATTTGGGCCATATTCCCAATAGGGTCTAATTTTATTTGGAAACTCATATTCTTCCATGTTACTTTGGCTTCGTAGGTATAAGCCCCACACCAAACATTGACTAAGCACCTTTCGCTTAGATGTCCTTACTATATGATATTAAATTGTACGGTTAGGTAATTATCACATTAACATAAAAGGTCTTATGTGTCCCATTAAGTTTCACCTAACTATGAGGGTTCTTCTTCCTTTCAGTAGGATGTGTAGGTAACTTATTTCATGGGTACGATCCCAAAATCAAATCAAATATATGTCTCCTTGGATGACTGTAAATTCCAGATTGCCCCACTAAGTGGATTAAAAACCAGTATCATTGTAACGATTATTAAAAGAATAATAAAACAGTATATGATAGAATAACATTGATGGAGAACCTCAAATAGATACGGATATCTCCATTAATGAAGAACCTTGAATACATATGGATGATTCTAAATTTCACCCATGTGAATATGTGATTGAAAATTCTATGGGAATATTTTGATATTATTGGTGAATTAATAATGATTCATGAAAATATCTTAAATTTAGAAAGAGAGCCCCAAATTAGACAATTATTCCCCCCAAAAGGGTGTGATGAGTCTGACCTCCCATCATCTCGACCAATAAACGTTCCTAAGTACTGTAATGTTCAAACATAATGAATACTGCCTTTGGAAGGGATATACCATTGGGATAAAGAGTTGTTGTATGTTTCTGGTTCCATGAATAAATCCATTGGAAATTGCCTTGATGTAGTGATTGTTTAAACTAGAACACACATTTCACGTAACTATGATACAATATCCAACATTATAAAAAATCGTAAGAGGTGGTAGTGGAAAGACAAATGACTTTGATTCTTAAGATGGTAGTTCACCCTACACATGAATGAATTTTTTTAACCCATTTTATGTAAGTAAAAATGTTTTTGTATCATTAACATAGAATAAAAACATCTCCGTATATTTATGATAATTAATTAATTAGAACATCTTGTATTAATTGTAATTTAATGTCGTGGAGGAAATAAATAAAAATGAACATTGAAGAGTGTTACCTATTCTTCGGATATCCTCATTAAATTTTATTTAGTTTATACTCTGTCTGATTTTTGACAAATAATTCTTCTAGTATGATTGGAATGAATTCAATTCTTATTTGGTTAGTGATTTTCATAACAAAAGATTTTTTATGCTATGAGTAAGAGATTAGAGATGGTGGCCATTTATAAGTGAGGTGAGTGGAAGACTTTTAATAATAGAAAAGTAATAGGTCCATGCACTTTTTTCCCACCAAAAATAGTCAAAAATTGATAATTATATAGTCTTATGCAATATAGGGTCTAAATATGTCCATAAAATTTATTCTAGATACGTTTTTCGGTTATTTTAATATTTACCATTTTAGTTTAATGCTATAGAAAATCTATTTTTACCTTAACTGCTGTAATAAAATTTTAGTTTGTTGACTCTTCATTTTGTTAAAAATATTATCTTCATATTGTTAGAAAATATAAATAATTATTATTCCAAACATATAATCCATTTTATAAACTTATACTAATATAATTTGAAGAAATAAATTTAAATGTAATAATGTAGATCTGATGTAAAAACGTATTTTTAAGAGAAAATGTTCAAAATATTACAATGTTTTTATATCAAAATTCAATATCAAAATGATAACAATGAACTAAATTGGATGAATGGACATATAATTTAAATAATTTTACTTTATAATTGTTTGAAAATATAAATTAACATCATTAATATTTAAAAATAAATAAATTTGTAATTGAAATTCAATATGTTACACTATTCATCAATAAAAAAAATCTTCTTCAGAAACATTACAAAAATTAACCAAAAAAATAACTATGGTATCATTATTTAAAAAATGAGGTTAATTGTATAAAATAATGTTTATAAATTTGGTATAAAATAATTTTAAATTCTGTATCCAAAACACAACTAAGTTGCCTTATAGAAAAATAATGTATTTAAGGAAACATTTCGTTTTATTTTAAATAATTCTTATTTATATATAATAAATTGATAACCATAGTTTCCATTCATTAGTTTTTAATATTCATACCCTATATTCCAAAATCTAGATGATAACTATCATACTAAATAATAAAATTTTAGTAATATTTTAAGTTTTATTTAAACTCATTGTTGCATGTAGCAAGAGATAAACTCAATGTTACTTGAAATACAATCTAAACTATGATTTTCATGTACTGAGAGATATTAAAGGGATTGAATTTATTTAAAAATAAATATTTTTTGTTATCTTATAGTTTTATATTTTATTTTTAGATTAATGGTCTGTGTCATACACACTATCGAATATAATGTTCTTTTTTTATAATTTTGGGGTGTTATACTGTCCATAACGTTAATAAACCATGTCCCTAAAATTCATACATGATACATGTAATAAAGGGTTTTATTTTTGAAAATTATATTATTGAAAAACTATATAATAATATTTAATATGAAATATTCATAAAAAGAGATAAAGGTAACTATAATATTCATGTGGAATAACACATATATAGGTTTCTTAGTTTGAGAACAGTGGTGAAAGTGATGATATGGATACTGAAGAAAATAAAAAATAATTATTGAAAGTTATTTAGGACATTTATGAAAATAAAGGGAATTATTAATGGAATTTAAGGGCGTCAAAATCATAAAACATTGATGATTTGAAATACCATATTATTATTCAAGTATAAATGTAACAGGATAAAGTTTTTATTCAATATCATTTTCTAAAAGTTGAGGAATTTTTTAACTATTTAATAATATAACGAAATATAAATAATTGATAAATTTATATTTTATAAGGACATTTTCAACAAAAAAATTTATTTTTTAATTCATAAAGCACTAAACGTCACTTTTAGTGGACAGTAAGATCAAAAAATATTGAAAACCCATTCCTTATATCTCTAAATATTTCCAATAAAAATATTATTAGAATAAGTTATAAAATAGAATAAATTATTCTTTAAACCAAAAAAGTAAACAACAAATGTTCATCATTAATATATATTTCTTCTAAAATCATTTCACAAAAACAATGGCAAGTTAATCAGGACATCCCATATGCCAGTGGTTGTTTCTAAAACCATATCACGCTTCTGTCATGGGTTTATCCTCGTGGCCTTGCCAAATTAGATGGGTTTTCTCCCATCAATCAGGTTATCCATTTTGTAATATATATTAATATAATTCATATAACATTCTCTAATAAATAATATGGACTTCCTTGAAATAAAATTAATCATTATGTAACATTTTTACAATTGTTTTTAATAAAACCTTTTTTGACAATGTATAATAATATTATTTTAATATTATTACAATTTCATTAATGGTTGTATCAACCCAATAGTTTATAAATCCCATTAAACATATTTCTATAAAATGTGTTGTTATTATTACTCAAATAACCTTTCCACTAAAACATATTCTTATTGAAAATTTTTTCCAAAATATCTTCAATCATGTTAGACTCTCATCTTATAAAACCTAAAAAGTGGTGTTCATGAATTTGAACTTACGATAAATCTTAAATTCATAAACTAATGAAGTCATATATAATTAATAATTTAATGAATTCATGTATTAGTATAAAATTTAATAAAATATATATATTTTTCATAATTATGGATAACAAATACCAATAGTAAAAAATACATCTAAAATTTAATTATTTTACCCCAATACATAAATAATTCATTTGTTTTATTTATACATTCGCCCATCCTAGGTTAATTTTTTTATCATTATAAGAGGTAATTGACATGTATATTTTCTAGGTTCTCATTTTATAAAACAACGATATATAAATGGATCCCTATGATGATATTTGTTTCCTCTTATCATACTCTTTATTTTTTCTTGCAAATTATTTTCTTTTTTCCCTACTTTATACACATAATTAATTTTACCCTTCTATTAAGACTCCTTTTTTCAATCTATGACCCCTGATATTTTCTATGGGTCATTTTTTGTCATGATCAATTAAAATACATCATAATGGTTTATAAGTAAAATGTAAATCATCCTAATAATATACCAAGGGAGTTGATACCAAGTGCACAATAAGTCATGTTAGGATGTATCAAGTAATGATTGGGTCATGTCCAATGTAAAAATTTTAGAGTTATTACCACAATGTATGTCTATTATAGAACCAAATCCTATTTTAGTATCCGTACACAAATGTATTACAAGGAAAAACCACATAATCTCTTCTTCAATAAAACATTAGGATGTTCTTATATATTTATTCTCAAATTATATCAAAGGATTAGGATCTGTAATCTATTTTTTCTGAAATATTGTTTCCAATATTTCTACTAAACATTCTCTAATATCAGTTGTAGTGACCCCAACCCCAATATCTCGGAGCCAAAGTCTACTTTATTACATTGAAATAAGATACAAGGGATCAGATTCGGAATGATTGAATAGTTTAGTAGTATTAATAAACTAGATACATAAATTAGTAGTGTATTATATATAAAAACCCAAATTACAATATTATTTTTTCAATAATAAATTTATTCATTCTATCATATGATTTCACATCAATCATAGTACTTCTCAAGTATTCTTTATAAACAATACAAAATAAATATGATCAAAAATTACCAGGATGGGATTGATATAGCAGAATCAATCATGAATCAACAAGCATAATCAATATGTAAATTTAAATAACTAAAGAAAAATTAAATTTAATCACTAAAATGAAAAGGTATTGAATCCATAGATAATATCAATTGTAAATTCTCATAAAAAAATAATCAATATGACAATGTAAAATACTGAAAAAAACATTCCATTTAATCCACAAACTGGGAAATAAGTGATTCCATAAATAATATAAATATGAAAATAACATTTATAATAATAAATATGGGATGTTATATAATTGAAAAAACGTTCCATTTATTCAATAATATGGTTGTCATAACTAAATAATTCCTAATAAATATGGAAAGATAATTAATTTAAAACACATTCCATCTAATCATTAACTAAGAATGGAATGAATCTAGATATAATATCATTGTGAAAATATCATGTATTATAATAACATATTTTTTAAAGAATAAAAATATTAATTATTGAAAATTATGTATCAAGCACATGATACCTCCATAATTAATATCTATGCTCAAGATTATTTAGAACTGATGGAAAAAATCTCATATAACTAAGGCTATCCAACCATTTCATCTCATTAAAATACTAATGCATCGAGGGGATATCAATAACCACGCACCACCCATGTCTTCATTTTCATAGAATTCCATTCCTAGGATGGTGCCTTGGCCAAAAGACCAATGCATACATATTATAAAATAATGTTGTTACAAGCATCTAAATGATGGAATCATGTTATAATCCTTTTCATGAAGAGGGAGAGGAAAAATGGGTAGATAATTGAGCTAGGTAATGTCTTGATTTACTCCTTTATTTGAAATTCTATCTGCAACAATATTTTCTTCACAATTAACATGAGTGATAATGTAATTGTTTTCGAGTGGTAAGCAGATGCAATCCATCCAATGGGTTGTAATCGGATATGCAAGATATATCACACCATTCAAAATTTCTTTCACAGTAGTAGTCAAATCACTTTCAATATAGATATTTTTCAAACCATTGTTCTTGGAGAAGGTAATAACATGTATCATAATCATCATTTTGGTTTCTAGAGAAGAGGTAATGTTGCCGCTACCAAGAGAGCATTCAATGATCAAACCTAGTTGATTCCAAAAGATGGAACCACAAACCGTAGGATTCGGATTACCATTGGAGGCACTATCGACATTTAATTATATATAGCTAGGTAAATGATCTCTCCAGAATACTTAAAAATTGTGATGAGGTTGTTAAAATATTCCATCATTATGTAGATGTCACAAAATTCCAATTTCATCAACAGTGTTGTTATAATGGCCCTTTTGTCTCGATGCCTCTTCACTTATGGAAATAAAGAGCTGCATCCGACCTACATTAAAGATGAGTTATTAATTGTTAGGAATAATATAATTTCTATCATAAATGTTAACATGATGGAGCTTAGAAAAAATAGTAAGTAAAATGTTCTTAATATTCTATGCACATTCTTTTTATGCACTTATCTTTAGTTGAGAGTTAAAAGAGTCAATACTCAACCAGCTACAATCCATCATTTCCGAAATATAGTTCTAAAGAGCAGAATCAGTGGCACAAGAAAGAAATAGATGATTTGAATCTTCTCTGTGTTTGTTAAAGATTCTATTTTTAGAGCAATGTTGAATTCCAAAATATTGAAGGCACCTATATGTGGGAAATTTATTGTGAGAAAGGTTCCAAATATGATTGAATATAGAAGGATATATCCCAAGTTTATTATAATGTTTTAACCAATGAAAATCTCTTTCCAAATTAAAAAAATAATGATTATAAAAAAAATTGGAGTTAATTATACCATTGTGTGGAGGCTCCCAAATTAAAATATCACCAGTGTTTGAGAAAGGGTAGTTTTCAATGGAATGTATAATAGTTTTAGGAAGGTGATCATGTATAGGGTTTATCATATATTTAATTGAATAATTTATATTCATAGGGGATTGATATGGAGGAATCATAGATATTTAAGGCATGCAAGTACAATTCCCCATCCAAAAATTCATGGAGGTAACCATGGAGACCTTTTATTTGGAATTATTCATAATACTAAAAAAATAATGCTTAATGGGTGGACATATATAAGTGTTGAGGAAATTAAAATTTCCTTCCTTATGTTTTATATGAAATCTATTTTTGAGAAAATATATAAAATCCGAATTGTTATAAAGATGGTTCCAAGTGATTCTGGCTTGAAGGGCCTATTAATGTATTTAATATTTTTTTTCCAATAAAACCCTTTTCAAAAAGATTTCAACAATTTAAACAGGGGAAGGTCACAAGTTTTCTTCAGAGAGTGCTACCTATCCAAATAAATTTTTTTGTTGACATATTCATTTTTTTAATAAAAATAGGCCATTTGTAGACCAACATGGAATAAAAAATCTTAGAAAAAATAGTAGAATTTACCTAGCACAATATACCTGTCTTAGAGAGATATTTACCTTTCCAAAAATATGAATAATTAAGAACATGGTTAACTATTGTAGAAAAGTAACATGACTTGGGTATACCCTAAAAAATGGTAACACCATGAAACGTAAATGGAAAATAGCCTTCTATTAGGCCTATGTCACTGATAATGTTACATTTACTTCTTGGGGGAATGTTTTTTTTAAAGAAGATGAAATATTTCTTCTAACTAATGGTTTGACCAGAATCATCTTCATAGTGAGAGAGAGATAGTTTTTTAGGTTTTGAATATTTTTTTATCACCTTGTAAGAAAAGGATGATATCATCAACATATAACATATTGGTGGGAGAATTCACATTCCTGGAAACATGAATGGTCTTCAGTTGGGTATGTTATAAAAAACTAGTGAGAAGGTGACTAAGATAGTCATCTGAAATAGTAAAAATAATGGAAGTTAGGGGATCACATTGCCTAATCCCTTTGGTGCATTTGAAATATCCCTTTGGAGAGCCATTGACCAGAATGGAAATAGATGCTGAGTTGAACAGGGTTCTGATTGCAATGATAAAGGAGTCACTAAATCCAAAACCATGAAGAACCTTGTAGATAATTCTCCAAAACATGGTATCAAAGGCTTTTTTAATGTCATGTTTTACAGAAATATTACCTCTTCTTTTATCTTTTTTTAATATGTTGACATACTCAGATGTAAGAAAAATGTATTCTTTTTTGGATCGACCCTTAATAAACCCATATTTGTTCTAGGAGAAAAAACTTTTATTGATGAGTGAATGATTATCAGCAATGATTATAGTGATGATTTTGTAATGGTTGTTAATGAGAGTAATGGTCCTAAACTAATGAATCTTAGAAGCATTACCCACTATTGGAATCAAGTAATCAAAGTGAGCATTTAGAGATTGTGGAAGGAAACCATTGGAGAAGAATGATTTAACAAGATTGAAAACATAAAATTGAATAATATCCCAATAATGATGAAAGAACCCATTATTAAAACCATCAAGACCCAGATCACATTATATATTCAAACTGAAGACTCTGTCTTTAATTTCATGATCAGGAGGACTGTTTAGAAGGAAAATTTTTTCCTCATCATTGACCTCCATCGGAATGACCATAGGTAAGAGGTATTTTTTATCAGGACTATAAAATATTGATCCAATGTAAGAGACAATATTATAAGAAATATCAACATCAATTTTTTAATTATTAGCACCGTATTTTAAAAAAATTTGTCGTATACATGCTTTACTGACTCTTTGATGAGATTCTTAGAACACAGTATTTCAATAACCATCTGATAACCATTTAATTTTAAAGGATATTTTCCTCATGTTCTCTTTAAAAAAGAAAAAAATAGTTGAGTTTTAATGAAAGGTTTATTTCTTGAGTCAGATCAATGTTGAAATAAGAACTATTGTTTTGTTTTTTATATTGATTGAGATCATCCTCAAGAAAAAAGATTTCATTTGTAATTTTTTTGGATTTAGAACAACACCAACTTTTAAGAATCTATTTGAGTTGTTTTAACATGATAGTACAATAAAAGGTGTCATTATAGTGAGACATAGAAGACATGAAATTTTCTATGATATAAGTGAAATCAAAAAAAGAGAACCATACATTTTTATTCCTTAAAGGTTTATATGGTTTTATATTTTTGACAGAGACATTGACCAGAATAGGATGGTGGATAAAGTGCATCTTATTAAGGGTGGTGCAAGAGATATGTCCCATTTTTCTAAATTAGGGACATTAGTGAAGGCTCTATATAAATTGGAGGAGACCACCATTTTATAATTCCTTCAATGCCAAGTAAATTTTTCAATAGTAAGATTAATTTCAACAAGTTTGTTTCCTTCAATAGTGGTTTGAGATTCTCTTGTGGAAATAGTACCATGAGACAAATTAATTTTCTCACTTGAGTTAATAATATAATTAAACTCCCTAATTTAAAAACAAAGGAGTCCTAAGATTATTACATAAATAGGAGAGTTAATTCCAATGATACCTCATATATTGTTATATATTATTTTCATAAAAAAAATGAGAAGAATAAAATAGTTCCATCAATAGTAAAGTCGCTAGTAAAGAATTCCTCAGAAATATTAAAAATATTAGCATTCTATAAAGATAAGTGCAAAAAATCCGAAGTGATTCAATATAGGAGATGTTTCTTGTTGCACCTGTAATTCATAGAATTATTCATATATAAAATAATTTATTTAATTCATGAACAATGTTCCTTATCATCAATTATATATTTTAAAAAAAGGATTATGTATTTATCAATATGTTCCTAGATAAAAAACTATCACTTTAGAAATCTATTTGTATAAATTATATACTATTTATGTGATAACAATATACATGATAAATAATAGGTATAAATAAGGGAAGTTAATATCCCTGAATGTAGTGAATAATTAAAGGAAATGTTAATGAAAAAATGAGAAAATGAAGTGAATTTCAATACATTCTTTGACCAAAATGTTCATAAACCATCAAAAGGTAGAATAAAGATCATATCAATAAAACAAATATCCATTTGAGTAATAATAAAGGGTTTTTTATTGATGAATGTAAATTCCATAAAATTTATTTAAAAACATTCATGAGGACACCATCCATTTCATTTTGAAAATCAGTTTTAGATATAGAACTTCAAAATACGTTTCTAAAATATTTTTATTTGAAAATAAAATTTGAAAAATATCAAATATTCCTCAAAACATTTTTAATGAAATAATGTATTAAAATTTTGTTCTAATCATATGCATTAAAACAATGATTCCATCCATTTTTAGTGTAATCAAAAGGGGAGTTATTTTGAAAATTACAAGAACATTAATTTTAAAATATAATTTAAAGTTGTAAAAAAGGGTCAAAACCCCATTAATAAATAGGTTATAAAAGGTTTAAGAATGGTTTTTAATAAATTTTTAGAAAACATGGTTTTAGTAGAAAATAGATTATTGGACACAGAGATAAATGAAGTCGGATTACCATAAAAATATTTTTTAAATTATTTTAGGTAACAAAGAGTTAAACTAGTTAATAGTATCTTAAAATATCATGAATAAATAGAGAATAAGAAAATTAAATTTATTTATTATACAATGATCAAAACAAATTCTCCACTAAAATTAATGAATAATGCAAATTGATTATAATTAGAATGTTACATGATCCCTTAAAATGACCATAGCATTCAATTAAGAATTAATAAATGAATATATTATATGAACAAAATGTAGATACACATAAAAAAATTTAAATACAACTTAAGATAATGAAGATTAATTGTGCACATAATCCTATAATATCAAATTCGATTAATAAGTATTATAACCAAATAAAGAGAAATTGAGTCATGAATTTCTTTACCACTTGGTAACTTTTAATTCAACTAACATAGGAGGAAATAATTCACATTTCAACACATAATACCATGAATTATTAATTAATAATGACACTATGCATAGAAATAATATTATATACAAAATATAAAGGAAATTAGGTGCATAACATTACAATATGTCTCATAAAGAGAAATTGAGATGATGTCCCTTAACTTTTGGTAATATTCAAGCCACATAAAATTGGATTAAATGATTAAAATCAAGACGTTAAAAAAATTAAGTATTATGATTTCATGATATTACATGTGATGTGGTAATTTTATACTAAATATAACATAAATTTTTACAAAACATTACAATATGCCCCAATGAAGGGAAATTGAGATGAAGTCCCTTATCATATGGTTCTTTTTGGTTTAACATGATTTAACCTATTATATAGTGTCTTAAAACATGTTATTAACTTAAACCATAACCATATAAATTATTCTATAACAATATATGATCCATTTATAATATCCCATCACCTTATTGTTAAAAACCATTTATTATTTTAATTGACTCAATTGTTCATTTCCATGTTTTCTCATTCATGGTTTGTCCGGAATGTTATGGTTATTATGAAAATAATATTTTCAGATAGTATCTAGAAATATAATAATGGTATAATTATCATACTTTTACCTCAATTATAATTTTGATTTCAATCATTAAATAGGGTTATGAAAATAGACTATTTTACGATCATGCAAACGATATGTTGAATGTACGCTTGAGTAATATTTTCATTTTCCAAAGATCATTTTGTAAAGAAGGTAAAAATATTTTATATTAAAAAAATTATCATTATAGAATATAATTTCATTTAATATACTTATATATTTAACCCATATTATGTGTTGATGAAATGAGAGTAACATCTCTTCGTGAAGACAGTAGTCCACACGTACACAGACAATGTTATCCACATTAAGTGAGTGTAAAGTTAATAAATAACATGATATATTATCTCCAAATAATGATATTTATTTCATAAATATATTAATTTATTTATTTATATAACATATAATACATAATTTATTACTTATCACTTTCCATGTAATGTGTTAGTGAAATAAAAATCACATCACATCGTGAGGCAATAGTTCGTCATACACATGAATGGCATTGTCAGATCTCATATATAATTGAATGTAATATGAAATATATGATATAATTAAACTATAGGTATAATTATGTTACAAATATCATGTATATACATTACATCCATCATCAATTCAAATTGGGATAAATGTTAATGGAAATAATAATGACATCATTTTGTCATGAGGTAGTCCTCCATATACATAAAAGATGATTTTGTTACCCATTTGATAGAAGTAGATATGGTTGTAGGTAATTAACAAAACATAAAACATAAATGTATATGTAATAGTCAACAAATATTATATTATATTCGTTTATTAATAACTGATGGTTGTAAAAAATATAATCAAAACAAAAATCGAAGAACATTACCTCTTCTTCGAGTATGATTCTTAGGATGGCACCAAAGCATTCCTAGGTTGATGTTATACCCAATATAAGGATTATAAAATGATATTATTTAATTTTTCTGTCATATGGGAAGATATTTTTGGATCAAATAGGATCAAAGTAATGAATAAGAGCGGAGAGTGGGTGTCCATTTATAATTGAATTGAGTGGAACACTTGTAATTTTTGAAAAGAAACAGGACTACCCATATTGTTCACTTTTCAAAAGGTTCCAAAATGGATTCTTAGTGAGTATTAGAAATTATTTGGTCCAAATATGTCTATGAAATATAATTTAGATATTTTTTCCTGTCTTTATAATCCATATTATTTTAGTTTGACCTCCAAGAAAATCGATTCTACCTTCACCGCTGCAATTAATTTGTATGTTTTTCACAATTAATTTTGGTCATAAATTTTTATTGAATTTATTATAAAATATAAATTATGATTATTAAAAATATTAAATATATTTTAAAATTTTTCAATCATGTATTGGTAAATATTTAATATAAAACTAACCCCACAGATGCAACAATAATGCTGGTTTTAAAGTGAAAATGTTAGTAAGTTTAAAAACAAATTATATCAAAATTAAATATGAAATTCATTCCAATGAATTAAATTGGATTAAATAATATATAATAAAAATAATTTTAATTTAAATCAAATTTATAATATCTCATCACCTGATTGTTAAAAACCATTTATTATTTTAATTGACTCAATTGTTCATTTCCATGTTTTCTCATTCGTGGTTTGTCCGGAAAGATATGGTTATTATGAAAATAATATTGTTAGATAGTATCTAGAATTATAATAATGGTATAATTATCATACTTTTACCTCAATTATAATTTTGATATCAATAATTAAATAGGGTTATGAAAACAGACTATTTTACGATCATGCAAACAATATGCTGAATGTACGCTTGAGTAATATTTTCATTTTCCAAAGATCATTTTGTAAAGAAGGTAAAAATATTTTATATTACTAAAATTATCATTATGCAATATAATTTCATTTAATATACTTATATATTTAACCCATATTATGTGTTGATGAAATGAGAGTAACATCGCTTCGTGAAGACGATAGTCCACACATACACAGACAATGTCATCCACATTGAGTGAGTGAAAAGTTAATAAATAACATGATATATTATCTCTAAATAATGATATATATTACATAAATATCATAATTAATTCATTTATATAACATGTAATACTTAATTTTTTACTTATCTTTTCTATGTAATGTGTTACTGAAAGAGGAATCGCATCGCATCGTCAGGCAGTAGTTTGTCATACACATGAATGGCGTTGTCAGATCTCATATAGAATGAATGTAATATGGAATATATGATATAATTAAACTAGAGGTATAATTATGTTCCAAATATCATGTATATATTTTACTTCCATCATCAATAAAAATTGGGATAAATTTTAATGGAAATAATAATGACATCATTTTGTCATGAGGTAGTCCTCTATATACATAAAAGATGATTTTGTTACCCATATGATAGAAGTAGATATGGTTGTAGGTCATTAAAAAACATAAAACATACATGTACATGTATTAGTCAAAGAATATTATATTTTATTTGTTTATTAATAACTGAAGGTTGTAAAAAATATAATAAAAACACCAATCAAAGAGCATTACCTCTTCTTCGGGTATGCTTCTTGGGATGGCACCAAAGCATTCCTAGGTTGATGTTATACCCAATATAAGGATTATAAAATGATTTTATTTAATTTTTCTATGATATGTGATGCTATTTTTGGATCCAAATAGGATCAATATAATGAATAGGAGAGGATAGTGGGTGTCCATTTATAATTGAATTGAGTGGAAGACCTTTAATTTTTAAAAAGAAACAAGACTACCCATATTTTTCACTTTTAAAAAGGGTCCAAAATGGAGTCTTAGTGAGTATTAGACATTATTTGGTCCAAATATGTCTATTAAATAGAATTTATATATGTTTTATAGTCTTTATAACCCATATTATTTTAGTTTGACCTCCAAGAAAATCGATTTTACCTTTACCGCTGCAATTAATTTGTATGTTTTTCACAATTAATTTTGGTCCAAATTTTTATTGAATTTATTATAAAATATAAATTATTATTATTAAAAATATTAAATATATTTTAAAATTTTTCATTCATGTATTGGTAAATATTTAATATATATAAAACTAACCCCATAGATGCGACAATAAAGCGGGTTTTAAAGTGAAAATGTTAATAAGTTTAAAAACAAATTATATCAAAATTAAATATGGAATTAATTCCAATAAATTAAATTGGATTAAATAATATATAATAGAAATAATATTAATTTAAAACAAATTTATAATATAATTTCACATTAATAATAATAATAATGAAAATGTCCTTTTCAACTTAATTTCAGTATTTTTCATACTTTTGTGCAACTATGTAGGGTCGGTCATCATGGATTACTCTGGCTGCTTGGGTCATGGATCTTCTCTCCAGGCGGCGGCGAAGGAGATTTTGTATGGCCTTAACCGTTGTCTCATCAAAAGGATCATTTTATCTGAGGTGGAAACTGACTCCCACATTATGCCTAATGCTATGCATGGTGGTGGCCCCGTTACATCATCATGAAATGTAGGAGCATGACTAGTGGAAACACCAAGGTGATCCATACGTGGATAGAGGGGAAAAAGTTTGAAAACCACATTGATTATATTGATATTTCTAGACTAGATCCCATCTCTTTCTATAATGTTGTCACCATGAAACCAGAGGGGGTCAACCTTGTGAGAGTGGATGCCCTCAGCCTCCACTACTTTCGACCTTCGTAGTCCATGTGTGCTCTATGAATATCTTGTTCGCTCTTGATGTTTTATATTTCCTGTAATAAAATATTACATGTTAGTAGTAGTATTTTCCATATTTCATCAAAAATGAAACTGTTCAGAAATCCCCAAATATTCAACCTTGTATAATTTTGATATAATAGATTATAAAATGAATTTAATTTTAAAATATAAATAATCTAAAATTGAAAAAAATATTATGTGTGAAAAACATGACTGAATATTCTTTTAGAAAAATATTGTTTTTAGGAAACATTTACTTTTCAATTATATGATTCTTATTGTATTCCTAATAGATATATTACGATAATTTTCATTAATTCGTTCATAATATTAATACCCACTATTTCAATGGCTAGGTGATAACCATCCTACTAAGAAATAATATTTTAATATTGTGCATGTTACGTTTAAACATTTTGTTGTGTTTAACATAAGATAAACTAAATGATAGAAATAAAATTAGATAAACTCATTGTTGAATGTAATAAATTGTATTTAATTGATTTAAATAACATAAAAATAAGTGTAATGTAATGTATAGGGGTGGTTTAATTTCGTCTCATCATGGTGTCTCATGTCATATATGTCATCAGATAAAATGTTCTATTTTTTCTGTTTCAGCATGTTATATCCCCCCCAACAATAAAAAAATTGTTTCCTTGAAATATAAATTTGTTCATGGTAATCAAGGGTTTTACATATGAAAATTTTTATATCTTGAACTATAATATCTTGGATTTTTTGTGTATTATTTTTAAATATTATATAGATTAAACTCACCACCAGACACTAAGACAGAGTGAAATTACGAGATCCAATGTTTCTGAAAAAAATGATTTGAAATAATTTAAAATATTTATTAGAATGACACATATAGTTTTACTAAAAATGTTGAATAACAACTAAACTTCTTCTTGGATCAGAATTATGAGGGAACCATTGCATTCAAGAGCAGCATCTTTACTCTAGGAAAGGCATAACATTGGTTGGCATGGGTCAATTGTGAAAATTTTTTCAGATGATTTTAATTAATAAAATAAATTGGATATTTATTTTATTTTTCCATTTCATTGACACAACAACACAACAATTATTTTTATTTTAAATAATCCTTTAGGAAGGGATCTAGGGTTAGGCTCATAACCTTGGAAATTCATTGTAGGATCTGGAGAGAAATCATGGAGAATTATCTCAGCAGCAATGTTAGAGATATGGTTCAGCGATCATTGTTTATGAGATTCACCAAAGGTAATTGGTCTCCAACAATGAATGATTTTTTTTCCTAGGTAGGGAATATTGTTTTGATATTATTTTCTCTCTTCTTAGATTAAATGATTAATGCAGACAAACTAAAAAATAGGTTGATCTGTAGTTCAATCTTCCTATTAAGATGGGTTATAGATTGTGGGATTTATTGGGTTGATAATTATATTCATTTGATTGTTTAATGTTCTTACGGGAATGGATTGTGGTCAAAATAAACAATGGTTGAGGTTCTTTCCTTAGGTTTGTTCCATGTGAAATTCTCTCTCATGTTATCTACGCATGTTATTTGTTCTTCATGGGGTTATGAATGAATGATCATTGCGACTTTATTTCATGGAGAAATGATCCGAAATTGATTATCTCACCTCATTACAAACTAACGGAGGTTAGATGATGATGATGACAAATGAATCAAAGAAAATTGAAAGAAATAGTTCTTTAATAGGTTTTCATTGAAACAAATTTAAATGGATTTCCAAGATTATTAAAGGCCTAAAAGACATCAATATGATGTTTTGGGGATGGAACAACATTGGATATAGAGTTTTGAGGTGAAAATTTCACCAAGATGAGATGATGAATTGTCGATGGTGTGTAGGAGGAAGAATGTGAGTTTCTAGAAACTCTCGATGAACATGTCATGTAACATGGGGTTACATGGATTGTGTCCCCCACTAAGAGGTGGCTAGGGTATAGGGATGTAGTTAAATTTCATATGGCATGTGACCCTATCACGCGGTGTGTATTCCCTTTCTAGAGACTCCATGTGTATCTCGATAAATACACAAACACAGGGTGTAGTAAACGGGATTGTGACATGGCGTGTTCCCCACCAGATGACTTGGAATGGACCAAGTACATGGACAACCCCATGTATTGGAACATTGGAAAAGAAATGTGTGTTGACACTATGTCTTTTACACGACCCGAGTACATGAGTGACCTTATATGAAAAAACACACCATGGGACTTCTTCAACATGTCATGTACCCATCTTACACACGACACAATTTAGAATGACATAGTTCATACCTAGCATCAAGAGACATAAAATGTGACCATACTACACACCATTTATAAACATTAACATGTCTTGAATCTTTTTTCTGCCATATATTTCACATGTTTTGTAAGGTTTTGTTCCCCTGATTGTTTCCTTAAAGGTTGGTTCATATTGTTTCAAACTCATAGGTGTATGATTCCTTCAGTAGTTTTTCATTGATAGAGTTTTTGGAATCCCCCGAGAGTCCTGAAGTTGGATCCTCTATTCATTTTCCATGCTCTAGGTAGTTTTTTGTTATTTTCATTACCAACTTCACTAAGTGTTGATACTCTATTTAGAAGGTAAATCTAGAGGGAGTCATTGGTTCCACCCTATGGCCCTTGTTGGGGACATCATCTTTTTATCATAACTATCTCTTCAGATCTGCCAGCGTATCTCTCTCAGGATGGTTCTCAATGAACAGTACCTCTTAGACATACGTCATTAGTGTTATCAGATTCAAGAGAATTTTCTACCATTTTCTTTCTTTGAGGAATCTTCGAGATGAATCCCTTGTGGAGCTGTGAAGTTGTTCGGACTTACCTCTAGACTCCATGTCAGGGTTTGAGTATATCATGATATTCATATTATATGTGTTGTAGAAATATACTATGTAGATATAACTATATCATTCCATTGTGTATTTCATTGTGTTTTTGTGGTTCCCTACTGAGTATTGTTATACTCACCAATCCATGAGATTTTCTTGAACATGTCGTATCTTGTAATGATGAGAGACATTTTGAAGGAGTCCTAAGAAGACTAGGACCAGACATTGAACTATGAGATCAGGCAGGATGAGTTGTTCCTATAGATATAGAATGTCATCATAGCACCACCTCTTATAGGTTAGACATGTGGTTGCAGATTTATTTTTTGAGGGATTTTATTCTCTCCTAGATTACTTATTGCACTCTAATTTCTTGTCATAATCTTGTTTGTATATAGTGGTATGCATTCATTTGCTTCTCAATGGTTTTTTTTTAATTTAATCTTTTTTGTGAGATTGGAGATGTGTTCATGTGTACAAGTACAAAGGCAATTTATTCCATGTTAGTGATATGCCTACATGGTGGAATTCATCGATCCCTCGACTATTAAACATAGGCTTGAGGATTCATGACACATGCCCCAATTGGACGGGTCATGACAGAGTGGGATCATAGGTGGTTGGTTCTACATTAGAATCGAGAGTCTGTGAGATCAGTTTTGAGCAACAATGTTAATTGTTTCGAGATTGGATTTTAGGCCAGGGACTCCAGTGTTGGTGCAGTGGCCTAAGTATCCATACACCAAGACTTTGATGACCGACTTTTCGATTCAGAATATGCGAAATTAGTTTTGGGGAAAATAATGGTACATGCATCATATAGGTATGAGATGTGTTCCATGTCCATCTGGAGTCATCTCTCCAGGTATTCTCCTTGACCGTGGTAAATCATTTTTCTTACAGGATGACTCTGTGACACATACTATCTAGGATTAAGTAGTTTGATCAAGAGGATGACCCACTCAGCGACGTGTATTTGATACATGGACTAGTTCCCCCAATGATACCTCCTGGTGGTGTACCAGCCATACCACTAACTGTAGTGAATCTTTTGGTACCCGATGTACCAGTAGATGAGGAGCATATGCTATGGATGCTTCATGGGTTTCAAAAATAGAGACACATAAGTTTCCAAGGTGAGCCTAACCCTCATGTGGTTGGGGAATGGTTCAAGGAGATGACCTGAGTTTTTCATCTTTTTAGGACTCCAAGAGATCAGATTTTTGTCCTTGGGGTGAGCCTTCTACACAACTTGTATGGGTGATGGTGGAGTTTTTATATGTAGACTCATAATGAGGTTACACTTTCATGGAAAAAGTTCAAGCATATCTTCAGTGTTCTCACGAGTTACGCCGAGAAATTTGAGTATAAAAGATGTTATTCAGCTCTATATATATAGCATGATAGTGGATAATTATTCATCGATGTTCACCAATAATTATAAGTTCTTGATGATTATGGTTAAAGATCAGTACTTCACGTCTCGAACCTTCTAGTGAGGTCTACATAACGATATTCAAATAAGTGTTATCCCTCTATGCATTCTAATGTATAATGGAATTCCTGATCAAGATTTGGTTTTTCAACACTTCATAGTTGGTTAGACGCAGCCAATGATAGTGAGTAGTAGATGTGCAGCTGTAGAGATGTCAGCAGTAGGGAGATGATGTCAGTATATGGGAGCCAAACATGGAATACATTTTAGGAGGAGGTCCCTGGATAGAGTATCTTTAGATTAAGGATTATAGGGTGGGTCCATCCATTCTAGGGAGATTTGGGGATATTCATGTGGTTGAATGAGATATCTAACTTGATATTTTCCAACCAAATGTGCAACTAACTGGGAGATAGTGAATGGAACATTGAGGAAGGTACAATGGTGGGAGTAGGTATTTCCATAGGGTGGTGGATATGGTAGAGGAGTTGTGATAGTAGTAAGAGGTGGTCAATGTTTTGACAAGTTACCACCACCACCCCCAGGTGGTCCATGCCATGATCAGTGATTAAGAAGATAGGGGTTGGGGATAGCGGCATGCGATCGATGAATATGACCAAGGGGATCCAAGAATGATTTGAAGTACAATATCCAAATTTTCAACTTTAGAGGAACATACTAGGGAAGAATTAGTGATCACACATCAATGATGGTAGTGTGACTTATCCCGTTGAGGTGAGAGATTCGTTTGGAACCTCTTATTTGCAACATTGAGGCCTTGTGACGTCATTCTTTGTATTGATTTGTTATCCACAGTACATTCCAAAATTAAAATTTTTAGGAGAATGGTGTTGTGTTCCCACAATGATGGAAAGTGGTTTTCCTTTTTTAGTAAAAAGTAATCACATGATGCAGAGGATGGAATCATTCATTTGAGAGTGTAGTTGATTACTCATCAGATGGATAGCCCGACCCTCAGTGCAGCAGATGTTATGTAACGACCCAATCTTTTTGGGTAGTATATAAACTTACTCTTAATGATTTAATAAGATGTTAATGGTTAATGCAGAAAGTGGAGTCGATGGCTTCATCCAGTAGACTCGAACCTTATGAAGCCCACTTATTAGAGCTTGGGAAGGAGGTAACATATGTGGGATTCGCTTTGGACCAAGCCCAAGCCGAACTCCAGTGTGTCAAGCTTGAACGGAAACGCATGCAGGAGAAGTTCAAGTTAGTAGAGATTACTACTAGGTCAATATTATCTGATCCTCCCTAAGATTCTCTTACCATAACACACATTATACTTAGGTCAAATGCCGATGTTATAAGGGGTTATGTGATGATACCCTAGCTTCTTTGTGTAATCCTTTGGGATGAATGAATTGATATTTCTTCCTTTAGTGATGTTTGTGAAATTTCAAATGTCCAGATAATTTTAGGTTGTATTTTATTGATGAATTTTGAAATAAGAATATTTTAAAATATTTATGTAAACCCTAAATAATTAATGATGTGTAATGATTTTCAAAAAATGGTCTTCTACAAAAGTGTTCAGTAAAGAATTTGGAGTCTAATAAGATCAACTTAATTTTTGATGAATAGTAAATTATAAATAGTGATTTTACGCTTAGGATTAGTAATGTGACCAAATGGATTAGTAATTTCACTCAAAGAAAGTTTTAATATAATTTAGACATCTAGATTAAGTAATGTGATTCAATAAAATGGGTAAATAATGGTTTCATAAATTATTAGTCAAGTATTAGTTTTTTTGGGTGAATAGTGTTTTTTAATTAAAAATGTAATTAAAAATAATTAGACAATTATTTTTAGGACTTTATTTTTGAACTCAGAGAATCGATATTATGTTATGGTAATTTTTGGGGATTTTTCTGAAAAAATGAATTCTCAGTGAATAGTGTTTTTATTTAAAAATTAAATTCAAAATATTTAGAAAATTATTTTTATAAAATGGAGTTCATAAATGTAATTAGAGCATAGATATTTGGTTAAGGTGAAATTTTGGGATTTTTCTGAGAAAGATGGATTTTTCAGTGAATAGTAAAAACGCAGTTTTAGGGTTTCAGTATGTTTAATGACATCAAAACTGTGTCATGATGATGTCATGAGATATTTTAAGTGTTGGCCAGCCAAGGGTGATGAATTATTGTTTTGGGGCCCCATGTGTCCTAACTCCATGGTAAATGCCAAGGGAGAGCACATGGTTTTGAGAAAAGCACTTGTGAGGTGTCCCTTGGCCATTAATGCCTTGTCCCCTCAGTTTCCCTATAAATACCCACCCTTTCCTCCTTTAGTTTTCACTCCCAACACTCCCCCAACTATGTTCTGGTCTCCTTACCTCCCAAAGAGTCCTCTTAAGGTGCCCCCAAGCCCTCAAGGTCCAAACCATTGAGTTTTAAGAGTTACGTTTTAAGGTAAGGGATCTGACCTCTCTCTTTCTTTTCATGTAATCTCTTTTATGTCATTCCTTTTATGCTCCATGTTCTTATGTGAGAGTATGTTATTTTATATTCCTCTTACTTCCCTATTCATGTTTATATTATGAGAGATCCCCTCTTACTCTCATCATTTCGTTTTATGAATGTTTAAGTGATGTCGTTAGGCTGCCGAATTTTTAAGGGATTCTTTCACCCTTCTCATTTTTCAAGTTCGATTTTCATGTCAAGTCTTTCAAGTTCCTTTTTATTATGTTGGGGTTTGATCTCTATATCTATCATTCTGATCTCTTAGGATCATATGATCAGATACCCTATTTTATCTTGTCAAATCTTTTTTTTATTGAAGTTTAAGTGACACTGTTAGGCTGCCGAATTTTCATAAGAGAAATCTTATTTTTGTCTCACTTCCATGTTTTTTATTTCATATGGTATATCATTCAAATTTCATTACCATGTTCTTAAATACCTTATATTCTGTCCCACTACTATTTTATGGATCATTTATGAGTGGGTGACTCATGTTCCCTCTCTTTTCAATGTTTTCTAAAACCTTGTAACATAGCCGTTATGCTGCAGAATTTTCGTCTCAAAATGTCTCTCTCTTTTCTCAAAATTATTTTTATGTTATAAAGTGAATACTCAAAAATCTTATTTATACAAGGGTATTCACATATATATAAAAATGTTCTATTTTAAATTCTGGGATTTATATACATGAAACCCTCTTCTCCTTTCCGTGGGATTAAAGTGACATAAAGATCATGTCTTTAAAGCAGTTTTTAAAACGTTATGATTATGAAATGAAACCCATTTCTTTTATGTTGTATGGGTTGTTTATGAAATTATTGATGATGATATATGTGGCTCACATGATAATAAGGAAATGTCAAGGGTGCGCCCAGATAGCGTTCCAATGCATTGGGTAAAGACTTAATCTCTAGAGATGACTTTTTAGACTGATACCTTGGTGAATAACCTTGATAATTTTTAATGAAACCTTGGGGATGGACCTTGGTGAAACTAAATGATTTTCAATATTGAATGTTGCAGCAACATCTTCAAGTTATGAAAAATGTTATTTTTATTATGATGTATCGTATGATTTCTTTCTCATGCCTTAAAGTTCTTTTCATGTCCTTATTCAAGTATCTCAAGTTCACATGTAAAATGTTTCTCTTGTTTCCCTTACTGGGCCTTCTGCTTACCATTGCTTTTGATGTATGTCCACAGGTTATGAGATGTAGTAATGAACCTAGGATGAACTTAAGGAGAATACTTTCAAGTATTTAAGAATAATTTTTTATGTTCTTTTCATGTATTATGTTCCTTGTTTCCAAGACACTAAACCATAAAGATCCTCAGTTCCGTGTAATGAAATGAAAGTTATGTTATAAAAATATGGGATGCTATAGTTGGTATCAAAGGATGGTTTAGTTATTTGTGCAAATTAGGATATAAAAACTTTAGGAAGAACCCTATAGAAAAGTTTAAATATAGGAAAACTTCCTGGTATTTTGGTATGTATTGAGTATGTGGTTTATCGAACAAATACATCCATGTCTGGATACGAGCAAGTAGAGGCGGCTCTGGCACAGATGTACATAGGGGTAAAACCCGAAAACACTGCTTTGAGCTACACTCGAACGGTAACTGGTGCACGATAATGGGCCTTGCTTCACTCTTGGTTACGACACTCCTAGGGGATATGTTTGGTTAATCACAATCTTTTTATGAATCATTATGATGGAATTATAGAGAAGTGTAATTGTCTAAGCATGAAGTCTTAGTTAAAAGATTCATAAATGAAATAAGTTTCTCACTAAGGTTTTATTCTTTTAGAAAATGGTGGGAAATAGGAGGAACCGTGCCGATGGTGACCGCAATGCACCATGTGCTGACGGCCCTCCGATAGAAGCTGGAATGGTAACATTCATTCGAATGATGAACCAACTGACTAAAGTTATGAGTAATAACTTGAATCAAGATGAGAGTATGACCTCACCATGAAGGGAACAACAATCTATTGAGTCCTTCATGCGTCAACGACCACCATCATTCAGTGGATATACTAACCCTTTGGTTGAGGAACAATGGATAAGCTCCATTGAAAGGATCTTTTCTGTACTCCTTTGTTCAGAACAAGAAAAAGTCACCCTTGTTGTTTATCGCCTAGAAGTAGAAGCTGATCAGTGGTGTTCCCTGGTCAAAAACATGAATCCTAGAGGAGAGATGGAAGCTATGGAGTGGGACGAATTCCGAGGAATCTTCTTTAACAAGTTTTTCCCTCGTTCCATGAGAACGAGAATGGAGAAAGAGTTTCTCGAGCTGAGGCAGAAGGAGAACGAATCTGTCGGAAGGTATGAGATGAACTTCACCCGACTTTCACGATATACCTCTAGCTTTTTCATGGATCTAAGTGGGAAGGTTGATAGATTTTTTGGTGGACTGAGACCTCATCTGCGGAAGAATTTAGCCAACCGGGACTACGATAACTATGAAGAGATCGTGCGGAGTGCAATGATAGTCGAGGTAGAGTTTGGTGAGACACAGTGGTCTCATAAATCAAATGAAAAGAAGAGATCGTTGGATCCTAGTTTAGGGAAGACTTTTGATCAGGGAAGAGGTGGAAAGAAAATTAAACTTACCACATGCAATAAATGTGGGAAGAAGCATCCTGGGAACTGCTTGGTCGGAAGTGGAAAGTGCTACAAGTGCTGAAGAGGAGGCCATATTGCTCGGAATTGTCGTACTGAGGTGAAGCCTAAACTCCCCAAAACTAACGACAGAGGAAAGATGGTTCTGGCCTTACCCGAAGTCCATTGCTTCAAGTGTGGATAGCTTGGGCACTATGCTAATCTCTGTCCAAATCCAAGGGTAGTGGAGTGGAATCACCATCAACCTCAACAAATGCCAGGGGAGCAAGGTAGTGCTTTTTCTATCACAACAACTGATGTTGAAGCTCCGAATGACATGGTAGTGGGTACTCTTGTTGTCCTATCAAAACTAGAAACTACTTTGTTGGATTTTGGTTCTACGCATTCCTTTATTTATTCCAAGTTTGCAAAGAATATAGAATCAATCCCGGAATTACTTGAGGTAGAGTAGTCAGTCAAGACTCCAAGTGGGATTATCCTTGCAACAATAGTGTTTAGAGACTCTAGTGTTTACTTTAGCGAGAAAAATATTATCACAAATATAATATTCATTCCCATGTTGTAATTTGACGTTATACTAGGGATGGAGTGGCTCTCAAAGTATAATACTAAGATCAAATGAAGAAGTAAGGAAATCTCAGTAGTCTTGAATAAACAACCTACAGTTATCTTCCAAGGAGAGATATCCTGAACTGATCCCTATATAGAAGCACCTCCTATAGCATTCTTAATGGATTTAATCGGTGATGATGAAGAAGGAAAAGGGAGCATACCAATAGAAGATGTTCCAATTGTTTAGGAATACATGGATGTATTTCATGAGGAGTTACCTGGACCTCCCCCCCCCCCAAAAGAGAGGTAGAGTTCTCCATTGAACTCGTACCTGAGTCTCAACCGATATCAAAGACTCCGTATAGAATGGAAGATGTGGAGCTAGAAGAGTTAAAGAAACAACTCCAATAATTGTTGGAGAAGGGGTTTCTCCGTCCGAGTGTGTCTCCTTGGGGAGCACCAGTTCTCTTTGTGAAGAATAAGGATGGATCAGTGCGGCTATTCATTGATTATAGAGAACTGAACGGGATCACAGTGAAGAACAGATATCCTCTTCCATGAATTGATTATTTATTTGACCAACTTCGTGGGGCTCAATTCTTCTCCAAGATTGACCTTCGATCTGGTTATCATCAACTGAGGGTGAAGAAGGAAGATATTCCAAAGACTGCCTTCTGATCAAGATATGGGCATTATGATTTTACTATTATGCCCTTCGGCTTGACTAATGCTCCTGCTATTTTCATGGATTTGATGAATAGAGTCTTTAATGACTACCTTGATAACTTTTTGGTAGTTTTTATTGATGATATTTTGATATATTCAAAAAGTAGTGAGGAGCATAAAGATCATCTGAGGGCTATTTTGAAAACTCTGCGGAAGGAGAGGCTCTTTGGAATGTTCAGCAAGTGTGAGTTTTGGTTACAACAAGTGGATTTCTTGGGGCACATCGTAACCAATGAAGGAATCTCGGTTGACCCTGCAAAGACAATGGTTATGGAGGAGTGTCCTCAACCCACACTAGTAACTGAGATTCATAGTTTCCTTGGTTTAGCGGGATATTATAGGAGGTTTGTGAAAAACTTTTCATAGCTTTCTAATCCAATAAGAAAGTTGACTCGAAAAGGGGATAAGTTCATCTGGACAAAGGAATGCGAGGAAAGTTTCCAAGAGATGAAGAAGAGATTTGTTACTACACCTGTGTTAACACTACCCTCTATCGGAGATGGATTTGTTATTTTTAGCGATGCATCTCTGAAAGGGCTTGGGTTCATCCTCATGCAAAATGACAAGGTAATTTCTTATGCATCTCGATAGTTAAAGATTCATGAGCAGAATTATCCTACGCATGATCTAGAGCTGGCGGTAGTTGTTTTTGCTCTAAAGATATGGAGTCACTATCTTTATGGGGAGAAATGTGATATATACACTGACCACCAAAGTCTAAAGTATATTTTCTCATAGAAAGAATTGAACATGAGTCAAAGGAGATGGTTGGAGCTTATTAAAGACTATGATTGTTCAATTCATTATCACCCTGGAAGAGCAAATAAAGTCGTGAATGCATTAAGTAGAAAAGACCCTGTTGTTCTGCCAACAATGAGGATCCTAGGAGATCCCTTGATTAAAGATCTAGTAAAACTGGACATGCGAATTATAAGGAAAGGGACATCATCAACCCTATCCCAAATTACTTCTCAACCTTCATTACTAGAGAAGATCAAGAAGGCTCAAAAAGAATATCCTTTGCTGTAGGAGAAGTTGGAGGCTGTAAAAGATGGGAAGTTCCCAAATTTCAATATTGATCAATAAGGTGTATTGAAATTTCATACAAGACTATGTGTTCCATCTATTCTGGAGATAAAGAAAGAACTGATGGATGAATCTCATAGCTCTACTTTCTATATACATCTGGGAATCACTAAGATGTATAGAGACATTCGTGATCATTATTGGTGGGATAACATGAAGAGGGAGATTGCTGATTACACTAAAAGGTGCCTGGTGTGTCCGCAAGTAAAGGCAGAATGACAACTTCCTAATAGGGTATTACAACCGCTACCCATACCAGTATGGAAGTGGAATAATATCACTATGGACTTTCTAACTGGTCTCCCAAAAACATCTAAAGGAAATAATGTGATATGGGTTATTGTGGACCGTCTCACCAAGATAGCCCATTTTATCTCTATTCGGGAAGATTTCTCTCTGGATCAGCCTGCCATGATATACGTGAAAGAAGTGCTAAGGCTGCATGGGGTACCACTATCCATCGTGTCTGATTGTGACCCAAGATTCCCATCAATATTCTGGAGAACTCTTCAACATGCTCTGAACACTGAATTGAATTTTAGTACGACCAATCATCCTCAAACAGATTTCCAATCTGAAAGGACTATTCAAACACTCAAAGACATGCTGCGATTATGCTCAATGGAATTTAAAGGTGGATGGGATCAACACCTCCCATTAGTTGAGTTCACCTATAACAACAGCTTCCATTCGAGTATTCAGATGGCACCCTATGAAGCTCTGTATGGAAAGCGATGTAGAACCCCTACTTGTTGGGATGAAACTGGTGAGAGAAAGCTTCTTGGGCCTGATCTTGTGCAAGAGATGACAGAACAGGTCCATGCCATCCAACAACACATAAAGTCTGCTCAGAGTCGGCAGAAGAGCTATGCTGACAATCGTCGAAGGGACATGGAGTTTGGTGTTGGTGACAAAGTCTTCCTTCGAATTTCTCCCTGGAAGAGAGTCATGTGGTTTGGGAAGAAAGGGAAGCTCAGCCCTAGGTACATTGGCCCCTATGAAATCCTTGTTCGCATAGGAGTAGTGTTCTATCGTCTAGCACTTCCACCGAACCTATCCCAAGTTCACAATGTCTTCCATGTATCTCTCTTGAGGAAGTACATACCCGACCCTTCGCATCTACTAAACCCAGAGGTGGTACAACTGGAACATGACCTCTCTTATGAGGAGAAGCCAGCGGGGATCATGGACTGTAGAGACAAGGTTCTACGAAACAAGACTACCCACCTTGTGAAAGTGTTGTGGAGGAATCATAAATATGAAGAAGCGACTTGGGAGCCTGAGGAAACAATGAAGCAAAAGTACCCTCACCTTTTCGACTAGGCCTCACCTATAAATTTCAGGGACGAAATTTCTTAAGGGGGGAAGAATGTAACGACCCAATCTTTTTGGGTAGTATATTAACTTACTCTTAATGATTTAATAAGATGTTAATGGTTAATGCAGAAAGAGGAGTTGATGGCTTCATCCAGTAGACTCAAACCTTATGAAGCCCACTTATCAGAGCTTGAGAAGGAGGTAGCATTTGTGGGCTTCGCTTTGGACCAAGCCCAAGCCGAACTCCAGCGTGTCAAGCTTGAACAGAAACTCATGCAGGAGAAGTTCAAGTTAGTAGAGATTACTACTAGGGCAATGTTATCTGAGCCTCCCTCAGATTCTCTTACCATAGCACACCTTACACTTAGGTCATATGCCGGTGTTATAAGGGGTTATGTGATGAGACCATAGCTTCTCTGTGTAATCCTTTGGGATGAATTAATGAGATTTCTTCCTTTAGTGATGTTTGTGAAATTTCAAATGTCCAGATAATTTTAGGATGTATTTTATTGATGAATTTTGAAAAAAGAATATTTTAAAATATTTATGTAAACCCTAAACAATTAATGATGTGTAATGATTTTCAAAAAAATGCTCTATTACAAAAGTGTTCCGTAAGGAATTTGGAGTCTAATAAGATCAACTTAATTTTTGATGAATAGTAAATTATGAATAGTGATTTTACGCTTAGGATAATTAATGTGACCAAATGGATTAGTAATTTCACTCAAAAAAGTTTTAATATAATTTACACACCAAGATTTAGTAATGTGATTCAATAAAATGGGTAAATAACGGTTTCATTTATTATTAGTCATGTATTAGTTTTTTCGGGTGAATAGTGTTTTTTAATTAAAAATAATAAGAAAATTATTTTTAGGACTTTATTTTTGAACTCAGAGCATCGATATTATGTTATGGTAATTTTTGGGGATTTTTCTGAAAAAAATGATTTCTTGATGAATAGTGTTTTTATTTAAAAATTAAATTAAAAATATTTAGAAAAATATTTTTATAAAATGGAGTTCATAAATTTAATTAGGGCATCATTATTTGGTTAAGGTGAAATTTTGGGATTTTTCTGAGAAAGATGAATTTTCCGTGAATAGTTAAAATGCAGTTTTAGGGTTTCGGTATGTTTAATGACATCATAACTGTGTCATGATGATGTCATGAGATATTTTAAGGGTTGGCCGACCAAGGGTGATTCATTATTGCTTTGGGGGCCCCATGCGTCCTAACTCCATGGAAAATTCCAAGGGAGAGCACATGGTTTTGAGAAAAGCACTTGTGAGGTGTCCCTTGGCCATTAATGCCTTGTTCCCTCATTTTCCCTATAAATACCCACCCTTTCCTTCTTTATATTTCACTCACAACTCTCCCCCAATGAAGTTATGGTCTCCTTACCTCCCAATGAGTCCTCCCAAGGTGCCCCCAAGCCCTCAAGATCCAAACCATTGATTTTTAAGAGTTACGTTTTAAGGTAAGGGATCCGACCTCTCTTTTTCTTTTCATGTAATCTCTTTTATGTCATTCCTTTTATGCTCCATGTTCTTATGTGAAAGGATGTCCTTTTATATTCCCCTTACTGCCCTTTTCATGTTTATATTATGAGATATCCCCTCTTACTCTCATCATTTCGTTTTATGAAATTTTAAGTGATGTCGTTAGGCTGTCGAATTTTTAAGGGATTCTTTCACCTTTCTCATTTTTCAAGTTCGATTTTCATGTAAAGTCTTTCAAGTTCCTTTTTATTATGTTGGGGTTTTATCTATATATCTATCATACTAATCTCTTATGATCATATAATGAGATACCCTATTTGATCTTGTCAAATCTTTTTTTATTGAAGTTTAAGTGACGTCGTTAGGCTACCGAATTTTCATAAGAGAAATCTTATTTTTGTCTCACTTCCATGTTTTTCATTTCATATGTTATATCATTCAAATTTCATTACCATGTTCTTAAATCCCTTATATTCTGTCCCCCTTCTTTTTTATGGATCATTTATTAGTGGGTGAGCCATGTTCCCTCTCTTTTCAATGTTTTCTAAAACCTTGTAACAGAGCCGTTATGCTGCAGAATTTTCGTCTCAAAATGCCTCTCCCTTTTCTCAAAATTATTTTTATGTTATAAAGTGAATACTAAAAGCTCTTATTTCTACAAGGGTATTCACATATATATCAAAATGTTCTATTTTAAATTATGGGATTTACATACATGAAACCTGCTTCCCCTTTCCGTGGGTTTAAAGTGACATAAAGATCATGTCTTTAAAAAAGTTTTTAAAACGTTATGATTATGAAATGAAACCCATTTATTTTATGTTGTATGGGTTGTTTATGAAATAATTGATGATGATATATGTGTCTCACATGATAATAAAGACATTTCAAGGGTGCGCCCAGATAGCGCTCCAATGCATTGGGTAATGACTTAATCTCTAGAGATGACTTTTTAGAATGATACCTTGGTGAATAACCATGGTAATTTTTAATGACACCTTGGGGATGGACCTTGGTGAAACGAAATGATTGTCAATATTGAATGTTGCAGCCACATCTTCAAGTTATGAAAAATGTTATTTTTATTATGATGTATCTCGTGATTTCTTTCTCATGCCTTAAAGTTCTTTTCATGTCCTTATTGAAGTATCTCAAGTTCACATGTAAAATGTTTCTCTTGTTTCCCTTACTGGGCCTTCTGCTCACCCTTTCTTTTGATGTATGTTCCCAGGTTATGAGATGCAGTAATGAACCTAGGATGAACTATAGGAGAAGCCTTTCAAGTGTTTAAGAATAATGTTTTATGTTCATTTCATGTATTATTTTCCTTGTTTCCAAGACACTAAACCTTAAAGGTCCTCAGTTCCGTGTAATGAAATGAAAGTTATGTTATAAAAAGATGGGATTCTATATGTTATGAGTTTCATATTTCGAAAACTAGTGGAGGAGTACAAGGACATCTTCCTTGAAGATGTTCTATGATTAAATACCCATAGGTAAATAGACTTATTCATTTATTTTAACCTCAATATGGTTCAAATATCTTCACTTTAATATTTTATGGTCCCTATAGAGCTTCATGAGCTAACGGTGTAGTTAGAGGACTTCTAGAGAAAGGGCTTCATGAGACCCAGTGTTTAACCCTAGGAGTCCATAATATTATTTTCCAAAAAGGTATAAAGGTTGTTGAGGTTGTGTGTGGACTATAAGTTCTCGAACCAGGTGATCATGAAGAATAAGTTTCCACTACCCAGAATCAACGACCTCTTTGATCATTTGAGTGGGGTACGATGTTTCTAGAAGGTTGACCTTCAATCAAGATATCACCATCTTTGAGTATGGGATAATGATATACCAAAGAAAACATCTGGATGTCTCTATAATCACTATGATTTACTTTTTATTCCCTTTGGTGTGATGAACTCATCATCAATGTTCGTGGGAGTCATGAACTAGTTCATTAATTATTATTTAGATCAGTTCACAGTAGTCTTCATCGACGATATCTTTGTGTACAAGGTGTTCGAGGTGGAGCACAAGAGACACATAAGGATTTCTTAGTACGTAAAATGAGAGAACCATATTTAAGGGAATAATTGAATTTTCTACATCTATATTTAGGTGGTCCAATTTCTATGACTTATTATCTCAATATATGAACTGGTTGTGGACCTGACCATGGTTAAGGTAGTGTTAACATGGGAGCCACTTAAGAGCATGATGAAGGTACAAAGCTTCCTTGGTCCTTTAAGATATTAATGGAGATTCATACCTAGTTAATAAAGTATATTATCACCTCTTAAATCTTGGAATCAAAAGGGGAAAATTTATGGGGAAAGAGAAGTCCCAATAAGATTTTCAAAATATGAGGAAGTGATTGACGAGAACTATGTTCCTGAGATTTCTATATGAGGGTGTTGAGTAATTAGTGTTTTAAAATGCATCAGGGGTGTGGATTGGTGGTGTCCTAAATTAGAAACAAGGATTGATTTCCTATGTTTCACACCAATTGATACCACATGAGAAGAACTATGTGACCCATGATCTTGATTTAGCAATAGTAGTCTTCGCATTGAATATGTGTTGACACTACCTGATGGGTGACTGGTTTATCTTCTACTCTAATGACAAGAGACTCAGGTATATATTCTAATATAAGGATCTAAACATGAGATAGAGGTGATGGATTGAGATCCCCTAGGATTATAGATACGATATTGTGTATACTTCTTGGTTGGGAAATATGGTGGTAGATTCTCTCAACAAGAGTTCTAGTTCACAGTTTCTAAATAAGACATTAGAGTATTAGGACCCATTATAGTTTTCATCGTGTATGGAGATAGAGAATATTACCTCCCCTCGATGGTTTTTACCCCTCCACTCCTATAGAAAATAGGGAGCCACAACATGTGGATAGAAACTATAAGATTCTATGTGATAATGTAACAACCCGAGATTTTATGAGATATATTATTTTTAATTTCTTTTATGTGTTCTATTATACACTACACCAAGATTAGCTTGTATGATACACAACACCGTATTAGATTTTAGTATACATAACACTATTCTTGGCTCGTGTTACACACATTTTCAAGTTCATTTTATGGAAATTATTCTATGCAACATTAAGTATAGATTTTGTTTAATGTATAAATGAAATAAGTTTTGATTATGTTATACGCAACACCAAACAGAGCGTTCACTACACACAGCCCTGACTTGGCTTGCATTACACGCAATCAAGACCTTCCTCGATAGCGTGTGTATTACGCAATATTGAGTTTCACTAAACGACATAATAATATAATATTATTATGAACTAACCATTATGAATAGTAATACCCACTTTTTGAAATTTTATAAATTTTATCATTCAAAATTGTCTTCATTTTTGGATTTGGAATATCGAAATTAGCCTAGGGTGAAATTTTGGTATTTTTCTGAAAACATTTAAATTTTGATGAATAGTGAAAACACTGGTTTACTATTTAAAAACAAAATTTTTATATAAATAATTTTTTTATTTAAATTTATTTTAGGTAAAAATTGATACATAATATCTATATAAGCTCATTGTAATTCATTAGAGTCATTTTATAATAATTTTCGATATATAAAAATTTTATTGAACTTTTCACCGTCTTTTACCTACCTCCTAGGAGCTTTTTACAAACCTACATAAAACATAATTTTACTACTTCTGTAATTTTTATTTCGAAAATCCAAGAAAAACAGTTAATATTAAGGAGTAAAATGTGGTTCAATAAGATAAAAATACTTTTTGGTGAATAGTAACTTTTTACTTTTATTTACCACGGTTAAAAGTAAATAGGTTCATTAAGGGTAAAAATGATATTATTATTACCCTAACACATGTACTAATTCTATTGGATAAGTGTGATTAGACCAAAAACAACCTTATGAATAAAATATTTCCCTTTAGGTGAACTTGGATTAGATTAGGACATTTATTATTATTTTATTTAAAGAAGAGTTAAAATGGTTAAAATCAATGATTAATAACTAAAACATTTTTAATATAGGGTTATAAAAAAGAAAAATTCAACTATAAATATTCATTAGAAAGAAAAAAAATATTTCCTACATAATGGTATTTTATTTATAATTTCTATACATTAAATAATTTAATTTATTTTTGATACAATGATGATGTAGTAATTATCTTTTTAATGAAATATTATCAAAATTGATGTTATAAATTCACAAAATAAACGTAATTTGAGACTTTTTATGAATTACAATAATTTTCTTGGTTAATATGACATGTTATTATTGATTTAATTAAATTTCTTAGAACTAAGCATGCTGTTATGATTTTGAAAAAAATCATGTACCAAATAGTGTCAAAATTGGCATAAAATAGCTTTTAAAACAAATATTATATTATTAATTGTTATTTTATTCCTAAAAATCTACATTTAGGCCAAATTACTTAGATAAGGATATATATATTAATTAGGAACCTCTTGGTGTTCTTTTGGCTTGTTATTGTACGTTTATTAACCATACAGTGTAAGAAAACAAAAAGACACGGTAAAAGTTAAATTATTTAACTTAGAGTTAAATCTAAATGATAAGGATAAAATAGTAACCTTAACTTGTCTAAAATCTATTGGTTGAGAGTATTTAGACCCATACCCGTCTTTTATTCTAAATAAATCAATTTGGATCTATTAATAACTGAATATGACTTTATTATAAAATAATATTTTAAGTTTTCCTAAGGTGCCCCTCTCGTCCCTTATAAAAAGGGTATCCCTTCCCTCTTCTCTTCACACCCTTTTGAGCCTTGAAGCTCGGCCAAACCCTGACCATTTCTCTTCTCCACTTCCCTAGAAACATTCTGGAGGTTCTTGTCTTCTCCAAAGACCAACTCTACTTCCATAATAGGATTCTTAAAGGAGGTGCGTCGAAGAAGAGGTAATCTCTTCTTCTAATTCTCTCATGTTTCTTTCTTCTTCTACTTCTTCTTATTTAGTTGTCTCATTA
The DNA here is from genome assembly GCA_963277665.1 of Viscum album. Taxonomy (NCBI): domain Eukaryota; kingdom Viridiplantae; phylum Streptophyta; class Magnoliopsida; order Santalales; family Viscaceae; genus Viscum; species Viscum album. The sequence continues at coordinate 1,691,347,926 of OY728153.1, read as the reverse complement.
TAAAGTAATAAAATCAGTATTAGTTATATACTGATATTTTATTATAAATATGAAACAACCCTATTTCACCTATATCCATCCTACGGAAAACAAAATCATCGCGCGTGCGTACGTACGAAATACCGTCTCCACATCATGGTGTAATCTTTTTTCGACCACCACCATACTTGGATGGGTATAATTGTGTAAATAAATAACCATATATGATTATTTTAAAGTGATATTTATTCTGAAATATTATACAAACACTTCAATACAATTCCGCGATCATGGGAATGATATCATCGCTCGTACGTACGTACAGAATACCATCTCCATGACGCGATGAGATTCATTCTCCATGTTAATCATTCAAGAATGAATATAAAGTATATATAATGAATAATAATGAAATATATTAAATAATAAAGCTACTATATTTATATATATATATGTCATCTACTTACTTCCATTCAAGTCAATAAAGAATGGAAAACAGTGTTCATGCGTACATACGACCTACCGTCTTCATGAACAGTGTGTTTCATTTCATTTAACTATATTATATATATATATATACAGAATATATATTATATATAAATCATTTTTTAAATCATTTAATTAAGTAAATCATGATATAAGTAATAATAATATCAATAACAACAAGTCCAAACCCGTATGATAAATGAAACAATTTTACCCAAAACGCTACTTTAACATGGAATTGACAAATGAGAAGGTAATATAAATACCTAAGTGAACCATATATGATATAATAACAGGGATTATGATTCTATAATAATTAAATGAAATTATTTAAATTATTATACATGAGGTTCGGAAACATATGAATCATATCGAACATAAGGTAAGGGATAATTTTCCAATCTCATTTTTATCTGAGATTGCTTATTCATAAGTATTTACTGGGGTTATATTTTTCATCCATGTCCATAAAAATGTTTTCATAAAGTGTTTTATATTCTTAAATGTATGTTTAAATTCATTTTTACCCATCTTGACTTTTACTTTGTGTTATGGAAGGAATCTTGTTTTTGTTTACCATACGTGGTACCTTTTGACTTTTCCGACAAAAGTACGAGAAGAATATTATTTCTAACTTATACGACGTGAATGGATTTTTACGGTTTCATAACAACTTATTTCAATGAAGTTTCCTCTACAAGATTTTATGACTATTTTCAACAAAATAATTTTCTTTTAAAATTTCATGGAATTTTGTGAAAATAAAATGAATTTGAAGAAGAAAGGATATTTTCCTCAAGAATTCATTTCAAGTGTTTTATCTAAACCATTTTCCATATAAGTTGACATTATTTCATATGTGTATGTTTCATGTAGAATGTCTTTATGATTTACATGGTTTCACTTTTCTTATGATGAAATATCCATGTGTTTTATATGGATTATGTGATGATGGGATGATTTTTATGGAACCCATTTTATTCTTTGTGTTATGATGAATGTTTTATGTGTATTTTGTGGAACAAGTAAGAATGATTTCATTATAAGATTGGTGGGACATATATCTCCCTCCAATGCATTGGGTAAAGATTTATATCTCATGAAATAGACATTGCTGGAATGGTAAGTTAATCTGGTTTAGTGTTACAGGACTGAAACGAGGAGTGAACTCGATTCAGAAAGGGACTTTGTCCACTAAGATGGTCTTGGCAGCAATTCCTTGGCTACTATAGAAATCATAACATGTTCTTAATGGTTTCCACAATTACATGTTTTATTCCAATGATATTTTATCATGATTAATGTCCCATTATGATATATGCCTTACGTACTGACATGTTTTATGCCATTGCTCATGATCTTGATGTTTAAACATTATGTTCATGTTTTTAAGTTCAAATTTATATGATTTGTTTTATTTTCTCCATGCTTTCCCTTACTGAGAATTTGAGCTCACCATTATTTATGTTTTCTTTTCCCCTGGATTTAAATAAAGGTTTTAGTTAAGAAAACAAGAAAGGGTAAGATCATTATGGGAGATGTTGAAGATCTTTCACCATGATTAGAAGATTATGTTCTGAGTTTCCAATGACACTAAACTATTACAGTCCTTGAGTGTTGGTTCTTATTATGTATTAAGTATTCTATAAAAAGTAATGTAATGTCTATGTATGTCAATCATTGGGCCTCTACAATTGGTATCATTTGAAAGGTTTAGTCAACCTTTAGAAACTAGGATGCGAAAACTTTAGTGAAATCCCTAGAGATATTTCTAAGGTATATCTAGGGATATACCTAAGGTTTAGTATAGCTATAGGTTACAGTCCTAGAGTATTGATGACTATCATGAATAACCTAGGGTGAACCTAAGGTGTCATGGATTAAAGAATTTGTGATAAGTTAGACATCCCATAAGTGACTTTTAATGATTATTTGGTTCCTCGTTATTTGAACTATTTCTTACACTATAGTTTCTGGTTCTAGTCAATGGAGGGAACGAGAAGGAAATTCAGTTAATGTTGATTGCAATGGAATAATTAGTGACTATGATAAAAAAAAATTGTAATTCCTATAGAGAATGATATTGTGATTATGATGAATCAGTCATCACGATATATGATTAACAAGGTGAACTTTGGTGGTATTACTAAGTCATCAAATAAGAGGAAAATATAATTTTATGCCTGGTCACATGGTGAGGAGCATAGAAAAAGAAACATTGATATTTATAAATTAGGGAAGAAGAACCTTGAGGAATACCTCAAATGGAGGGGAATATGTTTTCTGTGTGGAGAAAAGGGTCATAGAGTGAAAGACTGTTATGGAGTTCAATGTCTAATTTGTGGAGAACATGGGAATTCCCAACTCAATTCCCTAACCTAAGAGGTTACTTCTAAATAAAGGAAGGAATTACTCAATGACAATCATTGAAGTGGATGGATTGAAGTGTTTATGTATTGGTATTCAAGAATAATGTTTTTGAGGTACTTTTATGGTATATTGGAATATTTTGGTATTAGTCTATTGTGGTTTTCAATATTTTATGGTACTGGTAACCACGACAAGTGATTAAAATATTTTTGGAAAGAAGATGATATGTGTATAATGAATGGATAAGGAGAAAATAATATGTTTGATTGTATTCATGAGCTCATGATTGTTATAAGTACTAAGTGATATCATGGTTTGAGTATATAGAACTTTTTTGATTTTGGTATGTGGAACGTGTTAACTTTTAACTGCATTCATGTTTTCACTAAGGTTCAAGGCGTATTCATTTTTCAAGAGAATACATGATTATGGCCTTCAAAAGTTTGTAATGTGACCAACAAGACGTATCATATGATATATGGGGATCAATGATGGTATTAACATTCTTGTTATATGAACTCTCTGGTAATCATTTTCACTATAATATGTGATTGGATAGGAGTATTTTGGATAAGCCTAAAGATTGGAATGGATTATGTTGGACATAAGTTAGTACTGTTTAAGGCCAGAACTTTTTGGATAATATTGATGGAAAGTTATAATATTGTATTTTTAGAAAAAGGAAAACCTTTAGGATGGGCGAAAACTCGTCACGTCGGACAAGGATGTGGGAATCAAACCCACAACTGAAGTGCGATGGGCTTTTATCACCTACCACTGGCCTACAGGATGTCCCTGGTTAGAGAAAATAGTTTTATTTTAATAAACAGTATGATATATGAAGTATAAGTCCATTTTAGGAAACTAATATGATTAGTCTCATTATAGATGGGCTTATGTATATTTGGTAACTTATTCTAACCTTTTGTTTGGGATAGATGGAATGACCCATCATTCTATCACCTGATCTACTAACAGTTCACAAATGAAAAATTCAATTTCATTTACTTAAGAGATGAAGTGGAAATTGTCCAAGGAACGACCCACGGTGAGATTGTACAAAAATTAAGTAAGTATTTCTTCTAATTCATAATTTTCAAGTTCAGAGAAACGATATTGAAAACCATAAATGTTTTCCTAGTGCCCTTATATCTGATGAATCATATGGTACCTTAGATCATCACAAATTTATGGCTTTGTGGTTGTTGGATTTTTCATAGCCATGTTCTCTACCACTCTCCATCAGAATTTGATGGTTAGATTTCTCTACCATATCCATATTTTCACTTATGTTGTCCTATGTAGAAACCCAGTGATCAGTTAATTTGGGTAACCGTTATGTTTCATACATTAGTTTTTAAAGATAAGTTTTGGTATTTCATTTTGCGATGTGGGTTTATTTGAAAAAACTCTCATGTAAGAAACGATTTATAACCCCGACGAATTTGGAGGGCGAAATTCATTTTAAGGGGGGTAGAATGTAACAACCCAAGATTTTATGAGATATAATATTTTTAATTTCGTTGATGTGTTCTATTATACACTTAACCAAGATTAGCTTGTACTATACGCAACACTGTATTAGCTTGCAGTATACACAACACTATTCTTGACTCGTGTTACACACATTTTCATGTTTGTTTTGTGGAAATTATTCTACGCAACATTAATTATAGATTTTGTTCAATGTATAAAAGAAATAAGTTTTGATTATGTTATACGCAACACCAAATGGAGATTTCACTACACACATCCCTGACTTGGCTTTCATTACACCCAATCAAGACCTTCCTCGATAGCGTGTGTACTACGCAATACCGAGTTTCACTAAACGGTATATTAGTATAATATTATTATGAACTAGCCGTTATGAATAGTAATATAAACGTTTTGAAATTTTTGAAATTTTATCTTTTAAAATGGACTTCATTTGTTGATTCGGAATATCAAAATTAGCCTAGGGTGAAATTTTGGTATTTTTCTGAAAACATTCAATTTTTTGATGAATAGTGAAAACACTGGGATACTATTTAAAAACTGACTTTTTATATAAATAATTATTTTATTTAAATTTATTTTAGGTCAAAATTGACACATAATACCTATATAAGTTCAATGTAATTCATTAGATACATTTTATAATAATTTTCGATATATAAAAATTTTATTGAACTTTTCACCGTCTTTTACCTATATCCTAGGAGCTTTTTGCAAACTTACATAAAACATAATTTTACCACTTCTGTGAGCAGAATTTGGAAAATCCGAGAGACACAGTAAATATTAAGAAGTAAAATGTGGTTCAATAAGATAAAAATAATTTTCGGTGAATAGTAACTTTTTTACATTTATTTACCACGGTTAAAAGTAAATAGGGTAATTAAGGGTAAAACTGATATTATTATTACCCTAAAACATGTCCCAATTCTATTGGATAAGTTTGATTTGACCAAAATCAACATTAGGAATAAAATATTTCCCTTTAGGTTCACTTGGATTAGATTAGGACATTTACTATTATTTTAATTAAAGAAGATTTAAAATGGTAAAAATCAATGTTTAAAAACTAAAACATTTTTAATATAGGGTTATACATAAGATAAATTCTACTATAAATATTCATTAGAAATATAAAAATATTTCCTACATAATGGTATTTTATTTATAATTTTTATACCTTAAATAAGTTAATTTATTTTTGACACAATGATGATGTAGTAATTATTATATTAATGAAATATTAACATAATTGATGTTATAAATACCCAAATAAATGTAATTTGAGACTTTTTATGAATTAAACTAATTTTCTAGGTTCATATGACATGTTAGTATTGATTTATTTAACTTTCTTCGAACTAATAATGCTGTTAGGATTTTCAAAAAAATCAAGTACCAAATAGTGCCAAAATTGACATAAAATGGTTTTTAAAACAAATATAATATTATTAATTATTATTTTATTCCTAAAAATCTAAGGTTCGGCCAAATCACATATATAAGGATATATATATTAATAATGAACCACTTGGGGTTCGTTTGTCTTGTTATAGTAAGTTTATTAACCATATAGTGTAAGAAAAAACAAAAAGACACGGTAAAAGTTAAAGTATTTAACTTATAGTTAAATCTAAATTATAATGATAAAATAGTGAACTAAACTTTTCTAAAATATATTGGTTGAGAGTTTTTAGACCCCTCCCCACCTTAGCTTCTAAATAAATCAATTTAGAGCTATTAAAAACCGAATATGACTTTATAAAATAATATTTTATGTTTTCCTAAGGTGCCCCTCTCCTCCCTTATAAAAAGGGCACCACTTCCCTCTTATCTTCACACCCTTTTGAGCCTTGATGCTCGGCCAAACCCTACCCAGTTCTCTTCTCCACTTCCCTAGAAACATTATTGAGGTTCTGGTCTTCTCAAAAGACCAACTCTACTTCCTTAAGAGGAAGCTTAAAGGAGGTGCGTCGATGAAGAGGTAATCTCTTCTTCTGAATCTCTCAAGTATCTTTCTTCTTATACTTCTTCTTCTTTAGTTGTCTCATTATAAAGTAATAACATCAGAATTACTTATATACTGATATGTTATTATAAATATTATACAACCCTATTTCACCTTCTATCCATCCTACGAAAAACGAAATCAATGCGCGTGCGTACGTACGGAATTCCGTCTCCACATCGTGGTGTAATCTATTTTCGACCACCACCTTACTTGGATGGGTATAATGGTGTAAATAATTAACCATATATGATTATTGTAAAGTTATATTGATTCTGAAATATTATACATACACTTTAATACAATTCCACAATCATTGGAATAATATCATCGCTCGTGTGTACGTACGGAATACCATCTCCACGACGCGATGAGATTGATTCTCCATGTCAATCATTAAAGAATGATTATAAAGTATATATAATGAATAATAATGAAATATATGACATAAATAATCTACTCTAATTATTTATATATATATATGTCATATACTTATTCCATTCAAGTCAACAAATAAAGGAAAACAACGTTCATGCATACGTACGGCCTACCGTCTCCATGAACGGTGTGTTTCATTTCATTTATTTATCTATTATATATATATATATAATGAATATATATGATATATAAATCATTTTTTACATTCTTTAGGTAAGTAAATCATGATATACGTACTAATAATATCAATAACAACAAGTCCAAACACGTATGATAAATGAAACAATTTTACCCAAAATGGTACTTTAACATGGAATTGACAAATGAACGGGTAATATAAATATCTAAGTGAACCATATATGATATAATAACAAGTATTATGATTATATAATAAGTTAATGACATTATTTAAATCATTATACAGGATGTTCGAATACATATGAAGTATATCGGACAAAAGGTAAGGGATAATTTTTCAATCTCATTTTTATCCGAGATTTCTTATTCGTAAGTATTTACTGGGGTTATATTTTTCATCCATGTCCATAAAAATGTTTTAATAAAGTGTTTAATATTCTTCCATGTATTTTTAAAGTCATTTTTACCCATCTTGACTTTTACTTTGTGTTATGGAAGGAATCTTGTTTTTGTTTACCATACGTGGTACTTTTTGACATTTCTGAAAAAAGTACGAGAAGAATGTTATTTTTAACTTTTACGACATTAATGGATTCTTATGGCTTCATAAAAACTTATTTCAATGAAGTTTCATCTAAAAGATTTTATGATTATTTTCAACAAAATACTTTTCTTCTACAATTTTATGGAATTTTGGGAAAATAAAATGATTTTGAAGAAGAAATGATATTTTCCTCAAGATTTAATTTCAAGTGTTTTATCAAAACCATTTTGAATATAAGATGACATTATTTCATATGTGTATGTTTCAAGTATAATGTCTCAATGATTTACATGGTTTTACTTTTCTAATGATGAAATATCCATTTGTTTTATATGGATTATGTGATGATGGGATGATTTTTATGAAACCCATTTTATTCTTTGAGTTATGATGAATGTTTTAAGTTTATTTTGTGGAAAATGTATGAATGATTTAATTATGAGATGGGTGGGACATATATATCCCTCCAATTCATTGGGTAAAGATTTATATCTCATGACATAGACATGGTTGTAACGGTAAGTTAATCTGTTTCAGTGTTATAGGACAGAAATGAGGAATGAACTCGATTCAGAAAAGAACTTTGTCCACTAAGATGGTCTTGGTAGCAATTCCTTGGATACTATTGAAATCATAACATGTGCTTAATGGTTTCCACAATTACATGTTTTATTCCAATGCTATTTTATCATGATTGATGTCCCATTATGATATATTCCTTACATACTGACATGTTTTATGTCATTGCACAAGATCTTGATGTTTAAACATTATGTTCATGTTTTTAGGTTCAAATGTATATGATTTGTTTTATTTTCTCCATGATTACCCTTACAGAGCATTTGAGCTCACCCTTTTTTATGCTTTCTTTTCCCCAGGATTTAAAGATAGGTTTTAGGTAAGAAAGAAAGGGGATGATCTTTATGGGATATGTTGAAGATCATTCACCACGATTATAAGATTATGGTCCGAGTTTCCAAAAACACTAAACTATTACAGTCCTTGAGTGTTGGTTTTTGTTATGTATTAAGTATTCCGAAAAAGTAATGTAATGTCTATGTACGTTAATCTTTGTGTCTCTACAGATAAGATATCCATCGGTCATGCTCTTAATGGATATTCAAAAGGTGGGGGAAAGTAATTATTTTTAGTAGATGAAAAGTAGTACTAGTGGTGTTGTGCGAGGTGGTTTTGAGAGAGTTTCATACATCCCCTTTGGTGGTACATCCTGGTGTGGAAAAAATATACCAGGACCTCTGAGGTTTGTTTTGGTGGCCATGATTAAATAAAGGAGTGTCATATTTGTTTCTGGGTTCCCTAATTTTCAGTAAGTGAATGTTAAGCACATGTTTCTAGAAGGTTTATCTCAGCACCTTGAGGTTCCAAAATACTTGTGGGATTGGATATCAATGGACTTCATAAGGGGTTTACATATAATGTCCATGGGACACATTTCCATTTGGGTGATTGTTTGTCGACTCACCAAGTCTTACCACTTCCATTCTATCATAGATAAGAGTTCAGTAGACCTATTGGGATGCATCTATGTTCAAAAGACAGTTTGACTCCATGGATTTATGTAGATTATTATTTCACATTATGATTCCCTTTTTACATCCTGGTTATTTAAGGTATTTTAGGCACTTGGTACATAGTTACACTTGAGCATAGTGTTTTTCCCATGAATTGAAGTCCAGACAGAGTGAACCATTTAGGTTCTTGAGTAAATTCTACGGGATTTCATTTTGGACTTAGGATATAGTTGGGAGGATCACCTACCATTGGTGGAGATCGTTTAAAGCAAAAACCACTATTCCACAATTTCAATGGCTCCATCTGAGACTTTGTAAGGGAAACACTACCAGTCACCACTTTTCTGGTCTAACCTAGGAGAATCATCACTCATGGGTTTGGAGATTATGCAAGATACTACAGATAATTTTTAGATCATCCAGAATCAGATGAATACTAGATAGATACACCATAAATCTTATGATGATATAAAATAGAGGCCTTGGGAGTTTGATTAAGGATTCCTTGTGTTCCTACATTTTCACCACAATAGGGATTATGTATATTTGGCTGGGTGTAAACTATCTATGAGGATCATTGGCCATTTTCAGATACTTCTTAAAGATGGCTATGTGGTGTACCACTTAGCCCCACCCCTACAGTTGGAATGGGTACAAGACTTTTTCCATGTATCACAATTGAGGAGGTACGTGCATTACATATCACACCATACCATCAGGCGCGAGATTTAATTTTTGGAAATAAAAACTATTGTTGATTACCCAATGGAGATCATCGATCAAAAAGAGAGGATTCATTGCGTGTGTGTGGGGGGGGTCTTTTAGTGCGTGTCCATTAACATCATGAGAATAATTATGAGAGAAATCGGGAGATGGATGCTAAAATATTTTCTCAGTACCCACATCTTTTTGAGTATCCATTATTTTCGATTTTTAGGGGTGTAAATCCGCAAGGTGGGGTAAATTTAATATCCCATATTTTCCATTTATTTTTTTAAAATATTATATGGATTAAATTCAAGACTAAGTGTTGAGATGACATGAAATTCTTAAACCTAGTGTGCCGAGAAAATTTTTTAGAAATATATTAAAATATTAATTAGCACACATAAATAGTTTTCTAGAAAAAGTTAAATAATGTCAAAACAGGTAACTAGATCAGAAATACAAGGTGACTGTTGCATTTAGAGTAGTGTTATTACCCTAGGTGAGGCCTAACATCAACTGACATGGGTCAATTGTGAAAAGTAGTTTTGAAAAATTTTAATGAATAAAATAAATTGAAGATATATTTTATTTTATAGTTTCATCAAGAAAATGATGCAACAAAACATTTTATTTTAAATAAGACAATAGATAGGGATCTAGGGTTTGGATGCTGACCCTGTAAATTTCATGGAGGTTTTGAAGAGAAACCTTGGTAAGTTCTCTTAGGGGAGATGATAGTGACCTCGGTCATAGATCATTCTTGATGGGATTTTCCAATGGAAATAGGTCTTCAAAAATAAATGATCCCTTTCCTAGGAATATAATGTTGTTTTGATATGTTTTTACCCATTCTTATATTCAGCAACCAACGCATATCAACAAGCAAACATTTTGATTCTTTGTTCGATCAATCTTGCAGGATGGTTTTAAAATTGTTGGATTTACATGGTTGATTATTATATCAATTTTATTTTTTTTATTATTAGAGGAACTGATCAAGGATTTAATGAACAATGGTTGAGTTTTGTTCCTTGGGTTCATTCCATTTGATATTATCTCCCCAGTTTTCAACACATGTTATTATTTCTTCATGGGACTATTAATGAATGGTCTTTTCACATTTCTTTCTTGGCATAATGATCTAAAATTAGTGATCTGACTTTAGTAACACCTAATAGAGGTGCAAAGATGATGGATATGGATGAATCTGAGAAAATCTTAAGAATCCATTCATTGAGTGGTTTCTTTCAAAATCAATTAAAATGGATTTACGAACCATTTGATGTCCTGAAACCTATTGATTCAATGTTAGGGTGATGGAATTACAATTTATCTAGTGTTTCAAGGGGAATTTATCACCAGAACGAGACCTAGAATATCTGTCGATGTGTGGGAGGAAGAAGATGTGTTTCTGGAAAATACCAATGAACATGGTGTGAAACCATGGGATACACAGTGTCTAGCCCCACTTAGTGGTGGTTAGGGTTTTGAGATATAGTAAAATGTCACATGGCATGTGACCCTATCATAGGGAGTGTAGGACCTTACCAAAGACTCATTGTGTATCTAGTGAGATACAAGGTCATGGGGTGGAGTGCACTGGTTGACAACACGATGTGTACCCCACCAAATGACATATAATAAACCAAGCACACAGAGTAACCCATATACTAGTACCTGATTAGAGACACATGGGTTGACACTATGTACTACCACATGACCAGAGTACATGGGTGGACACTAGATGGATTGACATGGTGTGTGAGTTATTATACATTCCTTAAACCTATCTTCTACACAACACAGTTTGGAATGAGACTGGCCATTTTACACTTTTGGTACCTAGGGTCAAGGGAAGTGGTGTGTGAGACTAATACCTTCCTTCTATAACTTTCTACATTGTCTTAATTTCTTGTCCACTATATCATTGACATGTTTAATTAGGTTCCATTCCCTTGATCATTTTCATGGAGGTTAGTGTGTATTGTTTCCTACTTATAGTAGTATGATTCCTTCAGTAGGTCTTCCTGGATGAAGTTGTTGGAATCCCATAAGAGGCATAGAGTTGGATCCTATGTAAATTCTTCATTCCATAGGTAGATTCTTTGATATTTATGTGACAAACATCACCAAGCATCGATCCTCTATGTATCAGGTTAATCTGGGTTGAGTTATTGGAATCACTACATGGACCTATCAATGATCCTCATCGGTGTATCATATCTCTCTCCTCATATTTTTCGATGTATCTCCCCCATGATAGTTCCTAATTAATAGTACTCATCGGATAGATATCATTAGTTCTATTGGAATCAGATGTGTGTTCTACTAGATGACTACTTTATGGTATGTGGAAGTTATCACTTACCTCTGTACCGCATGACTTGATTGGAGTATATATTGATATTATTATTATAATTGTTATAGACATATACTATGGAGTGATAATTATATATTTCATTTGTGTGTTACTTTGTAGTTTCGAGGTGTCCTATTGAGTATTGTTATACTCACCACTATACTTGCCTTTCCCACATATGTCAAGTCTTGTGTAGATTTGCGACCATTTGACAAAGTCCTAAGAAGACACATACCTGACTATGCCTTGTGAGATCAGGAGGGAAAAGGTGTTCTAACTACTATAGATAGTAGTCCCATTACCTCTTCTTACTGGTTGGACTTATGGGTACGGACTTCTTTTTGGGGGTCCTGAATTCTGGTATGGTTTACATACAGCACTTTACATTACTAGAAAACTTGGGTTGGGATATATTGGTATGCATACTTTTGGTTCTTAGTGGGGTTTGTTTAAATTTTACTATTTAGTGATCTTAGATATTTGTGTGTGTGTGTGTACAGGTACACAGGAAATGACTCCCATGTTAGTGTTATGCCTACTTGGTGCTAGTCACCATCCCCCATCCTATTAGAGGCTACATTTGGGACTCCATGTGTGGCCCCCACTAGGATGCATCGTGACATAAACCCACATCATAAAAGATTTCATAATAAAATCTCTTACTAAGAGAGAAAGGGAAGAATAATGGTCATATGGAATACCGCATAACTAGGATTCTAAGAATGAGATCATTGATGGAAAGTAAATATATCGGTATAGAGGTAAAGTGTAAATAATTATAGAGAGTGATTGAGATCATTGATCACAAGCTGGTGAATGATCAATGGAAAGTTAAGGCCCCCAAAATAATGAATATATGATTATTTAAAAGGTCACTCGATTTATCTAATATGAATGTATTAGGATAAAGATTTTGTTTCAAGTTCATTTTCCTAAAGTTTAGGAATTCCCATGTTGTCTAATAACATAATGAAATATAATTACTTGATACATTTCTATTCTACAAGAACAATTTTATCCTCAAATTTTTCTTTAATCAATTTCCAATCCATACCATAACCCTATAAATGAATATCCAAAAAGGATTTCATTATTAATGAGGCACAAAAATTCACTTTTTATATATCGTAAGATCAATAAAAGAGTAAGAAGCCTTTTTATCTATCCTTAACTATTTTCCAAAATCAATATGGATAGCCCAATTTTTTTGACACACAAAATTAATCTCTAAACCTCAAAATTAACACCACTATTTCATCATTTATATTGATTCTCTCAACTTTTTTAACTGAAAATAATGACATATTAATCATGACATCATGTAGGCTAGTGGTAGGTGTTAAACCCTTATGATCCTTCAGTCATTGGTTTAGGACCCATTTCCTTACTGAATGCACTATGATTCCACAAAGTATGTCAATTTTTTATTTTCTATACTATATTGATATAATTCATATATCATTCCAAAAATAATTATGGTTATATTTGAAATAAAATTAATCATTATATAATCATTTTAGTATGTTTTGAAATAAAATAATTTTTTTACACTCTAAAATAATATTATTTCACTATTATTTAAATTAAATTAATGATCATGTCAACACTAAAGGTTATAAATAACATTAAAATTGTATCAATAAAACATGATGGAATTATTCCTTAAATAACATCAACACTAAAACATATCTTTTCCATAAATTTCTCCAAAAATATCTCAAATTTGGGTTTACTATTATCACATAAACCCTAAAAAGTGATGTTCATGACATTGAACATATGATCATTATCAAAATCATACACCGATGATGTGATCCATAACTCTTAGTTTAATGAATCCCAAAATGATTCTAAAATTTGACTTAAATTCTTAGATATTTCATAATTCTTATCACCAAAATACAATTGTAAAAAAAGCAATTCTATAATTTAATTCATAAACCCAAATACATAAATTAAACATCCATTTTATTTCCTCATATTTCTTTCATTGTTTAGGGGATTATCATTTATAAGATGGAATTGACTTATATATTTCCTTCCTTTTATAAATTTTAGATAACAAAAAAAAATGAATCCCTAGAATGAGATTTAGTTCCTTACATCACAATCTTTATCTTTAATCAGAAATTATTTTCAATATTATATTCCTTTCGACTCATAAATATTTTTTTTCATTTCACTAAGAGACCTTATATTCAATTATGGATTCCACTGGTTTAACCATGATCATTAATTGTCATCATCTATCCAAATCCATCATAATGATTTGTATATAAAATGTGAATGACCCCATGTATTTATCATATGATTATCAAACCTTATGCATAGTAAGGCTAATTATTATACACCAGGTGATGATCAGGCCAAGCCTAATTTGAATTTTCTTGAGTTATTACCCCTAGGTACATCTATTCTAGAACCATTTCCACTTGTAATATTTATACAAGGATGTATTGTAATGAAAATCACAAAAATGTATCTCTTACCAAATAATTAGAGTATTATTATATACTAATTCTCAATGTCCATCATAGAGTTTTGATCCCAATCCAATGTTTTCCTAAATCACATTTCATAGGATTCTACAAAACATCTTATGATTCCAACTATAGAGACGTTGACCCTAATATCCTGGAGCTGGTTTCTTCTTTATTACAATGGGATAATATATATGGAATGAACTACCAAAGGATCAAAAAGTTTAATATTCTTTTAAACTAGACACATATTAGAGTCTTTTATTACATTTGAAAACACAAATTACAACATAATTTTTTTTCAAGAATATCATTATTCACCCTAGAATATTCTTTCACATCAATCGTAGAAGACATCATTGATTACTATGATAGAAAAAAATAAGGACGACCTAAAAAACATAGTAAGGGTAAAATACAGACGAATAAATCATGAATAAATATGTATAATTAATATGTAATGTTAAATAACTTAACACACTTTCCATGTAATAAATATACTATATAAGATTTTATAAAGAGATAATTTCAATATGAAATTATCATGGATAATAATCAATTTGTAAGGGTAAATTTCTAAAGAAACATTACATTTTATCAATAAACTAATATCTAATTGCATCTCGTGATAATATTAATATGAAAATACCATTGATAATAAACAATATGGAAAGATAAATAACTAAAAACAAATTCTATTTAATAATAAACCTGAATATTATAATAATTTAAGGCATAATAAATGTGTAAATGTAAATTATTGAAAACACTAATCATATAATAAATAAATGAGAATGAAATGCATCCAGACATAATATAATTACAAAAATATCTTAGATAATAATAACTGATTTCTGAATGAATGAAATGATTAATTAATATTTTTCTTGTATCAGACACAAGATAAAATTTTGATCAAGATATATCCTTAAGAATATTTAAAAAATATATATAGAAACCCATTTAACTAAGGCTATCCAACCATTTCATATCATGAGACCATCGATGAATAGAGGGGTTATATATAATATGGACCCACCGATTTCATCACATCCAAATAATTGCTCTTATATTAAATAATTAATTTAATTTATGAACAACATGTTCTATCATCACATATCTGTATTGAGTAAAGAATGAAAATATATCAATATTTCTCTATATTAAAAAATAGCAATCATTATATAACACCATATTTTTAATTTATATATTGATTAAGGAATAAAAATATCCTTAATAAATAATATATATATTTTGGTTAAATTTAATGTCTAGAAGAAAGTGAAAAATTTTGGGGACATGTAATGATTATAAAATTGAATAAAGGAAGTGAAT
Source organism: Viscum album (assembly GCA_963277665.1). Taxonomy (NCBI): domain Eukaryota; kingdom Viridiplantae; phylum Streptophyta; class Magnoliopsida; order Santalales; family Viscaceae; genus Viscum; species Viscum album. The sequence goes on along the minus strand of OY728153.1, from coordinate 1,691,332,052 downwards.
TTCAATACTTTCCTCTTAGAAAATAATCACAAATCATTCATATGAAGAATAATGATAGAATTAATACAATATATACACATTGGAGTAATAATAAAGTGTTGTTGTAATTTTTTAATTTAAATAACATAAAATTATATTTAAATTATTATTAAGTATAATATCATTTTTATTTTGAAAAAACAAATATTTCTTTAAAAAAACCACAAAAAAGTTTTATTTTTTTGAAACAACCTTTTGAATATATAAAATAATATTTAATATATTTTTTAGTTCATGATAACTAGAATTGTTTTTTATTCTATACACATTAAAAAAATATTGCTTTAATTGTTTTATTAAAGGCCAATATGAATTATTTTGAAAATGAAATGATGATTCCATTAAAAAATAATACAGAGTAAAATTGGGAAAAAATTAATAAAATAAATCTTTTTAAAAACATTTGATTCTATTTTATATAACATTTTTAGAAAAATGGTTTTTGGTTGAAAATAGATTTCCGACTGAAGAGAGAAATGATGTCAAATTTTCATAAGAAAAATTTTATCTATTAATTTTAGAACCAATGAAATAATATTTTTTCTATTACTTAAAAATATCATGAATATATATTGGATAATAAAATTGCATTTTTTTATCAAACCATTATAAAATAACACACTTCATCTGAAATTCAAGAAAAAAGTCTCCATTAGAATGAGATTAGGAAATATACACTTAAACATATCATAATGGTGAAGTGATAATTTATAAATTAATAGATTAAGTGCATCAACTATAAATAAACATATAACAATTGAAAATGGAAATAATATAATAAAAATTCATTATGAATAATCATATAATATCAATAATGTCAATAAAGTAATATAACCTAATGAAAATAAATTAAGTGATGAAATCTTTTACCAATTGGTAACATAAAAAAAAAACTTGGATGAAATAATTCAAATTAACACTTATAATTCCATAAATTTGTAATTAATCATGATATTACGTGTAAAATGTGAAGTATGTACACCATATAAATGTAATTTAGTTCATAACATTTCAATATACATAAATGAAATGAAACTGAGATGAAGTACCTTTCCACATGGTAATATTAAATACAAATACAATTGGATGAAATAATTCAAATTGAAACATAAAATATCATGAATTATCCATTACTCATTATATTACATGGGAAATGAATATTTTATATAACATATAAAATAAATTGGTTCATAACATAACTATATACCTAAATGAAAAAAAAATTAGATGAATTCCCTTACCTTTCAATTCCTTTTGGTTACATAAGATTTATGATTTTTTATAGTGTTTTAAAACATGTGATTAACATATAAATGAACCATATGTATATTTATAATGTCATATACGGTTCATTTATAACATCTCATCACCTGTTTGTTAATAATATTTCATTACTTCCATTGTATCAGGTGTTAATTGCTTAATTTTCTCATAGGTGATTTGTCATGAACATTATTGTTCTTATGCGTATTATATATTTACATAATCTCAAAAATATTAATAATGATATAATTATCATATTTATACCTCAATTATACATTTAGTACCACTCCTGAAATATTCTTATGAAAAATGGAATATTTTACAATCATGGAGATGGTAGGCTCTATGTACGCAGGAGTAACACATCCATTTTCCACTTGTCATTATATAAAGAATTTAACAAATATATTAATTTACAATAATGATCACTCTATCATATTATTTAATTAAATTTAATTATATATATCCTCTATGTTTTGTGGTGATAAAAAGAGAGTCACATTGCTTCACGTAGGCATTAGTCTACACATAAATGAACTATGTTCTCATCCTTACATGGGTAAAAAGGTATTAAAATGATATATAATCTATGTATAAAGATAAATATGTCATTAATATAAAAAAACATTCATTTAAATAATATATAATCACTAATATTTCTTTATTACCTTTCATGAAAAGCATTACTGAAAGACGAATCACATTGCTTCACAAGGCGGTAGTCTTCCAAACCTACAAATAATGTCATTATTTCTCCTACGGAATGGAAATTAATAAGGTATACATGATACAATTTATACATGGGTATAATTATGTTATAAATATCATATATATAATTTATATCTATCATCATACCCAACCATGGGAGGTGGTAATGGAATATAGAAGGACATCAGTTCATGAGGTGGTAGTACATTGTACACACGAATGTTGATTTCATAACACATTTGATGGAAGTGGAGATGGTTTTAGGTAATTACCATAACATAAAAACTTATACATATATGGAATATACAAATTTTTTATATCATAATCAATTAATAATTTTCTAAGGAGGTATATGAACAAATAAAATAGAAACAGTCATTTAAGAACATTACCTTTTTCAGTTATCCGCCTTAGGTTTTCATCACATCCTTCCTTGGTTTTATTTATGGAAATACGAAGACTTCTGGGATTATGGGAGGGTTTTTTTGAATTTATACGGGTAGGTATTAACTAAACCAAATTATTTTTATGGTTTTAATAAGGTAGGAGTGGGTGTGTCCTTTTATAAGTGTGGTGAGTGGAACACATGTAATTTTGTAATGGAAAATAGTGATCTCACATTTTCCACATTACAAAAGGGTCCAAAATAGTGTATTATCAAGAAATAGACAAGATAAGGTCTATATACATCTAGATAATATATTTTGTACAAAAAGTTCTATTATTTTATCCCTTATATGTTTAGATTAGCCACATTAAATCAATTTTTACCTTAATTTCTTTAAATAATTTTTAATTATTTCACTATTCATGTAAGAAAAAATTAGTTTTCACTACATAGAAAATATAAATTATTCCTATTCAAAATATCAAATAATTTTTTCTAAATTCGATTCAAGTTAATTGAAAAAAATATAAAATCAATTCCTCATATGTGATAAGAAATTTGATTTTCAATGAGTAAATGATTACAAGATTACAATGTTTTTATATACAAATTCATTATTAAAATGATTCGAACTACCTAAATTGGATAATTAATATAAAATTGAACTAATATTACATTAAAACCAATTTAATATAAAATTTATCATTATATATATTTTAAATGAAAAGTAATTTTCAATTCATGTTTTCTATTTTTAACATTTCATGAAAAAATGTACCTTTTCAGAAAAAACCTGACATTCACCCTAAGATAATTTCCATATTATAGTTTCAAAATTAATTTTGATTTTATCCAATATATATTCGAAATTTTTTAAAAAAATTATTTTTAAATTATGTGATAAAATCATGACTAGGACATCTTTTAAAAAAATATAGTTTATTATAACCAATAGATAACTGTGATTTAAATATTTTACTCAGTACTAATCGTACCCATTATTCCAATGGACAGGTGATTACTATCATATTAAAAAATGACATTTTTCATTTAAACATGTTGTTCTGTGTAACATAATCTATACTCAATGATGAATTTTACATAGGCTAAGAACTATTGTTCGTGTAATTCAAGCTATTGAAGAGATTGAATTTATTCAATAACCGATATTTCATAATGTCTAATGTTGTTATATTTTCTTCTAATCATGTTGTTTTGTGTCATAAACACTATCAAATATAATGTTATTATTTTTGAATTTTTAGGTGTTATAAGTGAATAAATGTAAGAAATTTTTCTTTCGATTATCAATTTTCATATTCAAAAGTTTTATTAAACTGGATTAACCAAACTTAGTTAATCATATATCTAAAAAATTGAAAATATTAATATAAGGAATAATGACTTCTCTTGGATCACTACTAATGGATATTATAAGGATCATATTTTATTAATGTTTTAGTCAGGTAAATATACACTATACATTACTATACTAGTAGATAAAAAATATTTGGTTATGGTCACTATGTATTGGCATCCCTAAAATTATAATTAAGTTCAAGATAAATAAAAACTCCTCCATAAATTCACCTTTATTTAATCCTCATTCACTCATTTCTTTGGATGGTAGTTGCATCAATTAGTTAACATGAAGTTCAATTCCATTACATCAATAATGTGTTATTGGATTTTCATCTTGACAATTATGATTTAATACTCATATTCAATCCGAAATCTCTAGAAAATCATTCATCAATTGGAATATATGTTATATATTTTATAGAGTATTCATCATAAGTTCTTTTTTAAAAAATCATAACAAACCTCCTTTAAATAACCCCTTACACATAATTCCTTACCCAATATGGTTTTTGAACTAGTTCACGCAACTACGATTGAAAAACTACATTGTTCAATTTTACCTCACAAACTTTTTTCTTGGTAACATTTTTTAATACTACTCCATGATAATTCTCCTTAACAAATTTATTACCTATAAATCATATTCATACTAATTCATGAATTTTTTGATATAATTATCATTTCTGTGGTATTTTGTTGGAACTCCACCTTGTGATCTATTTTTAAAAAATCATATTTGTAAGATACCATATACAACTCCCCCTTATGAACAAATTTTTAAAATCAAATTATATCATATATAAACTATATTTTATATGTTTTTGACTAAAATTATTAACATATGGATCTATATTGAACTTCATATCTCAAACTAATGGTTAGATTAGTAGGGTATTTATAAGAAATTATCTCTACAAACCATGTAAAACTGGGGTAACATTTTTACCCTTCATCTTAATCACTTCTCAAAAATTTACATCACATGGTATATGTTACCAATTTATATGATATATGAAATCATCCTTTATAGATCTCAATAAGAAACTATTAATCTATTGTAAATAAATTTCATCATGGATTCCCAATATTTGGTTTGAAAAACACTTTGTTCTAGTTCTTCACAAATTATCCCATGAATTATTTTGGACCACATGTATCCTTCATGGACCCCCTTATATAAAACCATACTTTTAGTACATAAATTTCACTTCTTATAAGATAAATATTCAATACATAACATTACAATCCATTCTAGAATTGTATAAAGCTAATATCATTTGAATCATTGATACATAAACAACTAATTCATAAGGGAACTATATCGTCTCCCACTATTTCATTCATAACTTTCACCCATCTTAGACATTTCAAAAATAATATCATTCTTTAAAACATGGGGAAAGGAGACATGATAAAGGGTGATATATGATTCTCAGTAAGGGTTAACGTGCGAGATATCATTGATCAATTCAACATAAAGTGAATATATGGGTGTGAGAAAATGATCGTAACATTGGAAAGTCGTACCCTATATATCATATATCATAATCTGTAGTCCTTTAAAATAATTTCAATAAATATTAAATTAATCATAAATTAATTAAAGACAATGATCTATGAGTGCATCATATTGGAATAATACATATGTTTATGTAATTCACATAATCATATAAAATCATTTCCTTGGTAGTCAAGGATCACTACCAACATAGGAATAGTGAATATAGTGAACTTTATAAGCCATCATATTAGTCAAGGTTCACTCCTAATACTATCATAGTAGATATAACCCTCGACTGAGCTGGTTTCACTCCCCATTTCAATATTTATTATCTCATGTTATTTCCATATTTACCAAATGAATTGGGGGGCTATAAAATTCTAGACCCACCCATAACATAATGAAAATCATACATATATATTCCACAAGATCATAAATCATTCAGCATATCATAACCCATGAATAGGGAAAATGTTTTTATAAAGATTTCATTATTTTATCACAGCATAACACATGGAAAAGAAATGGGTTTCATAACATAATTAACATGTGGATAATAAATGATATTCATAGAAACATCCTTATGTTATCATAATTATTGTAACGACTCGAAGTTTTGAATAAATCTTGTTTCCTAATTTTGTGTGTTATTTTATTCTTTTTATACTCAACAAAACTATGTCATTTGATAACATGAGTATAATTAAAATGAGACCATTGGGTTTTGACTGTTATATGATGATTGGTCAATATGACCACTGGAAACTAAACGTTTCGATTATTGTCTCCAAATACAAGTGATATTGGTTAATTAATATAGAAAGAATATTTGATGGCCCCACCTAGCAGTCTTGGACCGATCAAAGCCCATCTAACAGAACTTGGGAAGGATGTATCACCAGTGGGTTTTTCTCTAGACCAAACCCATGCCGAACTTCATCGTTTGAAGCTAGAACGGAATCGACTTCGCGAGAAGTTCAAACTGATAGAAATTACTACTCGTGTGATGTCGGTTGAGCCTCCCTCAGATTCTCTCACCTTAGCGCACCTTACACTTTGGTCCTATTATGGTGTGATAAGGGGCTATGTATGGAGACCGTAATTGCCTTGTGTAATCCTTTGTTTTAAATAAAAATTTTAATTTCTTCTTATAATGAAGTTTATGAATTTTCAAATGTCTGGATAAATATAGTTTGCATATTTTTTGTAAATTTTAGAGAAATAATATTTTAAAAAAAATTATGTAAACCTTAAATAATTAAAAATGTGTAATGATTTTCAGAAAAATGGTCTTCTACAACTATGTTCAGTGAGAAATTTAGAGTCAAATAAGATCAACATAATTTTTGATGAATAGTAAATTATGAATAGTGATTTTATGCTTAGGATTAATAATGTGACCAAATGGATTGGTAATCTCACTTAAAGAAAGTATTAATATAATCGAGGCACCTTGATTAAGTAATGAGATTCAATAAAATAGGTAAATAACTGTTTCGGAAATTATTAGTCAAGTATTAGTTTTTTTAGGTGAATAGTGTTTTTTTAATTAAAAATTAAATTAAAAATGTTTAGAAAATTATTTTTATAAAATGGATATCATCTTTGAACTCAAAGCATCGATACTATGTTAAGGTAATTTTTGGGGATTTTTCTGAAAAAAATGAATTTTCTTGGGAATAGTGTATTTATTTAAAAATTAAATGAAAATTATTTAGAAAATTATTTTTATAAAATGGAGTTCATTTTTGAAATCATAGAATTGATATTTTGTTATGGTGAAATTTTGGGATTTTTCTGAGAAAGTTGAATTTTCAGTGAATAGTAAAAATACAATTTTAGGGTTTCAGTATGTTTAATGACATCATAACCGTGTCATGATGATTTCATGAATTATTTTAAGGGTTTTCTGACCTAAGGTGATGAATTATTTTATGGGTGCCCCATGTGGCCTAACTCCATGGGAAATACCATGGGAGAGCCCATGGTTTTTAGAAAACCACTTGTGAGGTGTCCCTTGGCCATTAATGCCTTGTCCCTTCACTTTCCCTATACATACCCACCATTTCCTCCTTTATATTTCACTCCCAACTCTCCCACAACGAATCTCTGGTCCCATTACCTCCCAGGAAGTCCTCTCAAGGTGCCCCAAGCCATCTAGGTCCAAACCTTTGGGTTTTAAGAGTTATGTTTTAAGGTAAGGGATCCAAACTCTCTCTTTCTTTTCAAATACTCTCTTTTAAGTCATTTCGTTTATGATCCATGTTATTATGTTGGAGGATGTTCTTTTATATTCCTATTACTTCAATTTTCATGTTAATATGATGATATATCCCCTATTTGTCTCATCATTTCATTTTAAGAATGTTAAAGTGGCGCCGTTAGGCTGCCGAATTTTTAAGGGATTCTTTCACCCTTCTCGTTTTCAAGTTCTATTTTCATGTCCATTATTTCATGTTCCTTTTTATTATATTGGGGTATGATATCTATATCTATCATAGTGATATTTTATGTTCATATGATGAGAGAACCTATTTGATCTCTTCAATTCAGTATTTTGAAGTTTTAAGTGGCGCCGTTAGGCTGTCGAATTTTTAAGTGGTTCTTTCACCCTTATCGTTTTCAAGATCTATTTTCATGTCAAGTATTTCATGTTCATTTTTATTATGTTGGGGTATTATCTCTATATCTATCCCACTGATATTTTATATTCATATTATTAGAGACACTATTTGATCTCGTCAATCCATTTTTGGAAGTTTTAAGTGATGTCGTTAGGCTGCCGAATTTTCATAAGAGAAATCTTATTTTTGTCCTCCTTCTATGTTTTTCATTTCATATGGTATATCTTTAAAATTTCATTACCATGTTCTTATACCCTTTATATTCTGTCCCTATACAGTTTTTTGGATCATTTATGAGTGGGTGATCCATGTCCCCTCTCTTTTCATTGTTTTCTAAAACCCCGAAACATAGCCGTTGTGCTGCAGAATTTTCGTCTCAAAATGCCTCTCTCTTTTTCTCAAATTATTTTATGTTATTAACTGAATACTCAATTCTCATTCTTCTATAGGGGTATTAAAATATATATCAAAATTTTCTATTTTAAATTGTGGGATTTACATACATGAAACCTGCTTTCCTTTTTCCGTGGGTTTAAAGTGACATAAAGATCATGTATTTAAAGCAGTTTTTAAAACATTATGATTATGAAAAGAAAACCCATTTCTTTTATGATATATGGGTTATTTATGAAATTATTGATGTCGATATATGTGGCTCACATGATAACAAAGACAAATTAAGGGTGCGCCCTAATAGTGCTCCAATGTATTGGGTAAAGACTTAATCTCTAGAGATGACCATTTTTAACGACGCCTTGGTGAATAACCTTGGTAATTTTTAATGACACCTTGGGGATGGACCTTGGTGAAACAGAAATGATTGTCAATATTAAATGTTGTAGACACATCTTCATGTTATGAAATACATTACTTTTATTAATATATACTTCATTATTTCTTTCTCATGCCTTAATGTTCTTTTTTATGACATTGTTGATGTATCTCAAGTTCGTATGTTAAATGTTTCCCCTTATTTCCCTTATTGGGCCTTCTTCTCACCCTTTCTTTTGATGTATGTCCCCAGGTTATGAGATGCAGTAATAAACCTAGGATGAACATAAGGAGAAGCCTTTCAAGTGTAGAAGAAGAATGTTTTATGTTTTCATGTTTTAAGTTTCTGGTTTCCAAGAAACTAAACCTTAAAGATCCTCGGTTTTGTAAAATGTAATGAATGTTTATGTGATAAAAAGGAGGGATGCTATAGATGGTATCAAAGGATGGTTTAGTTATTTTTGTAAATTAGGATATGAAAACGTTAGAAAGAACCCTATTGAAAAGTTTAAATATAGAAAATCTTCCTGTAATTTTGGTGAGTATTGAGTAAGGGGTTGCCAAGCAAATACATCCTTGTCTAGATACGAGAAAGTAGAGGTGGCTCTAGTACAGATGTACATAGGGGTAAAAACAGAAAACACCGCTTTGAGCTAGACTCGAATGAGAACTGGTACATGACAATGGGTCTTAGTGCACTCTTGGTTACGACACTCCCGAGGGATATGCTTTGGTAAATTCATAAGCTTAGTATGAACCATTTTTAAAGGAACAAAGATAAAATAATATAAAGATTCACATAAGAATATATGATCATGGATAACCTATATGGAACCTAAGGGATCACAAGTTAGGGTATACTTTCCTTCTACAAGTTTATCCTTCTATGCTTAAAGTTTCATTTTAATGATTATTGGCTATGTATTTAAGCCCCCTAATTATACGTTCTTTTCTTAGTTAATGGCGGGAAATGGAAGAGCATGTCCCAACGACCAATGAGATAGGAAATGTGACGATTGCCTTATTAATGGGAAAAAGATGACAAGATATCAAGTTGAACATATTTTGATTATGCCAAACCAGCTATAAAAAATCACAATTAATAATTGGTACCTAGTTGAATGCCCAAATTCATTAAGGAAGAAGAAGACAAAGTCTCAAGGATGTTCATCTGATAAAGTTGAAAAGGGAAAGAAGACCAAATTTCGTTTTTTCAAAAAGTGTGGGAAGAGGCACCAAGGAGAATGTCACAAATGAACCGGGAGATGTTTTAACTGTGGGAAGATAGGTCATAATGTTTCCAATTGCTTTAAAAAAATGGATAATGTGATGAATGGAGATAAGGTTTGATCTAATGTACCTTATACATTTCGATGTCGTAAATGTGGAGAAGTTAGACATTATCCAAGTCAATGCTCTCTTGGAATGGATGAGAAGCATGATGACCATCACAATCTTCGAGGACAATAGTACAATGCAAGTACTATGCTGAGATGGATCATGATGACTAAATTACATGCAACATGTTCACAATAATTGTCTATGTCATGTTGTATTTTAGTTTGTGCTCTATGAGCATATCTTTAATGTTTTCTAAGAACATCGAGTCACTACCTAAGATGGTTTTATATCATTAAGGAACACATCTACTATTATGTACCACATGTTGATGTAGTAAAGCTATTATTCAAGGGTGATTAGGGGATTAAAAGATGATTATTATTTTGGAAGACGTTCACTATTTTGGAAACCCGATTTGATCAAGGTAAATAGATTACTACAGTATTTTCTTTGAAGAGTAAAGGTTGTCTTATATTTTGAAGAATCGATAAATTTAAGGCAAACTTATGGTAATTTAGGTTACATAAAGAAATTATTAACCGTTCTTGGGGAAAATGTGATTAGGTTAGTTATGTTTTTTATAAGATGATAAGAGTGGTTGATGTTGTTTGAAGATGAATGATAATGTCTATCTTGGAAGACTATGTTATGAGATCGTTCTTATAATTGGGTTTCAGTCTTAGTTTGGTTTATTTTGAGGAATTTTAAAGAACAGTTATTTATGGAATGGTCTATGATGATCTTTGGGTAGTACCATGGAACTTTGAATATTTAAAAGTAGTTTCCCTTCCTATGGGATTCTGTCTTTTTGAAGAGTTGTTTTATCTTACCCTTTCTGCTTTTGGGATAATGTTTAAAGATAAAAGAAATTGACAGTTAATCTTTTTTTGATTACATGACTCTCAAGAAGATGATTCTTGTGTTTTGATGATACCATGTGTTTTGAATGCTCATCATTTGGAGAAAAGATTAGTTTTGGTAGAAACTTATTAAAGGATGAAACTCTACTTGAAGGTAGGTATATTTCCTTATGTTTTTGTTCTATGTAATAAATGAATTCCTCAAAATTATGAAATGGAATGTGAAACAAAAACGTTGTTGGTTTACGTTTCCTACAAGGTAATCAAATACCGTTTACACACATCCTATGTTTGTGATTTTTTCGTGGTTAACATTCTCCTAATCATGTTTTCTATCACTCTCGCTCAGAACATGACCTTTTTTTCTCATCCATGTCCATGTTTTCCTACATGGAATCCTAGTGTGGGTTATCTCGGGTGACCTTTGTACTTCCCTTTATTTCTTTTAATGTATTATTTTTATTAACTCCTTTTTCGATGTGGGACATTCAATTAAATTTCAAAACCAAATTTTAAAAATTGAGAGGATGCAATTTCTTAAGGGGAGAAGATTGTAACGACCCAAAATTTTGAATAAATATTGTTTCCTAATATTATGTGTTATTTTATTTTTTTTATACTAAAACAAACTGTTTAATTTGATAACATGAGTATAATTAAAATGAGACCATTGGGTTTTGACTGTTATATGACCATTGGTCAATATGACCACTGGAAACTAAATGTTTCTATTACTGTCTCTAAATAAAAGTGATATTGGTTAATTAATATAGAAAGACGATTTTATGGCCTCACCCAGTAGTCTTGGACCGATCAAAGCCCATATAACAGAACATGGTAAAGAGGTAGCACCACTGGGCTTTGCTCTGGACCAAACACAAGCCGTACATCATCGTGCGAAGCTAGAACGGAATCACCTTTGCGAGAAGTTCAAACTGATAGAAATTACAACTCGTTCTATGTTAGGTGAGCCTCCCTCCGATTCTCTCACCTTAGAAAACCTTACACTTAGGTCCTATGCTGGTGTGATAAGGGTCTATGTAAGGAGATCGTAACTGCCTTATGTAATCCTTTATTTTAACTAAAATTTTTATTTCTTCTTATAATAAGGTTTATGAATTTTCAAATGACCGGATAAATATAGTATACATATTTTTGGTGAATTTTAGAGAAATTATATTTTAAAAAAATGTTTATGTAAACCTTAAATAATTAAAAATGTGTAATGATTTTCAAAAAATGGTATTCTACAATTACCTTCAGTACGAAATTTAGAGTCTAATAAGATCAACATAATTTTTGATGAATAATAAATTATGAATAGTGATTTTATGCTTAGGATTAAAAATGTGACCAAATGGATTAGTAATCTCACTTAAAGAAAGTATTAATATAATCTTGGCACCTTTATTAATTAATGAGATTCAATAAAATAGGTAAATAACTGTTTCCGAAATTATTAGTCAAGTATTAGTTTTTTCCAGTGAATAGTGTTTTTTAATTAAAAATTAAATTAAAAATATTTATAAAATTATTTTTATAAAATTTATTTCATTTTTGAACTCATATCATCGTTATTATGTTAAGGTAATTTTTGGGGATTTTTCTGAAAAAATGAATTTCCAGTGAATAGTGTTTTTATTTAAAAATTAAATTAAAAATATTTAGAAAATTATTTTTATAAAATGGAGTACATTTTTGAAATCAGAGTATTGATATTTTGTTAAGGTAAAATTTTGGGATTTTTCTGAGAAAGTTGACTTTTCAGTGAATAGTAAAAATACAGTTTTATGGTTTCGATATGATTAATGACATCATAATAGTGTTATAATGATATCATGAGATATTTTATGGGTTGGCCGACCAAAGGTGGTGAATTATTGTATGGGGGTCCCATGTGGCCTAACTCCATGGGAAATACCATGGGAGAGCCCATAGTTTTGAGAAAACCACATGTGAGGTGTCCCTTGGCCATTAATGCCTTGTCCCCTCACTTTCCCTATAAATACCCACCCTTTCCTCATTTAGTTTTCACTCCCAACTCTCCCCCAACGAAACTCTGGTCTCATTACCTCCCAAGGAGTCCTCTCAAGGTGCCCCCAAACCCCCAAGGTCCAAACCTTTGAGTTTTAAGAGTTACGTTTTAAGGTAAGGGATCCCAAAATCTCTCTTTCTTTTAAAATACTCTCTTTTAAGTCATTTCTTTTATTCTCCATGTTCTTATGTTGGAGGATGTTCTTTAATATTCCACTTACTGCCCTTTTCATGTTCTTATGATGATATATCCCCTATTTCTCTCATCATTTAATTTTAAGAATGTTTATGTGGCGTCGTTAGGCTGCAGAATTTTTAAGGGATTCTTTCACCCTTTTCATTTTCAAGTTCTATTTTCATGTAAAGTATTTCATGTTCCTTTTTATTATGTTGGGGTATGATCTATAATTATATCATACTAATATTTTATGTTCATATGATGAGATACCCTATTTGATCTCTTCAATTCAGTATTTTGATGTTTTAAGTGGCGCCGTTAGGCTGGCGAATTTTTAAGTGGTTTTTTCACCATTCTCGTTTTCAAGATCTATTTTCATGTCAAGTATTTCAAGATTCCTTTTATTATGTTGGGGTATGATTTCTATATCTATAATACTGATCTTTTATGTTCATATTATGAGAGACCCTATTTGATCTCATTAATCCATTTTTGGAAGTTTTAAGGGACGTCGTTAGGCTGCCGAATTTTCATAAGAGAAATCTTATTTTTTTCCTCCTTATATGTTTTTCATTTCATATGGTATATCATTAAAATTTAATTACCATGTTCTTAACCACTCGGAGTGCTTTCTGAACCCTTCCTAAACCAAGATCGGATAAGAGAAGAGCTGCAACTGCAGGGGATTCACTAGAAAAGGTAGCAGGAGTCAATAAATTTGACAATTATATTTTGTCCCTCTACTGTTTTATGGATCATTTATGATCGGGTGACCCATGTCCCCTTTCTTTTCAATGTTTTCTAAAACCCTGAAACATAGCCGTTATGCTGTAGAATTTTCGTCTCAAAATGCCTCTCTCTTTTTCTCAAATTATTTTATGTTTTTAAGTGAATACTCAATGCTCTTTCTTCTACAGGGGTATTAAAATATATATCAAAATGTTCTATTTTAAATTCTGGGATTTACATACATGAAACCCGCTTTCCTTTTTCCATGGGTTTAAAGTGACATAAAGATCATGTCTTTAAAGTAGTTTTTAAAATGTTATGATTATGAAAGGAAACCCATTTCTTTTATTCTATATGGGTTTTTTTATGAAATGACTGATGATGATATATGTGGCTCACATGATAATAAAGAAAAATTTAGGGTGCGCCCTGATAGTGCTCCAATGCATTGGGTAAAGACTTAATCTCTAGAGATTACCATTTTTAACGACGCCTTGGTGAATAACCTTGGTAATTTTTAATGACACCTTGGGGATATACGTTGGTGAAACGAAAATGATTGTCAATATGAAATGTTGTAGCCACATATTCAGGTTATGAAATACGTTATTTTTATTATGATTTGCCTCATTATTTCATTCTCATTCCTTAAAGTTATTTTTCATTACATTGTTGATGTATCTCAAGTTCAAAAGTTAAATGTTTCCCCTTGTTTCCCTTACTGGGCCTTCTGCTCACCCTTTCTTTTGATGTATGTCCCCAGGTTATAAGATGAAGTAATGAACCTAGGATGAACATAAGTAGAATCCTTTCAAGTGTTTAAGAATAATGTTTTATGTTTTCATGTTTTAAGTTCCTGGTTTCCAAGACACTAAACCTTAAAGATCCTTGGTTTTGTAAAATGTAATGAAATTTTATGTGATAAAAAGGCGGGATGCTATAATTATCCTCCACCCAAAGAATTGAAGTGTATGGACTCATTGTATCTTATCCCTAGTAAAGAATTTTTCTTCTCATGGTGTAATATATTATATAAAAAATTCTTTTAAAATATATATGTAATATTTCGTGAGAAATAATAAACTTTTCATTTTGAAATAACTTAATTAAAATCTAAAATTTCATCAAATATTAAGGAAACATATTTAATTGATAATAAACTTTTAACCATTTATATTAATAATCAAATAATTGACCAATAAAGGGGCTGGTATGTTTCAATATTGTCGTGAACATGAAACAAATATTATTTTCTCATTTTTATAAAAAAATCAAAAGTAAAAAATTTGTAAAATTAATAGAATATTACTTTTAAAAAAGGTTTATAAAATTAAAACATGTGTAGATTGAAATTAAACCATCATTTATTAAATTTAAAATATTCATTTAAACATTTTAGTGAAAACATGGACCTAGAAAAAAAGGATTTTTGAAAGATGGTAGAATTAAATTCACCATTCATTACAATTAGTCTTTAGTTATATTGATTCATTAATGATAGTAAAATGAAAATAAAATATATATTATATAGAAATAAATATAGTATAATAAAATTCATGAGATTATTATATGGTAGATCCTAAAATATCATCATTGAAAGCGTGATAAAAAATAATCCTGATAAAAAATGATATTTTAGCGTAATTCCTTACCGAAAGTTCCATATGAATAGAAAGTTCATTAATTTAGTGTATAATAAATCTAAATTTAATATAATTATATTCCAAAATCATTTATATATTTATATGATTATATATTACCAAATTATACTTTTTCAACACACATTTTTTAATAATTCCTTATGAAAATCGTTTTTTTTTGTGTTAATTGTTTCATTTTTTAGGTGAATTTTTTTAGTAGTTCTTTTACTTGTAAATTTATCTTTTTAAAATAATCTATTTATTTATACTAATGATTTTGAAATCATATATATTAATTATATTCATCCATTAAAGGTAGAGTTAGAAAAAATAATTACACTATTCAAGGAGATAGTGAGCCGTACGTATTCATGAAAGTTGTTTTCAATTTTTTATGGTGGTAAAAAAATAAAGGTAAATATTAATTAAAAATTTATGAATAATTATTATATCATATATATACAAAATATTTATCCTTATTAACAAAAATAGAAATTGTAACCACAGAAATAATCTCCTAGCTTCGTGGAGGTGGTAGCCCACAAATATGCATGAGCGACATTATCGATTACAGAAGAATTGAAGTTATTAATATAAATATAATATTATAATTAAATAGGCATACTTTTTTATAATATATTGTTTATATATATATTATAACTATAATAATAACCTTCCATGAAATATGGTGATATAAAATTAATTGTTTCACGGCGTAGATGTGGTAGTCCAAACACACGCACATGCGATATGTTTACTTCCACATGGATAGATTAGAGGTTAATATTGGTGGTTACATAATCATATTAAAATTTTAGTATATTAAAGATAAGAAAATAATTATTTTTTTATGAATAATTCATATTTATATGATGTATGAGAAGAAATAAATTTATATATGTCATATAAGATGACTATCTATCCTTCAAATGGCCTCCTTAAGATAAAATTCTAAAGGGCCAATAGAATGGTCTTATAAGATTTCCATAACCTTCAAAACATGCCTAGGAAAGTTCAGAAGAGAGTTGGGTGGTTTTTTTGTCGAGATAGATGTATCGGTGTGGTGTAAATAAAATGAATGAGGGATTTCAATTTATAAGTTAGAGAAAGGATATATTGGAATATCTTAAAATAATAAAACATTTAAATTCATTCTCTAGAAAAATTATTAAAAATTGACATATATAAAAATTTGGTATAGTTGAATGGTGAAATATGTTTATAATTTTGGATTTATGCATGTCTAGTGGGAAATATTACACATACCTTTTGTTTTAACCCCCAGTAAACCTATTTTTGTAAGACCCCGGGACACCCTGAGAGGGGAGGGGTAAATCAGGGTGTCAACTTTTTCTTCTAAACTGATTGATCTTCTTCCCATGTTGGTAGGAACTAGTTTAACCTGTATGATGGATTGGAGAAGCAGTCAAACATTAACATGAAAAGATATGACACAACACTTTTTATATGGTTCACCACTAAGAGCAACATCCAAGTAGCATAAGCTGAAAGGGTGTGGGTCATACCAAATTCTACTATTCTTCACTAGTTGTGGATTATGAAGGTTCAGAAATAGTCACATTGTCCTAAGCTTACCTTCTTTATAACTATTCAAGGATATCCCACTGCAACCTCAGGTCACTCCCATTGACTCCCCCTGGCTCACTGCCTTTGGTGAAGTCCCAGTAAGTTTATAGACGTGGAGGTATATTCAATAGATTTATATTGAAGTCTTTGCCTCTGATTATCACGAGACTCTACTTGCATCGAAGTCCAGAAATGATGCACTTGAATGCTCTGAACCATTGAACTGGATAATCAGAAATGCACAAACAGGTTATAATGATGATTTCACACAACACCAACACGTTGCACAAAATCTCTCACTCTTTCGTGAAATACATAATTTTCGCACGGATATATATTTAGCGCAACAACCTCCATTACGCACAGCTTTATGCACAACACCTTTTCTGCACAGCTTGAGCTTTTCTGCAAAGTTTGGAGTTTTCCTCACAACCTCATATTTTTCACGCAATCTCTGCATTTTTCATGCAACTCCCTTTATGCGAACATTTTACAGGCATCAGAACTCAAATCTTCTATGAGTCTTCAACTGTACGGAATTATGGGGGTCACCTCTTATTTATAGGCATTTTAGACCCCCACACGCAAAACCCATCCTGGCACGAAAAACCTCTCATTCGGTGTGCAATACTTTTCACACAGAAATCATTTTTCACGCAAATCTCTAGATTTTTCATGCATCCCATGCCTTTTCCATTTTTCAACGTTCTGATTCTAAAGCACTATCTTCATGAAAAACCCCGCACCACTATATCGTGCACCACACATTTTTCACGCACACTTCTATTTTTCACGCAAGCCTCCTTTATTTCATGTAGCACTTCCTTTTTGCGCGTACCTCCTCTTACCAACATCCTTTGTCTTCATTTTCCGATTTTCATGTCCAAAAAATTGGCAAACACATGAGAATAGTGCCACCTTCAATATTTTTGTCTTCTTGAACTGTATGATCACTTTACTGGTACACATTCTGAACTTCCACTGAGGATTGAAAACAAACCCAAACCATACTCCGATTCATGCATAGAACTTCCATGGTTCCAACAGTTTTACCTTTAACCGTTGTGATTTTTTTATAATTTTTAAGATTAATGTTGAACAAAAATTAATGTGTCTTCATTACCAAATTTTGAAATTCAAAATGCAAATATGTAAACCATATTATCACATTCAATCTCTAAAATTTGATTAAATTGAAATTAATTTAACATATAAATCATGATGAGTTGGAGTATTCTAAAAAATTATTTTCTTAAGTATAAAATGTATATTTACCAAAATTCACAGAAAATTATTTCAAATTACCATATTTTTGTTATTAACAATTTAAATGAAAAAATGTATCTTTTAAAACCATTTTTAAATTAAATTTCTATATCCTTTAAATAAACATTCAATTTTTAATAAATATCGCTATTTTTATTTATTTATTGAAACAGTTATATTTTCAAAAAAATCTCAAATATTTCCTCTATGATAATTTTAAATTTACTATTTCAAAAATGATGCTTAATTTTTTTAAATAATCTTTCAAAATGTGGAAGAAATTAGTTTCTTTATTTGATAAAAAACCCATTTTATGGAAAAAGAATTTTTAGAGAATATGATGACTTTATTAAAAATTGGGTGCTTAAGTATTTTATTTATCAAAAAGATTTATCAATATTTTTTAAAAAATTATTACTATTCATAGTTACAATTTAACAAATTGATTATAGTTACATACTATATTACATTTCAGTTAGACCCAAGATTGTGTTTATTAAATTCTATCAAAAATTATAATTTTTAGAAAATAAATATATGATAAAATATCAAGGTGTTAAATTATACCACCCTAAAAATAAATTTTCCCCCTAAAATTCATTTAATGTGATAAAAAAATTATGATATCTCTATTTCATCACATCCTTATATTCCCATGTAGCTTATTTGAATTTATAATCACTCAGGATAACATTAACATGATGAGTAGTTTTGTTTGGTAGAACATTATCTCTATGATCCTGTATTTCTATCGATTATTAGTAATCGATAAGATCATGCTCCAATAGTATGACCTCTGAGTTGAGAACAAATGAAAGAACATGTATTGATGTCTTTAATTTAGGTGCACAGAACACATCAAGAACTCGAGAGTTGTTTTTTAGAAGCCCAACCAATAAGCTACCATCCCTACTTGATCAAGAATCCAAAATGGGAAAATATACCTAGGGTTCATATTTCAATTATTTTTGAATGAAATAACCTTCGTCCATGGTGAATATCACAAGAATACCATCTCACCAGTATTGAATTCTATATTTCATCAACGATGGTCAAGATAACATTTCTATTGAATCTAAGCTTCCTTAATGTTTTTTGAATGGATCATGAAATCCTTTTCATTCATCTTCTATATTATTTCTCAAAAGATTTCTTTCTAAAACTGCATCCTGTCATGTTGGAGTTGTACACTTATTTATATTGAATAATTAATACTGATCCATCCTAATTATTGAGTGAAATCCATTTTTATAAGATAACATGACTAAAGGATGGTGTTGATCACATCCACCTTATAAATCCATATAATAAGATCATAGAATATCCTGTAGGGGTTGGATAGATCTTATATATAGCTCATCTATCTAAGGAAGATAGTTAGTTCTAATAAATTTTCTTATCATGATCACGTTTAAGACTTCATTGGAACCTTGATGTAAACATTGGATATTGATTAGAGTCACTAGAATGCGGTTTTACATGAAACCTACCAACTACATAACTTTATAATATACCAATATGATCAAGAGAAAATTATTTTCTTATTGAAATTAATTGTGATGACTTCATAAGTTGACTGACTACAACCCAAATAGCATTATGAACCTTTAACATTTTGGGGACTCTAATGAAAAAAATCATGGTTTTTTCCTAATTTAATGTTTATATGGGTTATGGTTGTAACATTCCCACAGACTTATGTCTCTCATCCTTAACATTATATATACTAAGCATCATGAAACAAACACTACAGTAGTTATCTTAATGTTTCCCTCAAGTAATTGTATTTTAGATCAATATACATCATCATTATTCATTGATGAATATATATGGTTGAACTATGATCATCATCCAAAAATTACTTCTCCAAGTATGGTATTAATGTGATAAATACACGATTTATGAACATTATCATTCTATAAAAATCATGGTTGATCTTATAAAAATTTATGAATTTATTCAATTTCTCCACGACTTCATTCCACACCATTTTAATCCCCACGTGGATAGATTTTTGAACACTCAGTTGAGTAATATATGATTTTATAACATCATTCATGATTTAATGATCCATTCATTTAAATAAATACATATTTTAACTTTTTTGATATGCATCATAGATATGTTTGTAAAATAATTTCCACTAAAATAATTATCTACACTCGTGGGTGGTAATGTGTTAATTTGTCATAATCATTATTACAATACCACCATCTTATTTGGAGAATATTCTTCTTTTTTGACAGAATATATACATCAAAACGTTATGGGGAAAATATATATCTATCATTTACCCAAAAATATAATTTTTCTATATATTTAATAAACAAATAACTATATAAACCAGTAATTATTGAGTAGGATAATTTTCCTTATAAACCATCAATTTTCGAGAGGTATAAGTTATTTCCATATCATTCTGCATGAGAACTGGTCCCAATCCCCACTTTGATACATCACTATAAGTTCAAAATCATTCTCCACTACAGTGTAATGTAAGAATAGGTTCATAGACAAACCTTCTCTTAAATTCCATGACATAATCTTCACAAAAATATATTTAATGGAACATGGATCCCTTTTATATTAACATAGTGAGTAGATTACCTAGTTATGTTAAATTCTCAACAAATCATTTATAATATCTATCCAAACGAAGAAAATATGAATCTTAGTCACCCTAGTTGCTTTGGTCCAACATTTAATAAATTAAATCTTTAATAGTTTCAAATATATATGCCCACTTAATATTATATGACCATAAAATAAAACATCTTTTACCCAAAATTCACATTTCATAATTTTTTTGTAAATATTATCCATCATTGGGGACATCAGGGTAATTTTAAAGTGATATTCATGCTATAACTTTCTCTTTCAATATATAATAATATAATCTATAAATATGACCACAAAATAATATATTTTATTAGAGAAAAATCACTTTACTAACTCCATGAATATAGTTAGAACATTAGTAATGCCAAATGGAATCAGGATAAATTCATTATTTATATAGCTCATACGGGATATTGTCTTGGGTATATCCTTCTTCTTAACCCTCAACTGATGATATCAAGTATGAATGTTAATATTGGAAATGTATTGAGATATATATATTTGATCAATCAGGACATCAATATCTAGCATAAGTTATTTATTCTTGAATATTATTTTTTATGTTCATTAAAATCAATGTATTGTCTCATTTATCAATATTTATTCTTAATGAAATGAAAATGTTCACCCCATGGTAAAATAACTATCTAAATGAATCCATTGTCAAGATTATCCTAGAGTTTTTACTACAATTTATATAACTATATTGGGGTTATTATATATTTATTGTTAGAAACAAGTATAGAACCATTTATGATGTCTATTAAAAACTCAACTTCATTATTTGGAAAATAAATTGGAAACTATTCAATAAATAAATTGACAACCTCCCACAAAATAGGCATATCTATGATGTCAATTGTTTTCATAACCATCTAAGATAAACACAACCTTTTAATATAAATCAAAAAGAATGTAATGGTATTTATTCATATACGATGTTTAAATATATCATCACGCTGATTGGAGGTCATATGTATGTTTTAAATTATAGATAATACATCCCTTCCTCAACAATCAATGTGATATTTAGGCAGATAAATCTAGGTCATTCCTAAGATAATGTATAATTTATCTAGATGGAGGATAATGAGATTTGTAAGAAAAATATTCCCATAAATTTCAATAACCTACTAATTAAATACTCAAGATGAGATCATTGTACTATTATTGATTTTCAATAATAATTTAAAATATTATCATTAAGGTGGTAGTGTGACTCCCATATAAAAATCATTAGATAAAAAAATATTTGGAAGATCCAGAATCAAAGAATATATTAGCAGTTCTATAGTGTATGGTATGTTTACCTTGCACAACTTAATTATTCACAGAGGTAATAATGATTTCATGATATTTCGTTTTTTCTTTGGGTGTAATAGGTTTATAACATCAATCATAATAAATAAAGTTTTTATTTTATAACTCCTTATCATGATTCTCATACTCCGTGCATTTGAAACACTATAGTGTTTATGTGGAATTATATTGAGATTTTTCATTATTCCATTCATTTATGGGTATCATCACATAACATTAGTATTATATTGACTAATGAATTTAATTTCTACACTAAAAATTTTAACTGTCCCTTTAATAAAATTTCCACCTTGTTTCCTTCCACACATTAATCATAAAGGAAATCTCGTCTTCTTCTCTCCATGTTTTTTTTACATCCATTGAATTCCATCATTGTTTTCTTATCAAAACCATTCGATTTATAGGTAAGTCCAATCTCTATTTATACCTCGATATTAAATTGAAATATTTTTTTATATCTACTTAATTACTATATGGTTAATTCCCTTTTATGACATATTTTTAAGCCCATGAAGAATCAATCAACCTTAAATTCAGGTTAGATGATAATACCAGAAGCATACCATGAATATCTTATAGAACATAACTCATAGTTATTGTGGAATTCATCATCCATCTATTTTATCTCAAAGAATTACTTCTATATTTTTTTGAATAATTAGATAAATTACTTATTAAAAAAATCTTAAAATCCTCCCACTCTATAGAATAAATTTAATCGCATTTCATTATGTCCCGTATAAGATTACACCATTGATATGCTTCTATATCATGAAGATAAATAGAGAAAATAAAATTTTCATGTTCCAAACATTAGGGAATAGAAAATAACTTTGTAGTGTTACTGATACATTTTCAAACAACAAGTTAATCCTTACACCAATTAAAATATTTTAGATGTTACCTCAAGATTGACAAAAAAACATTGTCCCCTCCTTTTCTCGTTTGGAAGTTTATCATAATTTATTGCTTTTGAATGTTGTGTAATCATAAAAATAATATTTTTCATCCTATATCCTATTAAATTTTGTAGATTAAGAGTAAATTAATTTCATTTTCTATCACATTTAATAATAACACAGTTCTTTGGGGTTCTAACCATTAACAAAAACCAAAAAGCAGAGTGTTAGCAACAATATTCATACTGGGAAACCAAATAATAAAAAAGAATTTTTTTGTTCTAAATAATAATAAATTATTTTAAATAAATGAAACATTAGTATTGACTTAGGTTATTAATGGTCATCATCTATTCATATCCCTTATAATGATTCATAATAAAAATATGTGTTATTCAAGGACATACTCTAGGATTTTCAAACAAGATGCACAATAAGGGAACACATATCATGAACTAAAATGATGGAAAAGATATACTCGACTAATTTTTATATGGTTATTGCACCTATATGAATACGTGTTAAAAACATCAAATTACAGTATCCAATTAGGTATGTTTTCCAAAAAAGACACAACTTTACTTACAAAAACCTAGAATTCTCTAATATATATAGGATTATCTAATGGGTTATTATTAATGGTTTTTCACCCTAGTTTCTGAAGGTGAAAAAATATTTCTTTGATACCAAATATGTATATACACATTTGTCATACAAAAATATCACATATTATTAGAATAATATTCAATAAAAAAATTCAATCCCTGTCAAAATCGTATAGCTATATTATCTAGAAATATGGATTCATAAAAAACTAGCATATAAGTGAACGACATTTTCTACCAATAATATATTCCTAATTATAACCCATCATAGACATATCAAGGATAATTTTTCTTATAACCTATTGAAATGAAACTTATGAAATTTGGATATTTGAAGCTCAATTATAGTAAACAATGGAGATATCAATGATTACTTAAACAAAACATGAGTCTAAAAGTATGTTAAAATGAATATAAAATTTGAAAACCACACCCTTCGTATCATAGATCAAAATTTTTATTCATGGAATAAATATTGGTTTTTTATAAAACATGAATCATAATGTAATCAAAGGGCATGATCCACCATAACATAAAATTAGCATAAGACATAAGTTTTTGTCATATACATAAACATAAAAAATAATTTCCTTATTAGTTAAAGATCTCTTCTAGAAATATCATAATATATTATGTTCTCTTTAAAAAATCATATTAGTCAGGGTTCACTCCATATTCTATCATAATGGACATGGCCCCTTGCTTAAATGGGTTCACTCCCCATTCCAATATTTATTATCTTTGGAGATAATAATATTTATCCAATAAATAGGATGTCTACTTAATTATGGGTCCGTCCGTCAATTAATGAAAATAAGAAATATTTTTGGCAATTGAACATTAATAATTCAACATATCATGACCCTTTAATAAGTAATTTTTATAAACATTTCATCGTAGAAAAATACATGGAAAATTAATTGTTTTGTTATCTAAATTAATATATCCAAAATAAATAAGTTTCATATACTCATCCAAGAAGCATCATCATCATAATTCATATGAATAACTAAATTGTATAGTATAATTTCATCATATCCCCAATAAATCATAATTAATTTCCAAGGAAGTAATCTTAGATGAAAATAGTTTTAAATTATATCAGTAATATTTCTTGAGGAAAATAATGTTTTCATTTTAAAATAACTTATTTAAAATCTCGAAATCCCAAAATATTAAGAAAAAAATTCATTAAAAATAACCCTATAAATTTAAAACCAATTCTTAAAATCATTTAGTGTTGATTATAGTTTAAGGATTCATTCATTCAGAGTTTATTAAAAATATTACATTCACATTTTGAGAAAAAATGTAACAGAAACTTTTTCAAAAAATGAAACCAAGATTCCTTTTAAACCATTTTCTATAAATTAGTACATGGGTAAAATTAATCCAAACAATAAAACATTAGTATTAAAACATTCTTGAAATAATGTTAATGAAAACATGCACGTTGAAGGAAAATAATTTTTGTCCGTAGAGGGAAATAAAGGAGATTAATCTTAAAAAACTTCTTTTATCATCATGTGTTCTTAATACGATTAAATTTAATTGAAAAAAATGGATTCTATATAATTAACTAGATTAGAATAAGGTTAATGATTTTTTTTTATAAGTTGATCATAAAATTTAATCATCATAATTATTATACAATGTAACCCAGATAAATAATGAGATTGTTGACCAATTCCTTACATCATGTTCCTCTTCCTTTGAATATGATCAATACTCCTATATAATTAATTAAAAATTACTAAAATTATATACCAGAATCAATTAAAAATTTATAATATTTTTTATGATCATTTTATAACAATTCAACCCAAATTTATTAATAAGCCTTAATAAAATTTTCATTTTTAGGCTTTAACTATTTTTTTCATGAGAAATTTGGTTCACTTTATCTGGTGCTGGTACATTGATCATATTTACCTCATAAAAATAATTTTATTCCTGATTTAACAATATTATATTATATATATATATATCCATAAAATGTAGAGTTGGATAAATGAATTACACCTTTCATAGAGACAATAAGTCCTACGTACGCAAGAATAATGTTTTACTTTTCAAATGAGGAATGAAAGAAATTTAAATATAAATTAACCTTAGGAGGAAAATAATTATATCATATATATTAATTAAACATATCCTCATTGCCATCCATGTACTGTGGAATAAAAAAAATGTGTCATGTCGTGGAGGTGGTATTCCACAAATATGAAGGAGCAATGTTTTTATTTTACAATATATTTAAAGGTAAAATATAGATATGGTATTATCATTATAGAAGCATAATTATTTCATAAATATCAATTATAGTCATTAAAAATATAAAAAAATCATTTCATTAAATATGGTTATGAAAAATGAATTACATCACTAGGTGGAGGTGGTAATCCACATGCACGCACATGCAATACTTTTACTTCCAGTTTTTTGGAATGGAAGAAAATATTAGGGGTTACATTATCATAATAATATTAAAGTATATTGAGGATACATAAGTTATTATGTGATGATGATTAACATTTATTTATAGTATTTAAAATAATAAATGAATTGGAAGTTGTTGAGTAAGACGGTTGCCTCTACTTCGGATGGACTCCCTTAGATCCGTTGGTAAAGACCCTGGTAATGGTATTTGAAGAATTATAGAACTTTAAATTCATGGATATGAAATTTTATAATTGTTTTATTTGTTTTTTGGTAAATAAATAATGCTTAGAGTAGTGTAAAATAAGAGAAATGAGGGGTTTCCATTTATAAGTGGGGGAGATTACACACCTGGAATTTTCTTAAAGAATAAAATATAGTAAACTAATTCTCATGAAAAAATCATTATAATGGAAAAATATTTGATTTTGTGGTTGGATTTGGTCTAAATATGGTCATCCAATATTATTTAGACATGTTTAGTTTCAAAATCCCACATATCATTTGGTATAACCCATGGTAATCCCATTTTAACCTTAAACATGGTGACACCTTAATGTACTCAAAAAACGCGAAGAGAAACGATATTTAAAAAAATGATTATTTAAGTATATAAATCATTTATACAAAAAAATCAAATAGAAATTTTTCTAATAACCATATTAGGGTTGTTAATAATATAATTGAACTAATTTTACTTTAAAAAACTTATATAAAAATTTTACTTTTTATATTATTTAAAAGATAATATATTTTTTAATAAAAACAGTATTTTTTACTATTCATCAATAAATTACTATTTTCATAAAATTGTCAACATTTCAATCCAAAAGAATATTTAGAGATTAATATCCAAAATAATTTTCATTTTTTCAAATATATTTTTAAAATGGGTGAAAAAATAATTATAATATATTCTCTCAAAAACCATTTCTGAGGGAAAATGCATTTATAAAACATACAATGACTATTAAAAATTGATTTCTTAATTTTTCATTATATAAATCATTTTATGAATATTTTTAAAATTTGGTTATTCCAATTTACTCCTAAAATTTAATGACTATTTTATAACTATATACTATATTGGGGTTCATTTAAACTTAGGGATTCGTGTATCGTAAGCTATCGAATGAAATAGATTTAAAAATATAAATATATCCTAAAATATCCGGGTTTTAATCATTATCATATAATTAATATGTAGTAAGATTATTTATACACGAAAAAAATACATTATACCCAAATATTTCCTAAAATTCATATATTATTTCATACTTTTAGTGGTTAATGATTTGAAATTTCTCCAATTTTTTGCACAGGAATAATTGGCCAAAATTTGAAAACCAATACATTTTTAAACATATTCAATTATTATTTCAATTTTCTATTTCCAGAATAATATCACTTTGTAATAAATATCTATGATCAACCTATAATGTATCGAAAATAAATGAAACAAAATATAATTCTCTAAATTGAATCCCCTTAGATCAAACATCCGGGTCACCTTGGTTCCAATATTCCTCCCTTATAAACTTATAGGAAATAAAAAGTGAAATTCTATTGTTCACTCACACGTTTTATACATAACATTTACAATATAATATTTCATCCATCACCCCGTATCTATGGGATCATTTATCATAGTACAAAACTAGATCTTAATAATGTATTTCATTCCTTATTTCATTTCTCTTTCCAGAACTCCCCTAATCTTTATTCTTTATAAAACTCCATTTCATAATTCCCCATGGAAGGTAGATAAAAATATATTTATACATTACCCATGGATCATATATCTCCAAAATTTTATAGCATTTACTCATCTTAGATGAAACCACTAGATATTCATTTAATTTCCCCATTGCAATCCTCGCCCTTTAAAAATAAACACAAAGGGGAAGTGCTCTACTTTAATAAAAGACGATATATAAAGCATTAAGAAAGATGTTGTGGAGATATGTGAACCAACGAAAGATATGTGAGGTCTTTGAAATGTATTATTCAATCAATGACTCCCTAAAACCTGAAAGTAAAATGGTTTTTTCAGGATATATACCACATCTTCATCAGTCTAAACATGTCCTATTGTGACCATTACTAGATCAAACTTTTGTTTGATGGCCTGATAATATATCCCATTGATATTTTGGATAAGAGTGTTTTAAGAGGTTTCCATTAGATAAATCACATTGTTGTTATCATATAAGATCACCATAGGTAATTTTACTTCACCAATATCTTCCAACTATTACTTCATCTAATGAAGCGTGGTGGAAAATTTGGTTACTGTAATGTATTCAACCATTTACATTCCTAGAAAAATTTATTCATCCTTATTACATAGCTATATATTATATTTTCTTCTAATAAAAAATGGGACACCACTTACATATTTTCTACACACCACCATATAAATTTTAAGGCATATAAAATTAATAATAAATCATGATTATTTCATGCATCAAAGTGTTAGATAAAATAGATTTTACTCTAGATGTACCACAAGATTATTTGACTACTATGAGATACTCATAATTTGGATTACTTAGTAATATTCTCTTTCACATGTTCTTGAAACAATATCAGAGTATAAAAGTTAACTAAAACAAGATTTTAGTAATATTCATGTACAAGGTAGGATATATATACTTACCATCATCATGAAACCCTATCTTGGTTAAAACTATAATCAAAGTTAGTAATAGTTTTGAATCATACAAATTCAGCTTTTTCATCCGCTCTATCGAAAACATATATTGAGACATAAAAGTGTTTCAATCTTTATAAGCCACTAACAACCCCATGAAAACATATCTAACCAATCATAGATATCAAGAATTTATATTCCATTAGAATATTAATTTTTT
Organism: Viscum album; assembly: GCA_963277665.1. Taxonomy (NCBI): domain Eukaryota; kingdom Viridiplantae; phylum Streptophyta; class Magnoliopsida; order Santalales; family Viscaceae; genus Viscum; species Viscum album. The sequence goes on along the minus strand of OY728153.1, from coordinate 1,691,303,006 downwards.
CAATGTATTTCTTCTCCATTATAAAAAAAATGTTGTCATGCACATAAAATGGCATCATAAATTATTAATCGACATATTTCTTCACACAATTATTTAGGGAAACATTGAATCATTTAAATTGAATCTTAATCATGTATGAATCTAAAAAAATTTATCATTTTATTTTACCCTAATTTAGACCATGAAAAATATTTATTCAATCATTTCGAATCACTAAACCCACTTATTATTCAATATAAACCTTCTAATAGAGAACACCCATAAGTAATTATATTTTAACACATATATTTAATTCTTATTCAATCATCAACACCAAGAATAGTTGAATAAAATCATGTGAAAATACTAGCGTAAATTTTTCTTTTACAAAAACATATTCAATATGTTCAAAACATTCTGGAACCATACATGGGTTCTTTAAAATCATGTTTCTAGGACAATAAAACTTATTCCAGGTATGATTAGTTCCAATAAAATTTTGATGTTTAGTATTCTTTTGAAGTTGTCAATTCTATTTTTATCAATTTTATCCAATTCATTATTCATGGATCTAACCTGTGACTTGTATTTTTTCACTTATTTGATTGATGTTTGTTTCACCATTGAATATATATAATCATTACCTATATGAATCATTTTTTCATATATATATATATATAAGGGAGTCATTATATATCAAATTCCTCTGGATCGATCTTACAATTTTCTCATATTTTTCCTATGAGGCTCTGATTGAAAATCATTAATAATAGCCACCTATTCTAACATATTTTTTTAATCTTCGTTATTTTGGGGGCATTAAGAGACCATAGTATTTGGTGCAAATTCACCATAATAACCAAAAAATTCATCAAATTTTAATATCCCTTAATTATAATGATTATTTTCCACAACGGTTTTTCCATTATTACCCTCAATAATTTTATTTATCCTCTTATTGAATCATTTTTAGGACCTACTAATTACGGAGTAACATAGAAACACTATATTTATCTTCCCACCATACTCTCCTTGGATTCCTTATTTTTTTTAAATATGAAATTTAATTTAAAATAACTATAAATGTTCCAATGAATTATTACATCCATTACACATTTTATATGATTTCCTCTCTTCCCTAGGGATTAACATCACCTTTTTTTATATACACCATAAATTTCATTGTTTACATCAAATAGTGGATACATACACCACTTTCAACGAGAAATTTTCCTCCATATTCTTCTCATAATGATTTTATGATTCTTTACATATATTTTTTTAGTTCTTTTATTGATGAAACCACATGAATAATGTGTATTTTCAAAATTTTATTTTTCAAATTCCTTATATGTGTATTTTGTTTCATTTTTAGATTGCACGTTCATGGTTGTTTTCACGGACTAATTTTATAGAATTTTTATATGCCTTTTCAAGGAGTCCATAACATCCCAAATTCTCTACATGAACATAATTCAATTTATTAAAATATAATCATAAATAAAATGATTGAAATAAATTTCCTTATACAATACTAATATATTTATTGGGTCATAAATGCCATTATGCACTTGATTGATAACATTTGATTTCTTTTTCTTCTTTAATGAATATATATTTATGTTTATCTTCATCCACTTAAAATTAACATAAGTATTCTCTAAATCTCATTTAAAATTTGGAATAATCACTATAGACTTGTTCTTTGAAAAAATTTCCATGCCCTTTTTTCAAATGTGTCCGAAATTTGATTCTATAAGATATTACCCTCTTATACTATTAGGAGTCAAGTATTTCATTATTATCCACCCACTACAAATTACAAATTTTTCTCCAACCCTTCAAGAATGAATTCTTGGAATCCATTTTATTAATAAGACGTTTTTTATGAAAAGTATACATAGATATAGATTAACATATTTTAGTCACCCTCAAGCATGTTTGTTGAAATACATCCTCGTGGAGCACTTGTCTCTAAATAATCTCATCTCTTCCAAAATTGGTTTTGTTTCCCCCTATGTTTTTAAAATCCCCATAATTTTCAAAATATATAATTCAATATTATATTCCCTTTAGATTCCTTAAAAATTTTATAATTCAAATCACATGGGATGATACCCCGCTACCACAAAACTAGATTCTACTCTTGTTTGTAGCAATGAGAGTGATTTGAGGGAGATTTATCATCCCTATTTTAAATTTTTTCTATTAAATAACTAGTATAGTTGAAGTATGAGATATCCTATAATAATTATTTTCATAATTGGTAGTGTAATCATACTCATCATCTGGTTATAAGAGAGAATATCTATTTCACAATAGATACAGGTTGGGGTTCCTTGTATTTCTTTGACTTTTACTTATCTGGTGGAAGTTTCCATTTCCTCTATGTATGCAATATATTTATTTTTAACCAAAATTATTATAGTGAAAATAATATATGTATATATATATGTATATTTTTATTCGTTATGATGAAGTATTTTATCTCATTCTCTTTTGATTACTTCTAGGTGTTTCTGAATTCAAATAGCACCTCGTCTATTTATTCTATACATATTGAGGTTATGAAATCCCAATAATTGACATATTAGAAGATGAAATTTCTTCTCTCCTTCATTATTCCACAGACCCTATTCCATCATGAAGCTCATCATTCATTGGATGATCCAAAAAATAATGAATAATTTTCCTAACGCTCTCATTTCATTCAAATATAGTTGGATTTGTCTATGAAAAAAGTGTCTCTATGTGGAAAATTGAATCACCATCCTTCTATTTCCATAGTTTTGGATCTATCATTTTTGATGATTTTAATGTGTCAACATCATATTTATTTCCAATTTTACCCATAAATTTGGACCTTTGTTCATTCACAACTTTCTCAACACCTTTTGAACAACACATGGAACTTTATAATGATTATCCATCTATGAACCTCCTAAAGTACAAAATATTCTTGGAATCATCTAATTTAAATTATGATTTTATATTTTTTCTCATTATATGAATATCTTGATGAAAGAATTATACATTCATTGTTTTCTTTTTTATACACAAATTGAGTTCATCAATCCCCTTACACTGTTTTATAATATTCATCTAGATATTCAATACTTATTCTGGATTTAGTTAAGTGACTGATCAGTCATTGGGTTATTTTTCTTGTAAAAAATATACTCTTTTTTCTAATTTAGGTATTAATATGATTATTTTATAAATGTATAAACCCATGTATATATAAAATAATTTATTTTTCATTTTGGAATTAAGTAGTTAAATTCGTTATAAATGTATAATTAAATAAGTGGAATCTATAGAAATTATGGAATTTAAACAGATGGAATATTTACTTGATCATAGGAATAGTAACATATCCATTATAAATAGTAATGTTACCAAAATAATAGTAACATAACTGAATAACTTATAAATAAAACTTAGCTATCTTCTATGAGAAAAATGATATATTTATATCATTAAATAAGTTAATAATGTTTTAAAAACCTATAATTTATGTGTTGTTATTTTTATGAATTGTGATTCTCTAATTACAATTTTATAATTGATATATTGATTTAAACGAAAATATATTCTCATAAAATAGGCTCATAAATTATTGTTTTATTTTCTTATAATTATAAGATAGTTTTATAGGAATTTAAATAATTTTTCAAAGTGCTATAAAATCTGTTATAGTTATAAAATTAGTATTTTAAGAATAATTTGTGATATTAATTTAAAATGAAACTTCTCATTTTTTTCAATATAAATTTCACTAAAATAGGTTATTATTAATTATACACATAAAAAAATTATTATAGTAAATTTTTGGGATTTTTGGGAGTACCTGAATTTTTGTGAATAGTGAAATACGATAATTTATTATTTAAGCTAAATACAAGATTTATTGAGTCCTAGATGATATAAGACTAATGTAAGAAAAAAATATTTAAATCTCCATCATTTTTTAATATATATTATTATAATCATCAAACTATTCATATTCTTGAAAAAATTTAATAAACTAATGAATATAATAAATAAAAAACACCCCTCCCCTCCACTATATATACCTCCACTCAACACTTGTTCCCCTCACACCTCAACACCTTTTATCTTTCTTAATTTCTGAAAAAATAAATTCCCAAGACTCTACCCCACATACAAGACCTATTTTTATAAACAAAAAGAACAATACCATGGACCTTAAAGATATTCTCAAGGAAGAGGATTCAAGACATAAAAACCTCTTTCATTTTCTTTTATTTTTCTATTAAATTATTTTTATTTCCTTATACACTATTCACATCCCATTATCTAAGAGGAATAAAAACTCCAGTGTCATATATTTAAATAAATTTTATTCATATTAATAGAAATATTCATCCATAGACTTCTTCTCTCCTCCCTTTTATTCTTAAAATAAAAAAAACATTCGTGATGTGCCGATTTATCGACATCATGGATGATGTGTTTTCAATTTCAATTATCTAATTATGTTATGGTAATAAAAAAATTAATATTGTTAAATCATTTTTTATTATACATATTATATGCTGTATTATTACCTGGAACCAATTTTTATTTATAATACTAATTAATAAAACAATAGTGGTCTATAATGATCACAATTTTCTTAAATAAACTAATATTAATCACTAATGATTTATCTATTTATTCATCTAAATATCAGAAAAAATGATATAATGTATCATTTAAAATTATGTAAATATGTTAACACCATTTATTTCCACTATGGGGGTTTTTCTCCCATTCGACAAGAGAATCCATAAGGAACCAACCATGGAAACAATGAAATAAATGAAACATGAAATAATGAAAATAACAAAATATTATTAATACATTAGTGTCAATATTTTATAATAATATCATATTATTAATTATAATTATGAATATGGTTCTTTAATATATTTATAACCCTATTTGACCCATTTTATAGGATGTTTGAACACATTAGAAGTAAGACAAACCTGGATTAACGGAATTCTTAACCCGGTTTCCATTCATTGGGTTAACATTTTATTTTATTTATTATCTGTTACTTGGTTCATTTGTGAAATTATTTTTTATTTTATTATATTTTATTATGTGGATTGAACGTGTATACACATATTGTATTCTTGCTTCCATTTCTCACTTCAAATATATGATATTTTTAAGAGAATTTTCTTTAAAAAAACAACTTTTAATTTCTTTTATTTTTTAATGGGAATGATTTATATAATGTAATTTATCATGTTTTTGGGTCATTTTATAGTTCTTGGGAATTCATTATGAAGAAGGGTGGTACCTATATCTCCCTCCAATTCTTTGGAAATGTTAATGTTGCAGGTCGACCGTATGGTTACTCTGAGTGTAACTACGATGGTTACACTATAAGGGAGTAATGAGGGTTACATTGTAAGGTAGTCATGGGGGATACATTGTAAGGTAGTCGTGAGGGTTAAATATCATATGGTAGAGGCACTGGATACACTCATAAGTAATAAATTCCCTATGTATCCTATATGTTATAATTATTTTTTATATGTTTTATTGAAATATCATGTTTTCACAAAGTAACTATATGATACTTATTAGGTGAGAAGTACGACTTTGTGAAAATGATTTCATAAGTCTATAAGTATTCATGAACTAACTGTTACTATTCTTCTTTTTTATCCCCTAACTATGATTTTTTCTCTCATCCCATGTTTTAATATGTTTTTTCACAGGGTTTAAGTATGGGTAAAATAAAACAAGAACCCAAGATGAATGTTGTGATGATTGTTTTTGAAACTATTTCAAGTTTTTTGTTGAATTTTGATTTCTGATGGTATAAATGGATATTGTTTTAGTTGTACCAACTTTATATTCTTGTGGTTGATATGTCTGAATTGTTTTCTAAAATTCTAAAACTCTAACCAAAAATGTTCTTTAGGAATGTAATATGTGTGTTGTTGTTGAATTTACTAGATTTTGAAATGTTAAAGGACATGTTCTTATAGTTGGTATCAAAGCATGGTTTAGCTAACATTAGGGGTTAGTATGATATTAATATAATACTGTAAATGTTTTTTAAATTATTTTTAAATTATATATAATTTTGATATTACCATTTTACTTCATTTAGTATATGTTTTTTTATAATGGTTTTCTGTAGAAGAAACAGGGAAACTGAAGTAGAAAGGCACCAAGATGATGATATATTTCCAAATTTGCAATTGATAATGGTTGTAATTGGAGCCGAAATGTTTTTTATAGTAATGGATCAGTTGATGCATGAAATAAAATCTGTTTGAATCCATGTAAGAAAATAAATAGATCTACCATAAAGGAACATGATGATAGTGGAACATTTTATAAGGCAATATCCTCCAACTTTCAATGGATCCTTTAACCTAGTCGCAGTTGAAGGATGTATTAATGGCTCTGAAAAGATATTAGATGTTATGTGGTGTTCATATAATCAAATGGTTATTCATTAAATTTATTATTTTGAAGGATAATCTAACCAGTGGAGGTAAATGGTCTATAATATCAAGGATAGTGATGTGATTGATTCCTTGGAATGAGATGAATTTAAGAATATATTCATTTAAATGAATTCTCTTATGGTTGTTCAAAATATTATAGAAAATACATTCTTTTAATTGATGAAAAATGTGGATTATTCAGTGGTCTTTTATGAAGAAAACTTCACAGGATTGGAAAAGTAAATTGCAAATCTTATTTGGGATCTTGATAGAAAATCAATCGTTTTTTACTCAAGATTGAAGCAAATATATTAAGTAAAACTACCCTCCTGTGAATAAAAATTTATGATATACCTTTCTAATGTTATAAAAGGTATGAAATGGAGTTTTATGATGATAATATATTCATTTACAATATGAATAAGAATAGTTCTTTATAGAAAGTGATGTGTAATAATCAATCAAATAAATATAATTTTAAGAAAGTCAATTTTCATGTTTTTGAAAATTCTAGTAAAAAGAAAACTATTGAATGACTTACCAAAATTAGAAATTTTTTCAATGTGATAAGTTTCGACATATAGATCAATATTTTAGTGAAAATGAGAATTGTAAAGTCCCAATCTTGTCATATATAGACATTACATTACTTTTGTAGAATACTTAATACATGACACAAATAGATTCCCATGGACCGTATTAGTTTAGTGTCTTCAGGAACTCTAAACAAAATCATCATACTTGGTGAATGATCTTCAATATCTCCCACAATGATCCTCCTATTTTTTCCTACCTAAAAAATTTATTTTTTTCTAAAGGAAAATAAAAATAAAAAATTTGAGCACAAATTCTCAAAATGGGTAAACATGGAGAACATAAAACAAACCATGAATGCAAGAATATAAAAAAAATATGAACATAATTTTTAAATATAAAAATATTGGGCCATGAAATAAATCTTGGCACTTCATAAGGCATATTTCAGAAAGTAACATTAACCATGATAAAATAGAATTGGCATAAAACATGGAATTGTGGAAAACAAATAAGCACATAATATGATTTCTATAGTAGCCAATACATTGCTGCCAAAACCATCATAGTGGAAAATGTCCATTATTGAACTGAATTGACTTGTGGTTCTAGCCATGTATTACAGAACCAAATTTACTTTTCATTCCTACCCAGTATGACTAAACCAGATTGTCTTTTAGTTCATGTCATTTCTATCTCATTAGATATAAATCTTTACCCAATGAATAAGAGGGAGATATAGGTCTCACCAATCTCATAATGAAATCATTTTTACATGTTCCACAAAAACATAAATAATTCATCACAACATAAACCATGAAATAAAATCTGTTTCTTAAATATTATTCCATCATAACATAATCTATATAAAATATAATTCCATCATTAACACAATAAAATCATAGTAATAATTGGGATAGAAACATAACCCTATTTAGGAGAATCATCATAGATGGAAACTAATTTTAATAAAGCACTTGAACTTAATTCTTGAGGAAAATATCTTTTCTTCTTCAAAATTTTATTCTTTTCTCAATATTTCATTCAATTGAAAATTAAAAGAATTTAATAATAAATATACATGAAATAGTGTAGAGGAAGCTTCATAGAAATAAGGAATCATGAAACCATAAAAAATTCATTCATTTCTTATATGTTAGAAAACATTTTCATTTTACCTTTTCCAGAAAAGTCAAAAAGTACCTTGTATGGTAAAAAAACGAAATATTCCTTCCATTCCGATGATTAAAAGTCAAAAATAGGTAAAAATGTCTTTAAACATACATAGAACTATAATAGAAATTTTATGAAATTGTTCTTAGAACACATGGACATGGATTATAAATATATCCCTAGTAAATGCATATTTATAAAATATTTCAGATAAAAATGAGACATTAAAAATATCCCTACATTAGGTACGATTTATTCCGTATGTTTCCAAAACTCCTTTTCTTTGATGTGATTTCGTTAGATATCCTCTTAATAGCACTAGAGTTGATCAATTGAGAATACCTACCCCTATATAATGTATGTAGGTAATTTTAGATGATAAATTGGTAGGATATGGACAAAATTTAAGGATTAATGAGTTGTGTAGAAATGAGGGAGGAGGTTCCCTTTTATAATTGAGGTGAGGGGCACTTTCGGAAACCTCAAAAATATTAATTTATAAAAAAATAAAACCCCACTAAAAACCTCAATAGTACCAATTTTTAAGATGAGTTGAGATAGGGTTGTAATTTCATCAACCAATACATTTTAGACAAGTTTCTATGTCCATTCAAACATTATCTTTTCAAATTAACACTTAGTTTTATATTTCATCTTAATTGTGGTAACACATATTTCAAAATATTTACTTATTTTATGTAGATTATATCATAAATAAATAATTTAAAAAAAATTTTACCATGTAATAAGTGTTATATATAAATTCTTAAATGTTTTATTATTTTTAAATAATTTAATAAAACAATATTTTGATAAACAATCAATAGAGTCCATTTTGTCACTATTCATTTTATTGATTTTTAAAAATACTATGATGACAAGTTAACTTCTAAGAAACATTTTTATTATCTTCCTAATAGGTCATTGGTATCTATAATATTCATTAGACATATTAATTATCCAAACATATATTTATTATAATATTTTTAATAACATTTATTTGATATTCCCATTAAGAAAATAACTACAACAATAATTTTGGGTAATTACTTAATATACATATTTGTTGAGTAAAATTTGAAATTAATATATGATAATTTATAGAAATTTAATATATTTCATGAGGATATATGTTGTCTAATTTATTTTCTATAAAATCAATCATTAAAAATGTTATAATTATTAAAGTATGAATGGGACAACATTAACATTACTTTTATGACAATAATATAAAGGTAACAATCTGTTCTATACGTCCCAAAATGCTCACTAGATTGACCTTTTTATGATTATGGGATAGATATACTCGACCAATAATATTTGGCCATTTGTTTGGTATGTTTTATGGTCATTAGCATTTTAATAAAAATTGTTTCATTGATTTCTCATCAATTAATTAATGTTTACATTATCAAATAAAAAGACTTTAATGTAACTATTTAATTCCTAAAAATTAAAAATAAATTACCATAATGTAGGTAATTTTGTTATAAATTCATGGGCTATTAATTTTATATGATATCACATTGTAATCCCTATATTAAAATTATTATACTTATAAGAAATGAGGGTTTTACATTTTGTTGCTTTCAATGGTTTTACTAATATCTATTTCATTTTAATTGTCAAGGGGACATTAAATGACTATTTTTAGAACCTAAGAAGTTCATGGTTGAATTTTATTCATAAAATAGAATTTTTTTAGGTTTTTTGTTTTTTTTATTCTCTTTATAATATTATTTGTTACACTAATTTACTCGATTTACCTTTAACCGTGTTAAATAAAATATATCATATTTACTATTCATAATATGGGGACAATAAAAGTAACCTATTTACATAATTTTTATCCACTAATTACAAATATATAATCCATTTTAAAAAATTCAAAAAACATATTTTTTAGTAATTATTTTAAATTAATATTTTTCTTGGAATGAAAAAAATGTGTTTTTATTTAAAAGCGAAATCATTGAAAAATATTGAAATGTTTTTACATATGAATTCAATGTAAACTTAATGAAAATGAATTTAATTATATTAAATTATAAATATATTTTATATTTATACTTAAAAACCATTCAATAATATAATTTAATGATATAAATTATTTCTATGAAAAAGTTTTTTCAATAAAAATTTAGTGTATTTTTACAATTAATCAAAATATGAAGGTTATCAAAAAAAATATCAAAAAATTGTAAAATTAAACATTTTATAACACAATTTCAAATAAAAAGTTTATTTTGAAAAATTGAACTTATAAAAGTTTCAAAAACTAGATATAAAATGTGTGGGTCCTCAAAATGCGGCAAAACAGCATATTTTAGAAAAAAAACATCTTTTATACCAAGATTGAATTTATTCTTATATCATGCCTATAAAACAAGAAATATGAATTTTAAAAAATATCTTGAATATATTAAATATATATTTCATTAATAAAATTCATCAAGAGTGATCTTATTATTTTATAAATTCTCATACGATTAGTACTGTGTGAAATAAATTATATCAAAATAACATCAAATTAAGTGTAATATAATCCAATAATTGTGTGTTTTATACCACAAACTAATTATATGTTGCGTATTTTGAAATATTGTCTTGGTTTAGAATACAACATAATAAATCAACGAAATTAAAATAATCTATTTTATAAAAATCTCAGGTGTTACATTCTACCCCCTTAAAATGAATTTCATCCTCAAAATTCGTCTGGGTTATAAAAGGTTTACTACTTGAAATTTTCATTCATAAAAACCGAAATTGTAAAAAGGAATTACAGAACTTCATTTTAAAAAGGAAATTTAGAAACATAACAGTTACCCAAAGAATCTCATTATTGGGTTTCAACATAGGAGAACATAGGTGGGAAGCTAAAACATGGATATGGAAGATAAATCCAACCATCAAGTTATGATGTATATTGATAGATAAAAAGGTTTGGAGAAATATAACAACCAAAAATATATAAATCTGAAATGATTTAAGAAACTATCTGATTCATTAGGTATAAAGGTACTGAGAAAATATTTTTGGTTTTCAAGATCCTTTCCATAAACATGAAAAATGGGAATAAATTCTTATTTGATTTTGGTACAATCTCACCATTATTCATGCCTTGAATTATTTCCACTTCATCTATTATTTATGTAAATGAAGTCGAGTTTTTCATTTTTGAAGTGTTATCAGATCATGCGATATAATGATAGGTCGTTTCATCTATCTCAACAAAAAGGATATAATAGGCAATTAGATATTCATAAGTCCACCTATAGTGAGATAATAAATTAATCTCATAAACGTTAACTGAAATAAAACTTATACTATCCGTAAATGGATAACAATATAATCCTTCAAAAAACTAAAAATACAAAATATTTGAAATAGCCAAACTAAATTGACTTAACATTTATGTCCCATATCTCATAAGATATTTCTTGGTTGTCACGTTCCAAACATGTGAATATTATAGTGATGTATTCTCTTGAAACATCATAATAATAGGAATTACTATTGGAACTTAGTAAAAACGTGCATTCTATAAAAATTGACTCTTTCCACACACACAAAATACCAAAAATTCTATATACTCAAACCATGATATCACTTTTCTCATCTAATAGTCATAAGGTAATTAATATAATAAAACAATTCATTATGTTCATATCACTTTCTTTCCAAAAAAATTTCGATCACTTTTCATGGTTACTGGCACCACATTCATTTGGAAAACCACAATAGGCCAATACATAGATATTCCAATATTCCATAACACTATAAAAGAGAGTCTATAACACTATTTTGGAATCCCATCACAGAAGAACTTAATCATTCCACCACTTTGTTTTCATACTCAACATCCCCAATAGTGATCACATGTGATTTTCCTTTTTCTTTGGCCTTAAGAGGTTTTTGATGTTGAAAATAATCCATAAACCTTGTATTAGATCATTGGATAGCATAATTCCCCATTTTCGTACACTTATAACCCTGATTTGTGGGATGATCACTCTTTGGATCTTTCTATTTATTCCCATTACTTTGGTAGTAAAATTCTCAATGACTTTCTTTCCCACACATAAAACATTTATAAGTCCCCTTAAGAAAATTTTCACCATGTTTCCTTCCACACATTGATCAAAAAGTAAATCCCATATTATTTTCTCTGTAATTTTTATAGTTTCATTTGAATCCTATCCTTTTTTCTTATCATTACCATGAGATAAATAAGAAATTAAAATCTCCCTTTTTGTAAAAATAATACGTCGAAGGTACATACTCAAAAATAAGTTAGTGAACTCATCCCATCCCATGGTGTCTTTTTAATATTGTTTCCCCATATTCTTGATAATGTTTCACCACAGATTCTCTTTACCTTTCATTCAATAAGTGCCCAAAATAACCCTTTCATGTTCTGACCAATGGATAATGAATAATAGCTTTTCAATGGTAAAAATATTTTTCATAGATACCTGTGGATCGATTGTTCTACTAAAATCTGGTGGATGTTGCCTTATAAAATATTTTAGATATTATTATTCCCACCTTTGGTCATTTCGATGCCTAGTAGGATTTGCAGCGACAATAACAGTATTAATTATTTGGGATACCATAACATTTGGTTGTTTAGGAGGACAATCATTGAATTACCCATCACATTTAGCATTATCATGGTTCCTATGGATTCTATTCACTGTCGAAATCCCAAAAAATAATAGCGTGAGAGGAAAAATCACACATGGAAAACAATATAATCAAGGTGGTATATTCAATCTCTAACATCTTAGGTCAAATCCTAGGTTATTCATGATCATTACTATAATTCTTGGATTTTTAACTATAGTTAGACTTACCTTTAGGGACCTCCCAAGACATAAATTAGAAATATCTCTAGGGATATCACTAATGTTTTTGCATCCTAGTTTACAATAGTAAATTAAACCCTCATTCTAATACCAAAGGTAAATGCCCAAGCTTGTCGTACACAGTAAATACATTGCATTACATTTGAAAAATACATAATACATGACACAAACAGATGCAAAAATTCCTTTTTAGTTTAGCGTCTTTGTAAACTCAGAAAATAAACTTCCAACTTGGTAAAAGATCTTCAACATCTCATATAAATTTCATCCCCTTTTGTTTTCTGACCTGAAATCATTCTTTATATACTCGGTAAAAGAAAACATAAAATGGATGAGCTTAAATGATGTTCAAGGATAAACATTGAGAACATAAAACAAACCATGAATATAAGAATGTAAAAAAACTTGAACATAATGTTTAAATATCAAAATCACGGGACATGAAATAAATATTAGCAGATCGTAAGGCATAAATCATATATGAAAAATTAACCATGATAAAATAGCATAAGCATAAAACAAGGAATTGTGGGAAATAAATAATCACATAATATGATTTCCATAGTAGACAAGGCATTGCTTCCAAGACCATCATAGTGGACAAAGTCCATTACTAAACCAGGTTTTCTTTCCATTTCATCCATGTATTACTAAACCAAATTTATTTTATGTTCCATCCCTATATTACAGAACCAGATTTACTTTTCATTCTAGACATTTATATCTCATTATATATAAATCATTACCCAATGAATTTGAGACATATATAACTACCACCCATCTCATAATGAAAAAAAATTACATGTTCCACAAAAAGCACAAATCATTCATCATGGCATAATCCATGAAATAAAATGGGTTTTATAAACATCATTCCATCATAACATAATATATTTAAAAAATTAGTCCATCATTAAAACAATAAAGTCATATTAATAATAGGTATTGAAACATAACCCTTTCTAAGAGCATCATCTTAGATGGAAAATAATTTTTATAAAACACGTGAACTTAATTCTTGGGGAAGATATCCTTTCTTCATAAAAAATGATTTCTTTTCTGAAAATATCGTTAAATATTAAAAAGAAAAGTATTTAATTAAAAATAAACATGAAATAGTGTAGAGGAATATTTATGGAAATAAGACGTCAGGAAACTATAAAAAATCTATTCATTATGTATAATTTTAAACAACATTATCCACATATTTTCTCATGAAAATTCAAAAAGTACCTTGTATGGTAAACAAAAAAAATATTCCTTCCATACTATGGAGTAAAACTCAAAATGGGTAAAAAGGTATTTAAACATACATAGAATAATACTAAAAATTTTATGAAACCATTGTTATAAAACATGGACAAGGATGATAAATATATACCCAATAAATACTTTCATATAAACAATCTTAGATAAAAACAAGATTTCCAACTTATCCCTTTCCTTAGGTATGATTTCTTCTGTATGTTTTAGGAAACTCATATTTTTTTACATGCTCTCTTTAGATCTCTTCTAAATGGAACTAGAGTTGTTCATTTGAGATTACCATCCCATATATAACATAAATAGGGATGTTTAGAAGAGAAATGGGTAGGGTATGGAAAAACATTAAATCATAATGAGTTGTGAAGATGTGAGGGAGGATGTGCCCTTTTAAAATTGAGGTGATGGGTACTTTTGGAAACATCAAAAATATTAATTTATAATAAAATAAAACCCCACTCAAAAACCTCTAAAATTTCCCAATTTCTAAGATGAGACGAGATAGGGTTTCCATCTCATCAACAAATACATTTTAGACAATTTTCTATGTCCATTAAAACCTCATCTTCTCAATTTATCACTTAGTTATTCTATTTCATTTTAACTAGGGTAAAAAATATATCAAAATATTTACTTATTTGATATAAATTATATCACAAACAAATAATTTTTAACATTTTTTACCATATAATAATTATTATATATTTTTTAAAAGTTTTATTATATTCAAATAATTTCATGAAACACTATTTTGATAAACAATCAATAGTTTCAATTTTGATACTATTCAATTTATTTATTTTTAAAAATATTATGATGACAAGTTAACTTCAAAACAAATATTTTATTATATTTCTAAGAGATGAGGGGTATCAATAAAATTCATTGTAAATTTTAATTATCAAGAAATATATATTTGTTTTAATATTTTAATAAAATTTAATTGATATCTCCATTAATAAAATAAATATCCCAACGATTATGGGTAACTATTTAATATACTAATTTTTTGAGTAAAAATTAAAAAATATATTAAAATGGAGATAAATTTAATATATTTCATGAGGATATAGTTAGTCTAATTTATATTCTTTAATATCGAACATTACAAATTTTATATTTATTAAAGTATGAATTTGAAAACATTAACATTACTTTAGAGATAAAAATATAAAGGTCATAATCAATTATATAGGGACCCAAATGGTCACTATCTTGACTTTTGTATGAGTATGGTTGATATATAAACAACCAATAAGATCTGGTCATGATATTTGTCTTTTTATGGTAATTAGGATTTTAATAAAAATTATTTCATTGATTTCTCATCAATTATTTAATTTTTACATCCTCAAAGAATAAGAGATTAATGCAAATAATTATTTCATAAAAAGTAAAAATATATTACCTTGATGTAGATAATTTTTCTATATTTCCAGGGACCTTTTAGTTCATAGGATATCACCTAGTTATCTCAATATTAAAATTATTATACTTACAAGAAAAGTTAGTTTGACATTTTTTTCACTTTCATTAGTTTTTTTAATATCTATGCCATAATCATTATCATGTGGACATTAAATAACAATTTTTAGAACATAATATTTTAATGGTATACTTTTTTTCAGAAAATATGATTTTTTCAGGTTTTTGGATAATTTTATTGTCCTTATAATATAATATGTTACACTAATTTACATGATTTACTGTTAAATGCATTAAATAAAAAATTTGTAGTTACGATTCATACCATCAAAAAAATGAAAGTAAAATATTTTCATAATTATGACCCACTAATTCCAAATATATCATCAATTATTAAAAATTCAAAACATAGATGTTGCAGAACATAATTTAGAATTAATCTCATTGTGGACATGAAAAAATGATTTTTTATTTAAAATTTAAAACATTGCAAAAGATTGAAATGTTTTTTCATATGAGTCCATTGTAAAATTAATGAAAATGAATTACAAAATATTAACATATACATATTTATTATATTTATTCATTAAAATCATTAAATAATATGATTTAATTATATAAATTATTTCGATGACTATGTTTTTTTTAGTAAAAATATAGCGTAATTTTACTATTCATCAAAATATGAAAGTTATCGGAAAAATATCAATTTTTTATAAAATTTAATATTTTATATCACAATTCTAAAGAAGAAGTTTATTTTTTTCACATTGAACTTATAAAAGTTTTAAAAACTAGATATAAAATTAGTGCACCCTCAAATTGAGGCAAAACTGCATTTTTTAGAAACAATTTCTTTTTTCTGAAAAATTGAATTTATTCATATATCATCTCTATAAAACATATAAGATGATTTTTAAACAATATATTGAATATATGAAATATATATTTCCATAATAAAATTTATCAAGGGTGATCTTATTTTTTTATAAACTCGTATAAACTTAGTCTTCCATGAAATAAATTATATCAAAATAACTTCAAATTTTGTGTAACAGAATCCAATCATAGTGTTGGAAATACCACAATCTAATCTAGTGTTTAATATTGTGAAATATTATCTTGGTTTATTTTACAACATAATAAATCAAAGAAACAAAAAAGATATATTTTATAAAAATCTCGAGGTGATACATTCTAACCCCCTTAAAATGAATTTCTCCCTCGAAATTCGTCAGCGTTATAAAATATTTACTACTTGAAATTTTCATTCATAAAAACCGACATATTGAAAAATAATTATAAAACATCATTTTAAAAAGGAAATTTAGAAACATAATGGTCCCCCAAAGTAACTCATCACCGGGATTCCACATTGGAGAACATAGGTGGGAAGTGAAAACATAGATATCAGAGAATCATACATCCAACATGTTATGATATATAATGATAGAGAAAAGGTTGGGAGATAGTTAACTAAGAGAAATCCATAAATATATAATTATTTAAGGGGCTATCTAATTCATCAAGTAGAAAGGTACTGAGGTAAATGTTTTGGTTTTTAAGATCCTTTCCCTAAAGTTAAAGTATGAGAATCAATACTTACAGGATTTTGGTATAATCTCACTATTGTTCACACCTTTAATAATTTCCACTTCTTCTATTATTTAATGAAATGAAGTTGAATTATTCATTCATGAAGTGTTAACAGATCATGTAATAAAATGAGAGTTCATTCCATTTATCTGAAGAAAAAGGTTAGCATAGGTAATCAACTGTGTAAAAGTCCACCTATAGTGAGATAATACATTAATCTAATAAACATTAAACTAAATATAACTTATACTATCGATAAATGGATTACACAACAATCTTAGAAGAAATGAAAATATAAAACGTTAGAAATAAGCGAACAAAATCAACTTAACATTTATCTTCCATATCTCATAAGGTAGTTATTTCTAATTCTTTATTAGGGTCGCATGTATCTGTTCATTAAGGACACGTAGCTGTTGCCCCGAATTCTAGATTTCCAATGGTGGGTGGCATCTGTCACTTATTTAGGGATGTTTTCTACTTGATTGAAATGGGATGATGGGATGTCGGTTCTTCCATCCGTGGATTCCTCCTCAGAAATCGTCACCTAGTCCAGGTCTCCCTTATAGATTAAGATGTTTTTTGGGAAACTCTTCCCAGTGCCATATCTTCATGGATTCGAGTTATTTACACTGCCTCTATCAGGACATTCCAAGGGGTCTGAACAGGGTAGTAACCTTCGGTCGGGGAAGTAGTCATGTTGGACATCATTGGCATGTCTTGATGCTGGAACACTGGCACATCTGGATTTTTTCCCCTTATTGTAGCGATTCTCAGGCATGCAGAAGCCTGAGGAATCCCATGTCGAATGCGGTGAATTTTATTTCATAGGAATGTATCTAAGGATTTCATCATATTCCCATGTTTAACAAAGGGTATGTCGCGAGTTTAACGTCTAGCAAAGACAGATCAGACTGATCGGAACACTAATTAGAGTGGACCAGATTAATGCAACCCCGGGAGGGAACACTGATGTTAGGGCTAATGTGTGGTTAAATTATTGATTATTGTTAAATGTAATGGGGAATGAGGTGGCATGATCCCACCGGGATGTGGTGGCCCAGGTAAGAATCAAGATGGATATTGGATGGTTAAGTGTAGGTAATGTTGAATGAGATGGAGTCAACTCGGGGGCGATGGTGATGTTGGGTCTGAGTCTCAAAGAGACCTCCTACATATCTCCATGGTAGGGAATCAATGTCCACGTGGTTCTGGATGGGGGTATAGAATCTGGGTGTGCGCAGTGGATATCGACCTGATGATATACTGGAGATTACATGCAGTTAGTAGCCGTAGGATGGTCTTACGCCATTAAGACGTACTAGGGATATGGGTCCCCACATAACGGATGACATCGGCTTACCACTGTGTTTGAGTTGACAACGACTTACTGCTAAATGGGGTTCACAATGGCTTACTACTGCTTGAGGGCACAATGTATTACCATTGGATGGAGGCACAACAACTTACTGCTAGATGGGGTTTGCAACGGCTTACCACTAGATGGGGGGCACAATGGCTTACTGCTGGATGGAGGCACAAGCTTATCGTTGGATGGGGGTACAATAGCTTACTGTTGTATGGGGGCACAACGACTAACCGTTGTATAGGTTTGAACCTCATGGAGTCTTTCCACATACCCTATCTAGAAGACAAGGATCAAATCCCATGTAGTTCGAGATGTTGGATGCAGTTTAACATCATTTTGGATGAAAAGGGGGAATCCAGTTTAACATCATGTGGGGAAAAGGTGGTCTGACATGAAAGGGTTCAGAAGTAGTGGTTGACTGGATTGAATGTTATGGAGGCTTCCTATGTACCTGTCCTTGGCAAGGATCAAATTCCACGTAGTTCTAGAGGGGTGTTGGTGATCTGACATGAAGGTGGTCGGGACTAATGGGTGTTGGGCTTGAACATCAGGGACTCTTCCTACGTACCTTTCTTTGGAAAGGATCAATGTCTGCATAGTTCTTTAGGGGTTATGGTGAGCCAACTTGAAGATGGTTTGGACCAATTGGTGTTGGGCTTGAACCCTTGGGAAGCTTCCTATGTATCATGCCTTGGAAAGGATTAAATTCCATGTAGTTCTGGAGGGGTGTTGTTGAACAGATGGGGAGTTGGTCAGGACCAATGGGTTTTGGGATTGAACCTCAGAGAGGCTTTCTACATACCTTTCCTTTTCTATGATCAATGCCTTCATATTTGAGGATGGTGTTTGGGGTTTATAATCTATGATGCTCAGAGAGGATGTCAATATCGATGCTTAATCTAATCCCACATGAGTCAAGCTCAGTGTCCGAAACAAGTGGTAGAAAAGACATGATGATCAAGTTGTGAATTGTGGGTATGTGGTAAGGGAAATGGGGCTTACACATAATAAGCATTCCAAAGAAGAAACATGAGCTTACGCATGGTTAGAAGCCCAAGAAGATGTATATTGGGACTTACTCTAGGATGAAGGATTTGGTGGTGACGAATCCCAAATGGAGAGGGATTTGGCACCAAAGAATGGAGGAATCTAGTGCCCATCCCCCTTTCTCTGGTCCTTGGCACCTAGGAAGAGAATAGAAACACGGGTGCTACCTCCTGTATGAAAATCTAGGGGATTACACAAAAGTGGTTTCCCATTCCCCGCGGACAAACACCGCTCCAAAAAAGAGGATCTCATTCCACGTGAGTAATGATTTCAGTCCCATGGAGACCAGTGGGGGTGTAAAATGTCAAATGTGAGGAACCCCGCATACAACGCATGGGGAGAGGTCAAAGTTTATCATCATGTGCGGAGGACTATGGTGCTTGGATGTTTAACATCCTACTGCTCGAATGAGGTGGGTTTACTTCGTACCCCTTAGGATGTAAAAAACTGATACCTCCCCCTCCTTGGTGAAGGGAAGGCATCAGCAATGTCATATTGAGGAGGTTTAATGGAGTGATTTATTGAGGTGTCCACATTAGTGTGGCTATGCGAAGAAGCAATAGTTGTTAGTGTGCCTATGCGAAGAAGCATGAGGTAAAGCAACATAGCGGAAAGCACCGCCTATGGAACGTTGAAATCACCTCATGAAAACTTGGAGGGTTGCATGGGAAAATGAGTTGTAGAGAAGAGGGTTTCATAGGTATAAGGCTTGGGAAGCTCCAGTGCTCTATAATGTGGAGGGGCTTCGCGAAGGGGTGTGATTCGCTATGTGAAGTGTCCTAGCCTAGGAATAGGTAATAAGTGCATATGGAAGGTGCTTCGTGAAGTGGAAAGTAATTTTTGGAGCAGTTCTTCGTGAAGAAATGGTGCCTTGAGAAGCGTAGAATTGTGTAGCAATGTGGTTCGCAAAGCACAGTGACCCTGCCTTAGCATGTGGGTCACCTATACATGGAGGGTACTTCATGAAGCATAATTTCATTATGAAAATCGGAGTCCCCTTGGGTATCTCTATCCTTCTTGGAGGCACGTGGGCTCTGTGAAGGGAATCCCTGTTTGAAGAGGGGCTGAATTTATTCAAGGAGGAGTCACTTCAAGATGCAAAAGTACCTTGAAGAGCTCATGGTTCACAAAGCAGAAATTGTTTCACAATGAGGGATCTAAGAAGGAGAATGGTTGGAGGATCCATCCTTTGGGATCGAGGGTAGCTCGATATTTGTAGAAAAGGGTTGTCGCGAAGAATATACCACTTGGTATGAAGAAAGAGATTGCTTCGCTGCGTGTTCACAAACGTCAAAGGGGTTTGTGGAGCATCATGCATCGTCACTCCGAGGGGGGGGTCACAAATGTCAAAGGGGTTTGAAGAGCATCCCACCTCGTCGCTCTGTGGCAGGTTCACGAACATCATTGGTGTTCACTGAACATCCATCCTTATCCCTCCACGGTGGGTTTGAAAACGTCAAATGGGTTCACGATGGAGGATCTTTTCACTAGTGTGTTCATGGAGGAGCTTTGCATTGGTGCGGGTCCATGGGGTCTCCGCGTAGTGGCTTCATGCAGCTGCTCTTAATTCATTCCATTTTTTCATGATCTTCCCAAATTTTGGCACCAACAAATGCCCCCCCCCCCCCTCAGACTATGAGTTGGGGATCAATTGAGGGTCAAAGTATAAGGTTGAATATCCAAAATCTCTCAGTCAATCGCGAAGTGGACTCACGAAAGAGGTTCACGAACCAGAGCAGAAACAGGTGGGTAGAGCGCGTCATGAAGCTCTTCATGGTTGGATGCACCAAGAAGTGCCAGGGGTCCTTTCCTATAAAATAGGGGAGCTTACCTCCCTTTCCTCCTTTCTATTCTCTATATTTGTTTCCTTTAGCATTCTCTATTTGCGAAGCTCCTCGTACTCCATGATTGATCTCCATTAATCGGGACTTCTACTTCATGACACACAACGAGTCGTTGACTTCATGTCAGTGCACTCTGTGACTTATGTCAGAAGGTCGGGGCCAAAATTCACGAATTTCCTTTGTGACCAACATCCGTGAATGAGATCCGTGAAATATCTTCATGATCCAAAACAAAAAACGTCCCAATCACAAAAAATAAATGGCTCACCAAGAGGCTGCCTGGGGGTCCTTGTGAATGCTACCCCGGGGGGAGAAGATGGTGAATATCTTAGGTCTAGGGGAGTTTGTTTGAAGCCATTATAACCACAACTCACTGGCGGTGTTGCTGTTGGAGATGGAAATGAACTATCCACTATGAAAGAGGTTTCCGCCATATGGCTTTGGACTGAGGGATGACCTCTTCATCCCTGAAGTGAGAAGGGAAGAACCAGATTACTAGTTCAAGAGCATTCCCTGTCTGTGCCAGTGGTTTAGGGTGACTGATAGCCATGCCCAGGAGGACTTCACACTCGTCAACGTTGATTTTATATACTGCCATTTGATCTGTGTTGATGGCAAGGAACTGTAACCAAGGGCATCTCCCCCGTTTTACCAGACTATCTTGAAGGCAGCCCTGAGGAACCCGGGGAAGGGGTGGTCCGATGAATGGGATCTAATCTAGGGTGGAAACTTCACCGATTAATGGGCCTGGGCCTACCAGATAGGTTCTCCATGTGAATAATTTAGAGCATAGCTTAGGAGAGTGGGCATATACGATGTAGTTTGGGCCTCCCAATTCCATATTTATCTCCCAATGCAGCTGATGACGGAGATGCTGGGCATATGGTCACAGAGGACCAAAACCTTCAACATTCACCATGGAGAGGTCAACATCAGAATATGGGATCTGCAATAGATATCATGGGTCCCTAAATTGAGGGAATGTATGATTAGTTCCTACCTGTTATGAGAGCATGGGAAGACCCAATGCAGATGTCACAACTGGAAATGGTGTTAATGAACCTGGTGTCTGGAGAAGAGAAGGAAGCAGTGAGTGATGTCGATTTTAGGAGATTGTTCAAGAAGTTCCTAAAATTCCAAGAATATAGGCAGTTTTCGGTGAGGCAACAAACATTCCAAAAGGGGGATCAATGAGGCAAGGATAACTCATACTGGTAGCTCTTGGAGGATAGCCTATGGAAGATGTGGGGATTCAGCATCAGTATCGAGCAGCAATAGATAGTCAGGATTTCTGCCTTTGTTGTAGTGCTCATCTTTGGATGGATCCTACCAGTGAGGGACATGAACATGGGAATGTGACCAAGCACCCTTATCATGGTGTCCATTCTAGCGATTGGAGGGCGGGTCAACCTCAGGATCCCAATGCTTAACAAGATTTACTAGATGTTGTGGTATATCAGTGAGGGGAAGAAGCCATAGAAAATATGTGGTCCATTCCACCTCCTGTATGGGGTGATAGTGGCACACATCTGGGGGTCTATGAATATCTAAACCCCATATCCCCTCTAGGATCGAACATCCACCCATCCATTTTGAATGTCGTAGGGAGATTTCTGGCCAAGCTGATCGTGCAGTTGGTGCTGAACTGGGTCTAGAAGGTAGAGTAGTTCAACATTCACCTGTTTCCATTGCCAATGTGTGTATTCACTGATGATGGTTATGGAAAAAAAAGATCATTTATCCTACCTCATGGCCTTTAGATGCAGAGTCCTGGTGGAATGGGTGGATCGTGATCCCCTCTGTGAGCCGTACACCCAAAAGAAATTTTCAAGGAAATTTTGGAGCATGCAGCAAATGACCCCGCATGACTATTTGGTGGTGTGCCACGAGGAGCACCCATGGGTGATGAGACAAATGTGGATCATGTTCACATGATAATATGGGAAGTTGTGGAACGATCTACCTCCACCCACAACCTTCTTTGGGTTTGGGATGGAGTACTCCAAAAGCTGGGAGGCGGCCAACCTAGGTGAGATGCTGAAGCAGCCAACCATCCGGGATGGTGATGGTGTGACTCCCCAACCTTGAGGCCAGGGTCAGAAAGTGGAAAGGACATCCCACATTGGTGAGTCCACTATGGTAGTGAGGCCCATACCAGTTGAGGGGGAGGCAACAACTGTGGATCCAACAGTGGCAGCGGACCCGGTGGTCCCAGAAGAGTAGAGTTATCCAGAGGGGAGGCCACCAAGGGGTTTTCACAGGATATCCACTAAGGCTATGGAGAAGTGGATTCGACATATAGGCATGCCAGAGAATTTTTACCTCCCAATGGTGTGGGACATCTTGGATGTAAACACAAAATTCCTCAACTCACACGAGATATGGAAACACATGAACTACCTCAAGATAGATTTTTTGGGAATTGGCCTCGTCAAGGCCGACATTGAAGTATCCCTGGTGGAGGTAGAGCAACGTCTGGCCTACTTGGAGGACTCCGTACATCCTGGGGTTCCCCACATCCAATGACAGAATGGTTGAATGTGTTGTTGGATCGAACATCCCCTCCGCATTTCTCGGCTATAGAATTGAAGGATCACTTCCATTTTTCCAAATAATTGGATGAGTTGTCTTTGGAGGAGGAGGCCGGGAGATTAAGCCCTTCGGGGGAGGGCGATATCGGTGACCAAGGCTCAGATCATGACGAATTTGCAGAGGCCCTTGAGGTTACATCCCAAGCCCCTTCCTCAGGGTCTGCTTACAGGTCATTCTGAAATCCTTACAAATATTTGAATTGTGCAGGAGGACCTCATACACAGAACCAATTCCTGTCATATAGTAGACACAGATGTAGGTCCTTCAGGATCTGCGCTCCCTATTATGCTAATTAGTGCGTCCAGTGGGGCTAGGACACCCGAGGTGGCTCCTCCAGTGTTTTTAGACCTCTCGTTGATATAAAGAGGGCCATGCCTCAGGGTCCTGATGGCAACAACCCAAGAACGAGACCAAGCATTCAATCTCTATAAGACTACTATACAAAATTCATGGCTACCACCCATCGATCAAGTTAATTGACATCTGTGCACTGCTTGGTATGTATAGTTCTTTAAAGGGTGTGGGCTTCCTTGGTGAGGTTGGTTGGTACTTCTAGTAGTTCTTTCCCCATGGGAATGTCAGTGGTTCTAGAGAAATATATCTAGACCGACCATGAGGCAGTGTCCTCGATCACTGGTGGGGCTGTTAGTAGGGTTGGGCCTGAAATTATTGAATTGGGATCCGATAATGATGATCAGTCGGACAACATGGGTTCTTCCATTCCAGTTCCGACACCTGATGCAGACCCTACTAACGAGTTCTTGGGGGGTTCTCTGTATATCAGCCTGCCAACCCCGTGGACTGGGACGAGACAACTTATAATGAAGAGGATATAAATATAGTATGTCACCGGTCATCGGAGATGATCATGCACTTCATCGATGACACCCCTAAAGTACAATGGATAGACCAAATGGAGAAACTTCATTCACGACTGCATGAATTGGGTACTGGGGGAGTGAATTCCCATCGTCCCCACATGATTGTCTGAGATCTAACGGTGGAGAAAATTCGGGAGTATGACCGTGGCCATGGCATGGTTTGGCATCAGAGAAAATCAGTAAACATCATGAGGCTCCAGGATGTTGAAAATGAGATTCAGCGGTAGCACATTTGGGATGATGAACATTATTCTTCCATCAATGTACAGTAAGAGATTATATCACGGTTGAGGGCCTAGTTGGCAGAGGTCGAATAGCGCATGAAGGAACCATACGAGGATATGACCATTATCTGATCAAATGAGGAGTGGGCCTACACATCAGCTGACAGACTATGCCCCATCACTGTAGAAGAGGACTGAGAACTGAACAGGCGATAGTGAGTCATGGATGCCACACGCCAGAGGGTGGCAAAGCTGCAATGTTTTTTATGGGTTCAACCCATCCATGGGAGGTGTCGATCATTAGGTATTGCGATGCATATAATTTTTCAACACACATTCATTCTATGAATATTTATGCTAGATATATTCATGAGCTATGTTATTCATTTTTATTGCATTTTCATTATATTCATGGAACCTCCGTCGATTAGTCCCTAAGATCACGTGGGTCTGGCCCAATGTGAGAAACAAGGGATTACCACCTTATCATTCCACCCAAATATACGAGTGAAAACCATGTTTTGGGAATATGAGGTTTGAACCAAAAATCTGGATTTTTGAGAAGGGAGAGGCCCGACTAGAGGATGAAGCTCTCAGATCATCCGGGTCATTGCTTTCCCATTGTTCTCTAGTGCATGAGTGGGGTAACACCAGGGGAATTTCAATTAATCAGAACATAGTGGGTGATGTGTGTGAATCACGACACCCAAAATTTGGAACACTGTAGGGATGGCGTGACAAAGAAGAATAACTATTGACCATGTTCGAAACACAGAATCCTTATTATGTTAGCCTGAATTGGGGATAACCAATGAGGGCTGAACGCTGACCATGTTTAAAAAATTGGGCTTGAATCGAAATGTCATCCATTAGTTTTCTAGAACATTGTCCCACGATAGTAGGTGAGCCATAGGCTAAGGATCCATACTATTATGGGGTTCTTTTATATGTGAAATAGGACAAGGGTCTAAATAAAGGGAACGCAAAGCATGGAGTGTGGCGTGATGGTTTGTTCGATTGGAGTCCAACACTCTAAGAATTATGACACGTTGGTGAAGACCCATTATGTGGGTGCATCGGTCTGATCAGGGATCATACCTACTTCCGAATAGGACCTTTTGGTAAGGACTATAATTACTTGTATTTTTACATCATACCAATAAGGATGATGGATGTGTAGTTTAAAAATATTACAATGGGGATGATGCACATAGTTTAAAGGTCATACTTCTAGGACCGAGATGAAGCTCAAGGGAGAAGAATGGTTAATGGCCCTATGGATGCGCCTGAGGTGGAATGTCTGACCATCACTATGTATACCATAAAGATGAGAATCATGCCAAACTTAGTTCTTAAGCACTATGTGGTAGGAGGCCAACACTGATAGGGGAAATCCTCTCTAGGAAGGGATCTGGTACTTCCCATGACTAATAAGGGGCATCCCGAACTAGTTCAGTGTATAATTGCAGTTTAGTTTCATGAATCTAGGAAATGTGGGCTCGTGCAGTTTAACATCATATGATAGGACGGAATGTGAAAGGGATGATCCCAGGAAAGGACTATGTGGTGCGGTATCTATAAACTAGACATGAATGATGACATAAGGGGTCCACACTGCACCACGTATCCTTGGAGGAAGTTATTTAGGTCATGGGTCCAAAAGTGAATGTTAGACTAGGCCTGAGACAAAATGCTCAGTCCTTCCAATGAACCCCATGAGGATGAGAATCATGACATACGTAGTTCTTAGAGTGCAGTTTAACGTCATGTAGGATTATGAAAGGCATGTGTGGCATGGTTGCACCAGTACACGCCCTACCAGAACTATTAAGCCTGTGTGAGTCATGATTGATTTGGGAAACATGGAGTAATTATGGGACTTTCCTAGCACCAGAAAAAACATGTTAGGGGTGATGGGACGCTAGGTGAAGGACATCCCAATGATGTTGACCCACCAATATAATGCACTTATTTTCACAAAGGAGTAAGGCTAAGTATGATGTAATTCCACTTGAACATAACACTACTAGAAATTCGGGCTATAGACATGGTTTCTTAAACTATGGCTATATTTGGTGTGGCTATTGTCCTAAACTTATAGCCACGGTTTGGAACCGTGGCTATAGGTCTAGAGCCATGGTTTAAACTGTGGCTCTAGGTATATAGGTACTGTTCAAACTATGGTAATATCTCTATAGCCACGTTTTTAAACCGTGGAAATACTAGAAGAGGGACACTATTTGTTACCATGGTTAGAATCAGTGGCAATATCCCTATAGCCACGGTTAAAAACTATGGCTATAGGGTCTGAAAAACCATAAAACAATTCCCCCCACCCCCTGCACACCCCCCTCAAGTAGCCCACCCCTCTGCAGAACCCTCCCTCTTGGACACTGGACACGCCCATCTTACATAAACCCCCTGGACACCCCCCCACCCACCCACCCTGCAAATCCACCCTCCTAGACAGACCCTGTACACCCTCCCCCCCCCAGACAGACCCTAGACACCTTCCCCCAGACCCTGGACACCCCCCAGACAGACCCCGGACAGCCCCCCCTCCTAGACAGACCCTGGGAACCCCCCGGACAGATCCTGGACACCCCCCGGACAGACCCCAGACACCCCCCCCCCCCAAGACAGACCCTGGAAACCTCCCGGAGAGACCCTGGACACCCCCCGGATACACCCTAAACACCACCTGGACAAACCCAAGACACCCCCCGGACAGACCCTAGACACCCCCCGGATAGACCCTCAACACCCCCTGGACAGACCCTGGACACCCCCCCCCCTAGATAGACCCAGGACACCCCTAGAACCTGGACACCACCCAGACAGACCCTGGACACCCCCAGACCTTGGACAGATCCCACTGGACAGCCCATACCTCCACTCCCCTGGACAGCCACCCCCACCCTCCTAGACAGACCCTGGAACCCCCCCCCCCCCACTAGAACCTGGAAACCCCATAGTCCTGCCCCCCCCCCTACACATTTCCCCTCCCCCTTCCCCTACCATCCCCACTTGCACCCCCCTACCATCCCCCACTTTCACCCCCCTGCCAGCCCCCTCCCCCTGCCAGTTTCCCCCTGCCCTTACCAGTCCCCTACAAATTAAATTATACATGAAAGATAATTACATAATAAGAATTACACAAATCCAAATATAAAAAAACATAAATACACTTAGGAAGGTTGTGATTTCCTTGAACCTAACTCAGGACAGGGTGGATGTCCAGACAGACCTAAAGGCATGCAGTGGTGAAGAAACTAACACTACAGACCCTTTGGTGCCTCCACCACAAAAACGCCTGCAACCTAATGATGTCATTTTTTACCATGTCAATAAATCATGGGATGATATCATTGAACAAGGGAAAACTGCTATGGTCCAGTCATCAGAGGATAACAGAGCACAAAAGTTAGGTCCAAAATTGGTAGGATATTCCCTGGGGAAATCCTCTGGTAATAAAGAAGGTTCCTTGAGATGTTTTTTGAAGTCCCATCCTCTTCTATTGTCAAAAGATATTCTGAACCTACCTCTTTTGTTGTTAGAAAGGGTGAGAATTACACTTCTGATTCTCCTACCACAAAGCAGGATGGTTCTCCTACTTTTCAACATGGAATGCATATTGGTTCTGCTTATGTTTTAAAGGTGGAGGCCAAGACTATCTTAGGAGACAGCTCCCCACCTGATTATCACTTCCTAACAAGTCTACTTTGTCATTTAATCTGTAAACTTCTCTTATGAGAAATGAGACACAAGACTGTCCCCATGTTTTTCAGCCTCGAATGCAGATTGATTTCGACAAGAGCAATGAGATGCAGTTGACACCCTCTAACCCCCCTGTTGGACCCCCTGAACAGCTTCGCCCTGCTGGACCCCCTGGATAGCAGCCCCCCCTACACATCCATTGCACCCCTATTGGACCCCCCTAGACAGCATCCCCCCTACACTTCCCTTTCCCCCTACTGGACCCCCATGGACAACAGCCCCCCTGGTGGACCCCCCTGGACACCCCCTAGACAGCAGCCCCCCCCCCAACTGAACCACCCTAGATAGAACCCCCCCCCCCCCCCCTCTGCTGGACCCCCCCTGAACAGTTTCCCCCTACTGGACCCCCTAGACAGATTCCCCCTGCTAGACCCCCCTTAAATGGGAATAATATTTTTCATTAAAAAAACTAATCTTCTGGGTATCCATTTCAAATCTGCAATAATATATCATGATTTTCATAGGAGATAAAATCATGTTTTTTTGGAAAAATTTATAAATTAAAAAATTTGGCATAGGTGTGATGTGGTGCAAATCACTCACCAATACAATCTCACACAGGTAACTCGCCCACCCAAGGGACCCCGCCTAGGCCATTCACCCAATTGACCTCATGCAGGTCACTCACCCAATTGACCTCACACAGGTCACCCCAACTATGTACTTGTGTCATGAAGAAAAGGGAATACAATGTGTATGTGAGAAAAGTAGTTGTAGGAATCTTTCAAAAAAAACTAGGATGATGAAAATCTGTGTAGAAGAAAATAACTAGGATAGCTGAAGGGTGGCTAACATTGTTATAAGTTGATAATAAGAGACTTCAATCCATTGATGATATTTATAAATGCACGAACACCTACACTGGTGGCATGTGCAGCTAACCTTCATGGACTAACTGCATGAACCTCCAATGAAAGACTGCATCATGACATACTTTTGAGGCCCAGCCATCAACATTAATCCCTTGCATGGTACTAAAGATGTTATTTTCTTCAAGAACAATCACGAATGTAAATAAGAATCTAGAGACCAAAAGACAAATAATATTTCAACATCTGTATTTCATTACTTAAATATTAGACCCTCTTCTTCCAATCAGATCAAATTGTGAGGGTTTTGTTTTACACTCCCATTTCCATATGAGTACGTCTACATTCAAAATAGAATACCTCAAGTAATGGGGACGTTGAGAACAAAAAAAAATATAAAAATCAATCGCCCAATAAATCCCAACAAAAGACCCAAACAATGCCATCACGCAGGGCCTGATTGTGCAACCCCGAACTTGTGCAAGTCATCATAAAAAGGAATATCTGTGCCAACACCCAGTGAAATAACCTTTGATAGAACCATGTGCAAGACATATACTTCTCCTTGGGTCCCATACACATCCCTTTCACCCCTTTCACACACCACCTTGCACACACTTTCCCCCCTGCTAGACCCCCCTGGACCCCCCCCCCCCCCCCCAACTGGACAGCAACCCCCCCCCCCACACACACATCCCTTGCTATTGATGTTTCTATCAATGATGTTCCCAGTGAATATCTTGATGTTGTATATATTTCAATTCAATAATTTCAGGGCATGGATGTTGCTCCAAATGACTGAATTACTCAATGATGTTATAGTTTATAGAACTTGTTGATATCTTATATCTTTTTTACCAATTCATCGAGCATGAAAGTCCACTAAAACCCACATTTGGGTCTTGATAGGGATATTAAATCGGCTTTTAATACATGTGATCATACAAGCTCATCACTTCCTGCAGACTTGCATATTATGACAAACCTTGCCTTGGTAGTTTTAGCTACAGGGGATACTCTTTTGGACCCCACTATAGGTAATAAAGCACATCACATTTACAATGATATTTTAAATGGTAAGAAGATTGACAATGTCCTTTCTTCATACCCTTATTCTTCTTTGGTCTGTGAATCAAAATATGTTGGCACACTACTTGACAGACAAGATGACCAGACCAAGCCAATTTTGAATAATGATTCTAAGTAGAACAAATGCAAGCCTCATGGGGGTTTACACTTGATCAGTGACACTTATGTGGAGAATACCTTTATCTCTGAATAGACCCCTTAACCTCCACATGGTTAGGATAGTGCATCTCCCAAGGAGATGGCCATGGCACTTGATGTTCTGGGTGTTTCAAAGACTGCTCTGTACAGTTACCCAAATCAAAATTCGGTTTCCTTAGGTTTGTAAGATTAGAAAGATTCCAACCCAAATCTGCCTATTGAATTGGTCAAGAATTAGAGGTGTATATTTTCATCTTTTCAAGAGTAACTAAACCTGGTGGACACACCACAGATTTCCCCAGGTTCTAGAAAAAAACTGGAAAAACATTCAGGTAATTCACATGACAACCTTGCTAAAAATATTTCAGGTACATCTCCTCCCCTTTTTGTCAATCATACTATTGGTATTTCTCAGACTTCATATAACATTAATATGCCTACTAAATCTGAGAACCTGATTACTCATCAAGATGTTGACCATACCGCCTGTATTGGTAAGGACTCTATGGAATTACTGCTGAATAACCCCTGCATTGATTCCTCTAAGGGTAATAATAAGTTAGGAAATTCAAACAGTTCCCCAAATTCTTCTAAAATAAATCAAGAAAATACAAAGATCCAAAACACTACTAAAAATATCAGAATATCTTCTATCCACAAGGGTTTGTGAATCAAAAAGGGAGTTCTTACTCCAAATTTATGTTTAAATGAAGATCCTTTTTTATTATTGTCAGGGTATTTCTATATCTGACACCATTAATGTTTTAAAAAGAATGGTTAACACCCACTTTCCAATTTGGTTTTCTATCACTGAAAAAAAGTTAATTTTTCTTCTAGATTCCTTTATATTTTAACATGGTTATTCTTTTACTAGCACAACAAAAAAATTCCTCTTATGTCGATTCTCTCTAGTTTTTTCACACTCTTCTATCCAAAATGTTAACATTTTTAACATATTGGAGCAAGCCTTCATATGTGATTTTGTTTTTTATGGCTCTATTTTTTTTTTTGATCTTTTGTTTATTCAATCATAAATATCAAGATAAGAGGCCCCTGTGGGATGACCTCACCCATCTAGGTTTCTATATTAAGACACCTTGATTTATAATTGGGGACTTCAATGCTATACCCGATTCATGTGATAAAATTGGTCCCTCACATGATATGATCTCCACAAGAGAATTCAAAACCTCTATTGAAGACAAAAATGTTATTTAAATAAATCTTATATATTCCAAATACACTTGGTATAAAAAGGCTTACAATATTTTGGTTGCCTCCAAATTGGATATAGCCTTTACAAATGTATTTCATTAGATAAATGAGACACCATCTCCACCACCACCCTCCACAATATCCACTCTTATCATCATCCTATTTTGTTTAATGTGTCCAACAAAATTTTGAAACTCTCTCTCCCTTTTAAGTTTAACAATTCTTGGTTCTCTAACACTGAATGAAGGTGGAAGGGGTTGGTGCGGGATGGAACTGGTACGGGCTGAGATGTAGGTGGTGCAGGCTGGGATGTTGGAGGTCGGGGCAGGTGAGGGCTGGAACCGGTGGTTGGGGCTATTTTGCTGGCGTAAGAGGGCTGGCATGAGTTTTTTGCATGAAGCTGGGGGGTGGTGGTTGGGGTGGTGGCTGGTGAGGGATAGATTGCAAGTGGATGGGGCCTGGTGCAGGCTCGAATGCAGGTAGAAGGGGGATGGAATGTTGTTGTAAGGAGGCTGGTTTCAGGTGCTGGGGGGATGGTGCGGGATGATTCGAAGGTGGCAGGGGGTTGTTACGGGCTAGAAAGCTGGTGGAAGTGGGCTAAAATGATGGTTGAATGGGGATCATGTGGGATGGATGTCATTGGAGTAGGGCCAAATCACGGCATTACCACAGCGTGACCGTGGTGTGACCGCGGCGTGTCCGCGGTGTGACCGCGGCGTGTCTGCGGTGTGTCGGTCCAGTCTAGCGACATCTGTGGGGCAACATCTTCCAACTAGGAGCGAAGGGAGCGGGAGGAGGTTAGGAAAAATTCTGGTCATTGCCCTGCCGGCAGAAATTGTGATTACTCAGTCTCAACATTGATCACAAGACTCATGGAATATTATCACTACGAACTGTCATGGGTTGTCGTCCTGATGCAGGGCCAAATCATGGCGTGACCGCGGCCTGACCGCGGCGTGACCGCGGCATGGCCACGGCGTGACGGCGGTGTGACCGCGATGTGACCGCGACGTGACAATGGTGTGTTGGCTCGGTCTAAAGACATCTACGGGGAAGCATCATCCATCCAGTAGCAAACGGAGTAGGTGGAGGCGGGGAAACATTCTGGCCATCACCCCGTCGGTAGATATTATGGTTAGTTAGTCTCAACATTAATTAAAAGACTCATGGAATAATATCACCGCTAACTGCCGTGGGGTGTCATCGTGGGGCAGGGCCAAATTACGGCATTACCCTGGCATGACCACGGCGTGTTGGCCCAGTCCAGCAACATCCACAGGGCAGCATCTTCCGGCAAGGATCGAAGGGAGCGGGAGGATGGGTTTTATGAAAGACTCAAACCAAATCTAAACATGATACAAATAACTATCACTACTCTTTGGTTTAGAAGACATTGCACCTCCGTTGGAGGGGTTTAATTATATAATCATGGCATTGCTTTATCAGACAATTCATTTAATTATATTTAACATTTACTCTAAAACTCTTTAAGTACAAATCAAATGCAATAATTTAAGAGGCTAGATCAACATAACTATCACTATGAGTTTTCGAAGACAGCACACCTTTGTTGGAGGGGTTTTATTATAAAAACATGACTTTATTTATTAAATGAAACAATTGTATTAAAGAACACTTATTCAAGATATGCAATTCAATATAATTAAGCAGAATTATGAAAGAAGCTAAATTAAATTTAAACCAATCTTGATTTAAAGAGGCTGGAAGAGGGATCCTACCTCAATGTGGAACCAAACAGTCCACTTCGGCTCTTGGAGCTTTCTAACTAAATTTTGTTTCTCCCCCACTGGGTATATACACCTTCACACACATGCAAGGACACCTAGCCCCTATGCACACACCTGCATGGCTATGAGCATGTGCAAGGGGATCCTTGCACATATGCTTATATGCATATACCAATCTCCACTCACATGAGTATGAATTTATATATATTTACCTGGGAACATATCATATTTAACACAACTAAAAGAAACTATTAACTAAAAAAATAAAATGACCCACTGCTTGAAAATATACCCTTGCTTCAGTCTTCCATGATGTTGTATTTCTCCAAAATCGAGTGTTACACCATCATGTCACCTTGTAAGCATGATAAAAACCCTTCATGAATATTGATTATACTGAATATATTGAAAACATAAATGTTTGGTACAAACTATTGCACTAAAGTGTTAAAAAAATTACAAATTATTTTAGACACTACCTATAATTATCTATGTGTGGGCTTGTATAAGGTGAGATAGAAATGTCAGCTTATGAAAAGTCACTATGTATAATTATCTTTAGAGAACATGACTTGTGTGACATTAAAATTAGGTTAATATTATGTGTTATGTGGTTAGACCATGTAATAATCATTAAGAACCAATTATAATTTCATAATACCAACTACTTAATCTTCTAGTCATATTTAACAATATGAAACATATCTCTCAAAAAACATGGTCCTCTATTTTTCAACATCATGAAAGATTCCTACAATTTCTACATTTTAGAACATGATCTTGTGAACCAAGCACACAACATAGGTCTAATACCGCTAAGGGGGTTGAAATGATGAAAAAACCCTTATTTGTTTTATAGGAAACAATTAGAATCCCAAAATTCTAAGAACACCATACAAGAAACCCAACACTAAGATGTATATTACATAAAGAACAAATTTATATACCTTTCAGTGGACTGTACTTATAAAAAATTCATCATTCATATTTTTAATGAATATCCCTCAAAAGGTTCAAATTGAACCTCTCTCTACATAGTGTATCTACGGGCCAACATGAATAACTCAATTATCAAGAAATATTTTCCAACATTCCCCAATAAAGTGTTAAAAAGTTACAAATTATTTTAGTACATATGTAAAAGATTATTATTTAAGGATTGATGTAGTAATTTTTCAAACAAACCAACCAAATAAATTTTTGTTAAAAAGTTACAACCTATTTAACAAATTAGTGCACAATGTGCATGTAGTCTAGACAAATAAGTGGAATTTATGGGGTAATTAGAGGGAATTTATCCATGTAAACATGTTATAATCTCAGTCACCAATGATCTTTTCATCTTCACTATAGCGGTAAAAGCATCTATCCCATATTGGGTGTCTGCAGACCTGTGTTAAATATGGGGTGCGAAGGAATTTAATTAGAAAATTCACCAATTAACAATAGATTTATCTCTGATCCTATGCAATTTGATGGCACCATGAGTTTGGAATAGACTACCTATAGCTGGTGGTGGGATTGGATTAAAACATTATCCATCTAGAGTTCTTCTTAATCTTTCAGCATCTCCTACTCAAATGAATCCACCTGCTGAAGGAAAACCCATAAAATAGGGGGATAACCCTAACTACAGGGATGCATTTCTAATAGAGGTCCATCCACACTACTACCATAGTGACAGTGAATTATTATATTGGTTGTGAAATTTGGAACAATATCTTATCTAAAAATAGATTCATTTAATTTCCAACATCCCTACTATATTAATCTGTACATAGATATTATGTAAATATATGGAATAAAGTTAAATATATGTACACATAAATTCAAAAATATCTGTAAAAATTTATTAATATGTACACGTTCAAGACATTCAATCTCTTTACACATGTATGGTGTTGAATCCCCCTAACATGCAAGCATCATTTAAATTTTTTTCATGAAATTAGTATAATATTGCTCGGTGTCAGTTTCTTCATGTTCCTGACATAAAATGAAATCTTATATACTGTCATGATTTATATTTTTTGAAATCAATTAATATAACAGTTTGGACCCAATGTAATAAATGTAAAAACAAAAGAGGTGACCTAATGTGAAGATGTTGTGAAAATAGGTACAGATTTCAGATTTCTGGGCACATCTGGATGTGTTTCTTGAATAAAATATCAAAGTGAAATCATTAAAGCAATGAAATTTTTAATAATTTAAACTTTTCTAATCCACAAGAAAAAATCATAAAAACCACAATTGAATAACAATGCTAATAAAAATAGTGATAAAAAATGATCAAACATAAAGCATAAAATTTAGAATCTATATATAACTTTGGGATAATTCAACTTCATTGGAATTTCAATTAACTTTAGAAACATATAACATTCCAACAAATTTCCAAAAAATAATAATGAAGATAGGCAATTCCAATTGAGGACCTATATCAAGAAGCAATAAAACCAAATACTCAAGAGGAAAAAAATACAACCACGTATACAGTAAATGAATCCTATATAATATTTTCAATTTTAATGATTGTTATGGATAATATTACAATAAATATTAATTGATAATTGAAAAATAGTCGAACTACATACCTTTTATATAATTCTTCCCACCCAGCCATTTTGTATGTCACATTGTAATAGCATTGTCAATACTATTTCCAATGATGGTTGTCCTGAAATCATAATTCACATTAATGAAATGATAACTATACCATGTAATCATTAATTACAAGAGTATACGTGTTAATTTTAATCTATAAAATAAGATGATATAGCAATTTCACCATTTTCAATTCCATTGATGTTGGAAGATGAAGCAGAATCACCTAAACTGTAGAATTAAACATGAAAATTATAGATTTCATAAATGAAATCAATTAAAATGGAATTGGAAAATATAAAAAATTAAATGAATATAAAATAATTTTGAAAATTTTAATGATTACAATAGATAAAATAACAATAAATATTAATTGATAATTGATAAATAGCCGAACTACACGCCTTTTATAAAATTCTTCCCATCCAACCCTTTTATAAGGCACATTACAATGTCATTTTCAATACTACTTATAATGATTATTGAGCTGAAAGCATAAATCATAGTAATTAAATGATAACAATATCTTGTGTTTATTAATTACAAGATTATACATATTAATTTTAATCTTGAAAATAAGATGATATCACAATTTTACACTTTTCAATGCCATTGATGTTAGAAGATGAATAAGCATCACCTAAACTGGAGATTTCACCCCTACATTGAAAAAATTAAACAACCAAACATGAAACTATATCATATTATCAAAATGTGAGCCATCGGATAAATTGCATATTTGAGGATGCAGTTGAGTAAAAAGAAAACTTTTCATGATGTAAAAAATGGTGTGGTAAAACCATACCTTTGGCGATGGTGGATAATTCGACACCATTATGGAGGGCATGGAGCATCATATCAGATGAAAGTCGATTTACCATAAAAAGAAGGCTATTGCACATGTCAGAGGAGGGTGTGGAGAAGCAGTAAAAATTGAGTGTGTGTCGTAGCAAGTCTTGAAGAAAATCATGAGTCAGAAATTCCGAAGTAGGGGATGGAGTATACATAAGTTAAAAATTGCAGTTGGTACAGTAGAAATACCTGATGGAAATCATGATGGGGAAAATGGTATAAAAAATCATTACCTCTTGAATTTTATATTCATGTCAATCCCAATTTCATGTCGTGGGAGAAAATAAATTGCATCGCTTATGTTTTCTTGTTGGTTCTCTGCTATGGAATGCATCCATATCCTACACACCAATAAAAGTCATCAAACTCACAATATGATAAATCAAACTAATAGAGGGGTCGCCTAAAGAAAAAAATTGAAAATTGGAATACATATCGTCGGAGGTGTGCCAAAGGAGATAGAGGGGCTACCTCATAGCAGCGTCATCGAGGAGGTACGATGGTCACGTCGGAGGAGGATAAAATTAAATATAATAATAATAAAACTTAATTACAACATAAACAATATATAGAAATAGTTAGAAACACCGCAATACAATTCAGTATTAAAATAATAAAACCTCATTGCATAATAAAATTACACATATTAACAATCCAAAAATACAATTCACATCAATATTGAGTCTGAATATCAGAATCATCAAATTCATGATATCCCTCATCCATGCCTCCTACAAAAACACCATAAGCACCTCTCATGCCACCAGCATCATCATCGACATCAGCATCGGTACCGACACCAACACTGGGACCTGCTCCGACTATAGCTCCAGCTCCAGCTCCGGCTCCGACAATTGCTCCGGCTCCAGCTACAGCTTCGAATCCACTAGAAGAACTCATCGACAACAAAAATGCATCAACTGATGCAGCTGATTCTAGTGAAAGTGTAGAAGAAATGGCAGAAATAGCTTTCTTTATATTTTCAAATATCACCTTTTCTACTTTTTGATTTTCTACTTTGATCGAGGAATTAATCTGTTCCACTGTGACCAAACTGTAACAACCCAAGATTTTATGAAAAATATTCTTTTTAATTTCACTAATGTCTTGTGTTGTACGCTACACCAAAAGGAGCTTGCACAACACGCATCTTTTACTTGCATTTCATTACACGCAATCGCAACCTTCCTCGATAGCGTGTGTAGTACGTAATACTAAGTTTCACAAAACAATGATATGCTATTAAAATATTATTAAAACTAGCCGTTATGAATAGTAATAAACACTTTTTAAATTTTAGAAAATTTAGCTCTAAAAATGCACTTCATTTTTGGATTCGGAGTATTGAATTTAGCCTAAGGTGAAATTTTGGTACTTTTCGGATAACTTTCATATTCTGATGAATAGTGAAAATTACTAAATTATAATTAAAAACAACTTTTTTAATCGAAATAATTAATAGTGATAAATTATTAATTTGAGTGGTTTTAAAGTATATTTAGAATATATTTTTACAATTTAATACAATGTTGGTCATTTGTTGTAATTTCACATTTAAACCAGACATAAACAAGTGTCAATCTTTTGATAGATATTGTTTCTTAAAAACACGCTCTTTATTTTTACAGCGGGATTTAATTATAAAATTAATTAATGCAACTTCTATGATATGAATTTGGTAAAATAGACTCATTTTTGAATTCGGAATATGAAATATAGCTTAGGATGAAATTTTGGCATTGTTCTGAAAAACATCAATTTTTGATGAATAGTGAAACTACTAAGTGGTAGTTAAAAAAATTAATTTCTTCATAAATCTTAATTTTACCGCTTCTGTGAATGGAATTTCAAAAATCCGAGAGACACGGTTGATGTCAGTATGTAAAATGTGGTTCAATGAGATGAAAATAATTTTTGGTGAATAGTAACTTTTTACTTTTATTTACCACGGTTAAAAGTAAATAGGGTAATTAAGGGTAAAAATGATATTATTATTACCCTAACACATGTCCTAATTCTATTGGAAAAGTGTAATTCGACCAAAAACAAGCTTAGGAATAAAATATGACCATTTAGGCCCACTTGGATTAGATTAGGACATTTATTATTATTTAATTTAAAGAAGAGTTAAAAGAATTAAAATCAAAGTTTATTTACTAAAACATTTTTAATATAGGGTTGTACATAAGATCAATTCGATTGTAAATATTCATTAGAAATATAAAACGATTTCCTACATGATGATATTTTATTTATAATTTTTAGACTTTAAATAAATTAATTTATTTATGACACAACGATGATGCAGTAATTACCCTTTTAAGGAAATATTAACATAATTGATGTTATAAATGCTCAAATGAATGTAATTTGAGACTTTTTATGACTTACACTAATTTTCTAGGTTCCTATGATATATTAGCGTTGATTTAATCAACTTGGTTCGAACATATAATTCTGTTATGACTTTCACAAAAATCATATATCAAATAATGTCAAAATTGACACAAAATAGTTTTTAAATCAAATATTATATTATTAATTGTTATTTTATTCCTAAAAATCTAAGGTTCGGCCAAATGACTTAGATAAGGATATATATATTAATAATAAACAATTTGGGGTTCGTTTGTCATGTTATAGTAAGTGTATTAACCATATAGTAAAAGAAAACAAAAAGACACGGTAAAAGTTAAATTATTTAACTTAGAGTTAAATCTAATTGATAAGGTTAAAATAATACCCTAAACTTGTCTAAATCCTATTGGATGATAGGATTTCGACCCATCCCCACTTTAGCTTCGAAATAAGACCCTTTGGAACCATTATAAACCGATTTTGACTTTAATATAAAATAATATTTTGAGATATTCCTAAGGTGCCCTTCTCCTCCCTTATAAAAGGGTACCTCCTCCCCCTCCTCCTCACA
Source organism: Viscum album (assembly GCA_963277665.1). NCBI lineage: Eukaryota > Viridiplantae > Streptophyta > Magnoliopsida > Santalales > Viscaceae > Viscum > Viscum album. The sequence continues at coordinate 1,691,262,565 of OY728153.1, read as the reverse complement.
CAAATTTGAGCACTCAAGCTCTGCCAACCCCTTCCATTTTCTCCTATCCACTTCCCTAGAATAATCCTAGAGGTCCTGGTCTTCTTCAAATACTAATCTTAGTTCGCTAAGTGGAGGATTCAAAGAGGCGTTCCAAAGAAGAGGTAATATCCATTACCGATCTTTTCAATTTCTTTCTTCTTCAACTTCTTCTTCTTTAGTTGTTTCATGATAAAGTAATAACATCAGTATTTCTTATATACTGATATGTTATTATAAATATGAAACAACTCTAATTCACCTTCTATCCATCCTACGGAAAAATGAAATCACCGCGTGTGCGTACGTACGGAATACCGTCTCCACACCGTGGTGTAATCTATTTTCCACCACCAACTTACATGGATGGGTATAATGGTGTAAAGAATAACTATACATAGTTATTACAACATCATATTTATTCTGATATATTGTATAATCCACTCCAATTCAATTCAATATTTATGTAAATGATATCATCGCTCGTGCGTACGTACGGACTACCGTCTCCACGACGCGATGAGATTCATTCTCCATGTTAACCATTTAAAAATGATTATAAAGTATATATAAGAAATAATAATGAAATATATGACATTATAAAGCTACTGGATTTATGTATATATATATATTTATGTCATCTACTTACTTCCATTCAAGACAATAAGGAAAGGAAAACAGCGTTCATGCGTACGTACGGACTACCGTCTCCATGAACGGTGTTTTTCATTTCATTTATCTATCTATTATATATATATATATATACTGAATATATATGATATATAAATCATATTTTATATTCGGGAAGTATGTAAATCATGATATAAGTAATAATAATGTCAAGAACAACAAGTCAAAACACCTACGGTAAATAAAACGATTTTACCCAAAACGCTTCTTTAACATGAATTTACAAAAGAACGGGTAATATAAAGTCATAAGTGGACCATATATGATACAATAACAATGAATATGATTCTGGAATAAGTCAATAACATGATTTAAATCGTTATACAGGAGGTTCGGACACTTACAAAGCAAGTCGGACCTAAGGTAAGGAAAATATCACAATCTCATTTTTCTCCGAGATTGTTTATTCGTAAGTATTTATTGGGGTGTATTTTATAATCCACATCCATGTTTCATCAATATGTAATATTATTTCCATCCACCTACAATTTTTTAAATCCATTTTTACCCTTAGGTGAGTTTTTAGTAATATGTATGAAAGGAATCTTTTGTCGTTTTTCGTACAAGGTACTTTTTGACTTTTCCGACAAAAGTACGAAGAATGTTTTTTTTAACTTATACGGCATGAATGGATTTATAAAACATTATTTCCAAGAAGTTTCCTTTACAAGTATTCAAGTTTATTTTTAATCAACTTCTTTTATTTTAAAATTGTGTGACATGTTAAGAAAGGAAAAGTGTTTTTGAAGTAGAAATGATATTTTCCTCAAGAATGGAGTTCAAATGTTTTATCAAAATTATTTTCCATCTAAGATAATATAGGGTTCTGTTTTTATCTCTATTATTACATTGATTTGATTATGTTGTGAGGGAATTATTTTTATGAAGTCATTTACCTTATATGATTTGTTTTATGATGTCATGATGTTTCAAGAATCCCATTTTGGTTACATGTGTTATGCGATGATGTATGATTTATGATTATGTGGCACACATAAGAAAGGATTCATTATAAGATGGGTGGGACCTATATCTCCCTCCAATGCATTGGGTAAAGATTTTATATCTCATGAGATAGACATGGCTGGAATGGTAGGTTATACCGGTTCAGTGAAACAGGACTGAAACGAGGGTTACTCGATTCAGAAAGGGACTTTGTCCACTAAGATAGTCTTGGCAATGAGTCTTGACTAACAAGAAATTATTCTCTATGATTATGTGTGAATGCCACAAAGTTTCATGTTTTAAGTTATGATTATTGTGATTACATTTCACTGCAATGATTTATCCCATGTTATGAAATTATGATCTCTTTTGCAGGTTAAGATTTCCAAAAGTTATGTGCTTGTGTATATGATGTGATTGATATTTATTTTGTTTACCCTTACTGAGCATTTGAGCTCACCCTTTTATGTTTTCTTTTCCCCAGGATATAAAGAAAGGTTTTAGGTAAAAAAAGGTGAAGATCTTTATGGGAGATATAGAAGATCTTTCACCACGATTAGAAGATTACGTTCCGAGTTTCCAAAGACACTAAACTATTACGATCCTTGTGTGTGTGTTTTTGTTATGTACCAAGTATTCTGCAAAAGTAATGTAATGTCCATGTACGTCAAGCTTCGGGTCTCTACACAAACCATATCCGATACTCGAAGAAACGTTGTAAGTAGACCAGTATCGAGATGGTATAATCTTCTTCCCAGGTCAACAACACAGTATTCCCTGATTCTCATCTCCTAATACCAGATGTAGATTATTATTCGGGCCTAAATTGTCAGGCTCCTTTTATTCCAATGTCTCCAAAGTATTCTGTCGATTGATATATAACATAAATTAAAATGATAAAATAATATATGGAATTAAATTTAGTCAAAATAAATGAAATTGAAATATACATACAATCTCCTTCTCAGTGTCAGTATTTGGCACAGTACCATCTTTATTTTTTCTTCTTATACAAAACAAAGTAGAGCGAGGAGCGCGACCCTCGATATTTTATTCTTTTTTCTTGAAAAAACAAAGAAATAAATCAAAATTGGAAGTAAAATAAATTACACTAAATGAAGATAAATATTTTAAATATTAAATTACATGTGTTTGCTCAATATCTAAGAGTGAAGTGTGTCCATGAGTATAAACATGTTTAATTACACTATTATTTCATTTATTTCTATCTGATTTCTCTTATAAACAAATAATTATATAATTTCATTAACATAAATAAAACTCATTTTCAAATAAATAAATGAATATATATATATATATATATATTTAAAAAATACCTTATACTCTTGACTCTTCCAATATATGATCATCTCTTTTTATTATGATATTGGGAAATCATAAATAACTGGTACTTCTTCATGCTCCATGACAACTCTCTTTTTCCAACCAATATATAATTCATACTTTTACGCTCACCACATTTCACATAAATCCATTAAAATTGTAGCCTTGACATTTTTTCCAACAAGAAATTATATCAGAGCTACAATGGAAAAAATATTTGTTATGAAAATATTATAAATTAATATATATATATATATAAGGTGATTAAAATTACTTATCCAGATCTCTTCCAGGGCATTGTACTTTATTTGTTCTCCAACTTCCCTCCAACTTATTGGTTTAACCGGAATGATATTGATGTGTCTAGAAAGTGTTCCCATAACACATTTACATTCCGTACCATTTTTTAATTATAGATTTGTCCTCATTGTATTCAAACATGATTTTCATGTGTCGATTCCAAACCTCTTGAATTTTTGTGCGGCCTCGTCGTATGGTGGAGACTAGAGCTAATCATGAAAAAGTTAAAAGGGATAATAATATATTTGAATTTATCATTAAACACTAACGGTAATTTTTAAACGCATACCGGTATATGGGAGATTTGTTGACCACTGAAGTGCAGCGTCTAGAGGGGGAGTAGCGTCTTTGGTAGGTGGGCTATCTACTGTAGGAGTACTCTGTAGAGTAGAAGGATAACCCTATACAGATGAGGTTGGATATGTATATTTATATGGTGGTGGTATATATGGGGGTGCAGGGCCTTGTACAGTGGACGGTGGGAATGGAAAATAAAGAGGGATGGGAGTCTGAGAACTACCATTCAATGTGGGTGCGGGCAGAAAGGGATATGGATAATGTGGGTATGGATAATATGGATGTGTGATAATGGGAGGATTTCCTTCTGGTGACTCAAGAAACATAGTAGTAGGCTGAACTGTAGAATCAATACCCCCCGCTATACTATCAGCCTCGGTAGTATAATTCAACCATCTCCTCGACGAAGTAGCCTAAATTAACATGGATGATAAAATTAAATGAATGATAACAAGATAAATAATATGAAAAACCATAATATTCAAAAATAAATTACACTTACAGTGTTTTCCAGATGAGACATATTTTGTTCATTTCTTCGTATTCTTCTATTTCTTCTAATATCATCATATTCAGACATTTTGACCTGGAAATTTAAAATAATATTCTCAAAAAAATTGAAATATTGAAAAAAGTTAAATAATACAATTTTATCATAATAAAATGAGTTAAATTTTCAATGTTATATTTATATTGATAAAATATACTAGTTAATTTGATATCATGTATAGAAGTTTAAAAAAACACATACAATTTTGCGATAATTTCAGGTAAATACTTACAAATGTATCAACGTTATTTGTGGTCTATGACAATTTCTAGTTCACATTCTGTTCTAGCAATTGATTCATCTGTGTCATCAAATGCATCATTTGAATAAATACTGACAGGTTCATCCAAAACATCATTCTCATCCATGTCTTTGTCAAAAATATGTCTAGGAATGACATTAACAATAACCCCAAATTGTTGATGTAACGGGTCAGTTATATAATACACCTGTCTAGCCTGTGATGCAAGAATATAAGGTTCATCGGTGTGAAGATGGTGATTAATATCAATCACTATAAATCCACAGTTATCAATATCCATTCCTTGTCATTTCATTGAATCAAACCACTTACATTTGATCATTGCGACGCGATCATGTGCATAGTAATCTAATAAAATGATTCTTTCAACAACACCATAATATGATATATTTTCTGACCGAGGTTGTCTATCTGATGATCTTGCATAACAATCTATTATGGCGCTTATCGTCACACAATCATGCTGTGTTGCCATTTTTTTACACAACTATTTATAAAAAAATTAAATCCATTGAAAACCATTGTTTTACAATCACATACCACGTCGTTTGGACTAAAGAATAATGCTCTTACTTCATCAGATACTTCATTCATTGGTAGATTTACAACCTAAAAGATACCAACATTTAATATTAAACAAAGACATGTGATTATGTTATAGGAAGAAAAAAAGTTTCTATTACCTTTGAATTTAACCAAGCAGCAAATTCTTTGATGTGCAGCAGTTCCGTCCTCTTAATAGATGGAGAGTGATGTCTCTTTTTTATAATTTCAAAATGTTCTCTACAAATATTAAAGCTTAAAAATGTCAGATTATATGAAGAAATAACATAATGAGAAAAATTCATATTTATTAGATTACTTACTTGATATAATCATCAAACATACCACAGTTGAATAATATTGTACGATGAGCCATTTCCCACTCTTCCCTTCTTGAAGTACATAACGAGTACGATCCAGATATCCCCCCTATTTGGAGAATTGAAGGAAATGCTGGCTCAATAGGATCATAATTCTCATCATCAGTTCTCATAAGTATATTAGACCTCATGGAGACGTTATCCAAGTACGATTAACAGAAAACCATACATTCTTGTGATAAATAACATTTCACAATAGAGCCTTCGGGGTGATATTTATTTCCCACATAAGATTTCAATGTAAACATCATTCTTTCTATAGGATACATCCACCTACTCAAAACAGGACCACCAAAAAGAACTTCTATGGGACGATGCATAGTCAGATGTTACATACATGTGAAAAATGACGGTGGGAAAATTTTCTCCAAGTCACAAATAATAATCGTTTCATCTCTCTACAATTTCTGAACAACACTTTTGCTCAGTATTTTGGGACAATGGACGTGATAAAAATGACATAACTTAATCACATAAAATCTAACATTATGTGAAAGTAAATGTCGAATGGAAATAGGAATCAACTCATATAACAAGACATGGTAATCATGGGTTTTAAGAGATTTTAGTTTCAAATCTTCTGTACTCACCCATTTCAAAATATTACTTGAATAACCATCTGGATCCTTTTAACATTCCAAGACCTAAAGAAATTGTTTCTTCTCCACATTTTTCATCAAATAACAAGAAATACGGACTTTCCAATTATTTTGACCAATTAACTCAGGATGAAGTTGTACTGTTATACCCTAATCCATCAAATCACGACGAGACCGCAAATCGTCTTTTGTTTTTCCTTCAACGTTTAAAATAGTAGAAAGTAACATCACAAAAATGTTTTTCTCAATATGCATTACATCCAAACAATGACGCAATAAATTCGATGTCCAATACGACAACTCAAAGAACATTCTTTTCTTTCTCCAATTGTTATTGGAATTCGATTTAACATTATTTTGATTTATGATATTTGATTGACATTTTCCAAGAACATAATTCAAATCATCAAGTTCTATAACAATATAATTCCCTGAAGTTTGTTGAGGTGTCTCATCTATCTCAACGGAATTATCGGACTATCTTTGATTTTTCCTATATGGACGATCCGTCGGTAGAAATCGCTGATGCCCTATAAAGCTGAAAGTTCCTCGAAACCTTAATCTTCATAAATGTGTATTTTTTATACAAATAGGGAAGGATAATTTCCCTTTAGTACTCCAACCAGACATCATTCCATAGGTATGGAAATCATTTATTGTCTATAATAAAGCTTCACGAAACATAAAGTACTCCTTCTTGAATTCGTTGTACGCTTGTGCGCCAACAATCCAAATCACCTTAAACTCTTCTATTAATGGTTGCAAGTATATATCAATATCATTTCCAGGATCACAAGGTCAAGATATAAGTATACTCATGAAAGTAAACAGATTCTTCATACACATACATGAAGGAAAGATATAAATGTGATTGAAAATAGGGCAAGTACTGTATGCAGTATGCATTTGGTGAAATGGGTTTAAACCATCACAAGATAATACCAATCTAACATTTCGTGGGTCAGCTGCAAAATCAGGATGTAACCTATCAAATTTCATCCAAGCCAACCCATCCGTAGGATGCAATATTTCATCATTATCTTTATTTCTTTCATCTTTATTCCATCTCATATTCTTTTCCATTTTTTATTACATAAAATGTTTTTGAATACTGTGAATTAAAGGGAAGTTCCACATCACTTTCTTTGGTATGCGAGATTGTGTTCCATATTTTTTAGTCTTCCACCTTGATGTGCCACACTGTTTTCACTGACTTAACTCTGTATTTTCCTTCCAGAATAGACAAATATATTTGTGGAAAGAATGAATCTTAATAAATGAAAATCCAAATTTTTAAAACAACTTTGATTCCATGTAATTATTTTCTAGAATATATGCATCATGAGGAAGTAAATCCTAAATAAATTTAAGGAGATAGTCAACCTCAGTAATACTATACCCATACATTGCTTTTCCATGATATAATCGCATGAAAAACTCGTTTTTTCTCATCTTTCTGTGTGCCTCGTATAATGGAGTATTTGCATCTTCCATCAGCTTTCTAACACTCTCAAGGTCATCATTGTAACACCCCGAGATTTTATGAAAAATATTCCTTTTAATTTCACTAATGTCTTGTGTTGTACACTACACCAAAAGGAGCTTGCACAACACGCATCCTTGACTTGCCTTTCATTACACGCAATCACGACCTTCCTTGATAGCGTGTGTAGTACGCAATACCAAGTTTCACAAAACAATGATATGCTATTAAAATATTATTAAAACTAGCCGTTATGAATAGTAATAACCACTTTTTGAAATTTTGTAAATTTTATTTTTCAAAATGGACTTCATTTTTGGATTCGGAATATCAAAATTAGCTTAGGGTAAAATTTTGGTAATTTTCGGATAACTTTCATATTTTGATGAATAGTGGAAATTACTAAATTTTAATTAAAAACAACTTTTTCAATCGAAATAATTAATAGTTATAAATTATTAAATTTAGTGGTTTTAAAGTATATTTAGAATATATTTTTACAATTTAATACAATGATGTTCATTGGATGTAATTTCACAATTAAACCACTTATAAACAAGTTTAAATCTTTTGATAGTTATTATCTCTTAAAAACACGCTATTTGTTTTGACGACGGGAATTAATTTTTAAATTAGTTAATAAAACTGATATGTTTTGAATTTGGTAAAATAGACATCATTTTTGAGTTCATAATATCAAATATAGCTTAGGCCTAATTTTTGGTATTTTTCTGAAAACTTTCAATTTTTGATGAATAGTGAAACCACTAAGTGGTAGTTAAAAAAACTAAATTTCTCATAAAAATTAATTTTACCGCTTCTGTGAGTGGAATTTCAAAAATCCGAGAGACACGGTTGATTTCAGTAAGTAAAATGTGGTTCAATGAGATGAAAATAATTTTTGGTGAATAGTAACTTTTTACTTTTATTTACCACAGTTAAAAGTAAATAGTGTAATTAAGGGTAAAAATGATAATATTATTACCCTAACACATGTACTAATTCTATTAAACAAGTGTAATTCGACCAAAAACAAACTTAGGAATAAAATATGACCATTTAGGCCCACTTGGATTAGATTAGGACATTTATTATTATTTAATTCAAAGAAGAGTTAAAAGAGATAAAATCAAAGTTTATTTACTAAAACATTTTTAATATAGGGTTATACATAAGATAAATTCAATTATAAATATTCATTAGAAAGCTAAAATGATTTCCTACATAATGGTATTTTATTTATAATTTTTAGACATTAAATAATTTAATTTATATATGACACAACGATGATGCAGTAATTATCTTATTAATGAAATATTGATATAATTGATGTTATAAATACTCAAATAAATATAATTTGAGACTTTTTATGACTTACACTAATTTTATAGGTTAATATAACATGTTATTGTTTATTTAATTAACTTTGTTCGAACTTATAATTCTGTTATGATTTTCACAAGAATCAATTACTAAATAGTGTCAAAATTGACATAAAATAGTTTTTAAAACAAATATTATATTATTAATTGTTATTTTATTCCTAAAAAAATCTAAGGTTCAGCCAAATGACTTATATACGGTTATATATATTAATAATAAACAATCTCGGGTTCGTGTGGCTTCTTATAGTAAGTTTATTAACCTTATAGTATAAAAACATAAGAAGACACGGTAAAAGTAAAATTATTTAACTTAATGTTAAATCTAAATGATAAGGTTAAAATAGGAACCTAACCGTGTCTAAATTCTATTGGATGAGATTATTTCGACCCATACCCACCTTAGACTCGAAATAAATCAATTTGGAGCTATTTAAAACCGAAGTTGACTTTATAATAAAATAATATTTTTAGTTATTCCAAAGGTGCCCCTCTCCTCCCTTATAAAAGGACACTTCCTCCCTCTCTTCCTCACACAACATTGAGCCTTCAATCTCAGCATACCCCTGAAAAAATCTCTTCTCCACTTCCCTAGAAACATCCTAGAGGTTCTGGTCTTCCTCAAAGACCAATTTTAGTGCCCTAAGAGGAGGTCTCAAAGAGGCGCTTCAAAGAAGAGGTAATTACCGTTACCAATTCTTTCACCTTTATTTCTTCTTACACTTCTTCTTCTTAGGTTGTTTCATTATGAAGTAATAACATCAGTATCACTAATATACTGATATGTTATTATAAGTTTGAAACAATCATAATTCACCATCTATCCATCCTACGGAAAACGAAATCACCGCGCGTGCGTACGTACGGAATACCGTCTCCACGCCGTGGGGTAGTCTATTTTTCCACCAACACCTTACATGGATGGGTATTATGGTGTAAAGAATAACTATACATAGTTATTATAACATCATAATGATTCTGATATATTGTATCATCCACTCCAATTCAATTCAATAATTATGGAAATGATATAATCGCTCGTGCGTACGTACGGACTACCGTCTCCACGACACGATGAGATTCATTCTCCATGTTAACCATTTAAGAATGATTATAAAGTATATATAAGAAATAATAATGAAATATATGACATTATAAAGATACTGGATTTATGTGTATATATATGTATGTCATCTACTTAATCCCACTCAATTCAAAAAGGAAACGAAAATAGCGTTCATGCGTACGTATGGCCTACCGTCTCCATGAACGGTGTATTTCTTTCCATTTATCAATACATTATATATATGTATATTCTGAATATATATTATATATAAATCATGTTTTATATTCTTTAATTAAGTAATAATGATCTATGTAATCATATGAATAATTACAAGTTAAAACACGAACGACAAATGAGATGATTTTACCCAAAACGCTACTTTAACATGGAATTTACAAAAGAACGGGTAATATAAAGTCATAAGTGAACCATATATGATATCATAACAATTAATATGATTCTGTAATAAGTAAATGACATTATTTAAATCATTATACAGGAGGTTCGGACACTTACGAAGCAAATCGGACCTAAGGTAAGGGATAATTGTGCAAATCACATTTTTATCCGAGATTGCTTATTCGTAAGTATTTAATGGGGTTATTGCTATCATCCATGTCCATGTTTTATTAAAGTGTATTCATGTATGTTTAAAGTAATTTTTACCCATTTTTACTTTTACCCCATGGTATGGAAGGAATCTTTCATTTATTTACCCTAAAAGGTACTTTTTGACTTTTTCGACAAAAGTACGAAGAATGTTTTCTTAACTTATACGGCATGAATGGATTTCTAAAACATTATTTCCAAGAATCTTCCCTTACAAGTTTTCATGTTTATTTTTAATCAAATTCTTTTAGTTTAAAATTGTATGACATGTTAAGAAATGAAAAATGTTTTTGAAGTAGAAAGGATATTTTCCTCAAGAATGAAGTTCAAGTGTTTTATAAAAATTATTTTCCATCTAAGATAATAAAGGGTTCTATTTATATCCCTATTGTTACATGGATTTGATTATATTGTGATGGAATTATATTTATGAATTCCTTTATCTTATATTAATTGTTTTATGATGTCATGATGTTTAAAATTCCCATTTTTATTACATGGGTTATTCAATGATGTATGATTTATGAATTTGTGGAACACATAAGAATGGTATCATTATGAGATGGGTGGGACATATATCTCCCTCCAATGCATTGGGTAAAGATTTTATATCTCATGAGATAGACATGGCTGGAATGGTAGGTTATACCGGTTCAGTGAAACATGACTGAAACGAGGGTGACTCGGTTCAGAAAGGGACTTTGTCCACTAAGATAGTCTTGGCAATGAGTCTTGACTAACAAGAAATGATTCTCTATGATTATGTGTGTATGTCACAATGTTTCATGTTTTAAGTTATGATTATTGGGATTTCATTTCACTACTATGATTTATCCCATGTTATGAAATTATGCTCTCTTTTGCAGGTTAAGATTTCCAAAATGTTATGTTCTTATGAATATGATGTGATTGATATTTCTTTTGTTTACCCTTACTGAGCATTTGAGCTCACCCTTTTATGTTTTCTTTTCCCCAGGATATAAATAAAGGTTTTAGGAAGAAAAAAAAGGAAGCTCTTTATGGGAGATGTTGAAGATCTTTCACCACGATTAGAAGATTATATTCCGAGTTTCCAAAGACACTAAACTATTACGGTCCTTGTGTGTGTGTTTTTGTAATGTACTAAGTATTCCGAAAAAGTAATGTAATGTCCATGTACGATAAGCTTCGGGTCTCTACAGTTGGTATCAGAGGAAAGGTTTAGTCAACCTTTGGAAACTAGGATGCGAAAACGTTTGTGAGATCCCGAGAGATATTTCTAAGGTATGTCTAGGGATGTCCCTAAGGTTAAGTATACGTATAGGTTATAGTACTAGAATTACGCTAACGATCATAGAATTAAACCTAAGATGTTAGATATTGAGGATACTCCCCCTTTATTATGTTGTTTTCCCTAGCATGATTTTTGCCTCTCACACTATTCTTTTTGGGTTTTAGATGATGGCTGGAACCCGAAGGAACCGTGTTGATCAATGCAATGGACAATGCAATGATTTCCCTCCTGAACAAACAAATGTTATGGGAGATGGAGTGAAAAATCTTATTTCTATACTTACACAAGCTATGAATCATTCTGAACTTCCAAATGAGCAGAGAAGGGAACAATATTCTACTGAGTCCTTCATGAGGAAACATCCACCTTCTTTCAGTGGGTCTTCCGATCCACTTGTTGCTGAACAATGGATCAGTACCACTGAAAAGATATTTTCAGTTCTTCAATGTTCTGAACATGATAAAGTCATCTTAGCAGTATATCATTTGGAAGGTGAATCTGATCAATGGTGGAATCTTATCAAGAATACGAGGCCAAGAGATGAAATCGAGTCCATGGAATGGGACGAGTTCAAGAACTTGTTTTTCAGTAAGTACTTCCCTCGTATTATTCGAACAAAGATGGAAACGGAGTTTCTTGAGTTGAAGCAGAAGGATGATGAATCTGTTGGTATATACGAAGCGAATTTTACAAGACTTGCAAGGTATGCATTTGGCATTATCATCCAACCTGAATGTAATGTTGATAGATTTTTCAGTGTCTTAAAACCAAGTCTTCGAAGGGCATTAGCTATAAGAGACTTCAGTAGCTATGAAGAAATTGTGCGTTGTGCTGTCAAGGTAGAAATGGAAGTTGGTGTTACTTATCCATCTCATAGTTTTGACAAGAAACGAAAGATGGATTTCAAGGAGAAATATCAGAATAATGGTGAAAAGAAGATGAATGTTTCATTATGCTCAATGTGCGGAAAGAAGCATGGTGGATATTGTCTTAATTGGACTAGAAAATGTTTTAAGTGTGGAAAATAAGGTCATCGAGTAGCTGAGTGTCGAAGTAATGGAAAAAGGGTTTCTAATGATGTGAATAAAGCAAACACTGCATAGAACGCACCACCAACACTTCAATGCTTCAAGTGCAAGGAAATGGGGCATTATGCTAATAAATGCCCTAATCCAAGGGTTAGTGATGATCGACATGAGCAACCACTTAAGGCAAAGGACAAAGGAAAGTCACATGCGATCACCATTGGAGATGTTGAATATGACAACGATGTGGTCGAATGATTAAGTGTTTATGTAATGGAATTCCAAAATAATGTTGTATATAGTATCGTGGAATATTGGAATATTCATGTATTGGTCTATTGTGGTTTTCAATAATTTTATGGTACCAGTAACCATGGAAAGTGATTGACATATTTTTGGAAAAATAATGATATGCGCATAATGAAGGGAAAACGAGAAAATGAAATATTTGACAGTATTCATGAGCCCATGATTGATATAAGGACTAAGTGATATCATGGTTTGAGTATATAGAATTTTGAGGATTTTGGTATGTGGAAGGTGTTAACTTTTAACTGCATTCATGTTTTCACTAAGGTTCAATGGGTATTCATTCTTCTAGAGAATACATGATTAAGGTATTCACATGTTTGTAATTTGACCAACAAGATATATCTTATGATATATGGGGGATAAATGATGGCATTCACGTGATTGTTCTGTAACATTTCAAGTAATAATTTTCTTTATAGTATGAGCTTGGACCGAAGTATTTTAGATAATCCTAAAGATTAGAATGGATTATGTTGGACATAAGTTAGGATAAAACGTTTTTCGATATTATTGATGGGATGTTATAGTAAAATAGCTTTAGAAAAAGGACAACCTGCAGGACGGGCGACAGCCCATCGCGTCGGACAAGGTTGTGGGAATCGAACCCACAACCGAAGTGTGACTGGCCTTTATCGCCTACCACTGGCCTACAGGAATTCCCTATTTAGTAGAAACAAGTTTTTTTTATTAAGAGGTATGATAAATGAAGTATAAGTCCATTTTAGGAACCATATATGATTAATCTCACTAAAGAATGAATTATGTATATTTAATAACTTTTGCTAACCTTTTGTTTGAGATAGATGGAATGACCTGTCATACTAACACTTCACGAATAACAAATTCAACTTCATTTATTTAAGAGATGAAGTGGAAATTTTTCAAGGCACGAACAACAGTGAGATTTTACCAAAATAAAGTAAGTATTTATTCTAATTGAAATTCTTCAACTTTAGGGAAACGATCTTGAAAACCAAAAATGTTGTCCTAGTGCTCTTATATCTGATTAATCAGATGGTACCTTAGATCGTCACAAATTTATGGATTTTTGATTGCTAGCTTTTCCATAGCCATGTTCTCTACCACTCTCCATCAGAACTTGATGGTTATATTTCTCTTCCATATCAATATTTTAACCTATGTGGAAACCCAGTGATTAGTTTATTTGGGTAACCATTACGTTTCATACTTGTGTTTTTAAAGATTGGTTTTGGTATTCCTTTTTATGATGTGGGTTTCTATTAAAGAATCTTCCGAATAGTAAACCATTTATAACCCCAACGAATTTCGAGGGCGAAATTCATTTTAAGGGGGGTAGAATGTAACACCCCGAGATTTTATGAAAAATATTATTTTTAATTTCACTAATGTCTTGTGTTGTACGCTACACCAAAAGGATCTTGCAGAACACGCATCCTTTACTTGCCTTTCATTACACGCAATCGCGACCTTCCTTGATAGCGTGTGTAGTACGCAATACCAAGTTTCACTAAACAACGATATGCTATTACAATATTATTAAAACTAGCCATTATGAATAGTATTAACCACTTTTTGAAATTTTGTAAATTTTATTTTTCAAAATGGACTTCATTTTTGGATTCGGAATTTCGAAATTAGCTTTGGATGAAATTTTGGTAATTTTCAGATAACTTTCATATTTTGATGAATAGTGGAAATTACTAAATTTTAATTAAAAACAAATTTTTCAATCGAAATAATTAATAGTGATAAATTATTAATTTTAGTGGTTTTAAAGTATATTTAGAATATATTTTTACAATTTAATACAATGATGGTCATTGGATGTAATTTCACATTTAAACCACTTATAAACAAGTTTCAATCTTTTGATAGTTATTATCTCTTAAAAACATGCTATTTGTTTTGACGACGGGAATTAATTATTAAATTAGTTAATGCAACTGATATGTTTTGAATTTGGTAAAATAGACATCATTTTTGAGTTCATAATATCAAATATAGCTTAGGCCTAATTTTTGGTATTTTTCTGAAAACTTTCAATTTTTGATGAATAGTGAAACGACTAAGTGGTAGTTAAAAAACTGAATTTTTCATAAAACATAATTTTACCGCTTCTGTGAGTGGAATTTCAAAATTCCGAGAGACACGGTTGATGTCAGTATGTAAAATGTTGTTCAATGAGATGAAAATAATTTTTGGTGAATAGTAACTTTTTAATTTTATTTACCACGGTTAAAAGTAAATAGGGTAATTAAGGGTAAAAATGATATTATTATTACCCTAACACATGTACTAATTCTATTGAACAAGTGTAATTCGACCAAAAACAATCTTAGGAATAAAATATGACCATTTAGGCCCACTTGGATTAGATTAGGACATTTATTATTATTTAATTCAAAGAAGAGTTAAACGAGTTAAAATCAAAGTTTATTTACTAAAACATTTTTAATATAGGGTTATACATAAGATAAATTCAATTATAAATATTCATTAGAAATCTAAAATGATGTCCTATATAATGGTATTTTATTTATAATTTTTAGACATTAAATAATTTAATTTATGTATGACACAACGATGATGCAGTAATTATCTTATTAATGAAATATTGACATAATTGATGTTATAAATACTAAAATAAATATAATTTGATACTTTTTATGACTTACACTAATTTTCTAGGTTAATATGACATGTTATTGTTGATTTAATTAACTTTTTTTTAACTTATCATTCTGTTATGATTTTCACAAAAATCAATTACTAAATAGTGTCAAAATTGACATAAAATAGTTTTTAAAACAAATATTATATTATTAATTTTTATTTTATTCCTAAAAATCTAAGGTTCGGCCAAATGACTTAGATAAGGTTATATATATCAATAATAAACAATTTTGGGTTCGTTTGGATTCTTATAGTATGTTTATTAACCTTATAGTATAAGAACACAAGAAGACACGATAAAAGTAAAATTATTTAACTTAATGTTAAATATAAATGATAAGGTTAAAATAGGAACCTAAACTTGTCTAAATTCTATTGGATGAGAGGATTTCGACCCATCCCCACCCTAGCCTCGAAATAAATCAATTTGGAGCTATTTAAAACCGAATTGACTTTATAATAAAATAATATTTTTCGTTATTCCAAAGGTGCCCCTCTCCTCCCTTATAAAAGGACACATCCTCCCCATCTTCCTCACACAACATTGAGCTTTCAAGCTCGGACAACCCCTGAAAAAATCTCTTATAAACTTCCCTAGAAAAATCCTAGAGGTTCTGGTCTTCCTCAAAGACCAATTTTATTGCCCTAAGAGGAGGTCTCAAAGAGGCGCTTCAAAGAAGAGGTAATTTCCGTTACCAATTCTTTCACCTTTATTTCTTCTTCCACTTCTTCTTCTTAGGTTTTTTCATTATTAAGTAATAACATCAGTATCACTAATATTCTGATATGTTATTATAAGTATGAAACAATCTTTATTCACCAACTATCCATCCTACGGAAAATGAAATCATTGCGCGTGCGTACGTACGGAATACCGTCTCCACGCCGTGGTGTAATCTGTTTTTCCACCAACACCTTACATGGATGGGTATTATGGTGAAAAGAATTACTATACATAGTTATTATAACATCATAATTATTCTGATATATTGTATCATCCACTCCAATTCAATTCAATAATTATGGAAATGATATCATCGCTCGTGCGTACGTACGGACTACCGTCTCCACGACGCGATGAGATTCATTCTCCATGTTAACCATTTAAGAATGATTATAAAGTATATATAAGAAAGAATAATGAAATATATGACATTATAAAGCTACTTGATTTATGTTTATATATGTGTATGTCATCTACTTAATCCAAATCAATTCAATAAGGAAACGAAAATAGCGTTCATGCGTACGTACGACCTACCGTCTCCATGAACGGTGTATTTCTTTCCATTTATCGATCCATTATATATATGTATATTCTGAATATATATTATATATAAATCATGTTTTATATTCTATAATTAAGTAATAATGATCTATGTAATCATATGAATAATTACAAGTTAAAAGACGAATGACAAATGAGACGATTTTACCCAAAACGCTACTTTAACATGGAATTTACAAAAGAACGGGTAATATAAAGTCATAAGTGAACCATATATGATATCATAACATTGAATATGATTCGGTAATAAGTAAATGACATTGTTTAAATCATTATACATGATGTTAGGACACTTACGAAGCAAATCGGACCTAAGGTAATGGATAATTGTGCAAATCTCATTTTTATCCGAGATTGCTTATTCGTAAGTATTTAATGGGGTTATTGCTATCATCCATGTCCATGTTTTATAAAAGTGTATTCATGTTTGTTTAAAGTCATTTTTACCCATTTTGACTTTTACCCCATGGTATGAAAGGAATCTTTCTTTTATTTACCCTAAAAGATACTTTTTGACTTTTCCGACAAAAGTACGAAGAATGTTTTTTTAACTTATACGGCATGAATGGATTTTTAAACATTATTCCAAGAATCTTTTCTTACAAGTTTTCAAGTTTATTTTTAATCAACTTCTTTTAGTTTAAAATTGTATGACATGTTAAGAAAGGAAAAATGTTTTTGAAGTAGAAAGGATATTTTCCTCAAGAATGAAGTTCAAGTGTTTTATCAAAATTATTTTCCATATAAGATAATAAAGGGTTCTATTTCTATCCCTATTATTACATGGATTTGATTATGTTGTGATGGAATTATTTTTATGAATTCCTTTATCTTATATGAATTGTTTTATGATGTCATGATGTTTAAGATTCCCATTTTTATTACATGGGTTATGCAATGATGTATGATTTATGAATTTGTGGCACACATAAGAGTGGTATCATTATGAGATGGGTTGGACCTATATCTCCCTCCAATGCATTGGGTAAAGATTTTATATATCATGAGATAGACATGGCTGGAATGGTAGGTTATACCGGTTCAGTGAAACAGGACTGAAACGAGGGTGACTCGGTTCAGAAAGGGACTTTGTCCACTAAGACAGTCTTGGCAATGAGTCTTGACTAACAAGAAATGATTCTCTATGATTATGTGTGTATTCCACAATGTTTCATGTTTTAATTTATTATTATTGTGATTTCATTTCACTACTATGATTTATCCCATGTTATGAAATTATGCTCTCTTTTGTAGGTTAAGATTTCCAAAATGTTATGTTCTTATGAATATGATGTGATTGATATTTCTTTTGTTTACACTTACTGAGCATTTGAGCTCACCCTTTTATGTTTTCTTTTCCCCAGGATATAAAGAAATGTTTTAGGTAAGAAAAAAAAGGAAGATCTTTGTGAGAGATGTTGAAGATCTTTCACCACGATTGGAAGATTATATTCCGAGTATCCAAAGACACTAAACTATTACGGTCCTTGTGTGTGTGTTTTTGTAATGTACTAAGTATTCTGCAAAAGTAATGTAATGTACATGTACGATAAGCTTCGGGTCACTACAGTTGGTATCCGAGGAAAGGTTTAGTCAACCTTTGGAAACTAGGATGCGAAAACATTAGTGAGATCCCTATAGATATTTCTAAGGTATGTCTAGGGAGTTCCCTAAGGTTAAGTATACGTATAGGTTATAGTACTATAATTACACTAACGATCATATAATTAAACCTAAGATGTTAGATATTGAGGATACTCCTCCTTTATTATGTTGTTTTCCCTAGCATGATTTTTGCCTCTCACACTATTCTTTTTGGGTTTTAGACGATGGCTGGAACCCGAAGGAACCGTGTTGATCAATGCAATGGACAATGCAATGATTGCCCTCCTGAACAAACAAATGTTATGGGAGATGGAGTGAAAAATCTTATTGCTATACTTACACAAGCTATGAATCATTCTGCACTTCCAAATGAGCAGAGAAGGGAACAATATTCTATTGAGTCCTTCATGAGGCAACGTCCACCTTCTTTGAGTGGGTCTTCTGATTCACTTGTTGCTGAACAATGGATCAGTACCACTGAAAAGATATTTTCAGTTCTTCAATGTTCTGAACATGATAAAGTCATCTTAGCAGTATATCGTTTGGAAGGGGAAGTTGATCAATGGTGGAATCTTATCAAGAATACGAGACCAAGAGATGAAATCGAGTCCATGGAATGGGACGAGTTCAACAACTTGTTTTTCAGTAAGTACTTCCCTCGTATTCTTCGAACAAAGATGGAAAAGGATTTTCTTGAGCTAAAGCAGAAGGATGATGAATCTGTTGGTATATACGAAGCGAATTTTACAAGACTTGCAAGGTATGCATCTGGCATTATCATCCAACCTGAAAGTAAAGTTGATCGATTTTTCAGTGGCTTAAAACCAAGTCTTCGAAGGGCATTAGCTATAAGAGACATCATTAGCTATGAAGAAATTGTGTGTTGTGCTATCAAGGTATAAATGGAAGTTGGTGTTACTTATCCATCTCATAGTTTTGACAAGAAACGAAAGATGGAGTTCAAGGAGAAATCTCAGAATAATGGTGAAAAGAAGATGAATTTTTCCTTATGCTCAAAGTGTGGAAAGAAGCATGGTGGAGATTGTCTTAAAGGGACTAGAAATTGTTTTATGTGTGGAAAATAAGGTCAACATGCAGCTTAGTGTCGATGTAATGGAAAAGGGTTTCTAATGATATGAATAAAGCAAACACTGTAGAGAACGCACCACCAACACTTCAATGCTTCAAGTGCAAGGAAATGGGGCATTATGCTAATAAATGCCCTAATCCAAGGGTTAGTGATGATCGACATGAGAAACCACTTAAGGCATAGGACAATGGAAAGTCACATGCGATCACCATTGGAGATGTTGAATATGACAATGATGTGGTGGAATGATTAAGTGTTTATGTAATGGGATTCCAAAATAATGTTGTATATAGTATCGTGGAATATTGGAATATTCATGTATTGGTCTATTGTGGTTTTCAATAATTTTATGGTACCGGTAACCATGGAAAGTGATTGAGATATTTTTGGAAAAATAATGATATGCACATAATGAAGGGAAAACCAGAAAATGAAATATTTGATAGTATTCATGACCTCATGATTGATATAAGGACTATGTGATATCATGGTTTGAGTATATAGAATTTTGAGGATTTTGGTATGTGGAAGGTGTTAACTTTTAACTGCATTCATGTTTTCACTAAGGTTCAATGGGTATTCATTCTTCAAGAGAATACATGATTAAGGTATTCACATGTTTTTAATTTGACCAACAAGATATATCTTATGATATATGGGGGATAAATGATGGAATTCACGTGATTGTTCTGTGACATTTCAAGTAATCATTTTCTTTATACTATGAGCATGGACCGAAGTATTTTAGATAATCCTAAAGATTAGAATGGATTATGTTGGACATAAGTTAGGATAAAACGTTTATCGATATTATTGATGGGATGTTATAGTAATATAGCTTTAGAAAAAGGACAACCTGCAGGACGGGCGACAGCCCATCGCGTCGGACAAGGCTGTGGGAATCGAACCCACAACCGAAATGCGATTGGTCTTTATC